>ML682004.1:23278778-23378288 GCA_007922195.1 Podocnemis expansa | reverse complement strand
GTGTGTGTGTGTGTGTGTGTGTGTGTGTGTGTGTGTGTGTGTGTGTGAGAGAGAGAGAGAGAGAGAGAGAGAGAGAGAGAAACTGGCTGTCCTAAGTGTGATGCCATGCAATTTGGCACATACTCAGGGTGGTTAGCCATGCCAGAATCTTGCACTGCTACAGCTGCATCATAGCTGGCTGGAGTATGTCTTGTTGAGCTGAAATTTGCACCTCTCAGCTCTAGTATAGACATCCCAATAGTCAAAGACAAAGAGGAAATGTAAACATTTCCATGAAATAGCCTATAAACTTGAAAGCAATTAGTGCTTGAAAAACAGCTGATATTTTATGTACCACGCCAGAAAAATAAATATCTACATTCCAATTTAACCAAAGGATTAAAATTCCGTTAAAAGTGTCATATTGTTGGCTCTCAACTCCTGCTGTTTCGCTATGTGATTCTCTGCTAAAAAATTTACATTATTGTGCTTATAGATGCAATTCTGCCTCCTTGATGGGCCTTGGGATTCCCACTGATAACATATTAAAGAAGTTAGACTTTGGCGAATGTTACAATACAGAAGATAGCATATTATGTGTTTTTGTTTTAATTTGTTCTGCAAGTATTATGTGTCACTGTTGTGGTCTGCCCTAGTTTTGGTGCATAATTTAGATCTTTTGTCATCTGCTTCCTACAAGAACATCTGATCTTTATTTGCATGAGCAGAGGAAAAAAGTAAGGCTTTCTGTGCTTCTATGCCATCAGTGGAAAAACTCTAGTTCAATGTCTCCCAACCTTTCCAAACTTTTCAGGAGTGATTTGTCCTGTGTGCTCCCAAGTTACACCTAACTTAAAAATTGCTTGCTTACAAAATCCAGCAAAAATACAAAAGTATCACAGCACACTATTAGTGGAAAATTGCTTGCTTTATTGTTTTTTTACCATGTAATTATAAAATAAGTCAATCAGAATATAAATATTGTACTCGTGTTTCAGGGCGTTGTATATAGAGCAATATAAACAAGTCATTGTCTGTGTGAAATTTTAGTTTGTGCTGTCTATGCTGATGCTTTTTATTTACCCTGTTGTGAAATTAGGCAAATATCTAGATGAGTTAGTGTACCTCCTTGAAGACCTCCCTCTTAGGGGGTACATGTTCTCTTGGGTGAGAACTACTGCCCTAGTCTAGTTGATGTCAGTGGAAGCAGGATCAGTCTCTTTAATGGTTTGTCAAATTTCTGACTGTTTACATGTGGATGCTTAGGTCCGAATGTAGGAAGAATGGTTTCTAAGGGTGGGTTGCTTGCCTCTGTTTCCTGTCTCTTGTTTACGGACTGCAAGTAATTCCTGTATCGCTTGTGTCAAACCCACATAAATGCACTGTCTGAAAATCAAAGAGAGCCAAAATGAAAAACAAAAACCCGCTGGCAGTTATCAGACACCAGCAGTGTGGAAAGTAAATAGTCTCTGGTAGATAGAAGGTGGAACAGAAAATATCTGTGCAAGTGTTTTGAGGGTGTTCTCATTGTTTGCTGAAGTATGTTTAAAAACAGTGCTTACAAGGCAGATATACAACAGAGGTTACTATAAATTTAAAGAATTAGAATGTGTTTCTTGTTCAATTAGCAATATCAATATCCTTACTTTGTACCTATGGTACCTTTGCTATCATGGCTGATGTCTTCTACTCTATGCAAGGAAACATAATGTGGCCTACTACGTACAGTAATATTTCCACTTATGTATTGTTTCTCCTCTTTATAGCACTTTAGAAACATTGCATAAATAATCTTTGCAACACTCTTGTAACTTAGGTAAGTGTAACTAAAATAGCCATTTTTACATGTTAGGAAAATGAGGCAGATGCGGAAGTATAGTCTAGTATGTAATGGTTCCCATCCTGGGGTTGGGACCTGCTTTGGGGGCAGGGGTCATGAAAGATAACAGGGGATCCATGAGGCTTCAGTAATACTAAGGTTATCTATCTCTCTGAGTGCTGTGCTGGGCATAACGGTCTTGAGCTCCGTGCCAGCCAGAGTGTAGGAGCAACCCCTCTGAGCTCCACCCTAACCAGTTGCATCCCCCCCCCCCCCCCCCCCCGCAAGCATTGTGCTGGCTGGCACACGGGAGGAGCCTTGAGCTCCATACTGGCCAAAGCAAGGAAGCAGCTTCCATCCTCAGCCCGACACCAGCCAGGCACCTGTCTGGAGAAGAGTAGCTCCGTGTGCCAGTGGGGGCCTGGAGCATCCCCAACCAACCCACCGGGGACCACTTCCAATTACCCTCAGTCCACGAGGGATGAAAAGATGCAGGGCCACACGGCCATGCAGTGGCAGCCATATGAGGGAAGGTGCGTCGTCTTCCTCGGGTAAAGGTAATTTATTATTATTGTTAGAGTAATTTGGTGGTGGTATTTATGTGTTTTATAGGGCTTTAGTGTTTATGGCTGGTAAGGAGTGGCTCAGAGAGGGGTGTGTTTTCTCTAGTGTTAACTAGTGAGGCTTTCACTCAAAAAAGTTAGGAACTACTGACTAGGCAATGGACTGGAATTCAGGAGACCCAAGCTGGATTCCCAGCTTACCTGCAGGCTTTTCTTAGACTTTACCGTAAGTTACTGAGTCTACACTGTACTTCAGTTCTCTGTTTGTAGAGTGGAGATAATGTTTTTCTGCTGCACAATGTTGTTGAGGACAAAATCCATGAATGATTGAGGGACTCATTTACTGTGGTGATAAGGTGAAAACCTGGATAATTTTCTGGGTAGATCACAGATGGGACTCTGCTTGAGCAAGGGTTAGCACCCAAGAATTCTGGGCTACTGGTCCCCCCATCCCTTGAAATATGGTGAACAGAATTAAAGAAAATTCAGGATAAACTAATGCATACTGTCATGGCAGGAATCACCAGTTGCCAATGCTGCACAGTCTTACACATTCTTAAAATCTGGGCAAGTTTCTAGTCTTGGAAGAAAATGGTGTGGTAGTGGTTTTTTGGTGTTGTGTAGCTTTGCAGGGAACAAACAGGTAGAGTTTGCTTTCTGCCTTAATTTCCTCTAGCTGGCATCAGTTCTTGCATCTGAAGTGCTGCCTGGCACTTGGGCATTAGTGTTTTGGCTGAGGTTCCTGAGGGGCGATTGTCTTTGTACCATTTGTGACTTCTTCCGGTCAAGATGATGTACTTTTGTTAGTGCTTTAAACCAGGAGTCTCAAACACACAGTCTGAGGGCCGCATGTGGCCCCCAAAATTCTTTCTTGTGGCCTGCAACAACACGGTTGCCAGCAATGTTTGCAATACCATTGTATGAAAAGGTTTCAGTGGTGTGACCCTTGGGCTAGTGTACTAGTCCTCATGTGGCCCTTAAGGTGATTTGAGTTTGAGACAGCTGCTTTAAACTGATGCCCTTTTAAAATACACATTTTTATTCTTTTGGGGACACACAGTATTATTTGTTCAAGGTCACTTCTCATCCTTATATGCCTCTCTGTCACTTTAGATGTAAAATTATTGAGCCGGATTCCATCTTGCTCTGCTGTCCTTTCACTGCAGCAGTGGTGCACAGAGGGCAGACTGTATCCTGGTAGCTGGGATTCACACAGGGTGGGAGAGTCCCAAGCATGTGTAGCTTGCTTTTATGTTACGCCCTGCAGCCTTTAGCTGCTAGGGCTTGCGGCTGCATAAAGGGGTGGCTTGAGAATCAGGGAGACCCAATGAGCTTCCTTTTCACTGCTGTCTCAGTATAGGGTGCAGCCCACTGCCTTTCCTCTGTTGTTTGAGTCAGTGACTCAGAGGTGCTGAGTGTTTGTATTCATGTTAGTTCCTTTTGTCTATAGAAATGTACTCAACTCTCTGTAGGCCACACTTGTGAGCCGCTTGAAGATGTTAGTGTTTGGGAGCTAAATTAATGTAATGTAATTAAATTAACTTTAATTTAATAGATATTAAATGCAGTATTGACTAAATTCCTTGTTTAGGTCCAGTGCTCTAATCCTTAGTCACTGGAGAAACTAGGATTATTAAGTAAAGGTGGCAGAATCAGGCACTTTATTCTCTTCCTTGCCTCAGTGTCACAAATGGGAAGGGAGTTATCTGAAAAGGTTCCTCATTGTGTTTTAAATTTGTTTTTATTCAGATGTTTCATACTGAAGATTTAGTGCAGGACATTTCAAATCTGCTTCTCCTCACCCTGACTTTTATTATAGACACCTGTCAGTGAAACATAGGGTGGATAGAGAGTAATCTCCTTGAGTTATATTTGACAACTTGGAAAAAAAGAGAAGCAGTTGATTTAAGGAAATGTGCAGGGCTGACATCCTTTCAAAGTGCAGAAGGTCATGATAGAACCACACTCTGCATTTATTTGTAAGAAAGAGTGAATCCTGTCTTTACTCAGGCAAAACTCCCATTGATCAGGAACTGTCCAAGATAAACTGATGCTAAAAATATGATATATATATATATATAACTGGGGAAAATGTTTTTTATAACTAAAATTTCTTGGGGTGATTTCATGTTACGTTCATAACATATACACTGTAAATGTTGACTTGGAAAGCATTTCGACTCCATGGCTATGCCTAAAGAAAGATACACTCATTAACAGTACAGAGAATGGATTTTGATTTGTAATTGATTAACTGTCTTAATGGGTCTACATCAATTGAAAAATGCATTAGCACAAGAAAAAGCACAATATTGCTCAAAGTAATTTTCCAGGCCTTTGCTAGTCCAATGGTGGATGATATTCACAGTAGTTATGCAATGTAATGGATGCTGATTTTGTGCTATATTGCTGTCATGGTAGTAACTAGTAGTGCTGGTAAAAGACAGCATTTGCCTAGAGCATGGAAAGTTGGCTCTCCATGATAAGCTGTACCATGATGCCAATGTCATTTGTAGTGCATGGATTCCATGATGTGTGTGTGTGTCCCCTCTTTCATTAGTCCTTGTTTTTTTAATTTAGGCTTTTTCTATTATTTTAGCCAGCAGCACTGAGGCTTTTACTTGGCTCTCTCATTTTACTGTTTTCTGATTTACAATTGACAATGCATACAAACACAAGAAGAAGAAAAAAAGGAAAAACCCTCTAATTATTCAAAAATTTTGCTCTTGTTCTTTATTGTGTGGAGAACTCTTGGGTGGCCTCTGTGAAATCTGTTGGTGGTCTAACATCCCAAGGGTTCTATCACAGAAAGCTTTATTACAAATGACACCCTTGCTGATATGTTTTGCATAAAAGGCAACAAACGGAATTGACGTGGAGATTGAACTTATTCGTGACCCTTAAATGTTATTTCTATTGCAAATAGGGTCTACTCTGGCAAGGTGATGTGGGGAAAATGGCATCATCTCTGCCTATGTAATGCTTGTTTTGTTGCAGAATGTCATTTTCCATAACTAGGGTGGAACAGGAACTCATCTTTTGAAATTTTTTTTAGATAAGCTTCTGTCTTCTCTGCTGCTGTCTGACTTCTGAGAACCCTGCTCTTGGATGAGATGTTTAGGAACCTGGAGTTCTGCTTGTTTTACCATGACACTGTTCCATGTCTCTGAATTTAAGAAGATTGCTTGCCTCTGTTCTCATTTTATTACATAGTACAGTCAGTAAATAATATTTGATTGGGGTTATTCTGTAGGTCCAATCATATAGGTGTATTTTAAAATGCTTTTCAATGTTCATCAAAAGAAGGAAGTGGAGTGAGGGAAACAGAGAACTCCATTTACTAAACAGTGTTTGCTTCTGTCTTTGGTGTGACTAAGAAAAGCAGAATCACATTCAGATTAGTGATGTGAAATAAATGGTGGTCTTGGTAAGAAATCAAACTATTGGGCATTGCAACTGGCCATTGGTTGACAACATTGAAAAAGGGGGAAGGGAGTGGGGGACAAAGATACTTAGTTCTGTAATTAAATAGTCACCATCAGTATTTGCAGATCCAAAATATGTATGTTTCAGTTTGAAAAATAAGTTTGGTTTTAAGAAACTGCATTGGTTACAGGTGCAATAACAATAAGATTGCAAACAAAAAAAAAAATCCTTTATCCTTAATGATAAAGATTGTCATGCACATAGGACAAAAGTTGCTAACATTAATACAGTAGCTAAGCTGACAGCATATCATTCTGTAGATTGACTGGTATTTATTACTGACAGTGGTGAATTACTTAGGAGCAGAAAGAAAGGAAGTATCCCCTGTTGTCCTATCTGGACTCCAACAATGCACAAAGTAATAAAGAATTCCTATATTGCAACCAAATGAAAGCTAAGATACAACAATGATATGTCATAGTATTAAAAAGATTTATTGTATTTGCAGCACGTGCTAGAATAAATAGAAACTATAAGTGAATACATTCTAATTCTGATTATACCAAAATCCATTTAAAAATAAGAAAATAGTTTTAGAAAACATTGACTCAATCTTCTACAGCCCTTGTGTAGTTTCTTTTCTAACTCAAAGGACTGTGAAGTTAACTTTAACCGATTCTTGTGGAATTTTTAATTGACCATGGCTGTTTCATCTATGTGTACGGCATACAACCTTAATCCAGGGAGTTTTACTACTTAAAAATCTCATGTTACTGTACACTTAGATTGGTTTAGTGTTTATCCCATTTAGTGGAAAGATATAGTATGTAAGTGAACAAAAATCTCAGGTAGATAGCAGATCTATGTCTAGATTTATTTGTGATCATTGTAAATTAGAAGTGAAAGTGACACAATTTGATGAAACTGGCAGTTCACATGAAATAAGTTTAGGGCAGAAAGTCAATGAGAAATGAATTACATTCCTAGCTTGAAATAGTACCTCTTCCATCAGCAGTCTTTCATAGACTGCTGGCCAGTGTGAGTAGTATAGAAGTATATTATTGTACATAGTTCCAAGGGTTCAGTTTAGTCATTGTTTTCAGGGGACAAGCTCCCCGAGGGGTCTGAACCAAAGGCCACTGAAGTGACAAGGAAGCCAATTTATCTGGGCTTTTGGTGGTATAACGATTTTGTATTTAGACCTCAGTTTATTGTCATTATATCTTGTTTTAGAAGGGGGCTTCTATCCATAAGCTTCTGTTTAGTTGTACCCAGTTTAAAGCACAACCACACATGGAGTTGTGGCCCAAATCTTGGTCCCTGTGCCACTCCAAGGAATGCAGGCTTGAAGAAGCATGTTCCACAGTGCTGGGGGGATAGCCCAGTTAATTGCTAGGAGGCCAAGTAAGGGCTAGCTCTTCAGTGCTGCAAAGTGTTCCTCTGGTGCTTCATAACCTCTCTGTGGTGCCCTTTGTTTGATCAAACAATGAAGTCACAATGCTCAACTGACCATTCAGCAAAACGAGTTAATTAAATGTGACAGGATTTTTATTTTAATTAAAATAGAACATTTGAGGCTTCATGTACTCCCAGGTAGGAATTACCTGCTTAGGAGAGAGTGAGTTTCCTTTCATTCTTTTGCCAAATGTTGGAAACTAAACACAGTTATCCAACAGGAGAGCTCCTATAAAGCCCCTTCGATTGGCTTGAGTGCTAAGAGATCTCATGGCACTAGTCCCTCCTCTTGACCATGCATCTTCAGCAGGAATCCTTCAACTCCAGCCCAACAGTTTGAGTGAAAAATGAATTAGGATTTTAAAATCACTTTGTGTTTTAAATGTGAATAGTAAACTAACAGTATCGCTTAACTTTTTTATATGGGTAATAGAGTTAGGGAGTTGTGTGCTGTAAATAAAAGTGTGTGCAGTTTTCTGGTGTATGCAGGATTGGGCCAATATATTCTTATCAAAACACCAAAAAATACAAATGTATTTTGATTTGAGTTCCACTGCCCACTATAGATCAAGCAGAAATTCTTCATTAAATAGTTTTGAAAATTTAAAAGGAAAGGCTGAAAGGAATAATGTCATACATAAATTCTTTTGTTAGTTTCAAAAAAATAAAACCACGGCCAGATTATCTGTAGGGATCCTGAAAGAAAGTGAGATTTAAAAGCAGTTAAAGGGGAAAGCTTATATTATGTACTTCTAGAGCAGAAGCAGGAGAAAGACAAACCTGATCCTTTCCATGTTAATAATAATAAACAGAGATTCATGAAGATGTTTCATTTTGGGTGAGGGAGGTTGTTTTTTCTAATTTCAAGTTTAAAAACTCCTTTACTTTGTTAGGACTTTGGTTATGCCTTGTATACAGGTGTTGCAGAAAATTTTTGCTTTGCTTTAATCACATATGGCCAGATCATTTCTTCTGTGGTAAGGGGGAAAAGGTAGGGAAATTCTATGAGGCCCAGATAATGGCATTATTTTCAAAATACCTTCTAAGTAGAGGAAGATATTTGTGGGCACATGTCCCCTAGTCTTCTTCCCACCCTAGATCTATTTTGCTTGGAAGACAGCCTTTCTACATGGTTCCACTCATCCACCTGCAGTGCCTTTTGCAAGACCCATTCTGTGCTGGCTGCCATAAAACCTTCAGTAGTAACCTGCTAGCAGGCACAGAAGGGAAACAGTTCATGTGTTAATGCTCAGATAGACACACAGGTATCTGCAGGTCACAGCGGGCAGTGCCTGCTACCACAGAACCTTGGCATCACTCATGTTTCCCAGTGTGCTAAGAGGAGGGGAGAGATGCTTCAGTATGTGAGACGAAATACTGCAGAGGTCTCTCTCCTACACGTGGCAGGGGAAGATTGGTGCCCATGTGTAAAAGGGATCTTCTGATCCTGTGGTGTTACTTAATGTCCTTTTCTATTTTCTTATCTAAAAGAAAAACATTATATTAGGACTGGTTAGGAAATGTGGTTTTTTTCCTCCTGTGAAAAGTGTTGACCAAACTTAAATGTCATTCAAAAGTATTAGTGTGGTGTTTTGGATGGGTGAGGGAAAGAAACTAAACCCTTTTTTTAATGCTGGCTGCAACCAACATTTTTTATTTTACATTTTGAGGGGCTGGGGTGGGTGGGGGTGGGGGAGTTGGCTGAATTTTTTGTTTTTTGTTTTTCAGTTTTTTAAGGAAAATTCCCAGATTTGTTCCAAAAATGGACATTTCCTGCTTTATTTTCTGTGTTGCAATACATTTACATGTAAGTGCTAAACCTTGGGATTGTGGGGTGCTACTCCATCCTCTGGCCTGAAGTGGTTTCCATTGTAAAGAGGGTCTGGTTCGATGGCTCTCAGCAGCCCCTCTATACAAATTGCTTCAGCACTCCTGAATTAAAATAAAAAAAGATCAATCAGCTCTACAAGCCATGAAGTAAATGTACATGGAACATGTAAAGGAAGCCTGTTGGGGTTTGGCGCTCTGTGCTTGTTACTGCAGAGTAATTCTGTAGTAGTAATAATTGTTCTGATTATTTGCAATTAATAATGCAATTCCAGTGTGCACCTATACGCATGCAATTACACAACATCCCCTTCCAGTTATGAAATCTAATATCAGGCACTTACTTCTATAAACTACAATCTGTTTGGGGTACTAAAATACCTCTCCTAATATTGAAAACCTAACCTCCCTAAAAGACCCTGTCTTCCTTGGTTACCATGAGCACTTGCAAGAACTGCCTTCTGTGGGAACTATGAAAATGTCCCTACTGAAAATGAGGGTGAGATATTCCTCATTGGAGACCCTTAAATTCACGTTGGGATCTCCCAGGTTAAACTCTGGACCCAGCACAATTTGTTGTGCACCATTTAACAAAGAACTGCAAATACCGGTGTTCAATTTCCTCATGGAGCCTTCTAAATTAAATGATTATATTAGTGGATGTCTGATATGTTTTATAACCTTATATATGGCTAGGAAAGTCTGTTACTTTGCCTCTTTAACTTTAAATTGATTATTTACTAAAAGAAAACCATGAGTAAATTTGGTTATTGAAAGTGAAAGATCCAGGTGAAATTATCTCACGTTGCTCTTGTAAATGAAAAGGTCCAGAACTAGGTCAGAGTGAATTAAAAGGCACACTGTGACTGCTTTATGAAACACAGCTGGAAATATAATACAATATAAATTCATTTTGTGTTTCAGAAGATGCAAAATGCTACAGTGCAAAGCCCCTGGTAATGAAACCACTTTTTTATAATTTGATGGAAGGTGTAAATTGCAGTATAATGGACAATGGAGGTGGCTTTTGGGATCTGCGAAGTCCAGACCTGCCGGTCTTTGTGGTTCTAGGGATTCTGTAAGATAGAAAGACAATCTCTGCATTTCTTTTTAAAAGCAGTCTCCAGCTCTTTTCTAGGGAGAGGTTGCCTTGGACATATATACTGATAACTGCACTGAAAATTTGTCCAAAGCAACTGAAGTACAGGGGCTAGTCACAGGAATCATTGCAGCCAGCCGGGGCTCAGCTTAGTTGTTTTATGTGTTTTAGGGACCGTAGATGATTGTTGTGGAATGTTGCCATCAGATACCTAATGTATAAGGTTTCTGAGACTGCCTGAGTTCTGTTTTTCTTTTGTTATACTGGGAACCCCTTGGAAGACAATGGAAACTCCAAGTTCTCAATCACTGAATTTCCAATGCCCTGTTTTGTTGAGAAGCAAGGTCCCTATAACACCACTCCTCATTCACTCCAAGCACACGTATGACTGGGAGAAAGTTCAGTTCTATGAACACAATGTGACTGGTGAGGTCCAGGTAAAGCAGGCTGGCTTTCTTACTGTGATTCCCAATCTGTGGGCTAAGGATACCATACAGAGCAGCCGGGAAAAACTATGTATTTCTTCTTCTGCAGTCCATCAAGCAGCTCTAGGTTTCTACAGCACAAGCAGAAGGATGGGACCATTTGGTCATGAGGTCTTTTTCAGAACATCCTCCATTACAGAAAGCAAAACAGATGCAGATAAGTGGTGGTGTTTGCTAATTGAGTAATTATTATTAATTTTCAGTTTTGCTGTCTTGTGTGTGCATCTAAAAAGTCAATTAAAAGCCTGTGGAAATAAAAAGAAGTTTCTGTGGCTTCATTACAAATTCATATTATCCACTATATACATATGGGTAAGTTTCTCCAAAATGAAACAAACCTACAGAAAACCCATCGCACTGGATCAAATTCATTGTGGAAGTGTTGCTAAATCCCACCAAAACCACCTGAACTTTAATGTCCCAAGTTAGATTTTTTTTTCTCTCATAGGCAACTAACTAAAGTTGTGTACCTTTGTTTCGAGGCTACAGTTTTAATCTGTTTAGAGCTATTATGAAAAATATTAAAATTAAAGATAAAGTTACTAGGAAAAAGTTGCATCTTGCTACACTGGGAATTTAAAGGTGGTTTGTTTTTGTTTTTGGAGGGGAGATTCCAGCTCCATACGTTAGTACATAACAGCTTCTCATTCACACATCTGGGCGGAGTTCCTCTGGGCTGCATCCTAGACACCTTCGATGAGCACCTTAGATGGTACCCCATTTTCCCAAAGAGCAATAAGCCATGCAGCCCCAACTGAGAGGACTGCTTACTTGACTCCAGCCACTAGGCATTGCTGCTTCAAGTGAGGGGTTGCTGTATTGACTCTGACTGCTTGGCCAAAAACATACCTGACTGGAAGGACCGCTATATTGACTTGGGCCACTGGGCCATATGGCCGCATTTGGTAGTAAGGGTTGCTAATCGGAAATTTAGTTAGTGGCACAAAAGCTTTTCAGCTTACGTAACCTGACACTTCTGATGAGTGTACCAACCCCGCACCATGACCAAAAAGCCCAATTGTTACCTCAGCTACATATCCACAAGTCATTCTGCATGCAGTGGGAATTATGTCTGAGGATAGACTTGAACCATTATGACCTTACAGGACTGGTTTCTCTATATGGGGCTACCTCCTTGGTCCCAGAAAATGAAATACTAACAGGCTAAATGCACCCATTTTGCAACACTATGGCTTGTTGTCTCTCAAGGATTTAGGTTCAAGTTCCTGATCTTGGCACCCCTCCAGTGCATAGATATGCGGATGGGAATGCTTTCATTGCAAAGAAATACATCTGTGGATTCCAAACAGTATGTGGATGTTTGCAGATCCAGAGGCTATATTTACAGCTACCTTTTTAGTTTGGACTTTCTAGTCCAAACTAAAGAAGTCTAAGGTTAGTCAGAACTAACCTCAAGCTAGTTCAGACTAACCACAGCTTTTTAGTTCAAACTAGCCATGCGTCCTAGTTTGAACTACCTTTTTAGTTTGAACTAGACTGTGCGGCTAGTTTGAACAAACGGCTTAGTTAGAACTTCTTGAGTTCAAACTAGCCATTGTTTCGGGTCTTGTCTGTGCCTGGTTCGAAATAAGCCATCTAGTCTGAACTAAGCAGGGGTACTAACTAGCTCGGACTAAGCTTTGCCTAGCCTGAACTAGGAAATTTCTCAGTTTGGACTAGCCAAGCCAAGTGTGGCCAAGGGCTAAATTAAACTGGACTAAACTTGCTAGTGTAGACATAGCCAATGAAATCTGTCCGTTGATGGTTCATAAGAAGGTAGGTAGGTGAGCTGTAGCCTCTCGCTGCTCTGCAGCCTCTGTCCCTCTCCCGCCAGTCATGCTGGCATGAGGGCATCTGTAGCAGTGCTCCTGTTGTCTTGTGGAGGGAGGCAGAACACATAGTGGGAATTCTTGCTGACTGAGACAGCTTGAACTGTGTGATGATACAGAAGAACCTCAAGGTAGCAAACACCAGAGTTACAAACTAACCAGTCAACCACATGCCTCATTTGGGAGCAGAAATACATAATCAGGCAAAAGCAGAGACCAAATAAATACATACAGTATTGTACTGTGTTTAAACATAAACTACTGAAAGAAAGAAAGATGCTGCTTTCTCTGAATAGCAGAGTTTCAAAGGTGGGTTAAGTCAATGTTCAGTTGTAATCTTTTGAAAGAATAACTGCAGTGTTTTGTGGCGACTATTTCAGAGTTATGAATAATCCTCAGTCCTGACATGTTTGTAATGCTGAGGTTCTACTGTATTACTTGTGGCTGGAAGGAGGTTGTATTTTATTTTTTTGGAAGGGGGGAGCTTCTTGCTGCTTAATGTAATTTCTCTTACACTATGGCCTCCAGCCATGACCCAGTCAACTTTTTGTGGGGGCTGCAACTTTCTCCATGGGTTTGCTTCACTCCACAGGACAAGATCATATGAGGTCTGTTGGATACTGAACGATGGGGTCCTCGTCCAGGCAAATCTGAATTGCTCTTTCCCCTTTGGCCGTTTGGCTTGGAACATATAATATAGCTTGGCTTCTTTGGTCTGATGTGTAGGTTCCAAAGAAAAAAGCAACTGACAAAGTTTAAGCCTTGATTGCTTGAACAATAAGGACTATTTCTATTTTAGTTTTGAGCACAGAACAATGGTTAAATAAATTTGAGAGTCAGTTTTGACATTCACTTGAACTTCGGTGTAATTCATCTGCCTTCATTAATTGGGTTAATATTTTGAAAAAAAAATCTTTGTCATGCATCATTATTACTCTAATACTCTTTAATACTCTAATAGTCACTGGACCTTGAAACTATCTTTCTTTAAGTGGAAAATATCTTCTTGTGTTCATGCTCTCTTAATCAGCAGATCTAAAGTAATGCCAGGCAAATTCATTTGGGCTCTTGTAACTTTTGCATCTTTCCTGGCCACATCTTACAGCCTCTAAAGTGTTTTAAAATCACTCTGCCCAGGGAACTGGCGTTTAATGGGCAGCCTCAGAGCAGATTTGTATTTGAAGTGTCATAGTGCAGCAACACATTTTTATAAAAGAACATAAATTAGATGCTTGGAATTGAGCATTAAGAGATCATATTAGAAAGCAAGGCAGATGCGAAGACTACATGAGTACAGAGGGAAATGGCCCAAATAATCAGGATCAGAAAGCATTTGTTGAAAGAAAATATAATTGTATACCTGCATCAAAGAAGCATGTGAAGCTTTATTATTTAGTGTTAGATACTGGTACATAACTAACACAAACACTCTAAGCTGGATTTTGCTTCTCTACAGTCCACTGTAGTAGGGGGTTATGAGTTCTAGTGCAGGAACCATGGTGTACTCATTACATTGTAGAATAGTGCTACCTCCTCTGCATTTCCTAGCTGTGCCCCCTAATTGTATGTGAGTAAATTATCTGGTGGTGACTTCAGCAATGCAGGAGGTCTGTGCAAGGAATAAAAAGACTTATTTCCCCTTATTCTTCTGTTCAAGCATGCAAGAGGGTTCAATCCTGAATCCTGCAAGAGCACACAACTGATTTCAGTGGGACAGCTTGTGAGTAAGGAACTTCTCATCATGGTCCTTGATGTACATTAAAGTGGCTTTTAGATCCTTTAATGAAAGACGCTATGGAAACACGACGTAA
This sequence comes from Podocnemis expansa, assembly GCA_007922195.1. Lineage (NCBI taxonomy): Eukaryota > Metazoa > Chordata > Testudines > Podocnemididae > Podocnemis > Podocnemis expansa. The sequence continues at coordinate 23,363,995 of ML682004.1, read as the reverse complement.
TTTTAGTCAGTGTTAACAAAAGTAAAACTTGCTATGTTTGAGGATTAATTTTCCTGTGTGTATGTCAGGGATAGTTGTATATGTCAAAATAGCTGATAGAAGGTGTGAATTGCCAGGTACTCTTTCACCCTGATTGAATTGACCTTGTTAGCACTTGCCCTCTTAATATGTACTCAGCCTTGCATGGGTACATTTACCCAACAAACCATTTCCACTTCATACATCTGAAGAAATGGGTTCTAGTCCATGAAAGCTTATGCACCAAAAAAATCTTTTTTCTTATTCTCTAAGGTGCTACCACACTTCCCGTTGTTTTTGCTGAAAATAGATGAACATGGCTACCCCTCTGAATCTTTTCATTTACTATGTGTACATATCAAAATAAAACATTATTTGGAGGCCTACAGCATTTAAATTAGCTCTTCCAGACCTAGCATATTACATTTCTTCCTTATTCATTTTTTCATTGAGATTTCTGTGGTGTGGGGCTTTCACTGACAAGAGTCACAGATGACCAGGTATTCCAACAGCAAAGCAGAGTGAGAGTGTGTGCTGCACATTTTTAATGTTGTTTTCCATTGTCTGGAAAAGAAGGTAGAAATAAGTGTTGCTTTTTTAAACCATTGTGCTTAACTGCTGAAGAAATTTAAATTTTGAGACATGAAAAGAACTGCTTTTCACTATGTTCAGAGGTGAGCTGCACTACTTTAATGAGGTAAATTGTGTTTTGAGAATCAAAATTTTTATACATGGTTGCAGCAAAAATGCTAGTTTGTTAGCACTTTTGGTCATGTTGGGTATAACAGCAAGGCACTCTCGCTCTTTAATCACACTGTTTTATGAAATTTGGGGGGGGGTGAGATTCTCTGATAAACTGTTTTGCATTAGAAATAATTGGCCTAGAGCACTGTATAAAATGACCCAAATCCTCAGGTCTTCGGTCAGTTTCTAGTCAATTCTTACTTGTACATGTATCTGTGTAACATCAGCAGGAACCTATCAGAGTTTTGGCTTCCAATATCCTTATTGATGCAGTACTTTTCTCCACAGGTAATATAACTGTAATCAGTGGGGTTGGACATTGAGTAAGAATGGAAGATGTCATTATAGTTGCAATGGGGCGATATGTCAGATGAAGAAATGCTAATGTTTCTAAGTTTGGCAGAATCTGGCTTTGATTAATCACTTCCAGCTTCTGGTCATGTGTGTCTGTTTTATTTTAATTTCAATTTAAGTGCTTCACATTTTTGAGAGCTTCAGACTTCCAAATAGGAGTTTCAGGGCAAAGCTATCCCCAGTGTAACTTCCTTGAATTAAATATAGTTACTTCTGAGAGAAATTTAGCTCCCAGTCTAGAAGATTAAAGTTCTCCTAAACATAATCAAATACTATTGAATTTTCAAATCTTTTGGCGGAATGCAGGCCCAAAGCAGTGATCACTTTCACACTGAAATGTGTATAAAAATAGAAAGCACTTCCAGACAGAGTAAGGAACAGAAGTATTCTTTTTAATCATTGGGGGCACTTCATACTGAATTTATTTTACTTCTTAAGTATGAATGAAAGCTCCCAATATTGTAGTCTGGGGTATATCTAAACCATTTTATGAAGTAAGTTTCCATGCTTGTGAACAAAAATGGAAATAGCCGTTTTTATTTAAACTTTTAAAATTAATTTTTTCCTCAACTTCTCAATCATAAATGTCTGTATCTTTTTCTCAAAAAGTGCAACAAAATGTAGATAAAATGTATTTATATTAATCCTATCCTAATTGAAATCAAGCATCTGCATAACAAAATTGCACCATAAAATCTAATTTTGGCATACTAATAAAAAAATTACTAATCTTGTGAAGTGTGAAGATGAATGTTAGGCAAGTTACATTTTAGACCTACCCTACTTCAGACCTTAGGCCAAATTCTGAGACCGTGGATCTTCTTGAAGTAGCAGGAAGAACTTGTTTCCTGGTATTTTGGAATTTCATAGTGTAATAGATTTTAAGGCCAAAAGGTATCATTAGGTGGAATCCAGTCCTGGTTTGGTGGTGTGTTGTGGTGTTGTTTTGTTTTTTTAATAAATAAATCCCTCTTATATTGTGGTGGTATGGCTTTTTGTTTGTTTGTTTTGGCAACCAGTTGTATTATCTTATCTCGTCTATTTTAAATACCCCTTTATCATGGGGTGATACTTGATTGTATTTCAAATTATAATGTAATAGCTCTACTCGAAGCAATCAGTTTACAATAGCATTCATAAGTTTTTGCTTTACAGCTCTTTCCCACGGCAGACTAGGCACCATCACTAACCCATTCTTTTTTCCTTTTTTTAACCATTTTGATAATGTTAGAACTGTCGGCTCATCTTCTAGAAGGCATTTGTTGATGTCTTCACTGAGAGTATCTGTGTCTTGGTTTTCTTCAGTTAACTCTGCTAGAATGCTGAACTTTTTCTTCAGTTCAGACTGAAAAGCTCTTTTTGTGTTTGGGTCTTTTAACTGTTGATGCACAGCTGTCATTTAACCTTCTTCATCCTCTTTAACTTGATCTTCAATATAGCGGTACAAAGGTTATTGATACTGCCCATATCTGCTGCTTTGTACACATATACATCTGCCAACAAGTTGCAAATCATTCCTAGAAAGCAGAAGTGATTTATCTGGTTTTTGGTTGTGCCATTTGGTGGAGTTCCATGTTGCTTTTTGTGTTTATTTATAAAGCAATATTTTTTAACCTATCACTAGATTGTTTACATTGCAAACTTCTACTAAAATCTTTCACCATTTTGATTCATATCCAAACTCCTGCTGCACCTGCCCGTGATTTTATCCAATCTGTCATTGTTACTTTCAACACTTGCATTGGAATCACCTGTACTCACTACGGGTGTGTCTACACTAGGGGCTTTTGTTGACTTAAGGAAGCCTAAATCGACTTAAGCAGAGCCCTGGCTATATTTAGAAATTATTAAGTTGACTTAAGGGCTTCCATAAGTCAACTTAATAACTCTCAGTCTTCGAGCCAGCTGAGGCATTAAGTCAAATTTATTAAGTCAACTTAAGAAGCCCTATATAATAACATGTGCCTGATTAAGTGGCTTAATAACGTTGACTTCAGCAAACGCATTTTTTATTAGGACGCTTTCTTAAGCCAACTTAACCAATTTTGTTAAATCGAGCTAAGAGAAGTGTGGACACACTAAGTCGACTTAATAAAGTAGACTTTAAATAGACTTTATTAAGTCAACTTAACAAAGCCCTGTAGTGTAGACATATCCTATGATATCATGTTTTGGGACCTTGGTTAACATTTTCTGAAAGAGGAAAGAAAAATATGCTTCTTATTACTTAGGTTTTTATTGATTGGTGCATAGCATTGTATGACTTAGTTTGAACAATCTATCCTGAAAGGCATGTCTAATTCTTTTATGGGCTGATTGTTGCTTGCTTAGTGCTTGCTCTGTTTCATTCAACATTAGGATTGCTATGTTAACTTCATCTCTTTTTTCCACATAACAAAGCATACCATATGAATCAAAATTATGTTAAAATATCTGTGTGCATGACCGTCTTACCTAAAGGCCTGCCATCCCTCATGGGGTAGACTAGGCCACGCCCAAGAGAGTCTTCTGCCTGCTGTCAGAGTTGTCTTTAAGAATTGACAGCCTTGTTGCTTCCAGCAATGGCAGAATAAAGATCTGGAACCGCGGGATATTTCTTTGGAGTTAATAGCTGACGCATTGTCTCTTAACCACTCTGAAGTGTTTATGAGGAGGTGGCATATTTCCAGCCACTGTTTTGTCTTCCTTTTTGTTTCCCAATCATCTTGTTGATTTAATCTAATGTGGTCATACAGTAAAAATCCTGATAACAAGGTTATATACAACATTTATAAATTACTGCAGCTCCATTTCTGCCACCATAGAATCTCATCAATTGACTTCTTCACTGAGCTTCTAGTTTCTGAGTGAGTTAAAATGTATCTTTTAGAAAGACAGTTAAAAGACCTCAATTGACAGCCAATCCATTATCTTCTAAGGTTAATTGTTCCAATGGCTAACTACTTTCACTTAAAAATTTCTACTCTGGATTTGTCTAGTTCCAGCTAGCAACCATTGAATCTTTATTCTCAGAAATTCTCTTATTATTGGTACCTGCAGAGAGCATGATTAAGTCTCCTCTTGGTCTTCTCTTTTACATATTTACATTTTGGAGGTTTCATGGTCATGGGAAAGAGGTTTTTGAACTATCACAACGGATAAACCTAAGCAACTTTAGATATACAAAGAAACTGTTATCAAGAAGTTTAGGCTTAAAACATCACCTATTGGTTAAAGTCCAAATTCTGCTCTCACAAGCACAGCTCTCATTGATTTCAGTGAGACCAGGACTGAATGCAAATGCAGAAAATAAGAAAAGTAAGTCACAAGTTTCATGAAACTATTTATCTTTCAATCCCTGCAACAAACCCTGTTGCTAACTTTGCCCACATATTTGCACAAATGACACCATCACAGGACCTAATCAAAGCAGTTACTCCATCAAGGACTCATTCACCTGCTCATCCACCAATGTGATATATGCCATCAGGTGCCAACAGTGCCCTTCTACTTTATACATTGGACAAACTACCCATCCTCTATCCAAAAGAATAAATGGCCACAAATCTGACATCAGAAATAACAAAATTCAAAAACCAATAGAGGAATGTTTCAATCTCCCTGCTCACTCTGTGAAAGATATATTAATTGCTGTACCTAAACAGGTTAATTACAAATCAAATCTTCAAAGAGAAACTACAGTTAGAAGTCACATACAAATTTGATACTTGAACAGAGACATCAGTTGGCTTTCTTATTATGAAAGGTGATTTTGCTTCCTCTCTCTACTTCCCCTCCTCCTAGTACATTGTTCCACATTGAAGCTAAACAACTGCTTTGATTTGCTGAAATGGTCTGTCCTGATCCTATGACTTACACTTTCCTGCATTTGTTTTTCTTCTCATTCTATAAATTCTCCATCTTCAAGCATCCAGTGAAGTGGAGTCTCTCCCACAAAAGCTCATGTGAGAAATAAATTTGTTAGTCTTTGAAACTACTGAAAGACTCACTTGTTTTGCTGATCCAGCTACTCCCTTGGAACATATCCTCCAGTAGTTTGTAAACCCCCCCCCCCATATACATTCTGGAGACATTCCACCTTTACAGGACTAAAGGAGAATCCAAAGTGATGTCTTCACTCAGCCAAATTGTGTGGCAATTCTGACTGAACCACTCAATGCCCTGGAGTTATAGGGCTCAATCAGAGAAGAGAGATTTGTACACTTCCTGTACATTTCAGTACATTTGTTGAGAAATAACTATATATCTCTCCCACAGTAGCTGCAATTAAAATTTTAAACCTTCCCATTTTTTTCATGGTTCATAAAAGTGTAGTATAAGGAGCAGGGGTTAAAGTATAATTTAGTGGGCCCTGGAACCCTCCTAATAAGGTGGGCCCCCCTCCTACACCCCAGCTCCTGCCCCCAAAGCCCAGCCCCCACCCGTCTACCCTGTACCCCAGATCCTGCTCCCCACATGCTAGCCCCCCACCTCAGCTATTGCCTTCAGCCCCCAGCTGGCCACTGGCCCAACCCAACCCCCTGCCATGCCCTCTTCCCCCACTGCCCCAGGCCGACCCCCTCCCCTGCGCCCTTTCACTACAGGGCTGGCTTGCCGGCCCCCTTACCTGGCGTGGGGCAGAGCAGTTGTAGCCACATCCCGGCCCAAGCCTCCAGCCCTGAGCTGGCTCTCAATGAGTGTGCTCAGAGGTTGAGAGCACCCCAGGGAGGGAGATTTAAAATCTCCCCCTCCCTGCCAGCCAGAAAGCAGTGGAATGTAGTTCCAGAACCTGATATTTTTAGGGGCTCCATGTTTGGAGGGCCCCTAAAAATAGAAAATGGAGCCAGAACACTGCGTTGCTGGGCCCACTTTTTTAAATGGTGGACCCGAGAACGCTGTGTTCCTGGGCCCAGTATTTTTAAATGTTCGGCCCCAGAACACTGCGTTCTGGCTCCATTTTCTATTTTTAGGGGCTCTGGAATGCAGAGCCCCTAAAAATAGTTGCCCTGGAATGGTGTTCCACTGTATTCCAGCCCACTTTAACCCCTGATAAGGAGTGAGAAACTGAGATAAAGTAGAAAGGAATATGATGTCTCTCTGAATCTGTGAGAGTTGTTTCCCAGTGATTCAATCTTAACAACTTCTTTGATTTGTTGTTACAATATGACCTGATCCTATGATTTACACTTCCTTGCATTTATTTCCTCCTGTTCTGTAAGTTTCTCCATCTTCAGAGGATCTGACAAAGTGGGATTTTCTCCCATGAAAGCTCATGCAATAAATAAATTTGTTAGTCTTTAACTGCCACGGGACTCCTTGTTTATTAAGATAAAGTGCTTTCTTCATAGCACTGTTCTTCCAGGAAAGGTCAGGTATGAACGAGGTCAGCTCCAAGGTGGGTCACAGCACGTCATAATATTTTGTATTCTTCCTTTCTAGATGAATGCTTTTATGTATTGATAAATGAAGACATGAGCTGAGCACAGAACGTTCCAAAGGGACGGCCAAGTTAGTTTAGTTCAGTGAAACAAACAAGGAGTCCTGTGGCACTTAAAGACTAACAAATTTTTTTTATTTCATGGGCTTCCATGGGAGAAATTTTTTTGGATTTTTTTTTCTGTTTGCAATAGGTGCTTTGACCTCATCTTCCTTTATATGCTGTTCCCCAGATTTTGAATCTTACCAACTGCTTAGATTTTCTGTTGCAGTGTGACCTGATCCTATGATTTACACTTCCTTGCATTTATTTCCTACCATTCTGTAAGTTCACCCATCTTCAAAGCATCTGACAAAGTGGCATTTTTTCCCATGAAAGCTCATGCAATAAATAAATGTTAGTCTTTGAGTGCTACAGGGCTCCTTGCTTGTTGAACTGAACAGCAAAAGCTACTTTAGTTAGAAAATACTTGCAAAATGCATTCATCTTCTACCTTTGTGCTGCTTTCAGGGAATAGATTTTGTTTTGTTGCATTACTGTGATATTTAAAATTTCCAAAGGGATAGCTGTGTTAGTCTAGTCCAGGGGGAAAAAAAACAAAACAAAACAAAAAAAACCCAAGGAGTCGTGTGGCACTTTAAGACTAACAGATTTATTTTTTGCATGAGCTTTCGTGGGAGAAAATAGGAGAACCACAATTTTGAAGAGCCTAGGCTGAATATTGTGCAAAAAGCAGTATTCAGAATGACTCCCGATTCATTAGGTCAGCAGTAGTCTGTAGTACTGTAATGCTCATTAATTACAACCAGTTAATGTTAACTTCTGCTTCGTCCTGTGCGGCAACAATAGTTCAGGATCACACAGGGCCTACAGTGTTGTTGTGACATCTAACACAGGCCTGGAAAAAGTCTACCAGATCATTGCATTGCACTGTACCAGGCACAGCTCTCTCTCTCTCTCTCTCTTTGGACTCTCCTTTGCCCTCCACATCCCCAAATTCAGCTCATTGTTTTGCATAAGGACCTGGGTGAGTTTCCAATATGGAAATGTTGTAAGGTCATAATGAACTCTGCATAATGAGTCCATTAGATGCAGCAATCAGTATCGAGCGTCTAACTCTTATGTATATTGATGAGCTGATTGCAATGGAATGATAGTCTGGATCTCAGAAATCCTTTTAATACACTCAGAATGGTTGATAATGGCCTTAGTAAACTCTGCCTTCCGTAACAGACTTAAAACATCTTGGGCTACATGGTAAGGAATATCATTAAGAACTGCAAAACCATTCTGTACTTTACACCCATTATGGCACTGGCTGAGTTTCTAAAGACATTAACGTCATTAGCATAATGTGAGTCATCTGGCTTTGATTGGAAGACAAGGAATTAAGGCACTTTGTGCAATAGGAAATAATCAAGCCTTGATGGCAAAATATGAAGATAACCACTAGTTCATAGAATAATAGGCTGTTTTGTTCCTCAGTCCACGTTTAGCACCCTGATTTCAAGACGCTGTGATAAGAGGCATCTTGCCTGCTCAGTAATTATTAATCTCTGAGAACACTTTCCTTTATTTTTGTCCTTGAGGTTTCTTTTCTGTTAGAGAGGGGAAGAAACAGGAGGCTTCAATGGGGAGCTATGAATATGAAATCCCTTTTGTGCCTTTTTACACTATTCAGTGCCTCTTCAGGCCTTCTGCGTGTAGTAGTATGGTTGGCTCATTTAAGCCCTGTAATACAGTACAGAGAGCTTTGAAAAATATTTATGGTTCTTTCATCTGAAAGGTAATGTGTGGTTGAGCTACATTGCTCTGATATTGACAGCCTGTTTTTGCACAGGCTCTTGTTTCTACTGGGGGTTAAGTAAACGACTCATGGAAGAAATGAGATCAGCTGCTGGTGCCACTTAATTTGAAGGGGAAAGAAACCTGCTGTCAAAGCAGTTAATATTATTTATGTTGTCTCACAGTCTTACCAATGAAATGTGTATCCATCCAGATTTCTCCTACAAATAGGACCTTATCCTTCCTAGAAACTGGAGGGAGCTGGCTAGCACATGTGAACAGCTTCATGTGTGAGGCTGCTCACTAGGAAAAAAAAAAGGAGTTTTTTTAACCACATTTTATCCAACACCTGGCAAAGCCTAATGTGGACAAAGCAGTTTGTAGTTTTCCAAGGTTAGGAGGTTGAGGTAAACTCAAAGGGGAAACTCAGGTTTACCTCCATTTTCTATGGGGTAAAAAATCCACCTTATTTTCTTAACAGACACAAAAAGTCTTAAAGGTGCAGTGCCTTGTCTGCTCTCAGCATGTTAGCTAACACCTTCCAAATCCTAGACTACATACAGTCTAAACAGTAGATGTGGTGTTATGCAAATTGAAAAAAAATGCAGGTGTTTTAAAAATGTTAGCCAACACTTTAAGTATGTTTTTAATGCCATTTAGCACCTAGTCTATACAAAGTGAGGTCTAAAAATGTTAGCTGTTGGTTAACTGGTCTGTTGTGTTGACCACAACAAATGAATATATTTTTTAAAAATGACCATCTTTGGGTAGGTCTGTTCTACCAGGATAGTATTGCCAGAGCTACATTACAATAGCTATGTCTGCAGAACCCCTTAGTGTAAAGTAGATTACGCTGATGGAAAGCCTTTTTCCCATCAATGTAGGAACACCACTTGCCTAAACAACGGTAGCTACTTTGATGGAAACATCCTTCCATCAACCTAGCTGTGTTTACAGTGGGGGTTAGGTCAGCATAGCTGTCATTTAGGATACAGATGTTTCACACCTCTGGCCAGCATAACTCTGTTGACCTAAAGTTTAAGTGTAGGCTAGACCTTTATTGGCAATACTAATTTTTCTAGTCTGGAAAAGCCCTGCATGTCTAAAGGCAACCTCTTACATGCGCTCTCTGTGGGCTGCTGCCATACATTTTCCAATGCAATCACAGGTAAATCATCTAATCTCTCCATAATTCACTTCCCAGTCTGTGAAATGTGTTCAGTAATAATTTCCTACCTCCCAGGTGTTCTAAGGATGAATTCCTATATAGCTGGGAGGCTGTCAGATACTCTGGTTGTTGGATCTATATAAGTGGCTCAGCAGTTCCCAACGTTTTAGACTGATGGGCTACAAATATAATTTTTACATCCCTGAAGGGCTACCAGTTTCCTTTAGCAGCACACTTTCTCTCTGTCCCCCCATTGCTCCCAGCAGCCAAAGAGATGGAGTGAAGCCTGGAGGATCTCCCATTGTCCCAGCTGCTGCAGGGAAACTGTGTTCCACGTGGGTCCCCGCCTAGGTAGTGACTCCCTTCTGCAGCCAGGGGGATGGGTGTTCAGTCCTCCTCTCCATCTGGCTCCAGCATGGACCCAGTGCCCGGAGACCTAGATACAGTGCTTTGCTGCGGTGCCTGCTGCAGCCAAGGGTAGGGGAATACTGATCTCCTGTTCCTTGGCTGTGGCAAGGAGGCTGCATCAGCAACGTGCTGCGCCTGGGTACTTAGGCAGTAGCTTCCTTCTGCAGCCAGTGGGAGGGGAGCTGTGGGACCACTCTGAAAGACCCTGTGGACCATAAATTGGGAACCACTGAACTAATGGGATGTGTTGATGCTAGGAGAGTGGTTCCCAACCTGTGCTCTGGGGTCCCCTAGGGGTCCATGGACATGTTGCAGGGGGTTTGCGAAGCCTCTCACTACGGGGGCTGGAATCCAGCTACAGCCCTTATACTCCCTACCAGGGCTGCCTTTCCCCTCCAGTGGCTGGATCCTGGCAGGGAGATGGGGTCGTGGTGGCTCGCCAGCAGGAGCAGGGGCAAGGGCAAGGGGCCATAGCTGCCGCAGCTTGACTCCCCAGCGGTGCAGCCATGGTGGCAGCAGCGCTGCTCGCTGGCTGTCCCAGTGGCGCCACCAGCGTGGTGTGGATCAGCGTCTGCCTGCACAGGCCAGACTACATAATCAGCCGGTGGGGGGCTGTAAAGTATATTTTTGTTAAAAAGGGGTCCCCAGCCTGAAAAAGGTTGGGAACCACTGTGCTAGGAGGAGTGGAGCATATAGACTAGGTTCAGTTCATTATGTAGCCCCAAACATAGAAGAAATTAGTAAAATTGAAGGGACAGAGAAATACAGGCATTGGTAAAAGGATAAATCTTAATATTAAAGGGAAATAGTTTTGCAAAGTAAGAGGTAACCACTGAGAATTTTGCTCATCCGTCTAGATGGCACAGAATTCTAATGAAAGAGCAAAAGCTGCAAAGGCATCAGGTTTTAGCCTCTGAAGAAGAATCTATGTGGAATTTCTGTTTCATAATTCTTCACATAAGAAACTAAAAATTTACAGTTTTAAAAATGCCAGTGCCTTTCCCATTTCTTGATGGAAATGAGAGTTTGCGTTCAGAATGTGAGACAGTCTCTTGGAAGGAGGAACTTGAAAGATGCTGTGTGTTGACATTCGTCAGGATTACAGGCAAAAGAGAAATGCCTAGTGAGGTCAGCTTTTGGCCCTGTGGGAGTTTTATTTGAGGTAAAAACTGAGCGAGGACCTGAGAATTAGGTGCATTGTCAGGTCTTCCAGGGGTTTCATTACTACTGCAGTAAAAGGAGTGTGCGCATGTGCCCACAAGAAAGTGAACTAGAGTTGTAAAGAGTAACAAAGACCTGCATTGACAAAGGTCATAAAAATGTTCCAGATAGCAATAAATATTTCTTAGATGCAATTGTTTTCTGGTGACTAAAATAAATACCTAAAAATAAATGCTGGCTATAAATAAATATTGGCTTCCAACCAGATTTCCTTGCTGTTTATGGAAACATAGTAGCTGTGACTTGCTTTCCGTTATACAGGCAGTTTTGACCTCTTCTCTAACTTTGCCTAAATGAAACCAGTGTGCCTGAAGTTTTTCAAGTGGAGTCTTCTGCCAGAAGAAAATGTTTTTAGATATGAGAGTTTGAAAAATTATAGATTTTTTACTGTAAAGGAAAAATAAAAAATCTTCTTAACTCTCTGCTCCCTCACCCTCTTCACTTGGCATGTTGTATCTCTGAAACACTTTGACCAAATGTAGTTTATTTTTCTAGTCTTTGGTGAAGGATTGTTTATTTGGATATTTTTAGAAAGTGTGTTGGATTGATATTGGGGTGGTTTTGCTGTGGCTTTTTAAACTTTTAATTTTTAAAGCAGGCTCCAGAGGGTCATTTGCTGGGGTTTGTGTGGTATCATAGAATCATAGAAACTGGAAGGGACCATGACAGGTCGTTGAGTCCAATTCCCTGCACTCATGGCAGGACCAAGTACCCTCTTAAACCATCCCTGAAAAGTGCTTGTCTAACCTGCTCTTAAATAATTCCTATAATGGAGATTCTACAACCTGCCTAGGCAATTTATTCCAGTGTTGAATCACTCTGACAGTTGGGAATTTTTTCCTAATGTCTAGATGGAACCTCCCTTAATATAATTTAAACCTGTTGCTTCTTGTCCTATCATCTGTGATTAAGGAGAATAATTTTTCTCCTCCCTCATGACAACCTTTTAGGTATTTGAAAAACTGTTATATCCCCTCTGTCTCCTTTTTTCTAGACTAAACAAACTTAGCTCTTTCAATCTTCCCTTATAAGTCACATGTTCCAGACCTCTAACCATTTTTATGCCCTTCTCTGGACTTTCTCCAGTTTTTCCACATCCTTTTTGAAATGAGATACTCAAAACTGGACACAGTACATAAGCTGAGTCCTAATCAGTGCAGAGAAGAGTGGAAAAATCACTTCTCATGTTTCATTCACAGTACTCCTGTTAATACATCCCAGAATGGCATTTGTTGTTTTTTTTTTTTTGTTTGGCAACAATATTATACTGCTGACTCACATTTAACTTGTGATCTACTATCACACCGAGATCCCTTTTTGCAGTACTCCTTCCTAGGCAGTTACTACCTATTTTGTATGTGTGCAATGGGTTGTTCAACCCTAAGTGAAGTACTTGGCACTTATCTTTATTGAATTTCATTCTGTTTATCTTAGACCATTTCATCAGTTTGTCCAAATCATTTTGAATTGTGATCCTGTCCTTCAAAGCATTCACAACCCCTCTCAGCCTGGTATCATCTGCAGACTTTGTAAGTTTGTTCTCAATGCCATCATCCAAGTCATTGATAAAAATATTGAACTAAACCGGACCCAGGACAGATCCCTACGTCAGCCTTTCATTAGGTACTTCCAGTCTGAATGTGAACCATGGATAAGTTACCCTATGGGAGTGGTTATCCAACCAGTTTTTCACCCATCTTATAGTAGCTCCATCTAGTTTGTACCTCCCTAGTCTTTTAATAAGAATGTGATGTGAGTTTGTATCAAGTGCATTACTGAAGACTAGATATACCGCATCTGTGGCTTCCCGTCTATCCACAAGGCTCAATATCACATCATAGAAAGCTATCAAGTTGGTTTGACATGATTTGTTTTTGACAATTCCATTCTGACTAGCCCTCAGCACTTTAGTCTCTTCTACATGCTTGCAAATCGACTCCTTAATTATCTGTTCTATTATTTTTCCTGGTACAGAGGTTAAACTGACTGGTCTATAATTCCCTGGATTGCTCTTATTTCCTTTTTTGTAGGTGGGCACTATATTTGCTCTTTTCCAGTCCTCTGGGGCCTCACTCATCTTCCATGATTTTTCAAACATAATAGCTAATGGCTCAGATATCTTCTGAGACAGCTTCTTGAGTACTCTAGGTTGCATATCATCAGGCCCTGGTGACTTGAAGACGTCCAACTTGTCCAAGTAATTTTTAACTTTCTCTTTCCCTATTTCAGTTTCTGACTCTCTCATTCCTATTGCCCTCCTCTGCAGACATCCAATCTACACCAACCTTCTCAGTGAAGATCACAAAGAAATTATTTAGTTCTTCTGCAATTTCCATGTTTTCATTATTGTTTTACCCTTTTTGTTGAATAAGGGTCCTACACTGTCCTTGGTTTTCCTCTTGTTTCTGACATATTTGAAGAATGTCTTTTTGTTACTCTTTATGCCTTCAGCTAGTTTATCTCTGTTCGTGCCTTGGCCTTTTAGATTTCTCCTCTACATAATTGTGTTATCTGTTTTTAGTTCTCCTTTGTAATTTGACCTCGTTTCCACTTTTTGTAGGACTCTCTTTTTATTTTTAAATTATTGAAGGTCTCCTGGTTAAGCCAAGGTGGTTCTCTTGGCATATTTCTTATCCTTCCTATGCAGTGTAATGGTTAGTTCTTGTGCTCTTAATAATATCTCTTTGAAAAACTGCCAACTGCCTTTAGTTGTTTTTCCTCTTAGAGATTCTTCCGATGGTATCCTTCCCATCAGCTCCCTGACTGTGCTAAAGTCTGCCTTTCTAAAATCCATTGTTTTTGTTTTGGTATTCTCTCTCCTAACATTTCTAAGAATCATGAGCTCTACCATTTCATGATCTCTTCCACCTAAGTTGCCTTCCACTTTCAAATTTTTGACCACTTCCTCTCTCTTTGTCAAAACCAAATTGAGAATAATCTCTTCCCTAATAGCTTTCTCCACTTTCTGAAATAAATTGTCTTTAATGCATTCCAAGAACTTATTGGATAATCTGTGCTTTGCCGTGTTATTTTCCCAACAGATGTCTGAGTAATTGAAGTGCTCCATCACAACCAAGTCCTGTGCCTTGGATGATTTTGTTAATTCCTGAAAAAAAGGACACATCGACTTCTTCTTCCTGGTTGGGTGGTCTATAGTAGACTCCTACCATGAGGTCACCCATGACTTTATTCCTTTTATTTTTACCCAGAGACTTTCAAGCTGTCTTCTATTTCTATCCCAACCTCAGTCCAAGTGTGTGTGTGTGTGTGTGTGTGTGTGTATATATTTGATAAACAAGGCAACTCCACCTGCCTTTCTTAGAATCATAGAAACATAGGGTCAGAAGGGACCTCATAGGTCATCTAGTCCAACCCCCTGCCAGAGGCAGGACCATTCCCACTAAACCATCCCATTCATGGTTTTGTCCAGCCGGGCCTTAAACACCTCCAAAGATGGAGACACCACCACCTCCCTCGGCAGCTCATTCCAATGCTTCACCACTCGCCTAGTAAAAAAGTTTTTCCTAATATCCAGCCTCGACCTCCCTAACCGCAACTTGAGACCATTGCTCCTCGTTCTGTCCTCCGTTACTACCGAGAACAGTCGAGCTCCATCTTCCTTAGAGCATCCCTTCAAGTAGTTGAAGGTTGCTATCAAATCCCCCCTCAATCTTCTCTTCTGCAGACTAAATAAGCCTAATGCTTTCAGTCTGTCCTCATAGGGCTTGTGCTCCAGCCCTTTAATCATTTTGGTTGTCCTCTGCTGAACTCTCTCTAGCATGTCCCTGTCCTTTTTGTAGTGGGGAGCCCAAAACTGAACACAGTGTTCTAGATGTGGCCTCACCAGTGCAGAATAGACGGGAATGATCAGATCTCTTGATCTGCTGGTAATACTTCTTTTGATGCAGCCCGGTATGCCATTGGCCTTTTTGGCAGCAAGAGCACACTGCTGACTCATATCTAGCTTCCCATCCACCATGACCCCCAGGTCCTTTTCTACACTGCTGCTACTTAGCTGAATGTTCTCCAGCCTGTAGCAGTGCATGGGGTTTTTCCATCCCAAGTGCAGGATTTTACACTTGTCCTTATTGAACCTCATAAGATTTCTATTGGCCCACTGTTCCAATTTATCTAGGTCTCCCTGAATCCTGTCCTTGCCCTCCAACGTGTCTACTGTTCCCCCTAGCGTGGTGTCATCCACGAACTTACTGAGAATGCAGTCTATTCCATCATCCAGATTATTGATGAAAATGTTGAACAGAACCGGCCCCAGGACTGACCCCTGGGGCACACCACTCGTTACTGGTTGCTAGCTAGACATGGAACCATTGATTCCTACACACTGAAACCGTTGATCTAGCCAGTTTTCTATCCACCTTATAGTCCACCTATCCAACCCATACTTCCTTAATTTGCCAATGAGAATGCTGTGGGAAACTATCAAAAGCCTTGCTAAAATCAAAGTATATCACATCTTCCCTTCCTGGTCCTTTCTAAGCAAGCTGAACTCTGCTATATTAATATTCCAGTCATGTGTATTATCCCACCAAGTCTCTGTGACAACAGCTATGTCGTAATTGCTTTTGACTATAAGCATTTCAAGTTCCTCCTGTTAATTCCCCATACTCCTTGCATTTGTATACAGACATTTAAGATACTGATCTGCTTTTCCTACCCTCCCCCTCCATTCTGATTAGTTATTCTTTTGTATCTGCCATTAACATCCAGACCCCCTCAAGTTCCATCCCTTCCCCAGGGTCGTCCCAGTTTTCACTTACCTGTGGGCTTAGTTCACCAGTCTCCCTCATACCTAGTTTAAGGTCCACCTCAATAGGTTAGCTAACCTATGTCCAAATACACTCTTCCCCTTCCTCAATAGGTGGACACCATCTCTGCCTAGCAGTCGGTCCTCTTGGAACAGCATCCCATGATCAGGAAAGCCAAAGCCCTCCTCGGCTATGTTCACACACAAAGTGCTTGTTTCGAAACGAGCCGTTTCGAAATAATGTGTTGTTTCGAAACACCTTATTTCGAAAGACAAAAAAGTGCCTTCGAAATAAGGGAAACGAAATAGCATGTCCACAGTGTGGGCATGCTATTTCGCTTCGGGGGGGCTGCAGACCCCCATGGGGTGAGTGTAGCCCGGAGCCTCACCACGCTGGGGTCTGCAGGGGACTGCAGACCCCGGCAGGGTGAAGAAGAGCCAGGTGCTTCACCCTGCGGGGGTCTGCAGTCTGCTTCACCCCGCGGGGGTCTGCAGTCCCCTGCAGACTCCACGGGGTGAGCCTGCCTGCTGGCTGCAGCTCACCCCGCGGGGGTCTGCAGTCCCCCTCTGCCGGCCAGGGGACACCCCCCAGCACCCTGGCCAGGGTGCTGACGCGGTGGCCCTTCCTCCCAGGGTGCTAAGTGCCCTGGGAGGAAGGTCAAATGTTGTTTCGGAACAGTTTGTTCCAAAACAACATGTCCCCGCGGGGTTGTTTCGAAACCACTGGTTTTGAAACAACCTTGTTTCAAAATGGAAGGAAGTTTAAGCTGTTTCGAAACACGGCTCCCATTTCGATACAAGGGAACCCCTTGTTTCGAAATGGGAGTAAGTCGTGTGGACATGCTGTTTCTTATTTTGAAACAACCAGGCATTCACCTCCAGGATACATCTGTCTCTGCACAGGGTCCTGCCCTTGACCAGAAGGATCGAGGGGAAAACCACCTGGGCACTGAACTACTTCGCTTGTGCTCCCAGAGCCCAGTAGTCACCTTTGATCTGCTGAAGGTCATTTTGCAGTATCATTCGTTCCCACATGGATGAGTAGCTTGGGGTAGTAGTCAGAGGGGCAGACGATTCTCGAGAATCTGTTCGTAAAGTCTCGGATGCAGGCCCCTGGCAGGCAGCATACCTCCTCAGACGTTATGTCAGGTCGACAGCTGGGTGCCTCCACCCCCTCAGAAGAGAGTCTCCAACCACCAAAACCCCACGTTTCTTCCTGGTTATGACGGTTGTGATCCTCCCAGCCTTGGGGATCTATATCTTCTTTTCTTCCACCTCATTCCTTTTCTCTAGCACTGTGTAACTGTTCTTCAGAACCATGGAGGCTCAGATGGGAGCAGGGGTAGAGCACTGTCTGCTGCTAGAAGTAACCAGCTGCCAGTATCCTCCCTGTGCCGGAGCCATCTCATCCTTCTCCGCTGGTGTGACAGAAGTCCTCTGGGTAGTTTCTTCAGTCTTGGATGTCTCCTCGTGGACACTGTGAAGGAATTTCTCCAGGGCATGGATACTCCTGAGCCTAGCCACCTTCTCCTGTAACTTTACCACCTGCTACTAGAGCAATACCACCAGAAGGCACCTTTCACAGTGAATGATCTCCCCAGCCTGATTGTCTGTGAATGGGAAATGCAGGCCACAGTCCCTGCAAGTCCATACCAGGCTCTGGGTAGACAGATCCATGGTCAGAATGTCTGTCCGGACGCAGGTGCTGGCGGAGGAGACAGAAGCAGAGCTGGCACAAGTGATGTGGTTCCTCTTCACCATAGTGGCCTCACAAGCCTCAAACTCTCCTGTTTGCAAGCTGCCCTGGTTGCCCAGCCACTGGCTTTTTAAGGCCTTCTGTGCCTAGGTCAGCCCTTGCCCCTCGTAAAGCACACAGGGGAACAGTGATCACAAAGCTGAGCAGGGTACAATGGTACAAACAGCCCCCAGACGTACAATCAATCACAAGCCCAATTCACACAGTAACTGACAAATAACAGAAATCACTTGTAAGAGAGACAAAAACACATTTGGCAAATCACTCACCCAAGGTTCGATCTCTCCCTTGCATTTTTCAGCAAGGGGATTTCCTTTGTCTCCTTCTCAAGGCTTCTCCTTATCTGTATGCCAAACAAAGCAGAGCAATCTATCAGATCCAAATAGCTTTTGAGAAGAGAGAGAAGATGGGGTAGGCTGTAGCCCTCATTAGTCTTACAGGAGTATATGCAGTGGTGAATCTCCTAAAGGGGTTGGCAATGGACTATAGAGCTTTTCACTTCACTGTGTCCCTGGTTATTGGTGGCTTAGCATTTTTACCTGTTGATGTTGCTTGTGCGTTCTATGCAAAATGATGCTGGTTGCAGTCCAATCTCTACTGGATTATTATTTATACAAGAAAAAATCACCTAGCCAAGAAATTTCATATTTATTCTGTTCCTCCAGCTCTTATTATTTTATTCTGCCTTTGTGGAGGAAAAGGTTGCACAACAAGTACCTACATGACAAAGCACCAAAAAGAGGAGAGGTATTTAGAAATTTGGTTACTCTTTCTAGTGTACTTCTAGACTTGTACACTTTGTCAGAAGGGACCACAGTGCTCATTTCGTCTGAGCTCCTGCATATTTCAGGCTACAGAACGTTACCCACTCCTGAAATAGACCCTTGGTCCCTGGCTGAGTTACCAAAGTCCTCAAATCATGGTTTTAAAGTTTCATGTTACAGAGAATTCACCATTTAAACGAGTTTACACCTGCAAGTGACCCAAGGCCCCTGCTGCAAAGGAAGGTGAAAAGACCCTGGGAGAAAATTCCTTCCTGACCCCAAACAGATGAGGTAGTAAACAGGTGGGGGAAAGGAAGCACAGAAAAGTGAAGGGACTTGTTCATCATCACACAGCGGGTCAGCAGCTGAACTCGCAATAGTATCCGAATTGTCCTGTCCAGTGCCCTGCCCGCCTGATAGGAACGTATATTTGGAATTGAAATAAAAAT
Source organism: Podocnemis expansa (assembly GCA_007922195.1). NCBI lineage: Eukaryota > Metazoa > Chordata > Testudines > Podocnemididae > Podocnemis > Podocnemis expansa. The sequence continues at coordinate 23,345,147 of ML682004.1, read as the reverse complement.
ACTAGCCTCTTAAGACCTTTCCTTAATGTATGCACAAATTACATATTTCTTCATCACATTTAATTTAGTAAATTAAAACCATATGTTAAACTATGCTATATCTCTCTGAATTTTCCTATGAAGTTTTAAAAATGTGTTCCAGATCTTATTAATGTCTTCCATTTTCTCATGTGTTCCATACATTATTTAAATTACTTTTCCTGGAACAGCAAAAGCAATTAGGAATCACTTGCCCATAAAAGAATTTCTATCCTTCCAGTATCGTAATTTGATTCTTTTAACAATCACATATAGTTGTAATGCATCCATTTCAGTGTTGAACTATATATTCTCATTAGTTCTTGAGATACTAGATGTAATGCTGACATATGGTTCTGAATGTATTTGCTCCACAACTTTTTTTCAGTTATTAATAGTGATTTGTTTCAGAAAGTTAAAACCTTTTTAGTCTCCCAGACAAATTTTGTGGAGTTGCCTTGAACTATATCCATCCCCTAAAATTTTCCTGGCAATCAGGTGTTGTACACATGGTGAGTGGGCAGAAAAGTCAAGAGTGGGAAGGAGTGAAATTCTCTTTCCCAAGCCACATTGGACCCAACGGAACGCCAATCTCAGCAGCTAGTAAATTTTCCACTGCCAGTATGTGACTTACAGGGGCCTGCTGGCGTGCATAGTTGAGGTGTACCAAAAACTTCCCTTTCCCTCCATAGTAGCATGGTTGGATCACCATGATTCAGCTCCATGGCACACTAACCATGCAGTATATTTGAAACCTGCCCTCTTATTTGGCACACCTGGGAATCGAGGTGGGTCTTCTGAGTTCAGGACCGTTTGGGAAATGCTGTGACCGTAGGGCCAAATCATATATCATATCTGTGCTTATCTCTTAAATTGTGTGTGGTCTTATGAACTGGAATATAATAAACTGTCTCTGCTTTAATGAAGTATTTTTTCTTGTTCTGTAGGTGTGTGTGTATGTCTCCTCTACCTTTCCCCCCTCTGTATCTCAATCCCATTTCCAAACATGCTTTGACAGGGTATCTCAGAAGTGTTTTAGACAGATAGGAACACCAAGTATCTAGTTTAACAGAAAACAGTAAAATTTAGAGGCTTGATGACTAGTATGTATAATTTTCTTTGGGAGTTTTTATAGGGTTGCTGGGTTTTTTTTACAGATCTTTTCCCTAAAGTTTCAAACAATACCTTGAGATCCTCTATTGCCAGAGGGCATTGTCACTCAGGTTTTGCTTTTATTTTATTGAAACTCCTAAAGGTTCTTATATTAAAGAGATCTGTTTACTTTGCAGATTTAGACTGCAACCCTGTTTTCCAGTACAGTATGTTTGTTTACCTTTTTAGAAGTAGTTTCCGAAAATATAGATATTTATATATGTTCTAGAATTGGATTTTGCATCTGTGTGTTTTATCTCGTGCTTTTCAAGAATATAGTTCTAATGGATTATTTGTTTTTACATCTCTCGTTTGAGCTTTTTAGAGAGCTTTTTATTCATGGTTTTTATTGCATTACTGGAAAAAATACAGAAGCCATCTGCTGGCTGACATAATACCTGCAGAGCTCCCTGAACATTAACCACATATGCGCTGAAGTCAGTTGCAAATCCACCACTGACTTCTGTGGGGAAAGGACTGAGCTCAGTGACTGCCTTGTGTTTCAAAGGTAATGAGCTTAAATCCTATTAAGGTTGTACATTTATTAGTATACCTATTTTTCTTTCCATCTCAATTACTTTTCTGACAGTTTTCTAAAGCAAAATATTTAAAAAATTGGATGAAAAAATGTTCACATTTTGAAAACCCCCAATTATCCCCCCACCTCAGACATCAGCCAGTTCTTTTGAGCATTGCATACATGGATAATGTTTGAATGTAATGTGCACAAGCATGATATGTTCTTGGAGGGCTTGAAAAAATAATATCCACCCTAACTATGTACTTGCTGTCCTCCCACCAGAGGACATACCAATTTAAAGGGATACTGTTTTGTCCATCACTTAGTTTCTTCTGACCAGTGAAGGCAGGGAGTAGGAATTTACTGTCTAATAGAGGGTTTCTCAATCTTTTATTCTAGGACCCCTTTAGAAAATATTTCAGGCTGTAACATACCCCCTCCCAATTGTTGACATCCCCCAGTCATGCCACCCTTATTGGCATGCATGGGAGCTGACAGCTAACAACCCCCATAATAACCTTGTGACCTTCTAAAGGTCACAGCCACCAGTTTCTGAACCATTGGTCTAGTGCTACCCTCATGGACTTTAGAGGCTGAGGCCCCAGGCTCAAGGGGATCCTGCGCCCTTGAGCCCAGCAAAAATATATTGGGTGTTTGCTGGCCCTAGCACCCGTCACATGTAGGGTGCGCTGGTCTGCTGGGTCTCATTGCCACCCCACCCCTGTGGCTGGTCAGTCTGTGAGCCCTGGTTCGCCAGTGCTGACCCTCAAGGCTGGCTGGTCTGTGGGCCCTACCAGACCCTCAACACCACTGTGCTGGGTGGAGCATAAAAGTGGGTAGCCCCATTCCCCTGGAAGCCTTGATGTGGCCCCTGCAACTCTGGTTGGACTGTTGCATTAAAGTTCATTGAATGCTGGTCCAACAGTATAGAATTTCAAAAAGATCACACTTTGAGCTTGTCTTTTGGTTTGCTTTTCTTCATTCCACCTGTCCCTGTCCTCCCCATTTGCAATGGCAAATGGGGAAAAAAAGGAAAACGGGGGAGAAAAATCAAAATAATACAAATCTCTAAAGCCCCCTCCGAGCAACAAAAATATTTGTAATGGAAACAGTTTTGAGAGAGAATAAATTGTTTTGTTTGGCTTTCTAAATTGGTGGATTTTGAAGTTTTTAATTTTTAAGATTTCTTCCATATTTTGTCCTAATTGGCTTTTTTAACTTGAGCTTTTTAAGCAATTAACCTGTCTCTGATAGGACTTTTAAAATTGCTGTTACAGTGTAGCATTGTTGAATTAGTTTTACATTAGAAATGTTTGGGGCTGTGATGGGATGTACCAGCCCCTCCTACTAGAGGAGAGCCCTCAGCTTCCTTAGGGGCCCAAGAGGCCCCTCCCATCATTTACACTGAATGCATACTAGTAGGAGGGGGCATTAAAAGCCCAGTTGAACTCTGAGTAGAGTGAGACAATAGTGGAGAGGCTCACTTCCAGAGCCCTCCAGCAGAGATGCAGCCCTGCTATGTCCAGAGAGGCTTCAGATCTGCTGTACTGCTCAGCTTTGCTTTTTGTTGAGCCCTGCCATGCCTAGAGGTGCTTCTGTATTGCTTCATTGCTCCTTATGGGTGGATTGCTGGGCTCCATCACACATGGGAAACTCTTTAACCATGGTGTTATAGGCAGCCGGAGGCAAGCATGACACTTCAGGGGCTGTGTGCGACACAGTTGTACCAATACTACCCTCCCCCTTTTGGGGGAACCTCAGGCACCATCCATCACATGGACATTATTTTATAAGGCTCCCTATCATTGTGATATCTAAGTACCCAAGAGCAGCCTTGTGAGACAGGTAAGCATTATTATCCCCTTTTTACAGAGGGGGACATGTGCACAGAGAGACCAAGTAACTTGCCCAACCTTACACAGGAAGTCTGCACTGGAGTCACCCCAGTTCACTGAGGCATGACTAGTTCTGAAGCTGTTGCGCTAGCCTTCTGTAGTTGACTCTGTAAACTACATTGTACCCAGCTTCTCTCTGACACACCAGTACAAAGCTCTTTTTCTTTTAAACGTGGGAACAAAACAGTTGGGAAAACTCATTTTCTAATGTATGCTCAGAAGAGCATAGCTGTTGATTTTACAATTCACAGTTCTGAGCCCTGAAAGTGTGTCACTTTTTTTAATGCTGAAGTTAAGTACAGTGCCTCCTAAAATCCAGCAGGCATGTTTATGTACAGACTGCATACAGCAGAAAGAGCGTACTACAACTCTCATAAGAAACTCAGCAGTTAATTCAGTGTCATAACATTTACGTAAATATAACAATGGACTTGTTAGATTTCAATGTAGTTGAATAACATCTTTATAGCAAATGTTCAAGATTTCATAATTGTCAGCCTGATGAACTAGTGATAAGTGGATGAGTCTAAGGTTACTGCTTTTGTGGTAAGCATACTGAGCTAATGTTTGGGCAATATTGCATTATTGGCTTGGTGTGAACTGCTGAAAAATACGGTGAATTTATGAGGCTTCATAGCATGGGCTCCATAAAGTATTTGTACTGCTGTAGAAATCTCACACAATTACATGCCTGCATTCCTGTAAATTACATCAGGATCTAGTAAATTCCAATAAACTGTATGATGGGAGTCTTAGCTCCCCCCTCCCATTGGAAGGAACTGTATGCATAAAATGCTGGAAGAGGCTATATGGTGAAGCAAAGATACAAGGTGCCTAGATCGAGGCCACTTAGAAAACCAGGGACATGGAAATGCAGGAGAAATTGAGTGAAAGCAAGTAATGAGATTAGCAGAAGAAACTAAAACCACCCAAGAACAGCATAAAGAGAAATTTGAGCATTATGTGTTCTTGTTTGATGCAGAATGAGAGGTTTTATCTACACAAATTAACAAAGGAAGGAAGTAATCAGTTGTCTTTAGAGGAATCATCAGGAATTAGAGGTAGCTGAGTAGGAAACAGAATTGAGCAGTAATTTTGCAGAGATGAAGATGGTTGCTGGCCAAATTGAGGATCAGATTTTTAGAGTGATGGTTGACTTTGTTCTCATGAAGGAGTGATTTGTCTTCAAAATTCTTAAATACCATACTGAGTTGTAATTTTTAGCACCAAATTGTAAACCTAGGTCCATATTTGGAAAAATATTTAAGATCCTAGAGAGACAGTTGGGCACCTGGTGGGATTTACAAAAGCCTCTAAGTGAGTTAGATGCTTAGCCTGCTTAGGTGCTTTTGTAGAGTCCATCAGGCAGTCGTAGGTACCCAACACTGTTCCCTCTAAGTTGCATGGCTGCACAGTTGTTTTCAAACCCCTGTGCAGCTTTGTTGGGTTCCTGTGCAGTAAAATAATGGACAAGTGTGTCATCATGTAGAGCCCTGTGCAGATACAATCGGCATCCGATTCACATCCACTCAGTGACGGTACCTATCTGGTCCATGATCTGCATGCCATGTTTTATCTATATCCATAACTGCATCCGCAACAGAGCTTGGGCTTACAGTCAGCATTTTAGCCTTTGATTGGCTCATTCCCCACATAGATCCCACTCACTTTTTCCCTTTCTTGTTTGTGGTTCCCACACTCTGCCGTCAATCAGATTTCCTTGGTCACCAGTGAAATCTCTGATTGACAGCATTGCATGCAAACTGCAAACAGGAAAAGGAAGAAGTGGGCAGGGAAGTTATGGGGAATGAGCCAATCAAAGGCCAGTATGCTGGCTGACTGACCATGAGCGGTGAATCTCCAAGGCTCAGCCTGCTGTGACTGAGACTCTGATTGGCTGGCAGATCACAATCAGAGCTGCGCTAGGATTGGCTGGAGCACTTCCTTTGTTCCCTGTGTGCTGCTGACACAGATCATAGCAGCAGCTGCAGTGACGGGATTGCACCCTGGGCAGATAAAAATAAAATCTGCATCCTCCAGTCAGTCCGCAGCAATGGGTCTGTAGTTATGTGGATACCCGTGGATCTGCAACAGAGGGGGAAGAAACAGGGGGCTAAAAATGATTTATTGCTAATGTCTACTTTATAGTGACTGCATGGCACATTATGAATTTGTGATCTGAGTCAGTGCATGCATGCAATAGTAAATGAAGAAAAATTAACTAGAATTGTTTGTTTTAGTGGACACTAAAAATATGTAATCACTCCACTAGCCCATCAGCTGAGATTTCTATTGAGACTTACACTGTGGCAGGGGCAGAGGGTCTCTGCCCAACCCACTAATACAACTTGCACCTGCCACTCAGGTCATTAATCACTCAGCTCACTAGAGGAAAAAAATTAGGGGGAACATAGGCCCCCAAATACTTTAGCAGATCTAGCCCTTAATCTATAACTCTCACTGAACAAAGCAGTGGCTGCTTCCCCTTTTGATAGGATACACTATTAAATCATATCAACAATACGTGAGTTTTGTTTGATGGGATTTTCTGGAGAGGCAGAGGGAATGTCTTTTTTCTGAGTATTAGTTTAAAATCCTTACATATCTTAAGGCATGGAGACTTGCTATATTATTAGCCCTTGTGCAGGAGACGGAATAATCAGGGAAGAATCTTTTCCTCCACACTTCCTCCATCCCCTGCAGTGCAGCTGTACAGGGAAAGTAGCAGTCTAACCCTGGGTTACTATGTTCAATTTAGCCAGAGTCAAGCTGTCATTGTGGATTAGCACACTAGGTTTTCATTTCTGCAGACCTGTGTTCAAACCTGACAGCGGTCACAAGTAAAGCATTTGTAGTAGTAAAACAAAGCCACCACACTATAGCAACAAAATACTGCTTACTCAATATAACCTCATAGAAATAAATGCTGAAAATATTTAATTCCATAAATAAATTCATAGAATGCCTTCATCCTGAATGGTGTTTTGACTGTTATCCTTCAAAGTCCCTCTTAAAGCTGTTCTTTGCCATGATGCTTACAAAAATACTTGACAACAGATAGGCTGTTGGTGAGTTGTGACCACTACTTACCATCATTACCTTATTGTTTCCTCACACTCTCACACATGTTGTTTCTTGTTGTATATTTAGAGGGTTTAAACTCTTTGGGGAAAGGGATGTTAAGTGTTTGTACATTTCCTAGCACCCTGGGTTCTGGTCCATAGCCAGGGCTCCAGGGCATTTCAATAAAATGAATAACAACTTTTGGTTACTGCTATCTCTAAATGGGTCTAAGAGAATGAGAGGAGTTCTGAAAATAGGAAATGAAAAAGATTCCATTAAGGAAAGATTAGTAAGAGATTATGATTATTTGGTTTAGTGGCAGAAAGTGGTATAAAATAATGAAAGCAAGCCATGACAAAGGCACAGATAACAAACAGAGCAGAAAAGGTCAATCACGTGTTCTTATTAACTTTTTCTGACAGTAAAAGTTAGAAAGAGGTGTAGTGAGGTGATAAGGCTATAAATTTAAAATTGATAAAAGGAAAGAATTTACATAATTAACCTGTGGAACTCAGTGTCACAGACAGAATTTAGTAGAATTTTAGGCTAAATTGTGAACACCTTATTCATCCTGTTGAGCAATGACTTACGTGAGCAGACCAACTGGAGTCAATGGAGGACCACTCCTTCAATATACTAGTCATCAGCATGCACACTGGATTCACCTTCTGGCCAATCAAGGAGAGCTAGTTAAGACAATAACTTATCTAGATTCTAGAAGGTTAACATACATACAGGGTATAAAGCAACCAGGATCTTGGGAAAACCTTCCCATCATAAGTATATCATCACCTATTACCAGTTGTTGTGGTTTTAATGATCGGTTGTTCTTCCCCTGAAGAGCATTGGAGGTGTGGTACAGCAATTCATAGTATGTTCATATGGAGCACTGGTTGTCAACCCATCGCCCATGAGTCACTTTTGGCCCAGTCAGCAAGCAGGTGTGGCCCATGTGACATCCTCAGAGCCATACAGGTTTTATATATAATGTGTGGATGTGGCCCTCATAAGACATGCTGAACTGCACGATGGTCAATGGGTTCAGATAAAGGGCCTAATACAAAGTCCATTGAAGTTAATGGAAAGACACCCTCTGACTGCAAAGAGCTTTGGATCAGGCACAGAGTAAGTTGTCTATATTTTAAGAGAGGCTTTCAACAGTGCTTCAGGGAGGTAGCTGCCCAGTTCCCTTTGACTTTTAATGGAATTTGGGCACCTAATACCTTGAGGAAATTTTAAAATTCCAACCATTGATGTCTTAATTAAAAAAAAGGAATCATGGTGGGATTATTTCCCTGTTCTGACAATCTCTATCAGCTGTGCTGGGTGCTGGCGATCACGAAAATTAAATTTACAAGATTCTTTAAACCTTCTTTATGTATAGTGTTTCCAAGGTACTTTTTTTCACTTCTTGCTACTAGACGTCCTGTGTGCATTGGATTTCCTCTTTTGAACATATAAGAGCAGTGATAGATGTAGGTACCATGCAGTTTCCAATGTTTTGTTTCTGTAAGGTTTTGTGGTGATGACTGATTCTCTAGTGGACTCTGTTTAAGAAAACATTAAAGCTTTTAGTAGGTTGCACATTCTGCACTTAATACAATCCCTGGAGATGCTTTTCATATTTGTTTCACTGTTGTTTTGGGGGATAAAAACTGCTCTTCCTGTTGGTACAATGTGTGATGAGAAGGAGCAATTACTATTACTAATATTACTGAACACTTACGAGAGAAAATGATCAACTAAATGCAATATCACTTGAACCCTTGATTAGAAATTTCCAGTCAAGTAGAGTCATCAGATATTGCTTTATTTACTTGATAGGTCTCCCTGTTTCTCCCATCTCTGAGAATAAATCTAATTGTTTTTTCCACTGGCTTTTTTGGTCCTTGAACAAATACTTAAAGCTGTTTATACACTAGGAGCACATTACCAACATAGGACTGCTGTTATATGATAACAGCAAAACATGCCTAGCTATATCGGTAAAGCTGCCGTCTCCAAATCCCTGCTCTACTGGACTAAATATTATTTACTTTGTTTTGAGTTATTTTCTTCGGCCTCCTTGTCAGATGTTATCAACATCAGTGAGACACCACACAAAATTTTAATGGGAAGGGCAATTCCTTGAGTATCTTTGTCTATAAGTGCTCCACTTCAGGTGCATATGTGAGCCTGTGCATGTTTGATCAGAGATTTTCAGTAGCAGTGTCTGTGGGTTCATACTGAGCCCTACAAATCCTCGTGTTCTGATCGGAGGGAATAAAAGGAAGGGGGGAGGAGAGTCAACAACATTCCAGTTCCTCTCCACTGCTTGCTGTGTCTATGCTATCAAGTTTTTCCATCAGAAGTTTTGCCGGAATACAGTCACTGCTGTAATTACAGCAGCGACTGATGTCTGTGCAGCCATTTTTGGGTCTGTGGAGTGCATCCATACTAGGACCACTTCCACTGACCTAAATGGCAGTGTGGGGCAACTGAGGGGGCCATCAGTCAGCTCCCACAGGGAGTCCACAGGCTCCCTTGCAGCCACCTCCCCACCTTGCTGGAGTCCTGGCACAGATGCAGCTACAGTCGGAGCGAAAGCACAGGGGCAGCCTCTGTGCTTCCCGCTCCTGGGCACAGCGTGACTGCAGCCCATGTCCCCCCCCCCCTCCCCAGGACAGCACCCCTACCATCACCACAGGCTGAGTAGGGTGAGGAGACCTGGCAAGGCTCTCTGGGAGCAAGCAGTCCTGAGGCTGCCATGCACTGGTGACCCTTGGAGCACGGCAGCCTCGGGACTGCCCCTCTCCATCCCAAACACCCCAGTCACTACTGGCCCTTCTTGCCCTGCTCACAAGCTGAGGAGAGCAAAGGGAGCTTGCGGTGGTAGCTCTCAGGCTGGCAGTGGTCTTGAGGCTACCATGGACTGAAGACCTTCCAAACATGGCAACCTCGGGACCGCTACCACCACTGGTTCCCCTTGGACAGCTTAGCCGGGCAGTAGGGTAAGGGAAGCTGGAGCGGAAATGCTTGGGCTTGGATTGCTGCCTCGGTGGTGCTCCAAGTCCTAGTGCTACTGCTACTGGCTCAATTCTCCCTGCTCACAGGATGAGCAGGGCAATGGGAGCTTCTTAGTGGTGAGGATTCAGCCTCTGGGGCTCACCAGTTCTTGGTGGCGGTGGAGCAGCTGCTGAGGCTCTCTGCTCTGTCCTTGTCAATTTCACCGCACAGAGCAGTGAAAATGACCAGAACAACAGCTCTTTACTGCTCTAATGGAGCACACTGACGCTCACCGCCTTAGCTTTGCCAACAAAAGCCCTGTGCTGCTCATTTAGATCATTTTATTTGGTCGGCGAAACAGGGCAGTTTTGTCAGCAAAGGGAATGTAGCATGTACAGTAGGACAGTTTTGCTGAGAAAAGCAGACTTTTGTTGACAAAACTTCCTTGAGTAGACAAGGCCTGAGACAGAGCATGATGGTGTCTGTTGAGAATGCATATTAATACTTTACTTTCTATACTTGTATGTTTTTGGTTGTGGTAGCCTCACTGTGACAAATAGGAATAAAGGCCTTTCCCTATCTCTATAACTGGTCTTTTAAGGGCTGGTCCCCTTCTGAACTACAGTCTGTGAACAGCAAAGCTCTGCTCCTTTCTGCTCTCTGGGACTGAGTTTCACCCCAGAAAATGTTTTGATGCTTGCTGAGCACATAGAATTTCTCTGAAGCATCTAACAATGTGGGATTTTCTCCCACAAAAGCTCATGCGAAAAATAAATGTTAGTCTTTAAGTGTCACACGACTCCTTGGTTTTTTGTTTTGTTTTTTTGCTGGAATAGATTAACACAGCTATCCTTTTGGAAACTGACAAGAATTCATACAACCACCATGGATCCCACAACTGCTGGAGTCTTCTCACCCATGGATAGATTCACCAATGTATCAACCCTTCAGAGGAGCTCTTAAGCCACAGCATAGGGCCGCCTGCCCATTTTGATACACTCCACCCAGACTGCAGTTGAGATGTCTCCGCACCAGGATCAGTACAATATATGCATCCAACAAACACAGCTTAACCCTGGGAAGGATCTAAATTTCTTCAGTTGACAGAAGAATCACCACAAGGTCCATGTGAGGACCTCATTCTCATGTTTTCCTCTCCCCATCCCACTGTGAGGTCTGGTAACAGAGATGTCTCATTGGTGGGCTAGGGAGCTCACCTACAGGGCCATATAGCACAAGGCAGATCAGCTTTGCATATCTCTGAGTAAAGATATTCTGACACAGGAATCAGAGAAAATGAAGCATCCCAGTTTCTACTAGCTAGATTTCAAGGCCGTGTTCTTGGATGGCATTCGGGCTTACCAGAAGTATACAAAGGACTACTTAATAGTTGGAAACATCCACAAAAAAGCCTTACCTGAAAAAATTGAGGCATTCAGAGAAGATTGTCTCACTCACTTATTCAACTACTTGTTGATCTTAACCTCATGTTTATCTCCAAGCTCCATCAAGCTCCACTGTGTAGATATGACAGCTTTTTAGTCGACTGCAGATGGGATTCTGTATTTGCACACTCCATAATGTCCAGATTCATCTATGACTTGGTCCAACTCTTCTCCTGCATCAGAGAGCCAACACCCACTTTGGGACCTCATTTGTGTTCAAAGTGCCCTAAGGAAACACCTGTTTTAAGTCCCTGTTTAGCTGCTCTCTACTTTAGATCCTTTATTCTCTTTAATAGCCTTCTCTTCAGCTAAGGGAATTGGGTGTGCTTATGGTAGATCTACCCTGCAACTTATTCTATTGAGATAACTTGAGCATTTGCCCCCCAGTCTTTTTTTCTATCTAAGATTTTCTCAGACTTCCATGGTAACCAGGACATTCTGTTGCTAATCTTCTGCCCTAAGCCATGTAACAAGGGAAGATGTTGGGCTGTGCACCCTGGACGTTAGAAGAACCCTAGATTTCTACATGTCAACAACCAGGCCTTTCAAATCTCCCTTGACTCTGTCTGTTTTGCTGATAAACTGAAGGGAGCCTCTGCTTCCACCCAGTCTAAATGGCCCCATAATGCATTCTGTAAAGCTACAAAGCTTCATGGTCACTTCTTCCATTCTACTAGAGGAGAGTGAGCATCTATGGGCCTTAAGAATATTCCCATTACAGACATTTGTAAAGCTGCCATTTGGTCATCTGTTCACATCTGCTCCTGACACTATGCTCTAATACAGTGGTTTTCAAACTGCTTTTCTCAGGACCCGGTTGAAAAAAATCATCTTTATGACCCAACAGTTACATCCTTGATGCATTCCAGTCTTTTGGCAGCAGGGGCAGGAAGCACAGTTACCCAGTAATGAGGGTCTGTGACCCAGAACAAGTCCTGACCCTATGTTTGAAAGTCACTGCTCTAGTACATGCTTCTGGAGAAGATGATGCCTTTGGAATAACTATACTGAAATCAGTGTCAGATTCTGTTCCTTGGCTACCATCTCTGTAGTTGAGGCACCACTTAGGGGTTTCTGAAGTAGAGCACCCAGAGGGACAGCTGCTTCAAGAAAGAAAGGTTATTTGTGCAGGGTTTGGAATTATTCAAGATGTTTTGTTCCTATGGGTGTTGCACTACCCATTCTTTTCCCCCTTTGCTTCAGAATCCTATCTGTAGTCAGATTTTCTAGCAGCAAATGAATTGACGGTAGAGGGAGCCCTGTTTCCTATAAACCCTTGGAGCTGAGAACGAACGTGAGTAGGACACAAGTGCAGACCCATGGATACTGCTATAGAAAATCTGATTTTGACGGTGTGCAACATCTATGTATTCCTGAAGTGGAGCACCTATAGGAGAAAAATATCTCAAAAAAAAATTCTGCTTACTGTACCTTTCCTTCTTAGAAAATCCTCTTAAAGTTGGTGATGTATAATTTTAGTTAGGAATCTGAATTTCCTGTTTGCAGATACTGTAAGACAGGTTAAGTATTAATACCATTCACTTTCAAATGGAACTCTTATAATGATAGAAATTCTATCTTTCCAATAAACATTTTTTTGGGTCTTATAGAAAAAAATGAGAGAGTCCGTGCCACTTGAGTGAGAGACGGTTTGTTAATAACTTTATCTCCATTCTTAACACAACCATGGACACCTCAGGCAAATGGAAATTATGCAACCTCTTTGAGATCAAAGTTATTAAAAAAAAGTCAGATGTATTAATCTCTGATGATTTAATCTGCTCTTTGCAGTATGGTCATAATAGAAGTACTGGAGACAACTGGGGATTTCAGTTAAGGGGGAAACTTCACATAGACTTTCATTTATTTACTCATTATGTGTTTTGCCATGGAGTTTAAAACACTTTTTTTTGTTTTTTTTTTTACGTCTACAGGTCCCACAGTTCTGCTAAGGTCACTTTTTATTAACTGTAAGTTACCACTTCTTTTCTTACGAAGTCTGAAAACCCTGGAAAAAATTTATAGCCTTAGATCAGGCTGTGACCTTGCCGTACCTGGAATAGCCACCTGAAAATGCCAAGGTCAGGGCAGGCTGCAAATGGAGAGCAGGTTCTCCTGGTCCTGATGAGTGACAGCTAACAGAGGCTTCCCAATGAGCAGACAACCAATGCTTTGGGTTCCCCACAATGGTTATCAAGAAGCCACAACAAAATATAAACAGCCCCTTTCACTGCATTTTAGTCTCTGGCACCCAATTAGCCAGTGTCTAGTAAAGAGATAAGTTGCTTAAAATTCTATGCTCTTTACTAAAAGGGTTCTCCTGACCTCAAAGGGTCAGGGACATCACCAGATGAGTATAGGTTTAAATCTTACCACAAATACCATGTTGCCAGCTAGTGCTTTAGTAATTAAAACTAAAGGTTTATTATAAAAAAGGAAAGAAACAAACTATAAGAGAACTGTTAAAGGGTTAAAATAATCACATACATACAAATGATCTGAAAGGCCATTTACTTCAGGTTTTCAGTCTTTGTTTCACAGCTTCAATTGTTAGAAATCCGGTTCAGAAAAATGAAGACTAAATAATCCATGTATAGAGTTTGCTCTGATTCTCCCATGAGAATTAGCAGGATGATTCCAGGCCTGTGCTGGCTGGGATCTCAGTTTTGGGGTCCAGACTTTCCCTGGGAAGCTTGGACAGGTGTGAAATAAAAGGATTATGTGCCAAGCTTTTCTTATAGTTGTAACAAGGTGGGTATGTGCAGGTAATTTTCTTATATGGACTTTGATGACAGGGTTTTTGATGCTTGACCTTTACTCAATGGGTTCTTCTTCAGGCAGTAGTCAGCAAGAACTATTTAAGATCTTAGGACAGTTCACAGATGCTTTCTTGAGTAGAGAATAGTACTGTATTTGAAGTACCCCCCCCAGCTTCACAGGTAATTAGCTGCATTTGCGCAGTTAACAGTGTACATTGTTACATCAAATGTCCATCTAGATCTGTGGTTCCCAACCTTTTAAGTAACGTGGAACGCTTCAATGAGGCAAACAGTTCCGCAGCATGCCCAGTTTTTTCAGCTGAATTGATTGTTCATAAACATCACATTTACTTACATTTACTATGGTTACAGTCTTACTAGAGAGGTTTGCAACATAGTGCATACAACAAGCTAAAGACGGATCAAATGCATTCATGTTTCAAATCCACTGGAAAAAAAAAACACGTCATCTCAGTTTTGTCCTTTGGCCACCTGACTTTAGAATGTTCACACTTTAGAACTAAAATAGTGATGCCTCACTTTTAATTTAATGATTAATTTTCAGGAGTTTTACAAGTTATAATTTTGGTTGGATAAAACATTGTGTAAGATGAAGCAATGTTTGTTTTCCACTGATTTTTCATTACCTTTGTATAAACTTTCATGGCACACCTGGACAGTTCTCATGGCACACCACTGTGTCTTGGCACTGTGGTTGAAAACCACTGGTCTAGATGTTAATCAATCAAGTAGTCCTGTGGCACTTTTAAAAACTAACAAATTTATTTGTCACGAGCTTTTGTGGGAGAAAACTCCACTTTGTCAGATGCTTTGAAACATCTTTATAGTGTCTGATGAATTGGGATTTCCTCCCACAAAAGCTCATGCAATAAATACGTTTGTTAGTCTTTAAAAGTGCCATAGAACTCCTTGTTTGTAGAGTCCCTGTCTCTCCTGTGCCTCTGTGTACTTGCTGGGGCAGAGTATAAGATATGCTTTGGGCCACATTTTCAGAAGACCTCATGCACCAGAAGCATGGGCCAGCTTTTCAGGTAATCATTTCTCATTGGGCACTGAGTCCTTCTGAGAACCTGCTCCTTATTTTGATTACTAACAGAGTTACTTTTGAAAATCTGAATTGAACTGTGGGTGCTGAAATCCTCAGAATCTTGCTCTGTGATACCTAAGGCTCTTCTGATTTCATCACAGTAAATAAATGAGAGAGATATCCACTCATCCTTGTTATGAAACGTGGGTGCCTCAGACCAATCCTGGATCAGGAGAATGTATGTAGGATTCTCAATATCTAATACAGCAAAATGTTGATGTTGAGGTAACCATTCTATGGTGGTGATGGCGTTCTTTCAGCTTCAGGATACTTAGGAGTTTATTGGCCATCATTTCATTTCACCACTGATTTCTGAGGTTCTGTCAGAACATGTCATGCTGTCAGTACTGGTTTTTGACCAGTGCACTTTGCACTTTTAGTGAGGCAGTAGTTAACAGTTAATGTCAGAAGAAAAGCTGCTTCCTTCATTATCTGTGTGATTGAGGACTTGCCTATATACATAAAAGTTGTACGGCTCTTACTATGTTGGTGTAGTTGTTATACCAGTATAAATGTACTTTATACCAGTATAGCTATTCCCTTGCAGACAGGAGGATAAACTTTGCAGATGTGTTGCAAGATTATACCAAACTAACAAGGAGTCCCATGGCACTTAAAGACTAACAAATTTATTTTTTTCATGAGCTTTCATGGGGGAACTTATGAAGTGGGATTTTCTCCCATGAAAGCTTATGCAAAAAATAAATTTGTTAGTCTTTAAGTGCCACAGGAGTCCTAGTTTGTTTGTTTTACTGAACTAGACTAACACAGCTACCCCTTTGGATGTCGGCAACATGCATTATATCAGCGTCATCGTGTCCATACACTAAGGGCTGTGCCAGTATAACCATGTTATAAATAGCATAGTTCTAGCTAGTCGTGTCAATCCTTGAGTGGTCACTTTCAATGGGCTTGTCTTCACTGACAGTGGCAAATTTGCCACCGACAGTTCAAACTTCCCGATCAATTGGTCGGGTCTGTGAAGGCCTGCTCAGTTAATCAGGAAGTTCCACCTGTGAGCATCACCCCAGCACCTTGGTAGCATTGAAGCAAAGGGATGCCTCCTCCCTCCTCCATTTGACTCAGCATAGTGGACATGCCGGGAGTAGGGAAGCCGAACACAGATAATACAAGTTATTTTAGATAACTCATGTATCTCTGTTCAACTGCTACCGAAAAGGGCAGTCAGTGTAATCCTGCTAATCATGTGCTAACAACTTATGCTAATCAATCTGGCCCACCTTGCATTTTGCTTTGAGTTTGGGAATAGCTTTCCGTGAGCTGAAGAAGAGCTCTGTATGGCTCAGAAACTTGTCTTTCTCACCAACAGAAGTTGGTCCAGTAAAAGACACTACCTCACCTGCCTTGTCTCTCCATATTGTAAATAATCAGAGCCCTAACTGAAATAATTACACTGGTAGAAAGACTATATGTAGACTCAAACTTCATGTTCAAGGAAACACTCAGGAATGTATTTTGAATTGTTTCTGAAGGAGCATAGATGTGTGGCACATATGCAGAAAGACTGAATCATTTTCAATTCCATCAGTCTGGCACAATATTTCTGTATAGCATAAAGGGAAAGTGAAGGTTGACAGATAGCAACTGAATATATAGCATGAAGGGAAGCTGAAGGTTGACGGATCCAAAATATAAAGCAGTCCCTTAAATACAGCCGTCCTACTAAGGCTGACAGTTCTGGCATGTCTCTAAAAGGAGTTCTTCTGATATCATGCAGATGGAATTTCAACATGTTTGGCAGATCCTCCAGCAACCAACTATAGGCTCTATTTTTCTCCACAAGAAACGTGCTCATTGCATACTGTAGATGCCTTTCTCTGTGCAGCTCTTTACATCAGGTGTTAACAGATAGGACTAATGCTGTGACAAAACCAGTGCTTTCCTATTATCCTGCTGTTTATGCCATACAGGGAAGAAGGGTGACGTTGAAATACAATCCAGTTCTCCATATTAAGGAGCAGAGTTCTTCTCTTGATCAATATGCTGCCTGGTCATAACAAAGAAACACACACTTATAGGGAGGGCAGGCAAAAAGCAAGCCAAAACATGGTTGAAGGGTCTAATTTTAGGCTTGCCAACGTTGACCATGTCCTTTATTTCAGTGATTTTTTTTTTTTGGCTTGGCTTGGCTTGGCTTGGCTAGATTAGGCTAGATCCTCAGGCAGAGAGAGCTGTGGCAGGATGCCTAGATCTCAGGTCTTGGGTGTGATTGTGTGTGTATGCTGACTGCTGTTTTTGCAGGGATATTCAGTTTGCCTTACTGTTGTAGTATTATTATTATTATTTTATTTTATTAGTCTATTTTTGTTACACTGCACCATATTATGGATGACAGATAAAAGGGTGTTCTAAAGAACTTGTTTGCCAAATGTTACAATCTAGCTTTATCTACCTTCTGTTGTCTCCTCCATTCGAGAAGTTGCCTGCTTTGGAGATTGGACTGTTGGGTAATTTGGTTCAAAATCCTAATTTGTTTGAGACATAGTCAGGGTTCCCAAAGAAGAAATGAATCTCTCTCTTCACCATCCTCAGTATTCCGGTTGTTCAGTGAGCAATGTAGGTAGTGGAATGATGCCAGATAACATGGATATTTTATCTGTAGTATTTTAGACTTCAACAGGAACTCAGTGGTAGCTTGGAAATTGGAAGTCCTTTATGAGGATTTTAGGTTCTTTCGTGAACATTTCTGCCTTATTAGTAAAGTGTTGTAGGTGTTAGCTAAAGAGGGAAAGAAATAGTGATCTACATTGAACATTGCTGTGTGTGCCTGGGTGGAAGTACTTTAAGTTGCTCTAAAACAGGGGTACTCAAATGGCGGCCCGCGGTCCACAATCCGGACCGCAAAGACCTTTCTGGTGGACCGCGACAGCAGGGGCGTTGCTGGGGCAGGGAGGGACCCACGGCACAGGCCCTGCCCCCGCCCCCAGGGGGCAGGCCCCGCCCCCAGCCAGAAGGCCACGCCCCCTGGCTTGGGATAGGGCCAGCGGGAGGCTGCGCCGCCGCCGGCAGCTAGGCCGCGGTGCGGCCCGGCCCAGCCCACCATGCCACACAGCTTCAAGCCCGGAGACCTGGTCTTCACCAAGATGAAGGGGTACCCGCACTGGCTGGCCCGGGTGAGCCCCTGCCCCTGCCCCATGCTGGGGGTGGGGTCTGAGTGTTGAGGAGCTGGGATGCTCGGGGTCATGGGGTGCTGGGGTGGGTGGTGGGGCGGTTGTTGGGGAAATGGGCTGCAGGGGTGGATGCTGGCAGAGGTGGGGTGCAGGGGGTAATGGGTCATGAGGTGCTGGGGTGGGTGGTGGGGAAATGGGGCGCAGAGGTGGATGTTGGCAGAGGTGGGGTGCAGGGTGTAATGGGTCACAAGGTGCTGGGGTGGGAGCTAGAGGG
The DNA here is from genome assembly GCA_007922195.1 of Podocnemis expansa. Lineage (NCBI taxonomy): Eukaryota > Metazoa > Chordata > Testudines > Podocnemididae > Podocnemis > Podocnemis expansa. Next base: position 23,326,797 of record ML682004.1, on the reverse strand, counting down.
TGATGGGGTGTCAGGAGATGGTCCCGTATTGTGGGGTGCAGAGATGGGTGTTGGAAGAGATGGAGTGAAGAGGGAGAAGATGATGGATTGTAGGGAACAGGGTTGTGGAGAGATGAGGTGAGGAAAGGGATATGGATTGGGGCAAGAGGACATCAGGGATGACAGTTGGCAGCTGGGGTAGTCGTTTGTGGGGTTTTTTTTTTTTTTTTTTTTTTTTTTTTGACAAAGTTCAAATGTCTTGGTCAAGGTAGGCGAAGGTCCAAATTCAAGAGAAAGCAATCCAAAAAAAGTAAAGAAATAAAAAGAGGTTGGGGTCTGTTCAAAAGCACCTGGTGGTCTCGATTTGGCCAGCAGTCTGCATATTGATGGTCTCAGGGCTGGGTGAGAGGGGAGGTTCAAGGTACAGGATCCGGGGTGGGGGAGCAGGATGAATCTCAGCATGGGAGTTGTCCTATGTCATTGAGAGTTACTGGCTTGTGATTAAGTTCCAGAGGGGGTAGCCGTAGTACTCTAGTTAAGCAAAAGAAACAAGGAGTCCTATTCCCCAGTGTTTGAATCTAAATTACTGCATTGATTTGCTGTAACAGTCTGACCTGATCCTATGACTTACACTTCCTTGCATTTATTTTTCTCCCATTCTGTAAGTTCCCCCATCTTCAAAGCATCTGATGAAGTTTGATTCTTCTCCCATGAAAGCTCACAAGATAGATAAATTTGTTAGGCTTTAAAAATGCCACAGGACTCCTTGTTGGTTTGGCTTGTTATTGGGTGTTGGGGGTGGTATTAACTGCATTGTGATACGTTTGTGTGGTGTGGCTAAAGTGCTTGGAGAGGGTATGGAAGAGACACACAATATGATGGTATCTGCTGGGGACGGTGTCAAGTGACGGCTCCTGCAGGGGGTGGGGGTATATTGGGTATTACTGATGACTGGGAGGGGTCATGGTGTGTGGGGCATACTGTGTGGGTGAGAGTGCGTTGGGTAGTGTTCCTGAAAAGTAAAGATGGTAGAGACCCTAGGGCAGGGGTACTCAAACGGCAGCCCGCGGTCCACAATCCGGACCGCAAAGACCTTTCTGGTGGACTGCGACAGCAGGGGCGTCGCTGGGGCGGGGAGGGACCCGGGGCACAGGCCCCGCCCCCGCCCCACCCCCAGAGGACAGGCCCCACTCCCAGCCAGAAGGCCATGCCCCCTGGCTCGGGATAGGGACCCCGATGAATGGTGGAAGGCTGAATGTGGACCGGCTCGCAAAAAGTTTGAGTACCCCTGCTCTAAAATAAACTTTTTGTTTAGTTAGCTCTTGTGTCCTTGTAGTCTTCAGTCACATAATCTAGAATGTATTAAATATGGAGTATATTAAAAGAGTATGAATTAGATGCTTCCCCCCCTCACTTGCACAATATATGGTAAAATGATTTTAGAGCAGGCTTGCTCTATGTTTTTGAAATTCAGATTATGTGAAATTTCCTAAAGAGGCAGGCCAGGAAAATGGTCTGTTTTCTACTTTAGAGCAGCTGCAAGGTTGTAGCATAGCCTTGTTGTTGTCTGCATTAATATTACAGTAGTGCTCAGAGACCCCAGCAGAAATCAGCTGAACTCTTTGGCAGTGTGCAAACATACTAAGAGATTGTCTCTTTTGTAATTTAGATAAGGTTAATAGTGGGATAACAATTATCTTTTCTTTATATTATTGAAAGAAGGTGGTGCCCAATGAAAATAAAAGGTAACAACGTTAAAAACAGAATATATTTACATGCACTATATAACTAATCCGTGGGATGCATGGTCATGAGACATTGAGTCCAAGATTCTGGCTGAATTAATAAAAAGATTAGACACATGTATGAATAGAAAGAGAATATCTGTGGTTACACACCTCATAATAGAAAAGTGTATGCTCTATAAGCCTTATGGGGAAGAAGAATTTTTCCCTCCTGGCATTTATTATGTAAGCACCCATTATGGGGGTTGACACTTTCCTCTGACGCATCTGCTATTTTGCTGCTATCAGGACAAGATACTAGACTAGACTGATCATTGGTTTCATCCAGTATGCAAATTCCTGTGATCTTATGTTACAGTCAAGTTTTTCCTGAATAATTATTGCAGGATTGGGCACTATGTCCAGACTTCTCAGATATTTAACATTTTGGGTTCCTTTCGTTAGGTATCCACCCATATCTGCTTCACAGATTTGGTTTCTTGTTCACTGTATGAACTTCTAGAAGATGCATTTAGCAGCCTGTAACTTAATTTTCTTATAATCTTATTGGGAAGTAATTTCATGTACTCCCATTGGTTGTTATGGAAACAGTATAATGAGTTCAGTTGTATGGGGTGGGAATATCACATGCTACTTATAGTCAGGGTAAAAATGACAAACTGGCATTTCTATAAATGGTTCTCCAGAATAAACTGTTTCATACGGCTCTCTTGAAGTTTTCCCCACCAAATAGTTCTTTTACATTCTACACTTTTGCATGATGAAATGTAGGCATGATATGAATACATTTTAAAAGTGAATAAAAATCACAGTGCAGATTTAGGAAAACTAACCCCCTGTAATGCTGTATTTTAAACAGAGTTCCTGCATTTCTCAAGTTGAATTACCATACTTTATAGAAAACTGGAAGCAAGCAGTCTACCGAATTAAAGGCAGAAATTTTGCTCTCAGTTACATCAAGTGAAACCGTAAGCATCTTCATTAAAATGTCCAGCTAAGAAAAAACTGCTCTCTTTTGCTCCGTTAGGCTATATAAAGAAGACTTGAGCATTTTATTTTTAAGTAAATTTTTTTCTGCTTGTTTTTCATTAGAAATATCATGTCTTGACTTTCCTGATTTTCCAGGAGGGTTCCTTGGAGGACTGGAAAACTAGTGACAGTATGAAAGTGTCAAGAAACGGAAACCTAAGTAACTGAGATGGCAAAGAACTTTTAGTCAAACTGTTTGAAATGCTGATTTTTGTTTTGTTTTTCTTTTTTCTTTTGCTGTCAGTCACCATTTATTTAATTAAAACTTCTGACAAACACTTAGAGAAAAAGCTGTCGCTGTGAAAGATTCAACACCACTTTCCCCTTCAACTGAGTGCTGACAAATCTCCTTTATCAAGTTTAAGACTCTATAGGTAGTTGTCCTATGAAAACAGTGGGCACAAAATTTGGTCTTCCTTATATTTGGGGGCAGGGGAAAGATTTTATAAGGAAACCTATTTTAAATAATTAGGCTCCTTTTATATTCTAAAGAAAATAAACAGGGCACAAATGCAATTTATTTTCCTTTTTCACGTTATTGTTAACAAATTATTTTAACCAGGTTTTCTTATCTGAGAGAATTTGATATAGAGCATCTAGTTTTTCTCTTTTTTTATATATTTTCAAGCAACTAACACATTTAGGAATGTCCGAAATAAGCTTATGTTACTCACATAACCACATTTTAGATCTTTATCCTACTCTGGTGGTTGGTCCAGAGCCGTAACTACAGCATGGCAAGTGCGGCTTTGCTCCAGGCGTGCCAGAGTGGCTCCACTGAGCTGCTCTATTAAAGGGCGCATTCCCCACTGATCGCTCCAGGCGCCAGCTATTGTAAGGGGCACCGGATTCTTTAGTTACGGCTCTGGGTTGGTCCACATGAATGTTACCAGGTCAGAAGCTTAACAGATTCATACAAAGTCTTTTGAAGACCAGGAAGTAGAGGGTTATGCTTTTGTTGGAGATGTTGGGTTCAATGTCTGCTGATGATCATGATGGAAAATCATCACAATAATAAAAATTGACTTGAAAACAATTAGTCTTATTTTTAGAATTTAATGTTGGATCAGTTTTCATGTAAAAGCTGATAATGCACTGTGGACGTTATTGTTCTGGAGAAATAATCAAAGTTTTTTGCCGTGTTGTATTAAGCAGCACACAGCGATTAGTGTGGGGTATGCTCGTAAATCATATGACTCACAGATGTGACCGACTCCCTTATGCTGCCTATGGATGCTCAAGAGCTGTTTGAAGGACTTGTGTAAGGCTAATAGTCAGCACTGAAAGCAGAGTTCCTGATCTGATTGTCAGCGGTGCAACATAATCGTCAATGTGACTAGGTAAAAATGTGACCAGCCATCTAGGGAACTTTTAAAAACAGGCTTAACCATGAAGGTTAAAACCAATGTTGACATTTGTTTTAGAGTGGATGTATGTAAGGGAAATAAAGAAAGCTAGGAGTGAGCCTCGCTTTGGTTTTGTGCCAGAAATGGCTATAGCAGGAGTTCACGGTTCCAGTTGTACTCACAGAAATCATAGAGAATGCAAAACTGGACAAACATATGCTTCTGACCCAGTGAGGAGGGGGAGTGCATAGAGAAGTGCAGTGGGAGCTTGGAGAGCACACTACCATGCACAGCCCCCTGAAGCATTGGCTCTGGTCCTATGAATCTGGGCCCTGCTTCAGGTATTACAACCAACCGCACAGGGCCACAATGCCTCGGACTTGGCTCGCCACCTAAAGGACAGGAGCTGTTGATGCAGGATGTGTGCAAGACAGGTTCTCTCCTCAAGGTCCCTCTTCTCCACCTTTAGGGGTCTCCCCTTAGTACCAGGCTGAGATTAGGTTGCAATACCATGGTGGACGGAGTTTAGCACAGTATACACTATGAATCCGAAGGCTTGATCCACCTTGTTTTGTGCTTACTTTGATCTGGCATAAGTAATGTTACTGTTACATGCTTTAACTGTAAGCCCCTTATATTCTTATACAAATAAAGAATGTGATTTACCATATGTCCCTACATTGCTTCTGCAAAGGAATTTTCAAGATCAGTGAAATCAGATCCCTGCAATTAGGCCAAATCCAACAGTCCCTCTGCAGGCAAAGCACTCCTTAGGGAATAAGGACTATAGGATTTAGCTTAAGTGCATTAAAACTTCTTTCTTAGAAGGATTTTACACTGTGCTACTGCTGTATCATCAAATACTCATCTGCTCCATGTGAGAACCTGACCTGACAGTCAAATGCACATTGCCAGAAAGTGGAATAACTCTGTACATTTCAAGTACAGCAACCTACTGTATATGTTAAACTACCTTCCTATTCCCAGTTGCATCACAAGAGTTGTGGTTACATCTTAGGCACATAGACGGAGGATGAGTCTTGTTTATAGGAGAAAAACTGCACATTAGCCTGTCTGTGATTGGAAAGTTATCATTCACCTACTGCCTTGATGGAATGAGGGTCACCCTTTGGTATGCCCCTGCCTGGTTCAAGGGCTGATGGAAGAGCTCAGAGGGCCAAGTTACAATAATGAGAAAAAACCTGCGCAAGTAATTTCTAGTAGCATGCTCCAGTGTCTAGGTTCATGACTTTTCATCTTGCACTAGAATTTTCAGTGCTGACAGAGTCAATTTAATTGCTTTAAATAAAAATGCATTTTTCTCATTTCCTGGACTGCAGTGTGTTGTCATAAGGGAAACATGAAAGCAATTGCTGAATAGAAATTATTAAATGGGTCAAATGTTCACATGTAGGTGGCCAACATTAGTTACATAAATCCATATTTAGGCAGCTTTTTAAAAGTAGCCTGCCTTCTAAGGGGCTTTGGCTGTTGTTGAATATTCACCATGATCTGCAGGTGTTTATCACTCCGAAAACAGGACATTTATTCTGGTACATGAATGTACATTTAGGTGCCTAACTTTCAGCATCCAGGTTTTGACATTTTTAAACATGACAAACTGCATCCTGTACCCTCTCTCGATATTTCTCTTAAAAAGGTTTTTCTTTTTTTTAAATACAAGATGAGCCACTCAGTATTACCAACTTCTTCTGTGTCCTAAATCATATCTGTAGGACCACCCAAAAAGTCTTGACTCTTGAGGCTGCTGTTGAAGGTATGCTTGCTGGTAATCATTTACAGATGCATTGCCTTTCTATAGACACTCTTACTAAAAGCGATGCTATGCTTCAAACTTTTCTGATGCTTTTGTGAACAGTCTAATTATTTTCTTTATTAATATGAACTTTTTCTGGAAAATCCTGGGCATACTGCCAAAAAACAGGGGAAAGTGAAATAATATGCTGTGGAAAATCCAAATATAGGTGTTTCTGTGCTGGTTATCTGGTATAAATCCAGAAACCTTCTGTATTTTTCTTATGATCTTGGCTCATCACTGAAATAGCTGTGCCAATGTGATCATAAAACAAAGAGAGTCATTGTACAAGACCAGCAAATTTTTTTTTGTTAAAAAATGCACAGAACTCTACACCAGGAAACACAGATGAACTCAAGAATTTCTTCATGATAGAAGGGTGCACATTTCCCACTGATTATCTGCTGTCTGAAGAATAGTTATGGCATGGGAGAGCAGAATTTTTGATTTTCATACACTACTAATCCTTACACGGAAACTATATGGTCTGAAAGTTTGGGGATGTTTTCTGTGGTTGGTTGGTTATTTTTTTTTAAATTTATTTAAAGGCCCTTATTTAATACATTGTCTTTCAAATGTGGTAGGGATACTTCCATTATTTGAAGGACAAAAAATTAAGTAGAGCAGTGCCTGGGAAACTTATGTATAGACAGGAAAATAGGCCAAAATAGATCAATCTGGGGTTAGTGATTTAGTGCAAGGTCTCTGAAACTTCTGTTCGCTGTTCTTTCTGGAGTTTCTTGTACAATGGCTAGAATTAATTGTTTTCTCAGTCTGCATTTCATGCAGAGAAGGGAAAGTGTCTAACCATAAATATGAGGTTATAACCATGACTCTAGTGAAGCGCCAGATTGTGGCCTGGCTACACAGAGGAATATTGCACTCTCAACACTCGGCAAGCCGCCTATACTCAGGGTATTTAAGAAGAGGGAAAACAGCCTCTGTATAGCCAATATATATGTTGTTGATCTTATGCATGTGGGTAGGAAAGGGGTTAGGAGTGAACTGGCCTTTGGCCCTTCTCCCACAGTACACCAGTGAGTGTAGTGGTGTTGCATGCTAGAGTTTCCAGTTTATTTCCCCCTGCCCTGGAGAACAGGGTAACGAGGAAACAGAGTGTGAGTCAGAATCCACTTGCCTGTGTGCTCCCAAGACAACACAGCCATACCCTAGCATACTTTTCATGGAGTAAAGCCACATACTAGCCCAAATTTGCTACCCAATTTTACCCTATTTTTTTCAGCAATAACTTAATCGGTTTTGTCTTAAAAATTTTCATGCTTAGTCCTGGATCAGACCAGGTGGGTGTTTTTTTTGAAAGACTGGAGAGAATTGTCTAGTGTACTTTTGAGTTAAAAAATGGTCAAAAATGTAGTGTTTTTTGCTCTTCGTTTAAAGTGCAAAACCTTCTTTGCCCCTTTGTGTACCATAATTTGTTGAACTCCAGGCTGAAATAACCATGCTGTGCTTGTGAGGGTACATACCCAAGAAAATATTTTCCTTTTGGAATAGGAGGAGTACCAGCATCTCTCACATTATGTACTGCAGGTGAGAGAGTGAGTACGCTCTCTTCTGTTGGTTTTTTTCCCCCTGGACTGTTTCCATAAAAATCATCCACCTAATCTTGTGTAGATACTGCACACTCTTTCAGGGGGAGAGGGTAAGATCAGCAACAGCTAGCTAGAGCATCTCAGGGAAAGATTTTAAACCTTAAGGGAGAGCAATAGTACAGAAGGCCAGGTCTTATTTACAGCAGCTTGGTACATAGAAGGCTGTAAAAGTCTGAGAGTCACTGTGCCAAACTTTATGGAACGCCATAAAGGCCATTCTCAGCACATTTTTACCTATTGTTCAAGCTTGTTACAGAAACAAAGCTCCATAGAAAAAGATGATGGAATTAGTATGCAAACATGCTCCTTCCCTGCTTTACAAACCCCACTTCTATACTGATTACAAGGTGGATTTCAAAGGTGTGAGCATTACTCCAGGATCAGGTCTGAATTGATAACTGTGCTGAGTTCAGCAATCCAATTAAATGCTGTCCTCGGTGAGAGGTGAGGACATACGGCACTGGAGAGTGAGGATGGTGCTTAGAGTTTCATGGGTACTGGCACTATGCTGCCAAAGTAGGAACACTGGATAAATTTTTCTGAAGCACGCAGGTATCGGTTTTAAAAGTCACTTAAGACTCATTGAAAGTCTATGGGACCTTAGTTTTTAAGTGTCTGAGGGTGCACCACACCTCAAACTCAGTGTGAGAGTTCATGGAATGTGAACCCAGATTCTCCAAAACTCTGGCAGGCAGCACTTTGTACCATCACTACACAGCCTTGCCAGAGCCCTCATCAATACGCCCTGCAATGACTGGTCTCTCAGGGAGTATGAAGCACCACTCATGGTGGAGATGACTGGCAGCTCATCCTATGACCTCTGATTGGCCCAGGCCTACTATTTAAGCCCTCAGGGAGTGCCAGGAGCAGCCTGTGCACCAAAGCAGAGCTCTGAAGTGCTGCTGAGACAGACCCTGCTTCTCTTCTGGCTCTGTTCTCTGGCTTTGCTCCCGTTTCTGGCTCCTGCTTTCTTCCCCAGTTCCTGGCTGTTGACTCCAGCTTGACCGTTGGCTCCAGTTCCTGGCTGTTTACTCCGGCTAGACTCTGACTCAACCTATTCAGCTGGCCTGCCCATGGCTGAAAACTCTTGACGCAAACAGACATGCTCTCATTCTTGACGTAAAGGTTTTATTGCAACGTAAATAGGCTTACCTGCATGAGCTTTTCTCGAGGCAGCATGGGAACAATATTGGTGAAGATGAAGCAGAACAGGCTTCAGTATAGGCTACCCATTCTCGTACGAGCCCACCAGTGATCCTTTCTGTGTACTGGTATTGCTATCCTGCAGTGATGTCCATGCTGCCATGTCTTCACTGCTGTTAGTAGCAGCACTAGCTAGGTGAAAGCTAGCAAGGATATGTGAACCTGAGCTACAGGTACAAATTAATTTGTGGTGTAGATTGACTTTGTCTATTTTGAAGATGGGTCTTTGGCTCCTAAGTCACTTAGATTTTTAATTTTATTTAGGTACTTAAAAGATACAGATAGCTGGTGTCATTCACAAAAGACTGTGTGCCTTTTATTGATTTCATTGGAATTAGGTGCGAACACATTTTTTAAAAATCTCATTGGACTCTCCTCTGCTTCTTCAGGTACCAACAAACCTTTAGAAAATCTGGCACTTAAGTGCTTTTCTGTAATGTACACAGTGTCCGATAGCATCAGTCCATCTCAACACTGAAGGAATGTTTTGCTATTTTTACAGCAAATAGAAAAGGTGGAGATGGAGTGGGGAGATCAGAGGAAGAGACCAACCCCAGAGTGGACTGAAGAAATTGTTCTGTGCCTTGTTATGTCATCAGGGTCAGGCTTACTTTCGATTACAAGTTGTAGGCTGTCTGAGTTCCTAGTGAAGATAACAGGAGAGCGTTTCCTTGACATCAGTTAGTTTGACCAGGCCACTGGTTTTTACAGGCTGGGAACACTGAAAATGAAGGAAGGTCTTGCATCAGTCCTGCATGATTCTTTCCTGTTGACCAAAAAATGGACTAATGGCGTCTAAACTGAGGCACCTCAGGCTCGGAGCTGTAATCCATCAGAGTGACTGCATTAAGAAAGAAAAGTTTATTTGATTGAGTTTAAAGTGTGTTCCAGAGCTGCACACTGTGTCTTTTAACTGAAGTGTCTGAATGAACCCAGTTGCTATGGGCAAGAATTGGAGGCACCGTTTGCCACCTGCTTCCTTTGTACTCCCACAAGCAGCTCTGAAGCGAGCCTCAGTACTCTGAGGAACAGCTGTTAAGACTGCTTCCATACTGCAGCTGTTTAGCATCTTCCCTGCTGGCCACATGTTGTATTGCAGAGAAAGGAGGCAAGAAAAGCTCTGTCAGTTTCTTTGGCGATCTGGGGAAGCCTCATGGAGACCAACTTCATTGGCTCTTCTGAGCCTAGGGAAGGATCAAGCAAAATGTGGCTCCTTCCCCCATGCAAGGAAGCCCAGATGAGGGTGAAAACAAGAAGCTGAGAATCAAAATTCAGCTACCACTCCCCAATTCTTTGCTCCAGCCCCAGGTTAAAGCAGTGTGGGGTGGTTCTAGCTAGCACCATTTGGCTCAGAGCCGCAAAGACCATACTTCAGTGAGGAGGGAGGAGCTGGAATGCATCTAGCCTCATATCCCTGGCACTGGGAACTGCAGGGACGAAGGAGTTGTTACTTGTTCTGATGGGGCTCCCTCATGCCAGGGATTACCCTGGCAGGGGACTTGCTCTCACCTGATCAGTTCAAAGGGAAAAGAACAGGTCACAGAATCCATGCCTAAGTGCTGGTTGTGGCCCCTGGAGGTTTGTGGCTTAATTATGTTGAGCCCTGAAAAGACTGAGCTTCTCTGCTGTGGAGGAAATGGTGTCAACTAGAAAAGTGAGTTGACCAGATATGGGGCGTGAGAGGAAATTAGAGTTAGAAATGTAGGTTCTAAAGGAAAACTCCCAGTAAAGTATTCATGTGACCAACTTGCCTTCTGTAAAAGCTACAGTTAACTTTTTATTGCCATTATGCAGGTGTACAGCTGCAAATTGTAAAGTAAATTGAACTAGGATAATTAAAGATCATGTTTTACATGGTAGGCTGTCAAAAGCATTTCAAATCTTTGTGTATGGACTGTGCCTAATACCATGGCAATTTAAATGGGTGAAATAAATAGGTATTTATCTGAATTTATTCTGGTGATTTAGTGAATTTGGTGATGATGAGACTATAGTGGAATAGGTGTTATATTAAGTTAATTTATTAAGCCTAGAGCAAAATAGTTATACATCATTAATTGGAAATGTTTTTCAAATGAATAATATATAATAGCCTCCCTAGCCACTATATACAATATCTGTGATCATTTCACAAAGTAATACGGTTAGTTTCTCCATAAGAATGTAGCTGGGTTTGGTGAAGGCAACATAAACTTATTTGCATAGAGATCAGAATGTTTTGCAAGAAGTGTGCAGTCGCTTCTGTAGGAAGATTTTCAATGACAGCTGCCCACACGTGAAGTATTTGGCTTTTGAATGAGTATTACATATGAAGGTTTAGTTCAGTCACTGTACATTCATTTCTGAACCAAAAAAACCCAAAGCAAAAGAAGCATCAAACAAATGTGTGTATTATCAGAGTGCACAAACACTTTAAAAGGTCTGTTCATTAAAAAAATTGCTGGACAGAAATCCTTAGGGGCTGCAACTGACACAATGGGGATTTAGTGGGATGAAATTAAACTCGATGGCTAATTAAACATTTATACTAATTAGTTTTAAATAAGCTTGCTTTGATCAAAGATATGGGTTCATACAGTTACACAGGCTTTAAAGATAGATTGTTGCTCACCCCGAGCTACACACACAGAGAATATTCAATACAAGTTTAGGGCAGCAACTTCCCTCAAACCTCTCCACAATTATGCAGACTCTGGAAGAGATTTCCTTCTTGCAGGTTCTTTGCCATTGGGGTTTTGCAGGAGGGTATAAAACCAGGATTTATGTCAATATATAAATCTCAGCTTCAATAGCTAATCTTATTTTTTATATCCATCTCCACTCTACCAAGTTAAATGTAATGCTGCATAATTTGACTGCCTTGAAATCCAGTACATGTGACTATTTCTGTCTTTAGAACAAAATACCTTTAAAAGACGGCAATGAGGGTATACATTATAAAGTAGGTACTGCAGGGAATAAGGTATTCCTATTTTACAGATGGAGAAACTGAGGCGTACAATGTTTAGATGAATTGAATGGAAGGCAGTGCAGCCAACTAGCTGAAGAATGTGCCTGCGAAGTCTAATCCTGATTTCAGCACTTAATTGGCTGTGTGACTTTGGGCACATCCACTTAATTTGGCATTCATTACTCCATCTGTGAAATGGGAGTACTAATATTTACCTGCTTCATAGAGTGTGGATGGTGAGACTTAAGTAAATAACATTCAAATGGTGCATAATTGCAAAGTATTAGATCCCTAGCTTTATTAGGATTTCATGAGTCAGTAACAGATCAATATGGATGAAGTTATACTGGTAGGAGATCTGTACTGTTTGTTTTCCTGACTTTTTCCAGTTAAATTTACAATTACCGAGCCATTCTTTCAGGTTCTTAACCAGCTCTCCTAATGGTGACATCTAACTGTCCCGCAAAATGTATAAGCTCTTTGCAAAAATATGCTTTTCCCTCTTCCTCTTTCCCTCTGACAATAGGGACTGGATTCTGTTTATTTTGTGTGTGGGATTTTAGTTTGCACATTTATGTATTTTTGTGGTGCTGTTGTGGGAAGTCTGAGTTGAAGCAGTGGGTTTTGTGTTTTACTCTGAGTTTATTAAGATTCATGGTTATCCTGATCTCATCTGGGAATGAATTCCAGATATCTAGGCCAGGGGCTGACAAAGCTCTGTCTCTTCATTTGTGATTTTCATTCTTGAGATTGACAATTCCAATGGAGTGCAGTGGTTGTCATAGCTGTGATTAATGAATGCTCATGGTGACTCACTAGTTCTTTTAGTACATAGCTTTCTGTTGGGGTGCTATTACTTATAAGGCAGTTTTGGAACTTATAGCACTTGCAAGGCAAGCCGTTATGTTTGCTTATAGCATTTGCAAGGGCAAGCTGTTACGTTTGCTTCTTTTAGCCTGCCAGTCAGGAGGGTTCTGGTGTTGATCCGGAGGTGGCAAAGTAGTCTTGGACAGGGGGATTTTTTTGTGTTCCCTATGTTCATGTTTAGTTTAAAAAATCTCGTATGATGTACTGTGCATAGTGGTTTGGAAATTACCTGTGAGAAAATGAGTGAAAAGTATATAGAGGTACAGGTCTTCTGCAGCAGAGGCACTGTGAACATAGATGTTGATGTGTCCCATGACAATATATTCTGCAATCTTCTTCACCACGGCATACAGAATATCACTCAGTTCCGCTAAAATTATTTGGGTTTTTTTTTTTTTTGAAGATTAGTAGAATGCATGTGTTGGATTTGACTGGTTTCACACACTAGTTGGCTGTCCTCAAAGGATTTGGTCCTGAGGGGTTTGTTCTTTGCAATGGAGACTGAGCTAGAAAAATGTGGCTAATGTTGAATTAATGTGGATTTAGCATGTCCTGTAATAGAACTTGACAGGTAACATGTATTCTAGCTGTGGGGCCAAATCCTGCTGATCTACCCTGCTCATTCTTGTGATGCCATCACATGCACACTGAGAAGAATTTTGTCTTTGATTGTTCAAAAAGTCCAGACTGTCATTGTATGTCATTGTGCCACTTGCTTGAAAGGTATGAAAGCCTTGTTTATTTCCAAATTCTGCGTTTCCTGGCAAACTAGTTACTTCTCTCATTGTACATGTGCAGCTTTTGTAGAAGGAATCCTGCCAGCCCAGGGCAAACTTCCACAGATGGGCCCAGGGAGATGATCTGCCAATGTTCAGCCTACAGAATTTTAAAATTGACATATTCTTGTGAATAAAACACTTCAGATTCCTAATATCAATCATTGTATCAGGTCTAACATTCCTTGGCTGAACAATTAAAACTCAAAATGTAGGCTGGCCTGCATATTTTTGGGATGAGTGGGATTACCTTTGCGGTACAGCTTGCTAAGGGTGGTTTACAAATTGCAAGTAGTTTGGGGGCAAAACAAGACCAGTTAAAACACTCTTTGTAATGGCCTGAGGCCCTAATGCCTGAAAGAAAGGGAATTTTCAGGTGAATGCAGATAAAAGGTCCTATTCATCTGTCACCAGGTTGGTGTGAACAGTGAATGTTCTCTAGGCAATGCATTCAGGGTTAAGAACCCAGGGGAGCAGTAGAATGTAAGTGCCTTGCCTTGCTCTGCCGTGACCCATTCCTGTTAACTTGGGTGTGGTTTTGCTAAACTTTAGATAATGTCCCACCCAGCCTTCCTTGGGCTAGAGGAACACACTGCTTGTGCAAGACCACAGAACACCCACAGAAACAATAGTATCTCTGTTAACAATCCTTACATAAGCACAGTAATTTGTGCCTCCATCAATGGCCCTGCAGCATCAGTTTAGCTAATAAATGCTTTTCTGAGAGCAGGGCTGACGGCATCAGTGATGCTGGTGCAACAGCCAAGATGTTTTGGCATGGTAAGGGGTTATATAAATTGAAATTGTTGCTGTCAGTGTTAAAACAGCCATGTTAATTCCAGTTTAGTTGAAAACATCAGGAAGATATAAGATGGCAAAGAGTAACACTGCAAGTGAGAGCAAAATTAGCACTTTCAAATGTTGATATGCTGATGGAAGTTGGTTAAAAGAAAAACTGCCAAAAATATTGTTGAACAGAATTCCACCAAGGATTTAATTCAGAAAATGATGTGCCTTGCTAATTAGGTGGGTGTTCCTACATCTTGATTGCAAAGTACCAATAGCTGGGTCATCTCTGCTACTTTGCTACAGAAGTCTGTTGTGACGATACCTGTGCACTGTGAGTGGGGGGGAAAAATGGCTGAGCTCTGAAGATACAAGGAGAAAATGCATGGGTGCAGTGTCCTTTTGGATCACATTTACCATTGCATATGCCTTTCAGCTCTTCTAAGAATTATTTCAGACCCACCATGCAAGAGCACAGCTGCCAGCCTCGACTCATTCCTTCAGGGAATTAGATTCCACCAATCCCACTGGTTAAGTTCAGATATTCCCTTAAAAAGAAGCAAGGAGTACTGTGGCACTTAAATCTGTTAATCTTTAAGTACCATAGGACTCCTTGCATTTTTGCTGGACTAGACTAACATGGCTGCCCCTTTGGAACATGGCAAGATGTTCCCTTGTAATCCAAAAAGTCTGTTATGTAGACAGGAGCCAATTTTAGGGTGGATGCAGTAATTTTGTAGTTCCTGGGAACTCTGGAGTGTTTCCAGTGCATTAGATCTCTTTGGGATATCAGTAAGAGTCCAGTTCTGATAAGAATTCTGATCAGAAGGGCTTATCCTCTTGTGCTTACTGTTCATGGAAGGCTGTAAGTGTGCATGGCATGAAACAGAAGATAAACTGTATCAAACAATTTCCTTTATTTATTTTTTAAAATTAAATTTCAGCCCTACAGTAGCATTCCACTGTTGTAACGTACTGTAGTAAAGATACTGATGTTAGCTAAACTAAGGTGCTCTGTGCCATAGTACCTCTCCATACCCCACTCCACACCACTAGCCTCCACCCTCAGTAGTGGCATTAGCAGGTACAATATAGAACAAAACAGAGCAATTTCTTGGAATATGTGGGACTGCCACAATTTATTCTTTCGACATAAGAACTGTTGGGAGTAAGTAATCTAAGCTGGAATGAGTGAAGGAACAAAAGGATCAATGAGGAGTGGATCTTGGCAGACGCAGAAGTGGGAGGAATGCAGGTATGGATGTAGGAAGGGGTACAAACTTTTATACAGAGCAAAATGGTAGAAAACAGCACTCCCCTCTAACACATAACACTTATAAATGTGTTATTCTGTCCTCTTTATTTTTCACTAATGCCTTGAACAGACACAGGGATTGTGGTACAGTAGTGGATGGGGAAAATCCAAAAGGTGGTGAGAACACTGAAAACAAGAAGAAACTGGCCTAAGCAAATGAGCAATATTAGTTCACTAAGTCAAACCATAGAGGATATTTCTAGTAGTCGGATGAGCCGATTTAAGCAGTCCTTTGGTAGCTATTAACACTCTGCAGTTAGATGTCTGGTAACCCAAAATCTCACTTGACCTTGGCAAAGTGAGAAGGATACACTGTTTCTTAAAGTATTAGGCAGAGAGAGGTTTTATGGCTCTCTTCCCCATTTATTTGGGGTGGGTTCTGAGTTACTATAGAAAACTATTTCTTTGGTGACTAGGTGGTGAGTCTTGCCCAAATGCTCAGGGTTTAACTGTTCGCTGTATTTGGGGTCAGGGAGGAATTTCCCCCAGGGCTGATTTACTAGGGCTCTGGGGGTTTTTTTGCCTGCCTCTGTAACATGGAGCATGGCTTACCTGCTGATGAATTCCCTGTATCTTAAAGTCCTTAAACCATGGTTTGAGGATTTAAATAAGTCAGTCATCAGTTAGAGGCTTATTGCTAGAGTGGGTGGGTGAGGTTTTGTGACCTGCATTTTGCAGAAGGTAAGACTAGATGATCATACTGGTCCCTTCTGCCCTTAGTGTTTATGATGCTATTTGGCACAGTGCAAGGAAAATCCAGCTCACCTTCAGTTTGTAGACGTTTGAGTAACCCCCTGGCCTTTTAAGGTGTTTCTGGGTACTGTTACTTCTACAGAAGTTTTTCCAAGTCCATGTCAGGTTTTGGATCCATCCTCATGACAGAGTGCCATAAAGAAATAAATTTAATAAATACATTTGTTACATGATTTTCTGCAGCAGTTATTTGGCCATTGCTTTAATTGCCCTCAACTTTGCTGATCCAACCATAGCAAAGTTCATCATGGGTTTGCAGCAGTAAGTATGCAGTTAGAGCTTGTAGGATCTCCGAAGGGGCAGGATTAAGACCATGAACAGTTTGAGGTAGTTTTGTTATTAGACTCTCCAGTTCCTATGCACTATGCAGGGGGAGGCTACTCTTGAGATGGTATCTTGTAAAGTACCATGAAGTTTTTGTGCTGATGCTATTTGTTCTGAAAGCTCCAGATCTGCTCTCTGCCACATGCTTGATCAAACCCCTTCAGATGCCAGTGTGTGGTCAGGTACGGTTATGAACCCCTCTTTGGTTGACAGATTAGTGCACTGAACCCACAAAAGATTCACAGCATCTTCCTGGTGTCTTGATGAGCTCAAAGGCAAAAGATGAAGAGCTGGAATGCTCTAGCACCTAGAAGGAAACTTCCAGCTGTTAATGAGTTAAAAGACACACAGAATGGACCTAGACAAGTTCAACAGAAGGGTTCAGGGTGAGTCTTGTTTTTTGAGGAATTGTCGGCAACTAGTAAATGTGCCTTTTCACATCTATCCATATTTTGAAGTCAAAATGTCACTCTATTACTTGCATATGAGAAAAACCCAGCAGTTCCCAACCAATCTAGAAGGACAGTTCAGTAGAAGAGCATGAGAGTAAAGTGGTTTTGTCATGACTCATTCGTATCATCCTTTTGCACTATCATCCTGCCACCAATAGGCTTGGTCTCTGTCTAGCTCTTAATACAGCTAGTTCTAGCCCTCTCACCCCCATCCTTTTAATCTGCGTGCTGCCTTCCTTCTTCCCAGGCTGCTTTAACGTTGGTAGTACTTCCCTTTCCTGTGCGGGAGAGATTACAGAGCTTGCTACTGGCTGGCTGGTGAACTGGGTGACAGCAGTGCCTAGCAATGAGCCGGCTCTGGCTAATTACAGTATGTTAAAGCACGCCCCTGTGATCTTTCAGTTGGAAAGAGGCAGTGTAAATATAAAGTAATTTAATTACTTAAAAAGCTATATGTATGTGTAGTCGTGTGCCAAGAACATTAATAGCTCTTGCCTGTAATGTTGTGCCTCTGTCGGAAATGCCTTGTAAGCACTACGACCCTTTTCTTTTTCTATCAGCACTATTTTATAAGAGCATTAAGCCACTCCAAGCAGTATCTCTTTCAGAATCTCTGACACTTCTCTGGTATTTTGAAATTGCTTGGCCTTCGGTCTCCTGTCTGAAAATAGAAATGAGACTGTGGCATTGAATCTCTTGATTTTATGTTTAAGTGATCTGGAGAATTAAAATTGGTTTCTTTTTGCATGTTGAAGAGGAAATAGCTCTCTAATAACAATACAAGTGGTAAGCCTGCTTGGACTTCTGTTGCTTAGCAGCCAGTTTGTTGCCATGTGATTTCATGGTGTTTAGTCCTACAGTAAAATGGTTTTATATTTTATCCAATTATGGGATGTACAAGAATACAGAAATATTGTTGTCTTATAGTCATCCAAAATTTTATTTTAATTTATACCATTATATGTGTACATGTGCATGTATTTCACATCCTTAACTATTTGAGATGAAATACAATAACAATTTGAACTGTAACACCTTCTGCCTGTGATCTCAAAGAGCTGTATAAACATCAGCAAATTAAGTCTCACAACAACCAAATGGTGTAGGTAAATATTGCCATCCCAGTGTTAGAGCTGGGAAACCGAGGCTTAGTGATCCTGTGATTTACATGGTGAGTCCATAGCAAAAGAAAGGAAAGGTTTAGGTGTATTTTTAAATCATTATGCTTCAAGGAAGAATGTAAGGCTGAAGGTTCTGCAAATATCATTGACTCGAATTGCCTTCATCAGTCTCCTCATTATGATTGCTGCTTTTGTCTTCTTTCTCCATTCCCAACTTGTTGCCTTCCTTCTTGCAGCCTTTATCTTTACCACTGTCTCCTAATTAAAACCAACCAAACAAACAAACAAAAACCCCTATTCTACAAAGTGTGCTAGTTGTAAATGGAACAGTATATTGTTAGGGCCCTACAGCAACAAAGGCATAAACCCTTCTATTCATTGTGTTCAAATAGTAACTTCATTAGCTGGTAGCGGCAGTAGGTTGTTGTACTCTTACTGGACAATATGGAGGAGTGAAGCACATTCACATGCTTGTTATATAAAGACCATGTGCAATTTGTACTTGTTCACTGCACAAGATTTGTTTTGCTTTTGCACTGTCTTTAAAGAAAGGATTTTAATTAGCTAAAATAACAGAACCCCCTTTTTTCAAATCTTTTGAGTGAATCTCTATCCAGTTTCAAGCGATCATGGACCAATTTATTGGTTTATCTCAAGCTATTGTGAAATTTTTTCATGACATTAGGCAGAACTCAGTGGCTTGACTTCAGTTTTTGCTTTCTCACTTCAGTTTAACTGAACATGAAATACAGAGGGTTTTCAGGGCTCTCAGTATTGTCACACTCCACTGCTTCTAGATTTTATTAATTGGACTGGCACTTTAAGGATTTCACTTTATTTTTTGCCTCCTTAACTTTTTAGCTTTTATATTCCCTTCATCCCTTAGACTGTGGTAGCTAACTATCAAAAAGTTAAAAAAAAATACACTCATCATTCAATAGTGAGGGAAAGAAATGTCCCTAAAAATTCCCAAATTGGATGCATTGGAGAGTGCTTAAAAACATCACTTCAAAACATCAGAGTTGGCAAGTTTTCTGTTTAGATAGGTAAGTACAAAAACACTGCAACAAAAGATTAAGTATTATGTTTCTATGTGTAAGTCAACTTTAGAAAAGAAACATTCTATCAGGATTTTTTTTTTTTTTTGGTGGTTTCCTAATGAATGTGTACATTCAAACTTGTGGTCTCATTATAAACCTACACACTATCATGGGCACCCAGTCAGGCACAGAACGGTAATTCTCCACCCGTGGAACTCTATATATTTAATATGTTCTACCATGTCTCTAAATACTAGTTAGAGCTACAGAGCAATTTGTATGTCCAAAAATGTCTGTTTTCCTCATGTGGTTCGCATTTTGATTCACACAAAAGAAGATCCCATGCAGAAAAGGAAAATTGTGACTATTTGTCTGAATGTGTCAGAAACTTGTTAAACTTAAGTTTGCTAACTGGAATATTTTGTAGTGCAAGTAAAAACAATGCTTAATTCTCTGCTCTCTCAGCAAAGATTTATAATAATAGATTGCTGGCTTGAGGCCTCTTATTCTTGAATATTTTACAATATCTTTGCTAGGGTTCTGTGAAGTATTATCATAGTAACACAAGCTAAACTGCAGTTGTCAAAATATGATCGAAGCACTTCTTGTGGTTTGTTTTACTTCTTATTAACTTGCAAAATTCAATAATCCTCTATGAGCCTTCAAGACATTAAGGAGAATTGGTCTTGCCAATGCATTCTAGTGAAGGAAGGACCCATTTATAATAGCAGCTTTCACAGCAGGTTTTATCCAACAAGGAAAATCAGTCAGAATACTAGTAAGGCTATTTGGATTTCAGGATCCAGGAAGGTAACTTGAGACCTAATCCCATACTGCCATCAACAGGAATTTTGTTAATGTATGACAGTCAGGCTCCATGTGAATAAAGAGAAAATGGTGGATTGCCCTTATTGGATTTTGTGAGTGTGTTCTCTTATTTCTCAGTTAACTATTGGCAGGACAAGGGTCCTTGACAGTCCTAATAATAATGCTGCCACAAGCATTACCTTTGGTAATCATCCATTCATTAGAAAAGGGGACCATTTTTCTTCCTCTCAATCCATATAGGGAAACCAGTTAGAAAAGAAGAAAAAAAATCTTGCACAAAACTTGGTAATTTTTTATTAAAAATTTGACCAACTCCAGTGTTCATTCCTATGGCAACAAATTGTCACCTCCATTAATGTATTAATTCTAGGATGCACATAGGCATTGATTCTTTTCTTTTCTCTGTTTTTACTGTGGGCTTTTAAAAATTTGTGAGTTTGTGACAAGATAGAGATTTCTTTCAGATAAGAATATTAAGCAATACAATCATAATTTAAAGTTACAAATACTATAGAAGGTATAGAAATGTGATTTAGAAAGGTCTTAATATCTCTCTTCCCTCCTTTTTCTTTCTAATGTCAGGATGGTTCATTTATAACTAATTTGGAGAGGAAGAAGAATGAGTTGGTGAACCTGATACATTAAAGAGTTTGTGGCTGATATAGTCTATGTGACTCGTAATTGATTATTTTTAGAGACACCAGTCACACAGGACTCCGAGTAGTGGGGTCCAACACGCATTTCCAAATAAATCTTAGCCTCAGTGTATCTTTAAAACAAGTTTATTTCACATTATTAAACAGAGCATGGTGATTAGAAGAAACATTAAAATGAATGATTTTTCTCCACAACTTGACATATATACATTTGGTAAACACAATCTGCTTTTATAATCTTCAGTGAACAATAATTAATGTTTTCAGTGTCAAAACCAAAAACCATTCAATTTGCAATAATTAGAAAGCCCTAAAGGGCAGGGGTATGTAATAAGGGTGAATTGTAGTGGTTCAGTGCGTTTTTCATCAGCATTGTTACAGGCAAATCACAGTACAAATAGTGCAGACTGCATGCTTTCTTTTAGAGCAAAATGGTCTTTGAGGAAGCCATAGATTCTCCTGCCACCAAGTGGTTATTGTGTTTAGAAACAGCTGCTGATTTTTAATAAGATTGCCCAATGCTTCGTAAATTCTTTTGTATAAGTTGTGATACCACCAGAATTATTGTTGTAGCTTAGTAGGTTGTATCAAACTAAAATAAGTCTATTTTAAAAGATCAAACTGCAGAAGATAGAATAAGAAGAAAAACCATTTTGTGATAAGTGTGTTGTCTTTGCCTTCTGGGATTTAGTGAATTGCATATTCCTGTTTTAGGGCCTGATGTTATTTCCATCCAAGCAAGTAATAAAACTCCCACTGGGTATACTGAGAGCAGAATTGGTCTCCTAGATTTCAGTACAGTCAGATTTGGTCATTTAGAACTGTCACTTAAAATCACAACTTTAATTAAAATAAGTTGATTAAGGAGAGGGTCTTCTTCACCACAAGCTATTGGTAAGCTAGCACTCATTTGCAAAAGCTCTTTCTCCCATTCTCCCCCCAAAGCATATTCTGTTTCTTGAATGCCTCTTCAAATCTGCAAATGCTTCATTCTCCTTCCTGCGTGAAGTCCCTATATACACAGGGCTCTTCTTGATTTCAGTAATATTTGCATATGACAAGCCAAAATAGGGTATTATGTAGTAGTAGTGTGTTTGACATCAGACCTGAGTAGCTCTCTTCTATTCTTTCTGTGTGCTTTTCCTTCACAGCTGCCTTAGAATTCGTGGCATTGAAGCCACCTGCCAGAAACCTTGTGAATATTGCATAGGTTGCGCTGCTACTGAAATACCGAGTCTTACAGAAACACTCACTTATATGGCAGAGTACATTCAGCTTTGTACTAGGAATTTGTCTCAGTAAAATAATTCTTGTTCTGAATTAACTTATTTTCCTTCCTTTTGTAATTTAGTTCATGATGATATAATATTTTAAGTGCAAGGGACAAAAAATGTTTGGGATTGAGTACATGCCTTCAGGCAAACAAATTCAGTTTTCTTTTTCTTTTTGGGAGCTATATGAAGCTAGCTCTACATTTCAGTAATCATGCTATATTGTAAATCAGTGGTTCCCAACCAGTGTGCCAGGGCACACTCAGAGTGTGCCAAGAGCATGCCTGAGAGCTAGAGTTAAAGTTCCCTCCCTGCTCAGCCCAGCCACCTGGGCTGTGCAGGGCTGGGAAAAGGCAAAGGTTAAAGTAAGGGGGAAGGCACCAGAACACAGTTCTGGGGCCCCCTATTTTTAGGCAGGCAGTATTCTGGCCCCCTAAAAATATAGAGCAAGGCATCAGATTGAGGAGTTCCAGGGATCCCCATAAAAATACCAGGAGCAGCAGGAATGCAGAATTCCAGTGGCTCCACCTTAAACCTGGCTCCACCTTAAGCCCAGCCAGCAGAGAGCTGGGGGAGGCAGGGAGTGTGTGAATCTCCTCCTGCAGAGTGGAGCAGTGTGTCAGCCAGCCTGCAAACAGCCCGGGTAAGGGCTTCCGGGGGGAGGGCTGCTGGGGGTTGTGGGTGTGGTTGTGTAGTAGAGGGTGTGTAGCTGGGGTTGTGGGGTGGCTGTTTGGTTGGGGGAGTGTGTAGCCGGGGGTGGGGTGGCTGTTGCTGGGGGCTGGAGGCCCAGTTCTGGCCCCTGTGGTAACGGGAGGGTCCATCACAGGCAGAAGGGGGCTGGAGAGGGGAGGACGGGACCCACTGGAGTAGGAGGGAGCAGCAGTGGGGTGAGGATTTGCCCTGGGTGGCAGGGAGCCACTGTGGAGAAGGGGGAAGTGGGTGCTGCGCCATGGTCCCTTGACCTACCTTCCCACTCCCCAGGTTCCCCCCAGTCCCCCTACAAAGCCACTCTTGTTCTCCCTTCCTCTCTCCCTTCTTGCCACCCTTGTGCTGTTCCCCACATGGCTGCCCTTGTCCTCTTCTGCCACCCCTGCTCTGCTTCCCACGCTCACTCCGGCCACCACCCCTGCTCTGCTACCTTTACTACACCACATAGCAGAATTTCTGAAACACTGTGCTATGGCTCATGAATATTCATAAGTAATTTAAGTTAATTTGAATATTCATGAGTTTTTAATAGTGGTGTGCCTCAAAAAATTTGAAGGTGTCAAGGTGTGCCATGGCAGAAAAGAGGTTGAGAACCCTGCTGTAAAGTTAGCTAGAATATATACTGTACTAAAAATGCATGGCACTATCATAGAACCTTCTGTCTAGTGATAAGGCATTTTGCAAACATTATTAATTAAAGAAGCTTTATGCCACCTCTGTGATACAGAGAAGTGATCTATAGATAGATAAAGTGACTGCCTCACTCACTGCCAATCATAGAATGCAAATGAAAGCTGAGTCCCAACTTATATTTTTCTGAGCTCAAAATACAAGATTTCATGTCCATGTATTAACCAAAATAACCTTCTGTTTCTCAAGTTTTTCAGGTCATCTCATGGAGAGTGGTTTCTTTTCTCCAGTGGTTCTTTTCCTCCTAGATGCATTTGTTTAAGAATGTTTCCATTACAGTTATAAATATAATCTGTTTTAGAAGTATTTCACAAAATATATATTGCTTATAAGCCATGTTGTGAAACATAGTGAAATCAGTTTCACTAAATAAATAATGTTTCTTCAGCCTGCTAGCACTTTTAATGTATTCTGGGAGCAAATTCCACACTGTTGAGTATTACTTGGGCAGATAAGAAGAGGCACAACAGCCAGCAAGACTCAGTGAAGGTTTTTAATTGCCAAAAAAACCTTGCTTTGAAGAGCCAAGAGAGTAATCATGTTACACTGAGCTGTTCAAAGGGCAGTTGAGAAAAGATCCTAACATTGGTTCTAATGAGCAAAAGAAGTTGGTGCTGGTAACCCGGAGTAGAAAGAAAGTGTTCATGTGTGATTCCTCAATGGTACCTTATTCAATGGGGTGCTGAATTTCTTAATTTTAGAGTTATAACTGTATTTAAAACAAAAACTTATTCAAGTGACTCTTGAGAGCAAACAGAAATAATACAAAGACTAAGATATAACAACAGTGTAAAATCATATTATGTACAGAAAACATTTTAAGTTTAAATATTAAAGTAACTTTTTAAATTAAAAAAATTATTTAATTTTTCATACATTGCAATTTACTCTGATTTTTGACAAGTAGCTTTCTCATCTCATTTACAACATGCTTTATTGTATACAACTTTAAAAACATTTTTTCTGCATATTTTTTTCTGATAAGGTAAGAAAACACAAAGATGAAATCTCACTGTTATGCCTTCAAACTGCTCAGAATAAATAGCAGCAATTGCATTTAGACAAGTGTGCTATGAAATTTGACAGGAGTGACTTTCTTGGGCAGTGGCCTGTAAACCGTGTGTTACATATAAAGATTGGGATTGACAACATGAGCATTCCAGAAATGTTGCCTGTTTGAACTACAATACAAAATATCATTTTAGTTAGATGAATAACACCTTACAATAAAATTCTTGCCTGAATAAAGACAGTTTGTCACATGAAATAGTGTCATGTATGATGTCAAGAATTGGACGCAAGAACAAAAAAGTTACCATCTAAATAAGTGTTAGGTGGAAATAGAGTATTCACAGAATCATAGAAACTGGAAGGGATCATGAGAGGTCATTGAGTCCACTTCTCTGCACTCATTTTAGGACGAAGTACGCAGTTAAACCATGCCTGACAGGTGTTTGTCTAACCTGCTCTTAAAAACTTCCAGTGATGGAGATTCCACAACCTGCCAAAGCAACTTATTCCAGGGGTTAATCACCCTGACAGTTAGGAATTTTGTCTCCTAATGTCCAACCTAAATCTCCCTTGCTGTACTTTAAGCCCATTGCTTCCTGTCCTATCATCAGCAGCTAAGGAGAATAATTTTTCTCCCTCCTTTTCGTTGTAACATTATTTTAGGTACTTGAAAAAGGTTAGCATGTCCCCTCTGTCTTCTCTTTTCCAGACTAAACAAACCCAGCTCTTTCAGTCTTCCCTCATAAATCAAGTCTTCCAGACCTTTAATCATTGTCGTTGTTCTTCTCTGGAGTTGCTCCAGTTTGTCCACATCTTTGCTGAAATGAGGCATCCAGAATAGGACACAGTACTCTAGCTGAGGCCTAATCAGCACAGATGAGAGCGGAAGAATTGCTTCCTATGTCTTACTTAAAATACTTCTGTTAATATATCCCAGAATGGTGTTTGCTTTGTTTGCAGCAGTGTTACACTGTTGACTCATATTTAGCCTGTGGTCCACTGTGACAGCCAGATCACTTTCTGCAATACTCCTTCCTAGGCGGTTATTGCCCTTTTTGTATGTGTGCAGTGGACTGTTCCTTCCTAAGTGGAGTTCTTTGCATTTATCTTCAGTGTTATTCATGTTTCTCTCAGATTGTGTTCTGTATGTCTTTTCCCATCCATTGAAAGGTTTGTCAGTAATGTTCACTGTATGAAAATACTGCAGGATCTCTAACTGACTGTGTTTTGGTCAGGTGCTTGAGTAACTTTATGTAAACCTCTCTGTGTTTACAACTCTGGATTCCAGATTGGACTGCTGTACAGCATGTCACATAAGACTGTCCTTTAACACTACTCAGATGTTTCAGTGTATGTAGAATATGGCCTCCTACTTGTTAATGGTGGAGCATGCTACACCTGTATTTCATAGATTGTGTAGGTTGCCATAGTGATTCTGAAACCATGGTCTATAAAAAGCTGGTTGTTCATGGTATGCTGGGTGCCCTCCATGCTTTTAGCTGCTATAGCACTTTAAGGACGGTTAATTTTATTTTTTCACATAGTCAATTGGAGTAGTTGCCATAGAAATATTCTAGAATAGGAAATGGGAGGAGAAATGACCTTGAAAAAATTTTTGATTCCACAACAACTTCATGGCATTGAATACATATCTTTTTGTTTGTGTAGTTGTTCTTAGGGGTCTGTGTCATCTTTTCCCTTACACATTTTGAGGACAAGTATTTTCAGCTGTGCAATTGGCTATAATATACTACCGTTCCGATCTCGTAACATTTTGCACTTGCTTTGCATAAGTATATGGTCGACATCCTAAAAAATGCCCAACTCTGTGGATCTGGGTCTAAGTGACTACATAGGTATAAGACAGGAGAGAATCAGGTCTTAAACATAAATTTTCTGTGTAATCCTTTTCTAATGGATAGGTTAGCTGTGTTTAGGTGCGCTAGAGATCAGATAATAGCTGTGAAAAATTTTCATAGCTATCATCAGGTCTGTAGCAAGTATATTGTAATTCTGAGGCCCAAAATATGAAAGCACTGGGAATACCTCCAACTTCTACCCAAGTAAATGAAATCCTGACACTTCTCAGAATTTGACACATTAGATATTAGTAATAACAAACTTTCACTGATCAGACAAAAATTGCATAGTATTACCATAGAGCTAATTAGCTTTAGTCAGTTTATGGCCATAAAAGAGTTTCCTGTTTCAAAACATGGCAGAACCTGAAATTCCAGTTCCTGGTTTGAAAGTTGGATCTTTGTCCAGTATCTCGTCAGCTCACGCTTTAATTTTCCTTCAAAGATCAGAAACTTTCAAAACTTCCTGACATAGAACTCTACCAGAAATAATTGTTCATCAATCTCGACCACGTTTCTGCTGAAATCTTTATTAATTCCATAATTGCAGCTCACTTCTATTGTGAGTTTCTTTCTTGGGGTCCTTATAGCCATACTTACTGAACAACAAGGGGATCCAAAATATTGTGGCCAGGCTTATCTATCCCTCTGGGTAGCAAAGATCATATCACAGCCATTATTTTCACAGACCACCTCTACCCTCACGTTTCAAAATGTAGATGCTTGTTTACCACTCAGATAGACTATTACTCCATTTCCTCACTCCATTCTTCAGTACTGATGTCCTTTCTGCTCTTTCCCTTTCTTACCTATATGTTATTTATTCATCCCCAATGCCTGGAGCTCTTGCCAGGTCAGAATGATGCTTTCTTTAAATTGCACATTTAAATCTTCCTTTTCTGCTTAGTTTATGACAGATTGGGTATGTTCACATGTCTCTTTTATTTTGAAATAATACTGGTTATTTCAAAATAAAAGAGATTAGGTCCACACAATGTATTCTTATTTCGAAATGATGGTCTCCGTCATTTTGAAATAAGATCCATCATTTCAAAATAGCTTAAACCTCCTTTAAATTGAAATGGCTATTGTTTCGAAATGGTTATTTTGAAATAACGCCGTTTGGATGTGTTAGTTCGAAATAACCATTATTTCAAAATAACTCTTTTGCCCTTCTCCTTCCCAGGGTGCCTTCCTTTTAGCCTATATTGGGTGGAGGCATGGCCCAGGGAGGGGGCCATGTTGCCACACCTCCCATGGTGCCCCTCTCCTAAAGCGAAATAGCAAGTCCTGTGTTTGGACATGCTATTTTGCTTTGAGCTTTTCCCTTAATTCAAATTCACATTTTCTTAATTCAAATTAACTTATTTTGAAATAAGGACTTTATTTTGAAATAACTCATTTTGAAATAACATTTCAAAATATCGATGTACGTGTGGACATAGCCTTTGTCTGTCACAAGCATTTTGTGATGCTGTATATGAAGGATCATGTATAAAAATTATACTGGTGCAAATTCTTTCCTGGCATAATCACACTGATTTTGTTGAATTTCTTTGAAATCAATGGAGTTGCACCTCCAGTGGAGTTAACACCAGCAGACACTTTGGCTACAGTTCTTAAAGAGCTGTCTCTTTGCTGCTGATAATGGTTGAGGAAAAAAAAAATCTTTTTAACACTACCATTGGGAGAAGGATATTTTAATCTTCATTAAGAAGTGGTATAATGAGAATAGTGATTGTGAAATTAAAATGATTCGTTAAAATAGTTATGGTTGTACAGAAAAGAATTTGAACCTCAACAGATTTTTTTAATTGAAGATTAATCAAAATTCAGCACAGTCACTTGAACCTCAAGATTAACATTGCGTTGTACTTACTAATTCTAAATAATTCAGAGATCAGTCACCAAGCCTCAACTCACCGGTCCTTTTACCATCATTTATTGATCTCTTATTGAAGGGAGAGCCCAATTAGTTA
Source organism: Podocnemis expansa (assembly GCA_007922195.1). NCBI lineage: Eukaryota > Metazoa > Chordata > Testudines > Podocnemididae > Podocnemis > Podocnemis expansa. The sequence continues at coordinate 23,298,683 of ML682004.1, read as the reverse complement.
TTTCTTAAAAGAAACTTGCATTTTCCCATTGCATTCACAGTATGAGTAACAGCATTGTTTTTATCATGTAGTGGAATAATAACTGCCCTTACCTTTCTCCTCTCTGTTGAGCACAGGAGATTGTCTGAATTGTCTTGCAAGGTTTTATGTTCATAGAGAATGCAGGAAAATTTGTCCCTCTTAGTTATAACAGGGCGGAGGTATCTGTGACAAATATGGGATGGTGAATGAAAAATTAGAAGAGATCAGCTGGATTGCAGATGGGAGCACTGTCTCCTGTGCACCTTTATGTGCAGGGTCATAAAATATGTCAGGGTCCTCTGGCCACTATGCTGAGGTGAAAGGAAGATCTGAAGTGAATTCTCTAATGATATATGGCTTCACAGTTCACAGGCCAGTATGCATAGTGTCTCAGGGTGTTTTACATCTCAGGGACGGGTGGCATCTGACACCTGTGGCTGGAAATCTATGAGGCATTGTGTTTGAGACCTTAAGATTGATGTTTGAATTGCAGTGGTCTAATTTATGATATTTGGTTTTTTACATTAATGCTGAATCCCTTAACTTGCAAATGTTTGGGGTTGTAATAACTCAAATATTATTAGTTTTTTAAATTTCAGTAATAACAGGATTTTTTTTTTATTTCGGTTTTGGAGATATTTTGTCTGCATATTCTAAATATCACCAGATGCTGCTTTACATCAAAAGCCAAAAGTCATGCCTGTGTTTCAGGTAATAAGCAGAGAAATAATCACAAAGTTGTATTGCACTTTAAAATAGTGTTAGGTTCTTGTATATAGAGCTTATTTTTACTTTTTCATGCAGAGTTTGTAAATCCCTCAAATTTTCTTCTGCACTGCTTTAAGATTAAACAGATGGTTGAGTGTAAGTTATTAGCATGTATTCTAAGAGCCACTTCACCTTGAACGGTCCCTTTCCCAGACCTGATGAAGAACTCCGTATAGCCTGAAAACAAGTCTCTCTCAGAGACAGAAGGTGGTCCAGTAAAAGATATTACCTCACCCACCTTGTTTTTCTGTTACTCAGAGTAAATCTTCCAGAGTGTTTCTTATTTCAAATGCTGGCGACATTCCTCCCGCCTCCAACAATGAACTAACATCAGCAGAATTGGCTGCCATGGACCATTTGTCACTTATTTAACATGCAGGCTGTGGGAATAGAGGTGAGAAGGGGATCCGAGTGGTGCAGAGGAAGAGAGGGAAGTGTGAAGAAGGTTTAGATGTCAATAGTTACATTGGGTCGAAAATAGGAAATGAGAGGGAAGGTCTCAAAACAGAGAAAGAAGGCAAAGAGAGATGATTTGTAACTGTTAAAACAAGTTCCTTTGTAAAGGATAACACTTGCTTCATCACCCTGTGAAAGAGAGAGGGGAGAGAAAGAGAAGCCTGAAAATGGTTTAAAAAAAAATTCACACAAATATTTGATATTCAGAGTTTGTCCTGGTTTTGATATCTCTGTTCACTTTGTGCGAGAGCTCTGTGATGCAAGTTGGTCTGTCATTTAACATGCCATTTCCCCTGCCACATTGTCTTTGCAGCATTGTGATTAGACCCAAAGATACAAGATGTGCAACAAAGAGCCACAAATGGCTCAAAAGCAATGTCTTGGGTATGACATTGCTAGGTAAACATGGGTTACACTAGTGTGATCATTATAAATTTGAGGATGATTTTACCTCATATTTTGCAAGTACTTTTTAAAAATGTATTTAATCCTGTCAGTCAGCAAGCTCAAGAGGAAAGACTTTGGGTTTAGTGCTATGAAAATGCTTGATTAAGCCTTAAAACCTCATTGGTTTTGACACGACGTTGAAAACAAAGACTTTGATACTTGACTCCTTTAGCTACTTAAAAATGAATTACGTTTCTGTACAGCCAAGGCTCATTCTGACATTGATGGTCTTGTGTATTTAAATTCCTTTCATGTTAAATTAATCCTTTTATGTTCAGCAGTCTTTTCAGTAAAGTTGGTGTCCGTGTAACTGGGAATTCTTAGGAATTTATAGCTTGTGGTAAAAGTAATGAAGAGGAGCATACTCTATAAAGAAATGAGAGGAGAGGCACTTACTGATTTTTATCAATTCTAATAACCAATTTGTGGATTGAGGATCTCTGACCCTGAGGAAGACAGAGAGAGAGATGATCACAGAGGAAACCTGAAAAGAATTGATTCATCTCTTGGATAGTAAGGGATGATTTGGAAACCCTGATGAGGAAGAGATAGGTGGGGGAAGGGGAAGGGGAAGAAATTGAATTTGGAACGTGAATATGATGATTGGGGCTGTGGGAGGGGCAGATGCGTGCTGGCTTTTTGGAGAAAAAGATGGTGCTGTCCTTTGTAGATACAGCAGGAGGATAACAAACTCAGTTTGCCACCCGAATATGTAGCGATGAAATACAAGACTACATATTTCTGTAGGCTGCAAATACAAATCTAGACAAACACATTCCTAAGGTTTACATTGGCCTTGCGTAGGGTGGTGTGAGAGTACCCCATGAAGCAAACTGCATTTCAGTATTTGCAAAAGGGCTTCCATGCTTAACACCTTTCTCACACAGAATTATCTACTCACTCACTCACCATGTCACTTAGCAGCCCAAAGCAATTCAATCAATCAATCAATCAATCAAATCATATTAGTAAGTTATTGTTTTTTAGACTGGCACCCCGATTTCCACTACTACGTTTTCTTGCTTCTCACTCCCCTTTGCAGTTTAGTGGCTTTTTTCCTAGATCTTTTAGTGTTGTAATTAGGAATAACTGAATACCAAATAGGAGACTTTGGCTTGCACATGCTCCTTTTAGGCTTTTGCTCAGGTCAGGCCAGATAATAGGAATCATATGGCCCTCCAATAATTCCTGTGCTTTTTATTTAAGAAGGAAGTGTGGTTTTATGGTTAGATCAGCAGATCAGGAATCACAGTTCCTGGGTTATAGTCCCAATTTCCTGTTGACTCTCTAAGTAACCAAAAGTTACTTCCCCTCCTCAAAATGGATCTAATTCTTACCTACCATAATAGGTGGATTTTGGAAATTGCCTGTGGGATCTTCCCATCTGGCTCCTGCTGCTGGGGCCGGGGCCAGTTCCTGTTGCCAGGGGCGTCCACTCTCTGCCTCCCTGCTACGGCAGGAATCAGCCCCAGCTACTACTCACAGCTGCCACCGCTGCAGCCGTGCCCTGGGTCCTGGCTGGGGCTCACTCCTGCTTCAGCAGGGAGTAGAGTGTGGCCAGTCAAGGAGAGGCAGAGCCTCCCTCTGCCTTCAATAAACTTTGCCCCTGCCTACCATCCAGGAGTGTTTTATAATTTAGTTAGTTAGATTTTGTCTACACTACAGGGCTACAGCAGTATACCTAAGTTCCAAAAGGGTGTGGAAAATCCATGCCCCTAAACAATGCAGCTATACATGGTGTAGACAGCACTATGTCAACAAGACGACATCTCCCGTCAATTTAATTACCACCTCTTGGAGAGGCAGAGTATCTACACTAATGGAAGAAGCTCTCCCAGTGGCCTGCGTCAGGGCTTGACAAATCCTGGGTGCCGGGTTGCCATGATGCCCATGATTTTGCCCTTAGTGGCTAGCTGTACAGTGGTTCCCAGGAAGGTGAATGCCCCCTTGTGCCTTAAAAAAACAAAACAAAACAGCAGCTCTGACATTTTGAGTGCCATCATTTCGTGGCCCTCCCCTCCTCCTACTGCCGAAAGCACCTCTGGGAGCGACTTTTTCCAGCAGCAGGGTTCTTTTGCATACTATCCTAGCACTACTGGTCCCGGGTTCAGTTGCACTGCTGCTGAAAGAGTCAGTGCCATGCCAGTTTTTCAGCGGCAGAAGGCCCTGTGTGCTTTGCACCACCATTGGAACAAGTGGTGGCAGCAGCTTTGCAGCAGGGGGGGCCCCTTCACTGCTTCACATTGAGGCACTTACTTTTAGGGTTGGCCCTTAGGTCTCCCTCACATTTGGCCTAAGTAGTGTCTTCTGCAAGTGCTACAATGCTACAGCTGTAGTTCTGCAGCGCTACATGCATGTAGACAAGCCCTTACTGTCTGTGAATTACTTTAAGGACTCTGCCCCTGAATAAAATAAGACACTTTAGAGATGCAAAGTGTTTTTGTTGTAGTTAATTCTTAGGGAATAACAAACAATACGGATGGCCGTCACAATACAAAAACCTTCTAGACACCTTCCAAATGCAGAAGATCCAGTCTCTTATCAGAAGACCCTTTAGTCTGGTGTCCAACAGTTTTTCATACTTGCCAAAATTGGGGTAAATGTTAACATTTTTGCCACATGACAAAAAAATATTAACTGTGTTTTTATAGAATATAGAGTGGTAGAAAAAATACATAATAATGTTTTGAATTATTTATTGATGGAATTAATGAGAAATCTGACACATCTTTTCATTAAGTACAGGGAAATCAGGCATAAAATCAGTTAAAAAATTATTTAAAAAAATAGATGGTAAGCATAAAGCACCAATTTGTCACAGGTCAATAGCCATTTCACCGCATGTGGTAAGTGGCAACAGTCTTGGACACCATTAAACTATCAAGATAAGCAAAGGATGGGAAAGGGGGATACAGTACAAAAAACAGGTGATTAGAGAGATTTTAGGGACTGGTCTTGTTTAAAAAATCATTTTATAATAGGGCAGCTCCATAGAATTATACCTGTATCTCTACCATAAAGCCATAAGTAATCTCTTTGCTGTCTAGTCATGTGGCCTATCTGCTTCACTAAAGGCTTTATCCTGAAGGAATGAAAGGGAGGAATTGTACAATCTATGTAAATCCTTCTTTTCTTCTCTTGAGCTAGCACTTTCATGCTACCGTTTTCCCTCTGAAATCTCAGCCAAAGCATATAGTTTTGACAAAAGCAGTTAATAATAGGTAACTTTTTGGTAGATGTTGCTGGTAGATATAACTATTTGCTGTTTCTCAGCTTAATACTGATACTGACCCTCATCTATGACTGATCAAGGATTGCTGAACTCTCTGAAGTAGCTGTCAGTATGTTGTAAAAAGCAAAAATACAGCTCAGACGAGAAGAGAAAATTGTAAAGTTACTGACTGTGAATTAATACCATTTGTATTTCTGATGCAAAATAAAAATGCTGACATCTGATGCACAGGAAAATAAAATACAGTTCTAATTCAGTGATAAATGTGTTTGTCTCTTACTGTTTTATCTGATTTGGTTGTAATCTTCTGATCATGTTACTTCTTTACGTTCTTAGTAATCGCTTGCTCGGGGGAAATTCTTTGTGATCTCATGGGTAGGGCACTGGATTGGGACTCGGAAGGTTTGAATTCTGTTTCTGGCTCTGTCGCTGGCTTTCTGGGTAACCTTGGACAAGAACACAAACACAGCTGTAGTGGTCAGATCAGTGGTCCATCTAGCCCGGTATCCTGTCTTCTGATGGTGGTTGGTGCCAGGTGCCTCAAAGGGATTCAAGAGAACAGGGCAATTTCAAGTAAGCTGTCTACTGTTTTCCAGTCCCAGCAGTTAGAGGTTTAGAGACAGCTGGGGCATGGGGTTCTATTCTTGACTATCTTAGATAAGGAAGCATTTCTTCACACAACACCCAACCAACCTATGGAACTCATTGCTAGGAGATGTTATGAAGGCCAAAATGATAAGCAGGTTCAAAAGAGAACTGGATAAATTCAAGGAGATTCTATCATGAGCTATTATGTTTGTTCTAACCCTGCATCTGTTATTTTTAATGGGTGGCCCCCTTGTGGGTTTTTTTGTTTTGTTTTGTTTTGTTTTCTGATGATGGGAAGGGGTAAGTAATACTTCCCTATTCACTTTGTCCCTACCATTCAGGATTTGCTAGACCTCTGTTATTTGCCCCTTAGTGATTTCTTTTCTAGTCTGTACAATCCTGATCTTTTAAATTTCTTTTTGTATGGAAAATGTTCCATACCCATAATAATTTTAGTTACCCTTCCTTGTATCTTTTTCCAGTTAAATTTGTCTGTATCATATTAAAATATTGCAATGGGGCAACCAGAAAGGCATGCAGTATTCAAGCTATAGGTGTACCATAGATTTGTATATTGGCTTGATTGGTTCCCAAGTTCTTTATCTCGCAATGGCTTAGTTTCTCCATCTGTAAAATGGGGATAATTATAATTATCTCCTTTGTAAAGCACTACAGAAAAACTAGGTATTCTTCACACAAAGTCGTCTCCTTTATGTCATGTCAATTGTATTAATGGAATCAGATTTTTGGGGTAACAAAGACAAGCTGGATTTGGTACTAAAGCTATAAGATCTAACCGTGTCTTTTAAATTGTATCTGTTTGTGGCATAACCAGTGATGTGGTTAAGCCCATTGCTCACAATAGGTCTGTCTGAAAGAAGTGTTTAACAAAGATGTAGGCCCCTAATTTGACCCACTCCACCTTAAAAAGGCATATTGATTTAATTAATAAACAATTCCCAGAACTGAGCTGTTGGCATTCCTATTGCTGGTGCATGGGAAAAAATGAATAAAAAGGTCCTATGAAACTTTAAAAATTATCATCATAGGCAAAAAGAGCTCTTCCAGTTTCATCCAGGGTGCCTTTAAAATCCTGGGGAGGGGGCTGGGTAGAAATCAACATTTGACACACCATAAAAATACAAAATTGATCATGGAAGAAATACTATTGTCCAGACTTTAGGACAATCTGGCACAACCTTCTACTTTGCAATTCCTGGGAATGAAAAAGCAACTGTAATTTCCTAAGGAAGTCTCACGTTTGCTAAGAATGTTGGTTTGATGCTGTACTTTTCTGCTAAATAATGTGTAAAGAATAAATGTTTGTTCCAAAGACCTATTATTTTTGGAATATCTTTAGATACTTTCCTTGAATATATAGAAATATCAGTAAATTATGATTTGTGTTAGCTTAGAAGAGTGAACTTTAGAATCCTGACACTGGTCAGATTTATCAGCATAGGCGCCTAGTAGTGACTGCAGTATGCAAAGGAAAAATAAGGGGGTTTTATTTTACCTTTTTGTTATAGGTGTTGGAAAATGGAGTTGTAGAGAGAGCACCCAGCAGGCCAGGGGTAGATCTGTGTCAGTTACGGGACAAACATGTGATACCATTTTAATAAAGAACAGCTTTACAGCCACATTTTAGCATGTACTGCTTCTCATATTGCACATAAACTAAGATAAATTGGGTTCAGGAATGAGTAACAATTAAGCTGTGCATTTGGGGCAACAAAGGGGAAAATTAAGCTGGTGTGGTTTTTGTGGGTGCTCACTATATCTGATAGTCAGCCTCAAAGGCGTTAAAAAGTATAAAACACCCAGGTTAAGCCAGTCATATCACTGGGTTGTCATATTTCCTGGTTCAAGAAAGTCGGTTGTTTGAAGCAGTGGAAAATAAAATGACAGTTCCATTTCTGATAGCAGGGGAAGATGTCTTTCTTTTCCATTTCTTGGGTTTTGTGGTACAGCAGATGCATTGGAAACTGATATGCTACTTCTATTTTTATTCCAAGCCTGTACTCCTTTATTGCCCACCTATGATCCAACCAGGTTTCACACATACTTAAAATAACTTGTGTTGAATTTGATTCTAGCAACACATTCTCCATTCTGCTTTCCTGACTGCTTTGTTTAGGCAAAAACATGATCATTTGAGAGGGAGGAGATATCTTGATGGTTTTATATTCTCTTTATTTTAAAAGATGAGTGCAGCTTGTTGCTTTTTTGGTAGATATTGCTGGAAATTATATTTTTATAAGTATTTATTAATTTATTTTAATTGTATTAATACTATCTGAAGCAGTTATTTCTTTTCACACAAAAATGACTTTATATTCTCGGTGTTGGCAGGATGAGAACCTGTATCTTCTAAGTTCATTCTTCTCAGCCGAACTGCTCACGTGTCTTCCTTCTAATATAAAATGCGTTTTGCTGTGCTAATGCATGTAGACAAGTAAGCAAAGCAGAACTGAAATGTAAATGTGATAAGCCAATTTTGTCAGCTATGACTAATGATTTTCAGCACCTCAGTTTCTCAGTGTTGAACTTAAGACCCATTTAAAGTCTCTGAAGTTCAGAGAGTAAGTTCACCTCATCCTTGAAAATCAGGCCCCATCAATATGACTCACATTAGATATCTAAAAACTGAGGGACACTAAATCACTTGTCAAACTAGAAAATGCGTTCTAGTGTTATTTGGGATTCCTCGAGTCACAGAGCATTCCAAATCCTGAAAGAGAGAGAGGTTTTATTAACACGTTAGAGATTGCAAGTGTAATATTGTTGGGTACCTTCTGATTTCACCAGACCAAATGGTAAATATTGACTTTTCAGTGAAAGAGATTAGTGAAGCTCTATAATTCAGAAATTGTGTGTTTTCCCCTCCTTTTGACTAAAAGAATCTTTAGACTTTTCTTTTGGATTTTGAATCACCTGAACACTATTTCTTGGATTGTGGAAAGGAATAAAAGAATATTAACAATGTTTTGTCTTAGGCTTATATTTCTTGAAGAAACGCCTTTTTATTGCTACCTTTATCCCCAACTGTCAAAGTGAATGACGTATATTTTGGCATTTGGCCTCTGACATTTTGTTTAAAAGGTAATGTTTATTAAAGAAACCAACCAGTTAAGCTTATTCTTTTCTGTCTTTGGAGGAAAAAGTCATTCTCTTAGGAACTCAGTTTTTAATAGCTTCTTGCTATAGATAAAAGCTGATCATATGACATTAACTCATACCTGGACAGCTTCTGCTCATAGTATCTTTCTACTCTGAGTGGTAATCAGGCAGGAAAACCCCTTTAAAGGAGTTATTGCCCCATTATTAAAAAAGAAACTTGTTTTTTTTCCCTAGCTTTCAAAGCAACCTCGTATGTAGGACTATGTTGTGCAGAATTAATCAAAGTATGAATATTGTAATTTCTCATGCAATTAGTCATGTTGGAACACCCCCACTACGAAGTTATGGTATTCATTTTCCAACTATAAATGTGAAAACTTCTTCCTTGCACCACTTTTTTCTTCTAAAGACAGTGTTCACAACTTTTTCTGAGAACTGCTAACAACTTATCAGATACTGCACACACATGGGGGATGAGCAGGAAAGCTCATCAAGCCCCTCAGAAAGTAACACTTGAAAAATTTGCCAATTACCCTAGTTTTCCTGAGCTTTTTTAAGTGCATGTGTGTGTGCGTTTGGGACTTTTTTTTTTTTTTTTTTAAACAGCTGTCAGCTACTAAATGCCACCAACCCTGCTGGCTTTGTATTCTGCTAAATCAGACTTTCCAACATCTGACTTCTCCTCAGTACCTGACATGCTTGCTGCTGCTGCTGCTGCTTCCTGTAGTGGTATTTGCGTGTAGTGAGGGAACAGGCGGACTAGCAAGGGAAACTCAGTAGGATCTCTTTAGGAACGAGGCAGAAGACACCAAATATGTCATATATAAGCTCACTGCCTTTGTTGATGGCAGCCTTTCTACATGGTTATCAGCAGCTGTGCAGGTTTATGTTGGGGAGAATATATTACAATGATAAAAGAATTAATATGCATGATGATGTTTGGAAGGCAAAAAGATCAGATTTTATACTTGAATGTTGCCACTATAGCAGGGGTTTTCAAACTGGGGATCATGAGGTTATTATGTGGGCATCATGAGTACATGCATGAATCAGAGAGCTACAGCTATAAAATATATAGTATAAATCTAAATGAGATAGGGATGAGATAATTATACACAATTCCATTAAAATACTATGTATTTACTTCAGAAAGTATTGCAGACATAAAATGTGGCACTCCTTGTTCCTAAACAAAATATTTATTTGTATTATCACCACTTTAGCAAAACTGGACTCGGGATTGTGTGTGCAGGTTTGTTGTCTGGAGACTAGGAAAGTGGGACTGACACATTAGAGGGCTTGATTGCTGAGCAGCTGAAGAGCAGACCAATTACAGCATTGAGATCAGACCCCTACCCCCAAAATAGTAACATATATTAACAGTTATACGTATGCGGAGGGGGGAAGGAAAGACTTACGGGAGCTACAGTCACCCTGAAAATTACTTTAGCCTCTTAATAGCCATCCCCCACTGCGCAAAGGCCCAACGTTATGAAGAAGTAAGCATGGCATGGTATTGTTTTACCAACCTTACTTTTGCAGTACTGTGCTGCTGCTGATGGTGGTGCTGCTTTTGGAGCTGGGCTCCTGATCATCCTCCATCATCCTCCGGCCATCCTGCTCTGAAGGCAGCACCTGTCGCCAGCAGAGAAGCCTGGCAATGGAGCACTGAATCTGCTGGGAAGAGTTCCAAACGGGCAGACTTGTTAGTCTAGTTCAGCAGAACAAACTAGGAGACCTGAGGCACTTTTCAAAACAAAAATAATTTACGTATCACATGAGTTTTCATGGGAGAAAATCCCGTTTCGTCAGACTTCAGACATTTCAAAGTGTCTGATGAAGTGGGATTTTCCCCCACAAAAGCGCGTTCAATAAATAAATTTGTTAGTCATTAAGTGCCACAGTACTCTTTGCTTGTTTTGCTGTGAAGAGTGTTACTGATTAGATTTCTTCACACTCCTGATCCGGTGTTAAACAGTAACTATTTAAAAAAAATTAACTTTTCTGTTATAACAATAATTCGATGAAAACATACTTTTGCCTTGTTTGAAAGGGAGTCAGAAAAGATCAGTTCATTGTAAACAATAGGATTATAAATTTAACATTTAAAATAGTGTTAAATATAAAAATTATTTAATTCATAAAGAGGGTTTCACACTCAGAGGGTTGCTGTTTGAAAGGGATTGAGAAACTGCACTGGAGCTTGTTCCTATTTAATAACTACTTTAAAAGCATCTTCCTTTCTAATCACTCTCTATTTAAAAACAGTATTAAAAATTCAATTTTCAATTAGTTTGTGTTAAGATTTTATAACTGCTGAAGTATTTTGAATTACTAATATTTGGTCATAAAGGGAATAACTTGATTGCCTATCCCTAATTTAAATGGTACAGGCCAAATTCTGCTGACTTTTACACGTGTATAATGCCACTGTCTTGAATGTCGTGTTCGGGTATAACCCAAAAATAGATTTTGAATCAATACAAATATTCCGTTTGATTCTCTCTTATTAATTAAAGCTAATAAAGTTAGTTCGTTCACCTTTATGTTTCACTGATAGCAGACACTCAATGTGAAATATTCACTGAGTTTTTTGTGTTCCGTTTTAGCACAGAATTGCTGTTCTCTCACACTAAAACAGTTAAATTTAGGGTCATACTCTTCTCTTGATTCACTTGTAGAATGTCCATTGATGTTGATGCAGGTTGTGCATGGGAAAAGAGGGAACAAAATACCCCTGTTTTGTAACTGAGAAATACAGTTATTTCAAAGGCTTGAAACAATGGATGCATCATTGACAAAAACAAACAAAAAACAACAAGCTGAAACTTTCAAAGTTGCCTGGATTTAAAAGCTGAATTCCTACTGATGCATCAAATCTCCTATAGGGTTTTGAAAATCTCACCCCTGGTATTTTATGAAAGAACACCAAAACACACCAGAATCACTGTTGTAAAAGACAGCACTTTGGACCATTAATACAGACTCACTGTTCAGTAAGGAATGGCTAAACAGAATTCTAGAATATAAAACATTGAAGAAATACCTTTTATACTCCGGTAATCAGTTTGGTTTAAGAAAACAAATGCTATAAAAAACTCCCAAAATACCACTTCTTTGGGGGTGCCAAGAATTGTGTTACTTGTCTATTCATTCTGTTCCCTCACCTCACACTCTTCGTGTTTTTTGGTGCACCTCCAAAATGATTTGGGTGGGGAATTGTTTCAATCTTAAAAATACTTTTTGATTAGGTTCTTTGTACGGGGGTTATATGGAAGAGAAAAGATTTCCTCTTCCCCCTCCCACCCCCTGTATTCTGTTCTCCATTTCACTTACAATTTCAGTATGCAAATGCATGGGCCAGCATTTTAACAAATACATTCCTTGGAAAATTTACTGTTTGAAGACATGTTAGAAGTAGATTTCTCCCGCACACATTGATTGATTCTTTCATAAAGTCTTCACGTATTTTGTGAAAGTTAACCTTCCCTGCAGTCTGTTGTTGGGATTTAGCTCTTAGAACAGGTCTTAATAACAGATTCAGATAAGATTTCACTATTATGGCTAGTGGGTGTGTTTTCTGTATCATACTAGAGTGCCCTCCTGTGGTGGCAAACAAACTTTGGACTGCTGAAAGCGGGGGGTGGGGGGGGGGTGGAGTTTGGTTTGCTTGAAGTAACGTAGAATTGCCTCCAGCATGAGTTGTTCCAGAATTTAAGCACATTTGATCTCTGTGAGGCTCTCAACTATTCCTTTGCATAAGCATGGCTTGCATTAGCTCTAGCTATTAAGAATATGTGGAAAAACTATGGGCTGGATTCTCAACTGAGATAGTCAGGTGCACTAAACCCATTTACACCCGCAGCTGATCTTCACTATGCATTTGAGAAAGTATTGATGGATCTAATGCTACCAACGACTTAAAGTCTTAGCCTATCTGCTTCATCCATGAGTTAATTCCTCTCTTACAGAAATATAAGCCAGGACTCAGATTGACTTTTTCCAGATTCCCATGGAGAAGTTTGTCCGGCTGGTGTTTGTTTTTCTTTTGGCATGACCATAACATACCACCTCGTGGGTAGAGAGCACTCATTTTCTTGCAGATTGGATCAATGTACAATACTTTTCAGTTTGAACTACACTCTGACTGTCTGTATAATCCTAAACCCAACTGGATTCCCCAACTAAATCAATTTTATACATGCACTGTGCTGTTGGACAGGTCATATGGAAAATAAAATTGTTCTGAATGTTTTCTAGCCCTTGATCCTTTCACTTTTCTTTGTCTGCTTTCTCGTTCCTGAAATCCTATTCCTGCTCTGAGCCTATTTTTCTCTCCTCTGTGAAAATCATAGACTCATAGGATTGGAAGGGACCTCATGAGGTCTTTTATTCCAACCCCCTGCTAAAAGCAGGACCACTCCCACTCCCAGATAACTCCCTTTCTCCATTTAATTTCTACTCCCTTTATTCTTAGTTTCTACAGTGAGGTTCTAAATTCATCCCTCCATCCCTCTCACTTGCCAGAAGCTTCCATCAGTGAGTTTTTCATGCATTCTTGAATACCGTATCAACTTTAACAGAATTATGAAATTCAAAATGCAGTTCAATCAACGCATATGCTGCCTCCTCGAAGACTGTTTGCCAGCTCTCTCCCTCAATGAGTTTACTTTTGTTAGAGACTTAAATTGCCGCCAATTGCAAGAAATGGCCTAGATCCCCAGCTAGCCTACTTCTAGTCATTCATATATATATATATATATATATATATATATATATAAACAATCTACCCCAAATTTTTGACGGTCAGTTGATTGATGAGAAAACAGTATTTCTCATAGCATATCATGGCTCATGCAAAAGAAGGCTGTTTAGCAAGTAAATGATTCTTTTAAAAAATAATTGCATTTCCAAAGGGCAGTTTCTTGGACTACAGAGAGGTGCAGAATTCTTTTGCTGAGTCAACCAAGCTATAAGGCCAGATAGAGCCACATTAAGCTCCATCCTAGGGTCATAAAAAAGATTGAAAGTCCATCTGATGAAGAGGGAACTAGGGCCAGAGACTGATAGGACCTTCAGGAAAGCACCCTAAAAGAGCCAAGTTCAAAGGTAGATTTGGCTGGAAATTTTCCATCAACATTTGAACAACTAGTCAGAAAACTGACATCACTTCCCACAACCGCTCTTGGGAAAGGGCCAGGGTTTCTCTTCCAAGTACTTGCTCTGCTTACTCCTTGATTCTGTAATATGATGTTCAGAGAAATACATCTTCACATACTTTCATCACCATCAAAATCAACAGGAGTCTGCACTGATTCAGGAGTCCACCTGCAGCCATCTCTTTATAGGGTTGGGGCTTTAGTTTGTGAGACGTGACGAGGACCCAGCCCAATGTAGACTGGTTGGAGACATGAAGAACATTTTTCCACTGTGCTGCCAGAAGCTTTGCATTACTTTTTCCTCCCTTGGAAACCTGTTGGACCAAAGTGTGTGACAGTTACATATACAGTATAAGAGTATTAGAATCTTGCCTGTTGTATATTCAATATGAAACACGCACAAATTCCATGCAACCTTTTCTCTGTCTTCAAGTGCACATTTAGTCATACGAAGATCTGTTGTCTAAAGTGATTTATTTGATGTCATTGATAGTGATAATACAGACCGTTTGAAATGATTATAGTGTCTTACTGACTTTTCTTCTCTGCCCTGGTATCTGTGAAATTGACTCTTTTCATTCTGAAAATACATATTCTAAATGTCTGTCTTGAGCAAAAAGATCTTGGAAGCTGAAATATTACTTAGAAATCTTGAAATGGATTTTTCAGAAAGCCTTTTATTTAATAGTAAATTTCCTATGGCATTTCTAGGCATAGAATTCTTTTGCAACAATAGAATCTTTCTGGTCATTTTATGACAGTCTTTATTAAAGTGACATCATTAACTTAAAAGTCATACTTCTATCTGCAAATGTTTTAAGTATTTGTTGCTTTAAGTAATGCCTACAGTTGTTATAACTGGAAGAAATTAAAGAAAAAAGTTACTCTGTTTTTGTTTTAATTTTGGATTTTTTGTGGATTTGATAACTTTTTGCATATATTCATTTTAATGTGTCTGCTTTAGGTTCAACCAGTCACTTGTTTTCCCTGTTGCTTGTGTGAGGTTTCACAAAAAATAGCAGGGGCTCAGGGTCAGGTCAGGCGTACTACCTGAAACGACTTTTTATCTCTATGTTTTAGTTGTTTGAATTTACTAGATTTCTAATTGTCTGCTCCTTTAAAACATTAACTTGTGCTTTAAATATTAGCCTTTATTTAAAAATGTCTTTTGCTTGTCCCCTGGATATTGTAGTTGGTGTTGTGTATATGGATTGATTGGAAGACATAAGGGCCCACCCTGAAGTCCTGTTTAAGGAAATTCTCTCATTTATAACACAGGGAATTTTGCTCAGGTAAGGAGGGATTGCTGTTCCCAGGGCCATTATGCAACAAAAGACCTGCCCAGCAGCCATTTCCAAAACACCTGTGCCGTTGCTTCTCTGGGTGTGGACCTTTGACTGTTGACTTCAAATTGTTGCCCAGAGCTCAAGAGGTTGGACAGTTTTTATCTAAGAACACCAAGTCAGTCATAGATTCTTGCAGAAATTGTCAACGCACAGGCAATCCAGAGGACAGCTTTATGGCAATTTGCTATCCATATGGAACAGACAGGATTTGAGTTAGTATATTTTCATCTGTAAACTACATATATTATAACTCAGTATTTCTTAATTGGAAGAATATGCTGAGTTATTGTCAGGAATCCATTCAGCACCTCAAAGATACTAAAATACACTATAAATGATGTATAATTTAAATATGGAAATGACGTTTGAATCAGACATTAATAACGGTCCAGTAGGAAGCAGTTGGGGATTTATATATATATATATATATATAAAATAAAACAAAATCTGAAACAAAGTCATGTGCCTATCACTGCTCAGGTCACTTTGTATTAGATTATGATCTGGCTTGCACAGCCATGTAAAGAGCAAAGGAAGGTCACTTGACACCTGTTATTCCCTTTCATTGGCCACTGGAATCTTGTTGCTGAGCCCAGAGGAGAGCAGACTCTGTAGGCTGTGGCAGCCTCTCCTCCCACACAGGTGGAGATCAGTGGCTGGAGTGATTTTGATTGGCAACTGTTCTGAGCATGAACTGGGATTTACTCTGGCCCAGTAAAGGAAAGCATTGAAGCACATATTTAGAATCTGGTGTGTGACAAAACAAGCAAGGAGTCCTATTTAAAGACTAAAAAATTTATTTATTGCATGAGCTTTCTTGGGAGAAAATCCCATTTCGTCAGACACTTTGAAGATGGGCCCATCTTCAAAGCATTTGGCGAGGTGGGATTTTCTCCTACGAAAGTTCATGCAATAAATAAATTTGTTCATTTTTAAGTGTCACAGGACCCCTTGTTTGTTTTGTTGAACTAGATAGACTAACACAGCTACGCCTTTGGAGCTTTGTTTAGGACAGAATTCCAACAAGTGCTTTAAATACCTAGCACAATTTGGGCTTGACACAATCCAAAGTGCAAGTTACGTCTTGCAATTCAGAAAGGGTCTGCTTAATTAAAAGCAGATATTATGTGTCAAGACACTTACCCTGAAGAACTCCCATCCTATGATGATAATTCTATTTCAATTTTATTATTTAAAATTAGACATATTTAGATTTTCTCTGGTAACAATGAGCATCTAGTTAAGGACCTGATTATTCTTTCATTCAAGTACATAGAAAAATTTATTTTACATGCATGAGCAGGTTCATGATCTAGAAAACCTAAGTCACAGTTTTCATCATTTATTAAAGAAATTAATTCTGGAAATATTGCATTTGTAAGAAAAGGTAAATTCTTTATATGACCTAATTGATTTTTCTACAGCTTAGTGGAAAAATTGCAACTTTTTAACATCTTCTTTCCTTATTGTTTATCACGATTTTGGTTTCCTCTGTCAAGGTTTATGAAACTACCTCTTTGCTTAAGTTAATTAACTCCAGGAAAGCTTTCTAAATAAAAGAGAACCTGAATTTGTGCAAATTTCTTTATAAAATAGCATATTTAAGTACAAAATCCTGTTACTCTAGGTGCATGGCTTATCACAGTGCTAATATTTCTGCATGTTTTTGGTAGGGTTCATTGCCTGTTAAGATTCTAGGCTATTGGAGCTCCAGAGAAATCCCTGGAGAGCATATACAATATGATAATCATCTGGTTACACTCAGTCCTGTGCTTTAAAGAATCTGCAATACTGTTCCTTGCTCTGCCACAGATTTGGAATGTGCTAGTCATTCCATTTATGGCAGGGGTCTCAAACTCAAATCACCACGAGGGCCACATGAGGACTAGTACATTAGCCCAAGGGCTGCACCACTGAAACCTTTTCATACAACAATATTGCAAATACTGGTAACAACAGTGTTGTTGTGGGCCTCAGGAAATAGCTTTAGGGGCTGCATGCGGGCCGTGTGTTTGAGACCCCTGATCTATGGTCTTATTTTCCCCCTCATCTGTAAAACTTTTACAGTAAAAAGATGATAGCAATATATGCCTTATGTAAACAAAGCATTGCAAGGTTCATTTAATTAATGTTTGAAAGCTCTTTGATATCCTGAAACTTAGGGTGCTTCATTAGTACAAATTATTAATTAATTAATTAATAGATGCATATTGATCAATATCTGCAATATTTAAATAGATCTGTAACTAAAGCCCTGAATTTTACACTTACGTGATATAAAATCCTGACAAGTTCAGAGATGTGACTGGGACATCAAGACATCAAAGAGAAACAGCTGAACTCGAATTAATATGCAAACTAAATTCTGTGACAGCAGGATTAAATTGAGACTATGGGTTCTTTTCCCATTACAAAAGTTAATTTGACTTCAGGCTTCCCATGGTTTGAACCTAACAACTGCCCTGATTTGCTGTTACTATATGACCTGATCCTACATTTTACACCTCCTTGCATTTATTTTCATTGTATAAGTTCACCCATCCTTGAAGCATCTGATGAAGTAGGATTTTCTCCCACGAAAGCTCATGCGAAAAATAAACCTGTTAGTCTTAAAGTGCCACACGACTTGTTTTTTTTCCCCCAAAGGAATAACCATGTTAGCCTAGTTCAGCAAAACAAACAAGGAGTCTTGTGTCAGTTTTAAAGACTAACTAATTTATTTATACCATGAGCTTTTGTGGATGAATCCCACTTTGTCAGATGCTGAAATAGAAAACATACAGTGGGGAGGGATGTTCTTGCTATTAGGTTTAATAATTTGATGTTTATTGAGATTATGCTCTGCACGGTTCATCATTTCTTTGGATTGGCTTTGTAGCAACCGGTTGTTCCAGCTTGCTTGTTGTAGTTGTAGATGATTATTAACACAGACACTGAACAAAATGAAACCCCCTCAGGGGCTGTGATGTTACGCATGTTCTGGGGAAATGATAACAAACAGTCTTAGCAGTCATTTTATTATTATCCAGCTGTTCCATGGCTTTCACTTAAAATGATATTACAGTTCCTTTCTCATTTCCAAAAAGCAGATAGGAGTAATATCAGGTACAGTGTGTATTCCATTTAGCACAAGCAGTAAGCTAAATTCAAGTAAGTCCATGACATTATTGTCAGATTTTATAGTTAATTTTTTTGAGATGAGTGGTGCAAGGTGAGAACCCAAACTTAAAAAAAAAAAAAAAGGCAATCTTAATACCTTTTGCAGTTCACTTTGAAATAGGTGACTGCTTTCAATTTTTTTAACTATGATTTTCCACCAGTATGATTATTTAATTGTGTTTTCTGTGATTTAGTACATCAGTTTCTTGCAAGAAAGTAAAATGGTTATAAAAGACTAGAAGTCTAGAGAATCTGCTAAAAGGAATGTGCCAGCACGATGCATTCATTTCTGTGTACAGGATATGTGCTATATGATCTTCAGGCAGGAGTAAGTGTGATGCGGTGGTTCTACTTTTTCTGTATGTATTTTTAGACTGGTAGTTTTCAACCTGTAGTACTATCGCTAAGATTTCTGAGAGGGGTCCACACCTCTGTTTGAAATTCTTTAAGGGACCACAAATGAAAAGAGGTTGAAAAAAAGACTGTTTAACTTGGACAATCTTTAATAGAATCAGAGAAACTGGAAGTGACCATCAGAGGTCATCAATTCCAGTTCCCTGCACCTATGGCAGGACCAAGTATCCTCTTAAACCACCCCTGCATGTCTGACCTGCTCTTAAAAACTTCCAGTGAAGGAGACTCCACAACCCGCCTAGGTACCTTATTCCAATGGTTAATCCCCTTGACCTTTAGGAATTTTTCGTAATGTCCAACTCTAACCTCCCTTACCATAATTTAAGGCCATTGCCTTACTCACATGAATAGTTCCTTTATGGCAGGGGTACTCAAAAGGCGGCCGGCGGTCCACAATGCGGACCGCAAAGACCTTTCCCGTGGACCGCGACAGCAGGGACGTCACTGGGGTGGGGAGAAACCTGGGGCACGGGCCCCGCCCCCAGAGGGCAGGCCCCACCCCCTAGCCAGAAGGGCATGCCCCCTGGCTTGGGATACAGCCGGGGGAGGCCGCGCCGCTGCCGGCAGCTAGGCCGCAGCGCGGCGCGGCACAGCCTGGACTGGCCCAACCCGGCCTGGCCCAGCACGGCCCGCCATGCCACACAGCTTCAAGCCCGGAGACCTGGTCTTCACCAAGATGAAAGGGTACCTGCACTGGCTGGCCCGGGTGAGCCCCAGCCCAGCCTGCCTGGGGGCTGCCCTGCCCCTGCCCCGCGCTGGGGGCGGGGTCTGAGTGTTGAGGAGCTGGGATGCTCCGGGTCATGGGGTGCTGGGGTGAGTGGTGGGGCGGTTGTTGGGGAAATGGGGTGCAAGGGTGGATGCTGGCAGAGGTGGGGTGCAGGGGGTAATGGGTCATGAGGTGCTGGGGTGGGTGGTGGGGAAATGGGGTGCAGAGGCGGATGTTGGCAGAGGTAGGGTGTAGGGTGTAATGGGTCACGAGGTGCTGGGGTGGGAGCTAGAGTGTGATGGGGTGTCAGGAGATGGTCCCGTATTGTGGGGTGCAGAGATGGGTGTTGGAAGAGATGGAGTGAAGAGGGAGAAGATGATGGATTGTGGGGAACAGGGTTGTGGAGAGATGAGGTGAGGAAAGGGATATGGATTGGGGCAAGAGGACATCAGGGATGACAGTTGGCAGCTGGGGTAGTCGTTTGTGGGG
>ML682004.1:22681254-23278378 GCA_007922195.1 Podocnemis expansa | reverse complement strand
GATTTGCTGTAACAGTCTGACCTGATCCTATGACTTACACTTCCTTGGTGGACTGGGACAACAGGGGCGTCGCTGGGGTGGGGAGGGACCCAGGGCATGGGCCACGCCCCCAGAGGGCAGGCCCCGCCCCCAGCCAAAAGGCCACGCCCCCTGGCTCAGGATAGGGACCCCGATGAATGGTGGAAGGCTGAATGTGGACCGGCTCGCAAAAAGTTTGAGTACCCCTGCTTTATGGTGTCATTGGGACTATCTATTTACTGTGTACAAATTTGTTAGGCTTTAAAAGAGCCACAGGACTCCTTTGTTTTTTTGTTTTTTGTTTTTTTTTCCCCAAATATAGGTGATTTCCACCATAGGCTGGCTGGTTCCCCTTCAACCAAGATCTTCCCTTTAGTTAGCTCTTCAGTTGGTTGGTGATGTTTGTAGCTGGAAGAGAGAGTATGTCAAATGTATCCCTTTATTATCATTTTCCTTTCTCCCTCTTTGTCTTACCCCACAAAGTATCCATTAATTTTGGATGCCTCAGTTTTTGGGTTCCAAGTTTCAGATACCTAGGTTCTGATTTTTGGGAGTGTAGAGCTCTCATTGGTTTTGGTTTGGTATCTGTGTGACTGCTCAGCACCTTTTGAAAATCAGTTGGACATTCAAAAGTTGAGGCACCCCAAATTCTTGGACCCTTTGAACATTTTGCCCTTAACTTCCATGTCAGAAGTTCCATTTCCATAATGTACACTTTCTGAATTTTAGCACGGTGTTAAACAAACAACTCACCAATGCCTCTTTCTTTCAAAGATATATGCATAGGCTTAAGATATTGGTTTGCTGAGGCGCACAGGAAGTCTACATGCGATATGCTGTATTAGAAGACAGGATGGTTCAGGTGATTTTTTTTTATTAGACCAATTTCTGCTGACGAGAGAGACATGCTTGTCTCTCTAATATTCTAAGACCAACACAGTTACAAGATTGCTGCAGGAACCATATGTTGTAGTGACATCATCCCCTGAAGAATTGTGAAATTATCATGCACACTTCTGGTGCCTTATTTTCAAAATAATATCATGAAGGATATTCCTCCCATTTTATTTACTTATGCACGTGTGGACGCGTGCGCACACGCACACGGAGGCCTCAACAAAGGTATGTTTCTGGTCCCCAAGGCAGTCAGTTTTAGTAGCTGGTCACCTAGCTCCACTGCAGAAATGTAATGGAGGAGCACCCTCTGACAACCAAAAGTAAAATTGCTTGTCCCTAGCTATGAACCAATTTTTTCCACCACCTGTGTGTGTGCACTCCCCCACCCTCTTATGTGTCCCCTCCCCCCAAAAAGCAGGAGGGTCTTTAGGACTTAGGAAAGCTTAAGGGAACTGAATTTATTTTGCTCAAAAGAAATGTCTTTTGATAAGATATCATTACTCTGTATGAAAATTTAAGTAAAATAATGTAAGGAAGGGAAAAGAACTACTTAGGCTGGATACTAACCACTTGCCTAATAAAATTTTTATGTCACGCTCATGTAATCAAGTTCCAAAGGGGCAGCCGTGTTAGTCTAGTAAAGCAAAAAAAAGCAAGGAGTCTTGTGGCACTTAAAGACTAACAGATTTATTTATCGCATGAGCTTTAGTGGGAGAAAATCCCACTTTCAGTTGTGCAGTTTTTCTCCCATGAAAGCTCACGCGATAAATAAATCTGTTAGTCTTTAAGTGTCACAAAACTCCTTGCTTTTTTTTTTTCACTCATCTAATTTTGAACTCCTCTATTAAGTATGGAAAATATAATGAAAAGGGTTGGACTAGATACTGTATCTCAGGTATTTCTTCTGTATTGATCAGCCAACATTCTAGGATTTTGCTTCTATTAATCTTATCTAAAAATGTTTCTCAAACTGTCTATCAGAGGAAAGTATCTCCAGAATATTATTTAGGGCTATAATACTTCTTTTCAATTCATGCAATTGAAAAGGGCAAATATTTCATATGTTGAATTTTGTGACTAAGATAACTGCTACTTCCAAATTCCTGTTCATGTAATGGTTCATCTATAAAAACAGTTTCACATTTATATTATTGCAGCATGTATGAAATCATTGTGGAAACAGCCACATCATTAGCTGAAGAATATTTATAATTTAGTTTTTCTGTCCTTATAATAAACTACAGCTGTGTTATGTTTTCATCTCTTATATGAAACCAGTACTTTCCAAAGGAAGTCTTGAGACCATTGCCTGGTTGTGCTATACATACAAAGCTCTTGCTGATACTCTCCCAACATTTTCAAATGTAGCCTAGCTTGCTTCACTTCCCTGATCATCTCTCAACCACCAGAAAGTAAAAAAAATGGTTTTTTCTAGGTAAATGACTGTGATATCCAAATGAATAGTATTAATAAAGGCATTCACTGGGGAATAGCTGGAGCATGTGTCTTGTCTTACTTAAACTGGAAAGGGGAGTTTAGTGTTCATGGAAATGGATGATACATAAAACTGGGCATGAACCAGCATGTACCTGCTAAACACCAATCAGTCCACAAACTTGCCTATCCAATTCTGAGCCTGGTAATACAGCTGCTACTTTATTCTGTGGCAGTGGCCAAAAACATCAAATTACAGTAGTAAAACAGCAGAGTTGTGGGTGTGTACTGTACAATACTACAGTTTTGGTGGCTATTAATTCAATAGGATTGTTTTGAAAAGTGTCTGTCAATCCAGTGATATGACCTGTGAATGCAAGGATGGGCAACTGTTCACTACTGACCAGGATGTGACCCATGAACTACTTAACTCAGTCTTCACTTCTTACTTGAGAAGAGCTATACTTTTGATCTGTGGTAACAAAATGTTAGTACCTAATCCATTGCATGACATTACCAGAAAAACCCAAACAAAATCCGCAAAATCTACTGGTAGGATTGCCAAAGTATGTGCTTGCTTTCACAAGAAAGACAGTTTTGTTTTTTTCATTATTTTTTATTGGTTTTGACCAATCTGTGTTTATCATAGGTGAGACACGTGATCCCAATAGATACTTTTTATAAGAGGTGTGAAAGTTGTAATTTTATTAGACTACAGCTTTGATTGATTTTACTTAGAAATACCAGGATACTATTTTTGTTAGAGTGACCAAAATGTAAAAAAACTGCAGGTGACATTAAACATTGTAAAATGATTATGGCCTTAACAAGAAGATCTTAAGCTGAAGATCTCACAGGGCAGCAGAGGCAACACTTGTAGAATAGCCCAAATACAGTATAGTGAATGCTCTTCCAGAACATCTGGCTTCTTACTAGAAAGGATATAATTTTTTGTGAAACACTGAAATATTAATGCTATTGTAACACTAGTTGCCTTCTCCCAGTCCTCAGAACAGAATAGGGTGCACGTATGACCAAGGAACTAATGGCAGCATGACTTTTGAAGTGTAGAGCTGTATTACATCATATGGTAACATTTCATATTCAGAAAAGTTGTTCCCAGCTATTTTGCAAAGGCAGTAAATGGCATAGAGAGACTGCTGCAAAAATTGCATGAATCCTGGGATTTGTGAATGGTTGATACATGCTTTTTTCTTTCATACAAAGGTCTTGGTTGAAGGGGTGGTTTTGGGGAAGGGGGATGAATGTCAGTTGGAAACAAGAGACCCCTAAGATAATTTCATATAAGCTGGCCAACAAATTCTCTTGTTTTGTTAAGGTGAACTCTCCTTTCCAAACATGAAATGTTAGCAGGATGTTAGTATGTAATGAAGAGTAGGCATCTTTGGTATATCAAACACGATTAAAATTGCTGTGTTTGGACCTATCTTTCAGGAAATCCTGTAACCAGATGGATACTCTGTATGTTTTAAAAAGGATCTTTATGGGAGCTAATTAATGCTCCCCTGCCACACACATGCACTGGAACTAATCAGTGTTACATACTCTTTATTTGTTTGCAAGTTTCTAAGACTTTTCTCACCCCACAACTTAAAACAAAGTGATTTATAAAGGGTTATGTGACAGTGGGCTGGGGGGCTGAACCCCTGCCACACTAGGTTAGCTAACTCTGGGACAGCAGATCAGGTAGCTGCGCTGGCTTGGGACTGATTGCCTGGTGGGGAGGCAGCTGTATAGGTCCAGGCTGAGCAGCCTGCAGGGGTTTGATTAGGCAGGAGCTACAACTGTCCTGCTGGGGGGGGAAGCAAGGAGTCTTGTGGCACTCAAAGACTAACAGATTTTTTTATCGCATGAGCTTTCGGGGGAGAAAATCCCACTTCATCAGATGCTTTGAAGAGGGGGAACTTACAGAACTGGATGAGAGTAAATGCAGGGGAGTGTAAGACATGGGATCAGCTCATACTGCAACAGCAAATCAGAGCATTTGTAAGGATTCAAAGTCTAGGGAACAGCACACAGAGGGAAGGTGAAGTCAAATTACCTGTTATAATGTGAAAAGAATCCATAGTCAAAATTCAGCCCTGCTTTCACACAATCTAATCTGCATATTATTTGAATTTCAACTGTTCCTCTTTGAAGTCTTCATGTCCCATTGATATTCTTGAGGACCATTGTTAACAAATCATCAATGGAGTGATTAGGAAGATGAAAGTGCTCAGCAACTGTTTTTTTTTGGGGGGGGGGTTGTGTTGTGATTTCCCATGTCAGTTTTGTGCACATTTATTCTTCTGCATAGGGACTGTCCTGTTTGTCCAATGTATAAGGCATGGGAGCATTTCCAGCACTTGATGGCATAAATCACATTAGTGGATGAGCAGGTGAAGGATCCTTTGATGGAGTAGATGGCTTGATTAGGTCGTATGATGGTGTCTTTAGTGCAGATACGTGGACAAAGTTAGCAGCGTGGTTTGTTGCAGGGATATGTGCCTGCTTTAATGTTTCAGTTCTTAGGTCTGTAGTTGCTGGTGAGCATCTATTTAAGGTTCGGGGCTGTCTGTAGGCAAGGAGAGGTCTGTCTTCCAAGACTAGAGAGAGTGAGGGGTCATCTTTTAAAATAGGCTGGAGGTTCTTAAGGATCTGTTGTAGAGGTCTGACTTGAGAATTGCATGTGGCGACCAGTGTCATTCTATTGTTTTCTTTTTTGGGCCTTTCCTGTAGTAGTTGACAGTGGGGTACCCATCTAGCTCTGTCAATCCATTTCTTGAGGTGGGTATTGTAGTTTTAAGAAAGCTTGATAGAGATTCTAAAGATGTCTGTGTTTGTCAGAGGGATCAGAGCAAATGCGTTTATATCTTAGGGCTTGGCTGTAGACAATGGATCATGTGGTGTGTTTAGGATGGAAGCTCAAGGGATGTAGATAACTATACCAATCAGTAGGTTTTCAGTAGAGTGGTGTTGATGTGTCCATCTCTAATTTGTACAGTAGTGTCCAGAAAGTGGATCTCCTGTGCAGAGTGTTCCAGGCTCAATTTGATTGTGGAGTGGAAATTGTTGAAATCTCTGTGGAAATCTTCAAGAGCATCCCTGCCATGGGTTCAGATGATGATGTCATCAGTGTAGCGTAAGTAGAGGAGAGGTGCTTTGTGATGAGACTTGAGGAAACGTTGTAAGTTGCCCATAAAAATGGTGGCATATTGTGGAGCCATGCAGGTACCCAAAGCAGTGCCACTGACTTGGAGGTATAAATTATCCTGAAATGGTTGTGGGTGAGCACAAAGTCACAAAGTTCAGTTACGAGCTGTGCTGTGGCATCCTCTGGGATGGTTCTTCTAACAGCTTGTAATCCATCCTTGTGTGGGATGTCAGTGTAGAGACCTTCTATATCCATAGTGGCCAGGATGGTGTTTTCAGGAAGCTCACCGATGGCTTGGATTTTCCTCAGGAAATCCGTGGTATCTTGAAGATAGCGGGGGATGTTGATAACATAGGTTCTAAGGAGGGAGTCAACATAGCCAGATAAGCCTGCTGTAAGAGTGCCAATGCCTGAGATGATGGGGCATCCAGGGTTTCCTTTTTTGTGGAATTTAGGTAGTAGATAGAATATTCTTGGTTGGAGTTCTGGTGGTGTGTCTGCATTTATTTGTTCCTGTGCTGCCTTAGGTTGTTTCTTGAGTAAGTGTTGTAATTCCTTATGGTATTCTTCAGTGGGGTCAGAGAAAAGAGGTTTGTAGCATGTTGTGTTGGAGAGTTGTTTATAAGCCTCCTGGCTGTAATCCAGTTTATCTATGATGACCACTGCACCTCCTTTGTCAGCCTCCTTAATAATAATGTCAGAGTGGTTTCTGAACTGTGGATGGCATTGCGTTCTGCATGGCTGAGATTATGCTGTAAGGGATGTTGTTTGTCCATGATTTCAGGCTTTGCACGGTGGCGGAAACAATCAGTGTAGAAGTCTAACCTGTTGTTCCGACCTTCTGGAGCAGTTCATGAAGAATATTTTTTCTTGCAGTGTTTGGAGGAAGGTACCTGTGTGTCACTGCATTGATCATTGGTGTTATGGAAAAATTCTTTGAATCGGAGATGGCAAAAGTAGTCCTCCAGGTCACCATAGAATTTTATCTTTTGTGTGGCAGTTGTGGAGCAGAAGGAAAGTCCCCGAGGTGGTACAGATTCCTCTGCTGGAATAAGTGTGTAATTCAAAAGATTAACAATGTTGTTGACTGGATTGAAGGTGTCACTCTTGTTGGCCTTAGTGGTGTATAGTAGTTTAGATAGTTTGGTGTCTTTTTTCTTCTGTAGGAAAGTAAAGTGTGTGTTGTAGACGTTTTTTCTCCATGTAGAAGAATGTGCTGTAGGTTGGATTTGTATGAGAGAATCTGGTGATCCCATGTTTTACACTCCCCTGCTTTTATTCTCATCCAATTCCGTAAATTCCCCTCTTCAAAGCTTCTGATGAAGTGGGACTTTCTCCCACAAAAGCTCATGCGATAAATAAATCTGTTAGTCTTTAAGTGCCACAAGACTCCTTGCTTTTTTTTTTTTTTGCTTTACTAGACTAACACAGTTGCCCCTTTGGAACTGTCCTGCTGGCTTTCGGAGTTATAAGCCAAGTCCCAGAGGATTTTGGGAGGCCAAAGGGGAAAAAGAGTCATGGGATGTTTAGAAGTCTTACCTATCTCCTTGAACCCTGAGCAGTCCTGGCAATGACTTTCATTTTTGGTTCTCAGAATTTGTGTCTGGGATGATTCTGTATTTATCATTCCCCCCCTGTGCTTTTTCTTTTCAGCACCCAAAGACAATGAAGAACGTGTGTTCAGAGAGCGGATGCGTCCGAGAAAGCGGCAGGGTGCTGTACGACGCAGAGTTCATCAAGTCAATGGTCATAAATTTATGGCCACCTACCTTAGACAACCAACATATTGTTCACACTGCCGAGACTTTATATGGTATAATCAGCATTTGGCTTTTATTGATTGCAAAGGTTATGCTGTTTTAGCTTGAACTGTTGAGGTTCCGTTGTATCTTGCAACAATGTGAAAAGAGTAGAACATGTCACAGGTCAGGGTACTGAACCTCTCTGACCTCTCCATGGTCGAGAAAGTGCTGTAGACTGGTTCTGTAGGCTCTTGGCTCCTTAGCTGTCACCTCTCTTGTGTGGAGAATCATATCTTTTTCCCTTTACCAAGGTTTTTCCAGGCCGCATATAGTTTCCCAGTGTGTTATTCCCAGCAAGCCAGACTACTTAACAAGCCCAGCACATGCAGTTTGCTTGCTCTTGGAAAGGTATGATTGCCCATAGTTTTTAGTTATTACACAGCTCCCTCTAAGCAAATAGATTTATTCTTAAGGGGAAAGCCTTACAGAGAAAATGTATTAAAAACCACAAAAGAACATACATGCTAACAGGCTTATCAGAGGTCATCCAAATTCCAGAATCTTCCAGTCCTCCCCTAGAAGGTTTTTTCCATGTGCTGAATCAGAAAACAGGCCGAGAGTCATTCACTGCTTCAGCAACCAAACAGCATGTCCTACGTCCTAGAGCCCACTGGAGATGGGGCAAGTGGGGTGGTATAGGTTAGGGGGAAGAGAAAGAGGAGTAGGATGGGCCAGGGAACAATGGGGAGAGGAGGAAGGATGAGATGAGGTAGGGGGGTCATTGAGGAGAGGAAGGGAAAGAGATCAGGAAAAGAAGGGAATATGGGGGGGGGGCGGGAACCCAACATGTAATGTCCCCTTGGTGGCGGCAGCAGCCGGTGAGCCAAGAGAACTGACTTCAGTGTGCATGTGTGTGTTCATGTATATTCACATGTTTTGCTTTGCTCCCCCCAGATACAGCAGTCAAACTACAGTTATGCTTATCAGCCTAATATTAGGCATATAAAATTCATAAAGTTAAGCTTCTAAATTCATGTTTAACCAAAAAATGGCCCTATTTTCAGAAACACTGAATTCCCACATGTCCCAGTGGAGATGATGATGCAGGTGCACAGGACATTTGACAATCAGTTACTTAGGCATCCACGTTTGTAAATGTCCTTTTCATTCTAAAATGAATGGCTGAATTAACAAAGCTCATAATGTGACATAACATAACACTAAATCAAGGGCTCCCCTTCAAAAATTATGTAATTTATAAATCACAGATATAGACAGCAAAAAAAGCAAGGAGTCCTGTGGCACTTAAAGACTAACAGTTTTTTTATGGCATGAGCTTTCGTGGGAGAAAATCCCACTTTGTCAGACAGACAGGTGTGTGTTCGTTTACAAAAAAAAAAAAAGACATGAGGACAGGTTTGGCTTTCACTTACGTTAGTTTAAAGTTTGTCTAACTCCAATGACTTAGATAGAGCTATGCTAGATTTATCCTAGTGCAAGTAGCAGCAGAATCTGGTTCACAATCCCTATTCTAAAGAGTTTAGAATATAAATGCCAGATTCTGCAGTTGCATACAGTTGCGTGTATTCGAGTCATCTGGAGTCATATAAGAAAAGACTGCAGGGATGGGCACTACAGTAGCAAAGAGCTGACATGATTCAGGGAGAAATTACAATTGGCTAAAGGTGAACAAAAGGCTTCCCAAATTTTGACATTCTGAGGTGTCTTGTTTTCATCCTGTACACATGCTTGGTGCTAGGTTTAGCTAAGTCTAGTTATGCCAAAAATATGTAAGTTCACACAGCATGCCAAACAGCAAAGACAGTGGCTTTGCTGATGGTATATTTGCTCACAATCTATCTGCCTTGTATTCTACTTGTGCTTGTAAAAAAAAAAAAAAGGCAGGATAAATACGACATCGCAAAAGAGGCCCCAGGGACATAATATAAATTGTGTATATATAGTGTCAATTTTGGGCATTGAAAGAGAAATTATAACTGAGCAACATTTCAGAAACTTAAGAGAAATAGTTGGAAAAGAATGTTTCAGCTCATTAGAACTCCATCTGTTTAGTAGACTGTCCATGAGTAAGTAGGAATGCACAAAGTACATGATCCAGATGGTGCATTCACCTCCAAGTCATATGATGTACCTTTCTCCCGTGTTAAGATGATGATATGGAGATGAGTTCAATGATTTAGTATGCAGGCTGTGGGTTACAGTACATTGATTGAATCATGAACCTGGCCAATAGAAGAAAAAAAGAGTATAGCTTTTTTTTTTTTTTTGGCGGCGGGGGGTCTGGTATTTTACATTTTTTAAATTCTCTGTTTTCTGTGTATGTTCTTATCTACAGGGGTGTAATAGGAAAACAGGGATACCAATGTCAAGGTAAGAGAGAATCTACAGAGAGAAATGAGAATAGATACTAATATGTTATTGTGATTGTTTATGTATAAATGAGAAGGGTTATGCACTTCTCATCAGACACTGTATACATACAAGAGCAAGTCTGGAGTATGAGACTCTAAATCAGAATATGTGGAATCAGTTACTGACTTGTAACTGAGAGTAAGTCACATAGTCAGATTTTCAAAAGTGTCCATCAAATAAGGGTACTTCAGTTGAAATGAAAAAGAGCAGTTCATACTTACATCTTTGAAAATCAGACCTCTCTGGCAGGGTCCAAAAATAAGTGGATGTCACAGCCCTGGTAAAGCTCCCCCTGCTGGACGTAGACCAGAGTGCAGTATCTGGGTCCCACAGACTGGACCTCTGTGCTTTTTAAGCTGTCCTGATTCGAGCAGGATCCACCTGCCATCTTTTTTCTTTGGTCTCCTTGCATATTTCCTTGATATTGACCAAGTGGTACCTCATGGCCTGCTGTCGCAGGCTCTCAGAACCAGTGCTGACCAGTGTTTAAGCCAGTTTCCCAGAGCTCCAATCATTTCTGATTTGTGATTTACTTCTCCAGAGAGGCATGATACTCAAAGTACATAAAACAAAGGCTTTGAAAGGTGTTTCATATAAATGTTCTTTATTTCAGAGAGAATAAGAGAGTGCTTTTTGTGTGTGTGTCTTTTTTTTTTTTTTAAAGATGCCCATACTCTCCTTTCTCCTGCTGACCATGACCCCCCTACCCCCTAGCTGGGCAGTGGGATTGGCAGAAAAGGTGCTAGTAGTCTGTACTTCTGTGTACCATCACAAAAAAAGCACTGACAAAAAATATATAGAGTTAGATCAAAGAATAAAACACCTGTACACATTTCTATGCTTCTGTTTCGTCACAACTCTTGAGCATTCTGTGGGCTTAGGTCAGAATCTTTTAAGGAGTCCAGAATCATTTCTCTCCCCCTGCATGTGGTTTCTCCTCTGGAATGTGGAGTTTCTTTCTCTGTCTCTAAAATGGCTGGTGGGAGACTCTTTCTTTGATAACTTCCAGTGTAGTTTGTCACGTGATCCCAGATCAGCGGTATCAGGTAATCCGTTCCTTAATTACTGCCTCCTTGGAGGTCGGATGTGAAAAAATGGTTTGCCACAGTTGGTAATCTTTTCTTTCCCCAAAAGTGCCCCTGTTTGAATAGACCATCATCAAGGTTTAATTATTTCCATAGTTAGCTTTGTGCTAGGTGCATAAATTTCTCTTGTCAACTCCTGTGGCTTTTGACTCAGTGCGGAGGCAAAAGACATCAGAAAAGACGAACAACTCCAAATTCAAAATGAAGATTTCAGTCTGATGCAGATATGCAGAATTCAAAAGCCGTACATGAACAGATTTCCCATATTGTGGACACTTCTGAAAACGAAAATGTTGACCTCTGTTTCTCATTTTTCTGATCTTGAAAAAGGTGATGCTTTCCCCACTTTTAGCATTCTGTGAATCTTGGATGAGAGGTGCTAATAGTAGAATACTGTAATTAATTAAATTAGATAATTATAGAGATTACCAGGAGCAAATGCTGTAGCGAAGATTAAGTGTTCCCATTTTTACCTCTTATTTCCTATGCCTATAACTTTTCAAAGGAGTCAGCTTGGGAGATGAAATTTTTCTTGTTTTGGTCTCTCTCAAAGATTGTTTCTGTAAAGTTTGCACAAGATGTACTGCTATTTTTCAGTTATGAAAGAGTTGGAAAAAATAGTTTTTCTGATCATAAGAAAAGTTTTGACCACACATTTATGTAAGAAAATGTCTTGTTTTCAAAAGTAGCCAGTGCTAGAGTAACCAGTTTTTCGTCATGAAGGGCAGTATTTTCATTCCCTTGAGTCCAATGGTTTGATAGCCTTGTAATTGTTATCTTATTTATTATATCTGCAGACAGGTGTATGCTGTGTCCATCTTTCCCCCCACCCTACGTATTGTTGACCCTGGATATTAACAAAGCACTTTTGTCTGCTGAAAGACAGAAAGAGTGCGAAAACTTCGTTGTTGTTGTTGTTGTTAGATATAAGTAGTAATGATAATTTATAAATAAATATCTTCAGTTGCTCCTTTATCCAATTTTACAGTGAATCCTATGTGCCTTTGTATGTGTTAGCCTGAAAGTTCTTCAGGCAGGGGCTGTATTTATCTCTATATCTCGTATGGTGCTGGTGTCATTGATTGCCTTACATAAGCTGCTATCCAGTGACAGAAATAAGCTATGGCTGAGAGTTTTAAAGATGTTTTGTAATTTTAGGTTCCTTACATTTTGGTTGCTCACCTTAACAGGGTTTGAATCTCAGAAAGTGCTGAGGATGCACCTTCTGAAAGTCAGGACCCTTTAAGATGTTTAAATTTTACCCACAAAATCACAAGTCACTTGGTCCAGATCCCCAAAGATATTTAGACTCCTAACTTATGTTGATGGAAACTGGAATGCTGTTCAGGATCTGGAGAGAGAAATTCAATGAGGTAATATCCTTTATTGGATGAGCTGCTGTTGATGAAAGAGACAAGCATTCGGCTTATGCAGAGCAGATCAGCCTTGATCTGAAGCAGAGCTCTGTATAGCTCAAGAGCTTGACTTTCACTAGTCAGTCCAATTACCTCATCCAGCTTGTGTCTCTCAAATACTGGAAGCCACATGGCTACAACAGTGCTACCAGCAACAATGTGAGCATCTGGGCCTTTTGGCATATGTCTTTCTTTGACCAGGGAATGGGATCTAATGTTTTAATCTTTTGACTTCAAGCTTTTACTTTAAAAACTGTTGTCATGAAAACGCATCCTTTCATCTCCTTTTTTGTTTACAGTTTGCACTTGTGTAGTCCACAAGAGATGCCATGAGCTTATAATAACTAAATGTGCTGGTTTAAAGAAACAGGAAACTCATGACGAGGTAAATATTTATAAAATAGATGTAGATAAAAAAGAAATCTTTTTATCTATTCATGTCACTACTGCCGCCTCAGTTTCATCAACAAAAACGTATAGTTTGTTTGCACCCTTCCAGTTTCCAAGTGGTACATTTACTCCTTACTTATTTACTCTTGAATGACAAATCACCACCACTGCCCCATTTAAGGGCAGGTGAGACAAGCATTTGTCAGGGATAGTTTATGAGGGTCCTGCCATGAATGCAGGGGACTGGACTTGATGACCTCTCATGGTCCCTTCCAGTTTCTATGATTTACTTGGGAATTATTGAAAGCAGTATCTTCCTGGCTAGCTCCAGAGAGGTAGCTGTGTTAGTCTGTTTCAGCAAGACAAACAAGGAATCCTTTGGCACTTTTAAAGAGTAACACATTTATTTAACACGTAAACTTTCATGGGCATAATTCCACTTCCACCGATGCATGAAATGAAAACTGTAGTATGTTAGGTATATATACACAGATGCAGAGCGAGCAAGTGTTAGTCGAAATCAAAATGCCCTGTTGACATCTCCAAAGCTCTCTTTTCTTTCCATCCTGCTCCCATTGAAGTTAATGAAAGTTTTCCCATTGAATGCTGTCGGAGCAGGTTCAGACCTTTTCCTCTGACATGCATTTGAAGTGGGTGATTTGTTCGCTATTAGGAGTCTGAATGCTTTGCTTCTGTATCATATGTTAATATGAAAGACTGGCCAGATGTGTCATAAATTTACAGGAGGCTTTCTCTAACAAAGACTGTGTGCAGAATTTCCAAGTGTGGAATGAAAGCAAAACGTATAATGTTATGCATTGCATCAGTCCCAGAGTTATAAAACAACACAGTAGAGGTGATACCAATTCTTGTGTAGCTCACAGCTTTTTTTAAGTTACTTCACAGCCCTGGGAAAACGCTGTGTATTATAAAAGGGGTTATCTATTTATTGTATGAATGTTACCAGAGGTTTAAACAAATGATGGCTGCTGATAATGAAATAAATTGTTTTACTAAGCATGGAGATGATTACATTATTATATCTATCTATCTATCGAAAGTACTTGGCACTGCTTTCAGTATAAAGAACACAAGACTCCCACCTCAGAGGATGTACATTTTTAAAGAAGACCAAAAGCTCATTCCAAAGCTGGACCCTGAGCCTCAACTATGGCCAACAGATGCACACTATGGTTTTGTCCACACTGACAGGAGTGTGTTTACAGTGAGACAACTAGCCTGTGGTAGTTATCTTGCCGTACAAACCTTACTGGAGCCGAGGTCCTTGAAGCCTTCATGTGAGGTAGTCAGGTGAGATCAGCACTATAAACCTTGCCATGGGTGATCTTGGCTGGTTTATCTCATAGTAAAACTGCAAAGCTTTGTCTCCATTCTGTTTTTACAGAGGACACCTAATGCATGTTGGTTATTTCATGGGACCAAAAATCATTTTTGTCAGTGAGGGCATAACCTGTAATTTGGGGAACAGACAGAGTGTGGTTCTACGTCACCTTTGTACTTCTGCAATTATGAGCCAACCCAGCCAAATTTGCCCCCTCCCCACACATAAACTGGAGCAGCATAAAAAGATACTTTAAACACATTGTCTGTCAGTGGCAGATTTTGCAGGGCTGGCACTAGTGGATAGGGAGACATGCCCCTTTTCTCTTGTCTTTCCTCTTTTTTTTTTTTTTTTTTTTAAACTCGTACACCAAGTGAATTTTCACAGAGACACTAACATTGGTATTCTTCAGTTCCTTTTTTACCATGCTGTTTCAGATTAGAGCTACACTTTAGCCTCTGTAGTGTATCTGGGTCTGTTGATCTGGGAAGCAGACATGCTTTCACTCCAAAATGTGATCTTTCTCATGGGATTATGCTGCAGCCTTGCTGCACCAGTGTTTTGGCTAATGGTGGTTTTTAACTGGAACCACAAGGAGATATGAGTTTCTGCATAGATTTTCATTCCCAGGCTCCAGACTAATGAAAGCTTTGATGCACTGCTGATGCAATGCTTTTGTTGTTTAAAGTGGTGCTAAACGATTGGCAAAAAGCCTACAATAATAGGAAGGGGAGGAGAAAAGCATAGAAATAAATCTGGTGTTATGCAGTGTGCACCCTTAAGTTTTCAGTGATGTTCTTGAATCAGTTGCTAAGGGTACAGTGGCTTTCCATACTCAGTGCCATGTTTTCTCTATTTACCAATCTAAAGACCAGTGGGGTTACCAAAAAGCAAATGAATTGTGATTTCTTTCATTTTTTCCTGCATTAGCACCTCCTTCCTCCCTCCACCGAGTCTTGAAACAATTGGGAGTGACTTCCTTGCCTTGCACACTGAGAGATCTCTGTTGATAGCTGTGCAGTTGTCATTTCCAGGAATGCTAGGGAGCAGATTCCAGTCTTTGCACCATCCATTATCTGTGGTGTTTGAACAACAAGAACAAAAAAAGAGGTGGAACACTTGGGAGGAAATAAACTCACTGAAAAGGATGATTACACCAACATGTACCCATTTCGTCTCACTTCATCTCTGTAGTTCTCACATTATAGCAAGGCTCTAATTCACATTAACTATAAATGTGTATAATTAGAAACAAAGAGGATTTCAATATGCTATGCTTTGCTTTTTCAGCAAGTGGGCTCCCAGCGCTTCAGTGTCAACATGCCTCACAAGTTCAGCATTCATAATTACAAAGTGCCCACCTTCTGTGACCACTGTGGT
Source organism: Podocnemis expansa (assembly GCA_007922195.1). Taxonomy (NCBI): domain Eukaryota; kingdom Metazoa; phylum Chordata; order Testudines; family Podocnemididae; genus Podocnemis; species Podocnemis expansa. The sequence continues at coordinate 23,263,088 of ML682004.1, read as the reverse complement.
TCATTGCTCTGGGGTCTTTTGAGACAAGGTTTACAATGCAAAGGTAAGGAGAACCATCCACTTTGGAAACGTTCTGTGTTTTGCAGTGAGTGCAGGGGTTTGGGAAGTGCTTGCCTATCATAACAGTAAAATACATTACATTTGGCAAGTCATTCTGCTTTTTCCTGCGGGTACAGTGAATAATAAAAAGCAGGGGGCATCATAGGATAATAGGTATTGCCATCATGGATCAGAGTCTAGTCCTTTGTCTTGCTTCTGACAGCATCTGGCTGCAGATGTTTCAGAGGAGGGTGCAAGAAAGCCCTGCAGTAGATAGCTATGGAATATACTTCACAAAAGGAATATTTCTGCCTAAACCCATTAGTCATACTTGGACATATATGCAGAAGCATGAAGGTTGGTATCCCTTCCACTGTTCTTGGGTATGTTTATTCCTGAAGGCTGGAAGTCATGCACTAATGTTTTTTGCTTACATATCTTCATAAAGGCTAAATTCCATTTAGGACCAAACTTGCATCTCAAGGCAAGGAAAAAAAAAAAAGAAAAATGTTTTTGTATGTCTGACTGCACCATTTGGTATAGAGGCTAGCCTTTCTTGGTAGGTGTGAAAGGATGAGATTGATTTTGTACACATCCACTTATATCATAGACATTGGACAGCATATCAACTTCTCATCCCCAGTCCGAGCTAGATCATGCACTTGAAATGGAATTTAAGGATTAGATTCTTTGAGACAGATAGTTATTTTGAAAGGAGAAGTAAAGTTTGTCTAAACACATCCAGGGTATCAGTATTTTTGGATCAGTGGAGATTCATACACCATCTGTTGTGGGTTTTAGTGGACCACGGCTTGAACCTTATATCAGCCTTGAAGGAATTCATATCTAATGAAAATGCAAAACTCTTTTCACATCACAGAGACCTTGTGTTTCATAAGTCCGTGGACTCAATTTAGTAAATTTGAAAACAGGATTAAGTTTATGGCTTGATTTTCCAAGTAACAGCAGCTAAAATACACATATAGAAGGCACTGTAATCTGTGAGTAAAGATACCTTCTGTAATTACACTGCATAAAAATGAAATTATTAAAGAGCTGCTAGTCCTTATGTTTCAGGGCTTGAAGTGATCACCAGCTGGAGTCATAAAGAAATTTCTCTCATGGCTGAGTGTTTCACTCTAAAGAGCACTGTAAAGCCATGAGTGATCAGTAGTGACAGAAGGACAGACTAAGATTCTTATTTTTTCACTATTGCCATCCCTATGTGTCTATGTCGCCTTAGTTCTGGTGGCAGGAAATTATGACCACCATTTTCATTTCACCTAGGTGTTGTTGGTATTTGCCATTTCCCACTAAGAGCTTATAATGTCACTCCACCATCTCCTTTCCATTCTGTAACAACCAAATTTCAATTCCTTAGATTCTTTGTTCATGATCATCGTCGTCATCTGACATTTTATGGCCTTTTCCCCTTTCTTACGTAATGAACAGTAAATATCCATATACAACTAATACCTATATACAAATAATGGTTACAAATAATGTAGCACGTTCATTCCTCTCTTCATGCTTTTCTTGTAAAACATTATTCATTTCTACAGGGAAATAAAGTTCCATGAAATCCAAAATTCACAACCAGAAATGGTTGCTTCTCAGCAGGAGTATAGTGCTTGCTGTTTTTCTTTTAACTAATGCCTATTAAGGCTCACCTTTCCAACAACTTGCCTGCTTAAACATGCTACACTGGCCTTCTCCATGAATTGTTCTTCTTATATCTTGGTTTGCATGGCTTATTACCCTTCCTCTCTCTATTTAAAAAGTCTTGCATATTGAAAACACACAGCATTTTCTGCTTTGTTTTATTTTGGCTAGTTTGGCTCTTAAAAGCTCATTGTTAAGGATCTGAGGCCAAATGCTTGACCTATGAAATGTATTTTGAATCACTGCCATACAAGAATCTAAGGATTTGTTCCCAAACATTTCTGCTCTGTTCTTGTGAGCAGGCAATGTACTGGAACTTCAAAGTTACCTTCTTTCTGAAGTTCTCAGGATTGCTGCTAACTACACAGGGCACATAACTGCAAAGAGAACCTGAATTTCTTTCTGCAGGATTGTTGCGTGATGTATTTAGTACTGGATTAGATGTTGGTTAAAATCTTAATAGGACGATACTCTGGGAAAGTGCACATAATTCATAGTTTACATAGTTCTGTGACCCAGGGGGGAATTTGACCAGTGAACTGAATTTTAAAGTGACGAAAGTATAACTCTGCATTCTCTGTATTTTGTTCCACTAGAGGGTGCTATAGGCTAAATTATTCAGGTATGTTGGGGCTCCCAACAAACCTGGTCCATTGTACTTTTAATTAAAAGTCCACATACTTTACTGTTTTATTTCTTTCTGAGTAACCAAGAAACTACATGATTTCCCTGACATGCTAACCTGCTAGTTACATAGAGGGTAGTGGAGGTGGGTGAGGGGGAGGGAATTAGAGGATCTTGTTTAGTGGATTATTATCTAGAGGCAGAGATGATTTTATTATGAGACTGGTCTCACAGAAAAATTAAAACTAGATACATTAAAACATGGATTCTCAGTGTGATGCTGAATTACAACGATCTTGAGTAAAGCAGATGATGAAACACTGATATAAGCAGTTCATTAGAAAGAATTAGATTAAGGCCTAATCCTGCTCTCACTGAAATCTGTGCAAGCAGAATTAAGCTGAGTTCAAAGTACTATATGTTTTTTTAGTCAGAAAGTGCATCTAAGATGTGTTAGTTTATTAGTTTTCTCTCTTGTAGTAAAGGCTGCCTTGTCACTCTCCTGGGACCTGATGCAGCTCCTGTTGACTTCAGTGGGAGCAGGAGAAGGTCCCTGAAGAGTCACACTGTTCACAGCCCCGTGATGAATTCATCATATTCCATAAAGCTTTTATCACGGTCTTCATAATAATAACATAATGTTCATTATAAGTATCACTGTAAGGCCTAGGAGCCCTAGTCCTCATTCAGGACCCCACTGTGCTAGGCACTGAGGCACACTGGGTAACATGTTCCAAAGCACCTCTAAGCCTGAAATGGTGATAAAAACCCTATTGTATATGTTGAAGTGATCAGAGGCAGTGAATAAAACTCAGTACATAAAGAGGAGAGAGAAATGGACCAAACTATTCTGTTACACCAGTGTGAATTCCAGTGTAAATCCAGAGTAACTATACTAAAGGGACAAGTAGTGACTCTGGGTTAAATATTCATGTACTTTGAAAATAGTGGTTGGCCCCATCACTTTAATGCTGGTCCCACATCTCTCTGTATGCTCAGCCTGTGCGTGCTACTACCAGTGTGACTGATGAATGTGTTTCCAAATGTGTGAACCTTGAGGTGGCGTGCCTGAAACTATTATTTTCAATTTTCTGTTAAATTTCACATTTTTGTTTTTATATTCTTAAGAATAATCAAGTGGACTCATAATGTTGTGTTAGTGTGTTAAGTGCCATTGCAAATTCAGCTTAAATCTCTCGTACTGAAATAGAATTATATTTGAAAAGAAATGTTAGACCCTGGAAGATCTGATTGAAATAAAATAAAATTGGTGTTTATTAATTAGTGGCTATTTAATTTACTGCAAAACTTTTTTTTTCCACTACACATTTCACTGCAGTTTGCAAGATGAATGTACATAGACGCTGTGAAACAAACGTGGCACCAAATTGTGGAGTGGATGCTAGAGGAATAGCTAAAGTACTTGCAGATCTTGGAGTCACTCCAGATAAGATCACTAATAGTGGGCAACGAAGGAAAAAGGTAACCAAAGACATAATCTCACATAAAAGTAGCATTAAATTTAATGAATGTTCATCAGTATTAACAGTTGGGGCTGAATCCTACTGATTCACTCAAGAAACCATGGATGTCAATATGCTATTCATATGAGAGAGGATTTGGTTGTAGATTTTCAATGTATATCATCTCTAGTAAATCTCTTTTAGGAATCTGTTCTGATATAGTACAGTTTTGGAAACCTAAAGACAACATAAAAAGTCAAGATGGATTTTATTTTTGATTGGCGCAAGGAACTGGACTTGTCAGATGCTGAACCAACTACTTTGATGTTATCTTGCTGAAACACGTGCCTCTGTAAATATGCTTATCTGGCTGAAGACTAGCATGAGATCATTTGATTGCCAGAGGGTAGACTCTACCTTATGATATTGTTGCAATGATGATAAATAAACTGAAATAACATTCTCTTGTGAAAAGAAGTTGGCTGTGAGCAGATATTTCCAAAATAATTGGTCAGAAAGTAATCTGCTTCTTCTTGGGACAAAAATCTTGGGCCACCTAATATGTATCTTAAATTCAACTCTGTTGATTTGGATTTGCATATGTGACCCTGATGAGAATGTGGCCCCATATCTATCTGCATTTGCATGGAGATGGTGGCAGCCTCTCACCTGTTGAAATTAATGACTTCTATAATCCAGGGCTCGACAAAATTGCTGCTCAGCTGGGTGCCTAGATGTAACACGCACTACTGCTGAAAAAGCGCCACTGTCCCTTTTGACAGCGGCACAGAGCCTTCTGATGCCAAATGTGCTGAGTGCCACTGCAAGTGTCAATGGCTCTATTTTTAGCCACCAAGGCTGCTCTACCACTGGAGTTCTGGAGCTAGGTGCCACATTACAAACCCCAAGTTCCATGGCAACCTGGTGTTTGGGGTTTGTTGAGCCCTGTTATATTCAATTTTTATGCCAGATGTTACTGCCTTCATGACTTTAGGCATAATTTTGTTTTCTGGATTGACTGCACACTTGTCCTAAAATATTAAGAAAACTGTCTGAGTGAAAGAAAGAAAAAGTTATAGGAAAATGAGAAGGCAATTAATTGAACTCTAAATCTTAGGAAAATAAAAAGAAGCTGCTGTATTGTAATTGGACAAAATTAATATGCAATGCTTGATAATATTTGATAACATTGTCTTTGATAAAGCTGTACAGCTGCTCTGTGCCTGATTTACAAATTGGTACTGAATGAGTCTTAGGGTGGGATTTTCAAAAGTATTTAGCAGTTTCAGTGGGCCTTCTGCTTCTGAGTTTCTTGGGCTCTTTTGAAAATTCCATCCTTAGTGGGTATTGTGTTGAAGTAATTTATTGAAGCATGATTTAAAACATTATATAAGCACACTCATATTATTGTGGGAGCACATGGAAAGTCCAAAAAAACCCAAAAACAAAACAAAACCAATCAGGGCCCCGTTGTGCTCAGTGCTGTGCAAACAGGTAGTAAGAAATGGAGAACTTAGTCTAAATAGGGCAAAAGGTCAGAGAGGAAGCAGATGTGCAAAGCGGGAAGGTAGCTTCTTCCAGCTTGTGCCAGCCATCAATGGCAGGTATAGGCATAGAATCTAATGTCCTAGGTTTAAGTCTCATAGCTCTATTTCCTGGATCACATTTAATTTTTAACATTGCAGTTACATTAGTTGCAATCTGTTAAAATATTTGGCTGAAGGCTGGTAAAACATAATACATTGCTATACTTTCTTAGTGTTTTGTCTAACTGGGTTTCTTCTAAATATTAAATTCCATTTGGCCATTGTCTTTTGACTTCCTTATGGGAAAGATCTAATGGACTGAGTTTGCTATAGAATATTGTACAGGCAGAAAATATTCTCAGATTTTTCCAGTGGTAAAAACTCGGCTAGGGAAGATTTGTTTCTAGTTTGTCAATTTTCCCCTTGAAATATATGTGCAACTAGACCATTTAGATGTTACAATTAAAATCAATTAGAGTTAGGAGTTTAGGAGCTTTTCAAAATCCCAATATGCACTTGTCTGAATCTGTAGGTGCTTAAGTACCTTTCCAGATGTGTCCCTGTATTGCCACATTCAGCCTTCCAGTGAATGCCATGATTTACTTACACACTATAACATTGCTCCACTATGCAATATAGTGCTAGCTTTATTGACATTATAACATTGCTCCCCTATACGATATAGTCCTAGCTGCCTAAATGTTGACGTTCAAGTAGTAGTACATCTTTGCCTAAAAAGATAGCTATTCACACCACATATGTCTAAGGAGGTTTTCAGTGGTTGCAATGGCACTCAGCACCTTCTAAGATTGGGTCTTTTGTGAATTCTGCTAGCAACAGTGAGTGTGTGAGATATGCCGTGTGGTTGTCCCACTGATTTACCGTGTCTTGAAAGTGGTGGTTTGTGCCATGCAACCTCAGTGCTCTCTGCAATAAGCATGTGTGATGTTTTACCAGGAAATAGGGCAAATTTTCAAATGATGAGTTACTCTAGGGCCCAGTCATACGGCCTGTACTCACATAAACACTCTTTATGAGTAGCCCCATTAGTTCAATGTATCTGCTCATGCCCATCAGAGGGTCTATTACATCAGTTATCACTGCGTATAGAGTAAGGTTTGCAGGAGTGCACCCTTCCTGCTTGTAAAAGGGGAACAATTTAGCTTCTAACAAGTTATGCTTTGTGTACTCAAGGTGCACTTCAATGGAAACTCTGTCTTGTATCTCACTGCAGGGTCCAATAGTAAACAGCAACTTTTTGAGCACCTGAGGAAATAATTGAAATGGGGACTGAAGAGATCATATCCTTGTGCATATCAGATTTTACCCAGGTTGTTTGTTTTAGTACTTACAGTAAAACTAACACTACCATTTGAAGAGAGAACCTTCTACCCATCCAGTGGCTCTTTTCTTTCAGTGATAATACAGCTTTTCAGAGCAAACACCTAATTATTTCAGTAATAATTTGTGAATGGGTTAGTTCAGCAACAAACATGTAAGTGAGAGAACAGAGGCTTTGAAGAGTCATGTTTGTGCTTTTGTAAGAAACAAATTTTAAAGCTGATTGTGAATCCCTTACTGTGAACAGAAAACATAGATTTATAAAAGCTACAAAGTAGTATGTCACTAAATTCCAAAGGGTTAGCTGTGTTAGTCTAGTTCAGCAAAACATACAAGGATTTTTGTGGCGCATTTAAAGACTAACAAATTTATTGATCCCATGTGTTAAAGCTCATGCAATAAAGAAGTTGGTTAGTCTTTAAGAGTGCTATAAGACTCCTTGTTTGTTTTATAAATTAGTATGTTTTAGTTGTGGACTGAAAGATATCTTATGAGCCAAATCCAGCATTAAGAATAACAAATCTTTGATGGCATCACTCAGATCTAGTCTACACTTCATGAAATTCAGTGACAGTCGATGGGAGTTACACAAGCAGGGTAGTTTGCATAATTCCCATTGATTTTATAACTCCTCTTCTACATGGTATCTGTACTGCACTGTGCTGAAGGGAAATGCATTCCCATTGATGTGGCATCATGCCACTTCTTGGGATGGTTTTAATGTGCTGATTTCCAGTGACTTCCAAGTTCGATTGAGCGCGTCTTTACTGATGCTGTATCAAAAGCAAATAATTGATGTTGCACTGTTGGTGGTGCTACCAGCAGTGTAGACATAGCCTAAGAATACAGAGAGATTTCTTGATTGTTATTGCTGTTTCGGAGGCATGCACAGGCATAAACATTTGGCCGCTTTTGGAAAGACACTTTATCTGCCTCTTGCGGCTAGAGGAGTTGGTTCGCCCCTGCTCCCTATAGTCCCGGGGCCAGTGAAGCTTACTCTTCCACAGTGTCTAGAAGAGCTACCTCACCCCCCATACCGCTGGAGCAGTTCTGTGCCACCACCAGTTGGGTGCCCCTGCTTCCCCCTCCTCACGTATGCCCCTACTGCTATTACAGGGGAGAAACAGCATTGAGAACTCTGGTCTTGGGGTAAGTAAGGGCCAGGTCATGTAAAATACTGTACAGGCTGACCTCCCATTGACATTAATGATATCTGCTTCTGAGGACTTCTAGCACCTCCACGGTTGGATCCTAATGAAGAACTAATCTTTGTTGACTAATTTGTTTCAAAATATATATTTGCCTGCATTTGTTATGTTCATGTTACTGATTTGGGATCTTACTTAGCCTTGCTTCTTTCTGTGCGTTTGATGAGCATTGCAGTTGATTTTAACCGGAAAGTCTGGACTGCATGTGTTGGGCTCTAACTTTTGACACAGCCAGTGAGAAGATAATTTAGCAAAGATGAAGTGTGCTCAGTTCCCTTTGTTTCTTCCCCTGTAAAATTACTTTTGTTTTTGAAGTTGCTTCTTTTGCTCTCTTTATATTAGAAGATCTCACTGCTGAATATCCTATTGTGGGAATGTTCTTAGCTAATTGCAGGTGCGGAGTCTCAGCAGCCAGTTCCTGGAACCACACCATCAGAAGAAGATAGGTCGAAGTCAGCGCCAACCTCTCCATGTGATCAGGGTTAGATGCCTGTTTTGCTTCCATACCAATAAATATTGCTTGAATGTCAGTTTCTGTGAGGAGTAATAGTACTGTTACAGTGGACCTTGGCATTGATAAACAATCTGATTGAAATTAAACGAGGTGTGTAGGCTACAAAAATCAGCTTTAGGGATCTGGCAATCTGATGGGGAATTTGTAAATTTGTAGGGGGTTTTCTTTGTTTTTGTTTTAAACAAAACATAACAAAAAACATGCCCCCCCCCCAACACACCTTTGGAAGGACCTGATTGTCCTGTTCTTTACATCAGTATATTCTATTGGCTTCAAAGTGAAATTCAGGAACTTATGATGCCACAAGAGAAAGTTCACGTGAACCCTGAAACTTCAGAAGAATTACTGTGCGTTCTTTGTTAAGCAGAATGGGGTCTATAGTGTGTGCAAATGACAGTGTCGGCATTATCTTTCTATTTAGCTTGAGTGTCCTGCGTCACATTATTTAGGTAGTACTAAAATATAGCAATCACCCTTAAAAACTTGTGAATTTCATTAGCCCTTAGATAATTAAAGAAGTTTACCCAGCAAATTCAGCAGTATATATCTTATAGTGAGAATAGGAACAGAATGTCTCGCAATAGCATAGAAGCAGACTGGGTTTGTAGAGAAGTCAGTCTATTGTTCTGCCTTTTTACAGAAATTAAAGAGCTTGAAAACAACATTAGGAAAGCTTTGTCATTTGACAATCGAGGAGAAGAGCACCGGGCAACAGCAACAACATCAACAGACAACCAGCTTAATAAACCTGGTGAGAACGGTGAAAACGGGGAAGTTAAACAAGTCCAGACCAAGCGAATGGGCCTTGAAGAGTTCAACTTCATTAAAGTATTAGGGAAAGGCAGCTTTGGCAAGGTAGGTGGCTTTCTCTGAGGATTATTTTTGACTCTGCCATATCAATGCCTAATATTTCAATGCTGTTAATTTTACCTAAAGTCCTCCTACCGCAGAGGTTTCTTTCTCGTCTGTCTTAATGGGATAGTCATCTTTCAGAATAGTCATTTTCATGAATATGTATTCTGCTGATTAACTAGAGTTATTCTGTTATTTAAATCAACATGAAAAACAAGAGTAAAGAGCTTTGAATTAGATTTCACTATTGAAATTGCATTAACTAAATGTAGAATACATATTGCTTGACGGGGCAAATAACTTCAGTGGGTGTATTCTGGTAGAGATTCCATGTTTGTTCTCTCTCCAGGTGCATTCCACTTAAAATTTGCTCATTTTATAAGTCAAATGATGGGTTGTTGTTTTTATCCAGCTGCCAGCCCTGTAAATTCCATATCCCACGTAAAAATTAAGTTGTGTTTGGTCCACATCCCTCCTATAGCTCAGTAGCAACAGCCTCATGGTTTTATTAATGATGGAGACCAAGATATAACCCAGATCACTCTCCGATAGCTGCATCATAGTCCCTCGGCGCTAGCAGTAGTAAAATCATAGTTTTTTCAATAAAGGAAATGGAAATTATTTGAAGTTTGGGGGTGTTCTAAGATTTTATGCACCCCCCCCCCAAGCAAGGCAAACCTTACCTAACTTTGGGTTTCATCTTTGACCTGAAATCCAGATAAGACTCACTCAGTCTTTTGAATCTTTCGATGAACTTGGGTATATTTTGAGCAAACGTGAGCCAGTTAATGGCTTGCTTTTGGCTGAGTTTGGCATTGAGTTGCCCAAATGGGTTTGGCATGTGTGATTAGCTCATATAAATTCCATCACATGCCTACACAAGTATTAGTGCTTAAAAAATGAGAATGCAAGTATTTGTCCATGCAGATTTACATGCACACTAATTAAAGCCTTAATATTTTAGCATACTTCTTGCAGGGAGAGGAAAGGGGAAATAATTATTGGGATAAAAAATAATAATGATTAATCATTTACTGACTGTCTGGTCTGATTTTCCTCACTGTGAATATCTTTCAAGAAGCTCTCTAGAGATCAGAGGTATCATAAAGAAGATAATAGTGATGACATGTGAGAACAAGAAGTAATTAGAGATTGGCAAATCTTCTCCCTTAGGCAATAGAACTGGTGTAGTTCTACTATGAGGCAGTATGGGGAAGAAGCAGGGAACCTGTGGATGGGCTGAAAATGCCATGCATGCTCCAGAGCTTTAATTCTCAGGATTATTCTGTACCACTGCAGAATTGTGTTTACACTGAGAGAAAAACCCACAGCACTGAGTCTCAAAGCCTTGGTCAGCTGACTCAGGTTCATGGGGCTTGGGCTGAAGGGCCATAGAGCTGCCATGTAGAAATTTGCACTGGAGCTAAAGAACAGGATATGTCTGCATTGGAGCTTTAGGTTGACTTAAAGGAGGTTAAGTCGACCTATAGATTCTTGCAGCCACACTGGGCTTTTATTAAGTCAACTTAATAACACCAGCTCTTAAGGTCCACTTAATGCTTAAGTCGGCCTTATTGAGTCAACTTAAACCAACATAGACAGAGAAAACCATTAAGTGACCCTAATTGGCCTCCAGGGGTCATTTCTTCAATGCAGTGTGGGACAGCTACCCACAATGCACCACTCCTCCATCAACCTAGCACATGTCAGTGTGGATGCAGGCAGTTGACAGGAATATTCAATGTGGCCTCTCTAAGTTGACTTAACAAGGTCAACTTTAAGTCAACTTAAAGTTAACCTTGTTAAGTCAATTTAACAGAAAAAAAACAAGGAGTCGTGTGGCACCTTAAGACTAACAGATTTATTTTTCACATGAGCTTTCGTGCGAGAAAATCCCTCTTCGTCAGAAGCTTCAAAGATGGATGAACATTCACCCATCTTTGAAGCATCTGACAAAGTGGGATTTCCTCGCCCGAAGGCTCATGCAAAAAATAAATCTGTTAGTCTTAAGGTGTCACACGACTCCGTTTTTGTTTTTTTTTTTCTTTTTGCCGGACTAGACTAACTTGGCTATCCTTTTGGAAATTGACAATTTAACAGAGCCTCCAGTGTTGTCATATCCTTTGACACCTGTTAGGGGAAATTTTATAGCCCCTCAAGCTAAGCTTGCAGACCCAAATCAGCTGACTCAGGCTAACTGCAACAATGCTCTGAGTCTTTTATCACAGTGTACGCATACTACTGAGAGTGTCACAAACAAGAAATCCTGTGGCAATTTTAAAGACTAACAAATTTATTTATTTCATGAGCTTTTGGGGGAGAAAATCACACTTCATCAGCCTCTTTGAAGATGGGGATCTTACAGAATGGGAGGAATAAAAATAAAATAAAATAGTGAGTGATTGAGTGACAGTGGAAGGGGAATGTGTGGAGTTGGAGTTATGCAGATCTACAGTAATTTCTTTTTCACTGTACTGTGCACTGTGGTGATTACAAGTGGAAAGTGAAACATGGTAATCTGCTGCTACACAGATCCACTCTTAATTCTTCCATAATAAAAGGATCTATGGATATACATGAGTCCTTGCCATATCAGTTCTGGAGCAGCTGTTTATCTCATTTGTCATTTTACCCATCAATCTCCATAACATACCAAACCAAGGAGCAAAATGCAGACTTCCTTGGGACAGGACTTCTCCCTCAAATAATAAGAGCAGGCAAAATCAATACCCTTTCAGGCTGTCTCAGTGATGTATATTATTATGTATAATGAAAAAAATATGTTGCAATGCTTTCCAAAAAGGGAATTAAACTTGTGCTGTTCTCTAACTTTGCCCCTCTTCCCTGTCTTCGAGTTCAGGGCATAGGAGGCAAGTTGTAAGGTGCTGGATAACAGCAGTTTAACTTCCTGCATTCTTAATTAAACTAAATGATACTCAAAGCTCTACTAAAAGTGTTTTCTTCATTTACTTTGCTCCACAAAATGGGCAACCTGAAAGTGATGAATGTGTTCAATTGTTGTATAATTTTCAAATCTGCACGCATATTTTCTACTGCATTTAAACTTGTCTTGTGTAATGGATTAATGTAACGATATGTTCTGTATGTAAGCAAAGATGTCTATTTGTTTTAGGTCATGCTAGCTGAACTAAAAGGTAAAGATGAAGTATATGCAGTGAAAGTCCTAAAGAAAGATGTCATCCTTCAAGATGATGATGTAGATTGTACAATGACAGAAAAGAGAATTCTGGCATTAGCACGGAAACACCCCTACTTAACACAACTTTACTGCTGCTTCCAGACAAAGGTATGCTAAATAAGCCAGTTGGTTAACTAGAGCTGTACAACAACTTTAAATATTTTGCGATTCAGAGTTAAGCTGCATAAAAAGTAGCAATACATAGTGTTTCAGAAATATTTCTTAGAGGATTTCATTGATGTTTCAGTAGCATGAAGTTTGAATGGGGTTCATTTTTAACTTGCCTGTTGTCAAGAAATCAAAGGACAATGATATCTAGCTTGCCCAAGTGATATCTCGCTTGCAGTCTTCATAGCAAATACAGTGTCATTATTAAATAGCTAGATATTGTGTTTCTTGTACATGCAGAAGATGGCAGCAGAGAAGCAGAAATAGGTTGCTCAGTTATTTACTGAGTTTGCTGTGTCAAGTAATAGGCTATGTATCAGCTGCTTACATAACTGAGATAAAAATGTTGTTAGTGTCTCATGTGCAGGGAAAAAGATACCCAAATTGTTCATTAAACCTCTGTTTTTGTTAACTCTGACAGAAAAAAGATTACAGGCAAGCCCTCCTGCTGCTCATCATTTCGGTTTCTTAAGCTATAAAATGAAGTGTATGGTTTTTAAGAGTTCAAAAAGAAGAGGAGGCAGATAAGTTGCCCTTCAACTCAACTCCTGTAAAACTAATGCTGTCCATGAGATAGGAGGCCAGCAAAACCTGATAATGGGATCCTTACTCCCTAAACTATTGCCTTCTCTACTGCATGTTTACTGTTAATGATTTCTGATATGGAATCCCTCTGCAGATGGGGGATTGTTAACAAAATGTAAGGACTGTGATCCTAGAAAGTCGGTTTGGATGGTGAGGCTGAATTGTTTAGAGCAGCGGTCTCAAACCCACAGGCCACATGCCGCCCCTGAAGGTATTTTCTGTGGCCTCTGATGAAACTATCATTATCAATATTTGCAATATCATTGTATGGAAAGGTTTCAGTGGTGCAATCCTCTGGCTATCATATTTGTCCTCCTGCGGCCCTCATGGTGATTTGAGTTTAAGAGTCCTGGTCTAAAGTATGATCTCTGAAACTATTAATCAGGATGTTTGAGACTCCTTTCCAGACTACATCTCCATAACCCTTTATTTCTCTATCTCATCCAGCAGAGCTGACAATGATGTCTGTTTTCTACCTGGTAGATATAGGTCCTCTCATATTTTGTGTCACCCAGTTGATTTAATGCAGGAGTTTTGCCTAAGGATAAATCCTAGTTTGTGAATAAACAGTTTTCTTGATAGAATATCAATTATTGTATTTGGTTTAAAAGTGCTTTTAAAATAATTAATATTCCAAATCATTAGTCCTATGTCTATAGTGCTGTTAACATTGATGGGACTGGGATTTGGTCCTTAGAGAATATACAATATTTAGAATTAAATAAATGTGCAAATAAATAAATGTATATATTTAAAATAGGATACTTGAAAATCTGTAATATTGCTTACCAGCCAAGTCCTGAGTTCAGGATTCTATTTTCTTTTTTAGCAAAAAGATAACATTTGAATTGTTGGGGCAAAGTCATCTTCGGTATAAGTCTGTAAAAATAGCTGGGGTAATACCAGAGATATTAGCCCATTGCGTCTGATTCAAAGTCACTAAACCAACAGTAGGCATAAAAAAAAAGTCTTATTGTCCAGTTACACAGTAGAATGAAAAATGTACATGCACAAATGTAAGTAGATGTTTTTGTAACTTATATGTGAGTTTACTGTGGCTGTATATGCAACTGCAGTAGTTAGATGCATGCTCTTATGGAATATCTGTGCCTGAAAGGTTTTTGAATGAAATTGTCAAGAAGACAAGAAATTAGTTTTGTGTGTTGTAGGAAAATGGTCAGTAGCATTTAGAACACAGTTTTCAAGTTTTCCATGAGCAGATTGTTGATATAATTTCATAGTATTTAAGATAGTGGGTTTTTCAGTCTTTCACATCTTGTTACATTAACACAAAAATGTATTAGGAACATAGATGAAAAAATACAAATAAAATTTATGTCTATCAAAGATACTTCAAAGAATCTGAGGACCATTCTAATTTGAACTCCACTTGAGTTCACCATGATTGAACGTATTACCCTTAAAATAATAGATGAGTTATTTGGAGGAATAGATTTCATCAACAGAGAGGGGTTTTCAACACTAAGAGACACTAGACCTCCTGAAATGTAAATAAATATGCCATCCTGCTGAAACAAGTCACGTGACTGAGGAATGTTAATATGAATAAAGGACAGCTTTGCATAAGGTGAATTTTACCATCAGGATCTTCTGTTCCCTCCCACTTGTACTGGTGATTTCCCTCTCTTTGTATTCCCCATCCATGCCATCTTCCCTGTGACACTTCTGAATCCCATCCAGGTCTTCAGGACATCTCCCACTGTAGGAGATTCACTAATTTGTTTACAGGTCTTCATTGGCATCCTTTCCATTCTCATCTCTCCTCCCTCTTTACTTCCACTGAAGCCATCTTTCCACTGAAAAGACTATATTCAATCCTTTCCTTTTCTCAAGGAGAATAATGATTAACATTTCTTATCCTGTTTTAACTCAAGTGAACTGATACTAAGTAACTTGAATTAATCAGCAGGATTGTAAATACTGTTTCAGACACCTAACGAATGTTTGTTTCAATACACAGTGAAGTATATTTGACTGTGGTACAGTTTCCTGTGGAAAATGGTGGGACCCCTACCGTTGGTTTCTGTGGAACTTTAGCCATACATAGTAGACCTTTATTGGCATTCTGTACAGGGGTTGATTTCACTCAACTTGTTATGTTAGCAGACAGCAAAATTTGAGCTTCTGATTCTCACAGGAAACCTGAATCTTTCAGAATTAAACTCATCTTGTCAAGCAACAGAAAAAAGTACCATTGGTCTTGGTTCCAAGCAACATGGCTCAATAAAGAAATATTTCAAAGATCCAATTGTGAACAATCTACGAAGGATTCTTTGTAGAAATTGTAAATAAATACAATTAATACCTCTGCAAAAATGGTATACTGTTTGTACATGGGGCTTGGGGGTGGGGGGGCAAAAATGTTATTCACTGCATTATTTGCTCAGTTCCAATTAAAAAAAAAAAAAAACAGGTAGGAAAATAGTCCTTAAACAAGTACAGTCTACAGTACAAGAATATGCTGAGACAAAGGATATGGCACAAAAGAGCCAAAGATGTTTTAAATGTATGTGTCAGATTAAGCGTTTAAACTAAAATGGCTTGCAATAGGAGAGCAGAGAACAGGGCCCTACAATAATGATTCTGCTGAAATTTAATTTTGTAGTTCAGCTATATCTTGTTGCTCATACTGGGGAAGACTCGCACTGTATTTCTTGCCAAAGTACTTTGTTTGTTTTCTATGTATAACTTCATTTTATCTTTTATTCCATACACTCCCACCCCCATAACACTTCTAAAAAGTGAGAGTTTTCCCTTACATGCTGTAAATTGTGATTAAAACTGTGAGGATAGTGCAAAGAAGTTGCTCAGAACAGATTACATGGCAAGACACACTGTAGTGTTGTTTGCCTTCATAATGTAGTGACATAGCTAAACTGGATCCATGATGGTAGAGAGACAAGATGGGTTTGGTAATATCTTTGAAGACCTCTGTGAAAACTTAGTAGCTTGTCTTTCACCAATAGAAGTTTGGAGATTTCATTAAATGGTTTTCTAAATTATCTTATAGTCATCACTGATATACAAAGAAAAATATTTTAAATTATTTTGGGAAGCTGCGGGCTCAATTTAGGAGCTATGTTGAATGGATGTTAATACGACTATACGCTGACATGTTACTAATTCTTTAATAATATTTCTCAGTTTTGACTGGCAGCAGTGTTGTACAAACTCCCTACATAAATTAGGAGCCAATCAGGAACAAATGTAGAGTCCATAGCCTGCAGACATTTACACACATGTTTAACTTTAATCACATAAGTAGTCCCATTGCTTTCAGGATTGGAACCATAATCTTATACAAGGGTCTTGACTGAGCAAATCTCATAAACGTGTGTTTATTTTGAGCCAGTGCTTGAATCCTATTGACATCAAATCCAACCATGTGTTGAAGTACTTGACGAATGGTGATGGATTCAAGCATGTGTTTTGCTGAACTATGAGGCTAGTGGAAAATTAAAAGATTTTATTTGAAAACTTTTGTGAAATTTTCGTGTGTTCACCCAGTTTTATAAATGGAACAAATAATGCAGAGTTAGGTGTTGAATAATTTAGTAAAGAGAATTTCAGAAAAGGAGCAGCTTCTAACTTCCTACACCAAATCCTTTTGGTGCTGAGTTTTTTCATATTTTGTTTCAAGCCAAAGGTAAATGTTTCTGAAAGATTGATCAGAACCCATTCAGGCTTTTTTTGTTATTTGAAAATGGAATAAAATATGCTTCCAATATACATTTTAGTTAGAAATGTTGTACTTGAATAATTTGAAAAATGAAGGATGGTAGATGCTTTCAACATGGTTTGTTTTAGAGACAAGTGGTCAGATAAGAATTATACTGAGTTGTTAACATCAAGACAATTTTGAAGAGAATTAACTTTAACAGAGGGCATTATGAATGTTTAAATTCAGCTTCTCATGCATTTGTATTGGACATTTTTCTTTCTCATGGATATGTGTATTTATTTGCTCAAAGCCCAGTGAGATTAGTAAACATTGTCCCCATTTTATAAATGGGGAACTGAGGCACAAAGAGATGTTACTCAGGATGTCTGTGTCAGCAGTAAGAACAGAACACAGATCTCCTGAATCACAGTTCAGTATTTTAACCACAAGATCATATTTTCTCTCTTCTGTGCTCTCATACTTCTCCAAGGAAAGAATGTGTATGTGTGTGGCTAAAGAAAAATTGAACCATTTAAAATGTATAGTCCTAAATTTTAATATCAATATGTTATGTACGTTATGTGTATTCTTTGTGGTTAAGAAATCTAGATTTGATATGTTTTATTTTAAGAGTCATTAGCTTGTACTTTTGTCATACAGCAGTAATAAAAAGAAATAAAGAGCTGCTAGAAAGCTTGCGGGAGCATAGACTACTATGTACTTATTACAGGTGGCATTAGCTATCATAAAAATTTCATTAAAATTTTTTGAGATGTTACGTGGAAAGATAAATAAGCTGGCCAGTTTGAAATTTAATAATATTTCCTATTTCATACCATTTGTAGATCATGATGTGAATCATTTAATACAACTTTCATTGGTCTTCCGTATTTATTGTACGAATTTCAGTAATTTAAACAATGTACTTATTTCATCTTCTGTCCTTATTTATGAATATACATTAATCTCCTGACCAGCCCTGCATGGAGTTATACGTAGACATTGTTACTCCCATTGTACATGGCAGAGGTTAAGGTCAAAAGTGACTGTTGCTTTTGGCTTTCTCAAATGTTAAATACCCAACTTGGCACTTCGAGTCTGGTTTTCAGAGGTTGCTAAAGCTAGACACTCAAAATTATTGGCCACGGTGACTTCACTTAATGTGAAAGAAGAGTCATTACTAGAACGAGTCTGAATTAGAACTCAGAAGTTTCTGGCTCCCAATCCTATTTTCAGACTGTTATACTACTTCCGCTAACACAGTGTGTAGAGAAAATGTTGGTTAATATTGTTTTGCCCATGTTCAATGGTAGGATTGTCAGGAAGGATCCAAGATTGTATGTTTGAAACATGAGTTGCCACTAGCACATTTACACAGTCTTGCAAGTTATTTTTTTCTTTACATTTGAGTAAGATGTTAGTCTTTGAGGAAATGCCATACTGCTAGTGGTTTTGTTATGCAGTTTTCCTGATAGCATGAGAACCAGGAAGTAAAATGAATTCGTCTATGTTTTTCCCTAAAAATGAAGTATTCAGAGCTGAACAATATAAATGGTGAAAAATAAATAAGGTTTTAAAGCTTTTTTTACTTTAAAGTGGTAAAAGTTAGAAACTTAAGGGTGTATATCATTTTTAGAATGACAGTGTTCCTTTAAGAAGATGTTGGGTAGGGTAGAGGGGAATTGGGTCATCATGTTAAAGCAAGTTTTTTTCCCCTATGTTTATTTAGCAGCCTAGTAAATGTCTTGTGTGTTAATAGCTCAGGGTGGTGTCATTTGAGCTCTACAGTGCAAATTAACCTCAGTGGCTGGTCACTTACATTTATCTGGGACAAATCAGAGGTTTCTAATCCATTTTACCCAGTATTCTCATGCTTTGGTTGCTGAGCAGCTAAACTCATTATGCCGTTGCTGCTATATGGATGTAATTTGTGTAGGACAAGTTTTCACTGCCGTATATTACTGTTTAGTGTCAGATTAGAAGTTTTTTATAGCTCAATTCTGTTATGCTTGTGGCTTCAATGGTATTATGGCTGTGTAACAGAGCACTGGATTAGCCCCACTGATTTTTAGTTTAATCAAAGCTAAATTATTTTAACATAAGGTAAGTTGTTAATACATTGGGGATACAGTGAGCAGAGACAACTTTTCCACCAGTTAAGTGTGAACTGTATGAAAGGGTTAAATATAATGATAAACATACAATATACAAAAGATGTTGCTGTTTTAGTATTGTTTTATTATTAATTGGTTCCAGGAAAAATTGTTTTGTTAACTGGTTCCAGCAGCCATATTCAGATCCCAACAAGTGCAAACAAAATGCAGTTCAGCTGTTCTGCAAGAATATTTCATGAAGCACAAAGACTCACGTCTAGTGAGGATTCAGGCATTGGACAGTAGAGAAAAACTCTGACAATCTGATGTAATAACGTTGTGCTGAGTACAACACTTAAGGAATTGCTTTGGGCTGTGGCTTTAATTTAGATAACCCAGAGAGAGTAACGCATTGTGATTGTTTAGTAATCAGTGCATTGTTTAAAAGTGGATATTGTGGTTGAGAATAGTCTGGATGGTAAACTGAAGAGTAAATACTGTGCTTATTGTCTCTTGTACATACAAGCTCTCTGTGTCCTGCTTGGTGACCTGATTTTGGAAAATTTGCTGTTATGCTACTTATTTGTTGCTAGCAGTTCTTGAAAGATTATTGAAGCCTGGTTAGCTCACTGAAGACCCATTGTTCCCATTAGCCTTGTTAGTTTTACACTCCCTGTCAGGATATCAGAACAATCAGACTCACCAGGGCCCATGTCAATACTTACTCTTATGATTTAGGGAAGCCATCAGTCAAAAGGGTATAAAGGCTTCTCTTTTTGGGACAGTAAAGATGCTTATTTTATAAGTTTTGATGCAGTAGCCAAACTGCCAGGACTTTTTCAAATCTAAATACATGGCTTGCTTTTTAGTGAGCATATGTGAAAGCGAGCTTTGCAACTGCAGCTCCTCAAATTGCCCTGGTGCAACCTGCTGGTGCTTGTCTATATTCAGGTATAGCCCCAGTACAGCAAATGATGGCCACCTTTAACTGTAGCTGCACTTATGTAAACAAGGGCAGTCTAGGTTTTACATTGACTTGTGCTAATTAGGGTTCATCCCAAATCCTGGTTTACCTTTGTCTACAATTAGGAGTCAGCACTAGTGTAACCATACTAATTGCTGCTATAGCTGAAGATAGTGGGCCTAAGATACACCATCCTGCTTCTCTTTTGTACCAGAAATGATTGAGTGCAAACAATAGCTTATTAATGTAACAGGAGGCACTAAGATTATGGGCACCTATCTGCTTCATCTGTACAGACTGTAGAATGTACACATTTCCCCTGTTGAACATTTTCTGTCCTGTCGAGGCATGTCTCACTAGAGATGCAGTTTCAGACTCCCAATCACAAGCTTTACCAACATTTTTCCTGGCAGTGTTTGTCTTGTACACCCTGCTTTGGCAGGACTCAAAGGAGACAAGGATGCTGTTTTCCAAAAATGGGCAAACATGGTAGCAATGTTTGTAGGGAGAGTAAAACTTGAATTTACATGTCTGGTGCATCTCCTTACTAACTGGTATGTTGCTTTCACATCAGCAGTGTGACTCTTTTAGTAGTCATTTTTGTTTATTCCTTGTCAGGTGTTTCAAAATTGACCTGTTTGTATGAGTGGTGCCTTGGTTCTCGAGCAGGAGGAATAATTTAACAATGCTGGTTTGAATAAATCCAGCGCTTAGGGCAGATTATGGTTTTTGAGCTATTGGATACATTTTGGGGTGGGGCTACGAAGGTAGTTTATGTTGTAGCAGGTGCCTCTGCAAGAGTTCTGGCCAACTTTGTCTTGTCCCAAATCTGGATGACTGGGGTGTGGAGCTACTTGGGACAAGGAACATCTCCACTAATATATCCGTGGGAGGAAGTCAGAGGAGCAGGGACTGCTGCTGACAAAACATCACCTTAGAACTGACATTCCTCTTCCTCCTCCACCTCTTGATGTGGAGAGACCTCAGCTTCCAAGCTCCATTCAATGGGAGGGCTCCTGGATGGACAATGGGATGCTGGTGCTGACCCCAATCTCTCTCACTTTTTAGAGTGAGCTTTTCTCACCACAGAAATATTATTTGGGGTGTAGTTGAGCCTTTGCAAGACCTGCTCAGGGCTACAGGATACTGTTGTCTATTGTACTAGTAAAACAACATGGAGTTGTGTGGCGCTTACAGACTAAGTGTCACACAACTCCTTGGGTTCTTTTGCTGGGCTAGACTAACACGGCTATCCCTTTGGATGTTGTGCTAGTGTATGTCATTGCGTGCCTTCTGCAAGGAAAGCATGTAAGTAGAAGGCCCCTGTGTGTGCTGTGGGAATTTGCAGAGAAGCAAATATTCCAAACAGCGGGTGATGGGACACTAGATGGGCAGGATTCTGAGTTATTAAAGAGAATTCTTTCCTTGGGGTCTGGCTGGTGGGTCTTGCTAAAATGCTCAAGGTCTATCTGACTGCCATATTGGGGGTTTGGAAGGAATTTTCCCCTGGTTCAGATTGGTAGAGACTTTGGCAGTTTTTCACCTTTCTTTGCAGTAGGGAGTATGGTGCACAAGCAGGTTTAAACTAGTGTAAGTGGTGGATTCTTTGTAAATTGAAGTGCTTAAATCATGATTTGAAGATTTTGGTAATTCAGTCAGAGGTTAGGGGTCTATCACAGGAGTGGATAGGTGAAGTTCTGTGGCCTGCAATGTGCAGGAGTTCAGTCTAGATGATCACGATGGTCCCATGTGATCTTAAAAGTCTATGAGAGAAGAAGTGTGCACCCTTCCACCGCAAGCTGCATGGCATGCCTACCTGCTAGGAGCATCTAGCCGCTCTAGCAACACTAGCACTCCCTCAATTTTCCCATGCAGCATGTGCAAAATTCAGATTGTGGCTGGCGGTCCCCTTGTGCCCATTCTTTGCTCATCTATACCTACATAGGGCCATTCATTGTTTGACTCTAATGCTGGCTGAATGAAATGTAACTGTAAGAGCAAAGCTCATTAAAATAGCTGATGCTGACCTAGGTATCTGTCAGGCTGCCATTTATGCCTTATTCATTCTTTTACTCAAGTGATTGCAGGAGAACATTTTACACAGTATTTGTTAGCTACTGCTCTTACAAGTAAACAACTACATCACCCTGTAGAAAGACTCAGGAAAAAGGAAACAACATACAAATTTGAGTCTTTTGCAGCTTCTTTCCAAATGCAGGAAATGCTACTCTTTGGAATTAGTTTCGGCACTTTATTGCTGCCTTTTTTTTTTTTTTTTGACATCAGCAAGCTTAGTAAAGGATTAATTATACACCAGGGTATTTCATCATGGGAAAAAGAGTTGAATCTACAAAGCATTTGTTTTCGCATCTTCATCAAACCTTCAGTGCACTGGTTGGTTGGTTGATTGGTTGGTTGGTTCGTTCTCTCACTGGATGATAGTTCTAGTTTTAGGTTTATCTCACACTCCACCATGGGCCAAAAGGAATAAGAGTTGTAGAGTTTTCTACAGTATTCTCTGTATGTTACATACTACAGGTCAAATTCATTTGGAGATACTTTGCCATATACCTTCTTTCCATTCCTCAACATATAAATTACTCCAGCGTAGACTTGTTTACATATCAGTTGAAGTCCAATTGATATTGTTTTGTATGTCACTTCTGAATTTGGCTTGTGTACTATTCCCATCATATGAGATGCAGTAATTAAGGCAGAATGACTGAATTCTTAATGTGTTACCTGTGCATGTTCTGTATTGAAGGAGGCATGGTTGGTTCTTGCCAAATAGTTTATTCCAATATATTAAGAGTCAAATTGTGCATCACCTCTGTGCTGGAGCCTGTGTGTGATGGAGTGAAAAAAGGGTGTAAGAAGCCCCATTGTACACCCTTGGTGCAGGGAGGCGCAGGCACAGTCTTTAAACCCAGAGCAATGGTTACCTCCTCAAAGGCATGGCAAGGAAGCAGATCCATAACCCCACCTCACCAACCAAGAGTGGAAGGAGAACGGATGCTTCTGTTCTGTTCTGTTCTGTTCTATTGAGGTTCTTGTGCTGCCTGTGCTCTCATCATTGGGTTATCTGAGTGCCTTTCAGTACTGCATTAAGCGCTGTAACTCCACATCTGTCACGCAATGTTTGTTCACTCACCCTCGTCCCAGGGGAAGAAGGATGTACAGAGGAGTGTCTTCCTACGCTGTGGAAGAGAGATGTGGTAGTTGTGTTATCTTGTGGTCCCTGAAGCTCCATGAAACACTGGGCCTCCACACTGCTTCTAATGGACTGGGCCTTAGGCACAGTCAGTGCCTCAGGCTACCAAAGGTGTAATTTTCAGCTCGTGTAGAAGACCTGTGCCAGTTTTAATCTAGTTATCTTGTTAAAAATGTCAGTGAGTATACAGTGGTATAGCCTTCAGCACAGGCTGTCCAAGCCTGCCTGCTGCCTCTGGGAATGTGCTCGCATTACTAGCCCGTACTCACTAGCTTGGGTGCATCTACATGAGATGCAAATCACACTGCTGCTGTGTGGACATAGCCTTAGAACCACAGAATCAGAGAAACTGGAAGGAACCACTAGAGGTCATCGAATCCAGTCCCTTGCACTCGTGGCAGGACCAAGCACCATCTTATACCATCCCTGATAGGTGTTTGTCTAACCTGCTCTTAAACATTTCAAATGATGCAGATACCTCAGCTGCCTAGGCAACTTATTCTAGTGTTTGGTTACCTGAGAGTTAGGAATTTTTTCCTAATCTAAACCTCCCTTGCTGTAATTTAAACCCATTGGTTCTTGTCCTATCATCAGTGGTTAAGAAGAATAATCTTCTCCCTCCTCCTTGTAACAACCTTTTAGTTATTTGAAAATTATCATGTCTCCTTTGTTTCCTCTTTTCCAGACTAAATAAATCCCGTTCTTTCAATCATCCCTAGTAAGTCAAGTGTTCCAGACCTTTAATCATTCTTGTTGTTCTTCTCTGGACTTTCTCCAATTTCTCCATATCTTTCTTGAAATAAGGTGCACAAAACTGGATACAGTACTTCCGTTGTGGCCTAATCAGCACAGAGTAGTTCAGAAGAATTACTTCTCATGTCTTATTTACAGTACTCCTGTTAATATATCCCAGTATGGTGTTTGCTTTTTTTCGCAACAGTGCTACACCGGTGACTCATATTTAGCTTGTGGTCAACTATGATACCCAGATCTCTTTCTGCAGTACTCCTTCCTAGGAAGTCATTGCCCATTTTGTATGCATGCAATGGATTGTTGTTTTCTAAGTGGAATATTTTGCATTTGTTTTTGTTGAATTTCATTCTGTTTGCCTCAGACTATTTCACCAGTTTGTCTAAATCATTTTGAATTGTGATCCTATACTCCAAAGCACTTGAAACCCATCCCTGCTTGGTATCGTCAGCAAACTTTATAATTGTGCTCTCTATACCATCATCTAAATCACCGATGAAAATACTGAACAGAACTGAACTCAGAACCGATCCCTGTGGTATCCCGCTTGTTACACCCCACTTAGAATGCATCCCTAAGATTGCACAAAGATGCTGTATGTACAGGCAATGTTGTTTGTACTAATAGTGTGACAGGGTAAATGTTAATGTTCACAAGGCTGCAGGGATAGCAAATCTGCTGCATATAAAATATGGGAACACATTGTATTTGACATTTCCTGGTCTCTGCTTCTGGAAAACTGCAAAATAAGTAACTGAATAGGAATTACTAGTAGCTGGACAAACCAAGTTCCATAATGTGATGCTTCCTTTATGAGCTCCTTCCAAAGCCTGATCCTGCACCTCATTTGGACTGTTCTTATGAACATGACGATTGTTGTATCAATGCTAGAGCTCAAGACTGAGAGTCAGGGATTCTGGATTCTCCTCTTGGACCCTGAACTCACTCTCTGTGTGGCTTTGGGTGAGTCACTGAACTTCTCAAAGATGAATTATAACATCTCATTGGGGGCAGGGATTTTAAAAAGGGAAACTTGTAAAGCTTCCTTAATGTTCTGTGGGGTCTTAGGAAGCACACAGTGTTGTTATTTAAACATGGAGAAAACTTTTTTATTGTCCCAGAAAATATTCCATGAGTTTTACTAGACCATTATAGCTTACAAAACTGCTATAATTATTTCCCAAAGAAAGGGAAATTCTCCATTTAATTTGCTTGCAGTCTTTTTCCTCCTACACACAGTAGCATAAATATTCCATTTCTTCTGCGTCATGTATACTAATCCATTTCTTCCTGCATCACACTGTGTATTCAGTACACATGGCTTTTTTTTCCCCAGGCACAGTAGCTTTCTTTCTTGTAATTTTTTAACTTTACCAGCTCAGTAGAGTCCTTTGGGGTATGTCATTATTGAGCAAAATTCAACCACATTGTTTTATATTATTGCAATAAATAACACCAGCAATTGTAAGAAAATGAATCTACATTTTTAAAAGATATATTTAAGTGAACTTGTGGAAGGCACTGTGATGATAACCCTGCACACTGAGGCCCTCTTTTATACACAGAACAGGTACAACCAAAACAGTGGTTGTACAAATTTTCCCACACTAATTTTTCAGCATTTCCAAACTTGACCTGGAGAATGAGAAAGTACATCATATTCTCTACTCATATTGTTCTTCCATCCATCTGAGACCAAAAAACAAGGCTAGCTGGAGCAGTTTAGATTTTTGAGGATGTAGACATCTTTCTTCTAGGCACCAGACTAACACCTCCCCAGTATCTTCACACAGGCGTCCTGATAGATGTCAGATAACAACCAACCTTTGATTAGAGCTGATGACCAGCTGCAGGGGTAAAATATTCCATGTAGCATTACTAATAATCACTGGTGTTTTCTGGGTTTCCAACAGTAGAACTTGACAGAACTTGTATTTGGTGATTTTCTAAAAATGCCATTGAGCTGATTGAGAAATTATTCTAGTAGACACTGAAACTCAGTACAAGAGGTAAAAAGGCAGAAGAGCTCCAGGCTGTAAGTTTCCAGAAATCCCTACAAAGTGATGCAGTCTGTTGAATTCAGATATTTCAACAGGTCAGTAATTTCACTGGAGATCTTGAAACACTTTTGTCTTCTGTTTTCTTTCTTCAGTAATAACTACATTAAATTAGCTACTGACAAAATTCTTCCCCTTAATTGTGCCCAGGGCCAGTTTAACACAGGGGCTCTAGAGGCTGCAACCCCGGATTAAATGGGGGCCCTATGCGCTGCAATAATCCAGCTCTGAGTGCTGCCAGCACCTCCCTGCCTGCAGCTGGTTGGGGTCCACTCCCCTGGTCTCCCTGCCCTGCCTCCATTGCAGCGCACTGCTGCTGTTGGTTGCAAGCTGTGGTGTCAGCCACTCTGTCCCATCCTTCCCAGTCCCCTGTTGATTCACCAGCCCAACAGCGCTTGTGCTGATGGAGGGGAGTCCCTGCTCCTGGAGTGCTGTGCTGCCAGAGCCCTACCAGCAGGTTGTCCTGGGTTACCTACAGAGGTGGTGGAATTTCAGTTTTTGGAAACATTTAATGCCAGGTTAGACAAAATCCTGGCTGGGATGATTTAGTGGGAGTGGTCCTGCTTTTAGCAGGGGGTTGGACTAGATAGCCTCATGAGGTCCCTTCCAACACTGTCATTCTGTGCTGGGGCAGGGCAGCTAGCCTTAGGGGGTGAAGCAAGAGCATCGTGTGCCCTGGCCTCTGTGGCCTGAGGGCCCAGCCTCTCCCCTAGTTCTGGCCAGTCCCCTACCCCCAGCACTAGTTGGGCTCCCCACAGTTGGCCATCTGCTAGCCACCACCGCAGTGGAGCAGGAGTTGGGGGGGAGCACAAAAGTGGGTAGCCTGGGGCCCACTTTCACCTTAATCCAGCCCTGATTATCCCCTGAAAAACTGAATACAGAAAAGGGCCAGATTGTTCCCTCAGTTATAAACCATGTTATCTTAGCTAACTTCAGTGGGTTTGCATGGTGCTGACTGAAGGCAAGAGCTGTCCCCCAAGATTTGGTCTCCTGCTGTCTGAGTAATTCACAGTAGTGAATTGCCAGTGTTTTCACCTGTGAGAACCATAGACTTTGCCAAGAATTAATCATGTACTGGAAACAGGAAAGTATGGAAAATAAAGTAGATATAATTAATGCTTTTAAAGGTCACTGCTGCATTTATAGAAATAGAAAAGTCCAGTCAGTAAAGAGAAGGATGGATAATCTCTTTGAATAGGCATAGAAAAAACATGCCTCAGTGTAATTAATGTTTACTGTCTGAGTAAAATAAATCAACCTGTGGTATTTACCAGTTTACTGGACATTTTTATGAATATCTGTGCTTTTGGGAAGGATTATGAAAAAGTACTGAACTGGAAACATTGTTTGTGGACTATGGATTCACATGCATTTCTCCATCTTCACTATTTCTTTTCATGCCTATGTCATTTCTTTGTTGTGCATACACATACGAAACATTATGCCTGACTTTATTTTGCCAAAAGAGGTTAGTGCAAAGTACAGAGAAAAGGTAGTGAAGGCGAGAATGAGACATAGTCTACAGGGGAAATGTGTAGGGTAGAAACCGTACAGCAACAAAACAAGCAAGGAGTCCTGTGGCACTTAAAGACTAACAAATGTATTTATCACATGTGCTTTTATGGGAGAAAATCCTACTTTGTTAGACATATGGCGAAGTGGGATTTTCTCCCACAAAAGCTCATGTAATAAATACATTTGTTAGTCTTTAAGTGCCACAGGACTCCTTGATCGTTTTGCTGAAGTAGACTAACGTGGCTGACCCTTTGGAATTTGTATAGAAACAAAAATGTGTAGAAATCTGGATCATTCTGGGATTGGGCATTTCATAGTTTGAAGGGAAGAAAAAGCTCCTAAAAATCACATCTGCAAACAAGAAATCCCATAATACAGCACAAATGCTAATGCAGTGTTCCTAGTTGATTCTTTGCACATTATTTTTTCACAGGTTGCTTTTAGTGTCAAAAATCTTCCAATAACTGTGCCTGCATCCTCTCTTTTCACACACTGTAAAGAGATAATATAGTATCTATCTGAGCAACTGGAAATAACATTATTTAAAATATAGTCATGCTTCTGCAAGAAGGCCAGGATTCCGAATGGATAGCCTGACATACAGTTCTATGATGGATCAATAAGGAGAACATGTATCAAAAATTTGACATATTCTAATAAGGGCAATGGACATGTACGTCCTGTGCTAGAACATCCCTCAAATTATGGCTACTGTCACTAAGAGATTAGGTTCTAAAAGAAAGACGTCAGACTTTTGCAGTATTCTGTGCTTTCCCATCAGAGATGTAAATTGTGAGCTACAGCTGGCAATGCCATGCCACAGCCAAGAGGGCATCATGCATAATACATTAGATTGCATTGAGAAGCATGCCACAAAGCAATGTCAGTCACCTTTCAGATTCTGTCTAAGTAAATTGCAATCTGCAGTGTTTTCCCACTGGAATTCCGAAGTAGAAATAATTAGGAGAATATTTAAAAATTTATTTCAGCAACTTATTTTTTTTAATTATACTAGGATTACTTATTGAATGAATTGTCTGCATGTTCTCTTTTGTGTTTGAAACTAACTACCTGAAATATATTGAGAAGTATAATCTGTTTATTGGTTTATAGACCTACGGTCCTTCAGTAAGGAGGACAAGTTCTGAAAGATAAATAAAACATTTCCTAAGCATGTGAGGAAACCCAAATGGGATGTTTTTAAGGGAACAGAGAGTAAAAAGGGTAGAATGTGAACAGAAATTGTGTATTTCTGAGGGAATATGGTTTTCAGAATGATTCCTATGATGTATTTAGCTCCAGTACCTCTCTTAGGCCTCATTCAGCCATGAATAACTTGTTGAACAGATAAGAATGCTCTCATTAATGCAGGCTGGGGTTCCCTCTCTCCTCTACCATAGAAAGAGAGGGCTGAAAGAGCCTGGCTAGGTCACCATTTCTGGCTTCCTGAGCTGTGGCAGGACCATGTAAACCGAGACTCTCCCGGCCGGGGTGTCTGTCCAACCTATTTTTAAATCCTCCAGTGATGGGGATTCCACAACCTCCTGTGAAAGCCTATTCCAAATCTTAACTATCCTTACAACTAGAGAGGTTTTTCTCATATCTAATGTAAATCTCCCTTGCTACAAATCAATCCCTGATTAAACTTCTTATCCTACCTTCTGTGGACATGGAGAACATTTGATCACCAACCTTTTTATAACAACCCTTAACATAGCCGCTGTCAGCTCCATACCTGTGCAGTGCAAGAACAAATCCTTTAATGGCAACTGCTGTATTCCAAGACCATAGGAAAGGCATCATGTGCAGCATTTCTGTCATAACCGAAGACAAGGAGATGACAATATAGTAAAAATTCTGGATCAAAAAGGCATGAGAGGGCTTTACATAGGAATATGAAGTTTGAGGAGTTTAATCAAACCAACTTCTGTGCCTTTGTAGGTTTGCATGCTATGAATTATCAATCTGTAGGAAAAGTTAAAAAGCATTGTTGATGGCTGACATACCTAGAGAGATTATTTGCTTTCCATAGCTGAGTTTAATGTTGTATTGTTATATAAAACACTGGTGTAGATCCAGAATCCCTTAGGTTAGCTTGTGAATGTAGTCAGCTGTGTAACACAATATCTAAGTATTGTTTAATTTGCCTTTTACACTTCATTTAGGCTGATAAGTCAGGTTTAAGAAGCAGAGAAGAGCTCCAAATCATACTATGTCCTTGTTACTTCTTTAAGATGCTGTTAAAGAAGGGGCATGCACTGAATACACAGTGCAGACATGGCTGAGATTCAGTCCCCTTTTCACTAACCTTTGTTAAGTTTGAAGAATTTCATGCATTGTATGATTACACAGTTAACAGTAGCCTGCAAAACAGGAGAGCAACTAGGTGTAGTTACTGCCCTGGTCTGGGGAAAGCTAATGTTTTATCCATTAGTAGTATGCTGTTTTTAAACTTGTTTACAGTCTTCTGGCAAATGTGGAAGTGATTGCTTGAAGAGGCAGAAGGATACATAAGTTTACCCTTTTTTTTAAAATAGTCTTGAAGTGAATGGTACATCACATTAGTCAAGCTGTTTCCCAGACTGAAGAGAGAACATTGTGTCTTGGCAGGCTGGGTGGAGAATTCTCTCTATGTTATATTAGAATAAAGAAATCTAAACTGTGACGGGAAAAAATTTCCCCAGATCTTATCATAGCACAATGAAGGGCTGTATAAAACTATTTGTCCCAGCCATGTTTGCTTATAAATGAGTCCGATATCTCTTGTGCTAAAAGTTCAAACTACTGTTGGTTACAAAGAGATGTATGAACCACAGATGAACTGAAGTTTGAGGATTTAAACGGAGTATTTAGGGGGGACAGCAAGATGACGTAAATTATTTACGTGAATTTAAACTCCATCCCTGTGAATGTAGATATTTGTTCATCTTTACCAGGAGCAATTGCTGGGTGTGGGGCAGAGATAATCCTGTGCAAAGCTTTGCTCACAAATTTAAAACTGAACCAAAATCATGAACCTTCTTGATGAATTTCAAGCAAAAAACTCAACCCCACCCCCCACCCCCGGAATCTAATCCATGCGAAACTTGGTAGTTTCAGTTAAATTTTTGCTTTGGGAGTCTCCATTTATTTGAACATAGCACTTGAAGTAGGAAGCTCCAGGTCTGTTGGTGGAAACGTAGCATGAACAACAAAACAAAATAAAAATTCCATGCAAATATTAGCCAATGCTTTTTTGGTTCTAAAGTCCAGGAATTTTTTTTAGAGAGTACAATTATTTTCAAAGTCTGAAAATTACACTGGTCCAAAGTGTGGGACATGCATATTTCTGGAATAGGGTTTTACATGGTTC
This sequence comes from Podocnemis expansa, assembly GCA_007922195.1. Taxonomy (NCBI): domain Eukaryota; kingdom Metazoa; phylum Chordata; order Testudines; family Podocnemididae; genus Podocnemis; species Podocnemis expansa. The sequence goes on along the minus strand of ML682004.1, from coordinate 23,232,283 downwards.
AAAAAAATGACCGCAGAACTAAATCTTATATCCCTTGAACCATGAGAGTTAGAAGTATATGCCTACAGGAAATGGCCATCTTCAGCTTTCCATGGGTATATGGAATTTCTTTCTTCCTCTTGCAAGGCAAGAAGTATTGGACACATCATTGTGATTATTGTCTTGCTTTATTTATCCCCCAGTTCAACTGTGACCTGCATTTATTTGTTGCTGTCTCACAAAGGGAAATAGAGCTAAAGGTCCATTTTTCCAGCCCAGTCTTAATGAGGCTTCTTTGTACCCTCTAAGTATCGTTTCAGCAATTCTTACTGCATAAAAATGAACATATATGGAGATCACTTGTTTAATTTCTTTGCACCAAAACATGCTTAATCTGAATCTTTGATATTAATTTAAAATATACAATTCATGTAAGGCTTGATCTTGCAAATGCTGATCACTCATGGGACTACCTATGGTTTTGAAGTTCCAAAAGGGTAGCTGTATTAGTCTAGTCCAGCAAGACAAACAAGGAGTCACCAGACTCATTGTCTTCCATGGTTTTAAAGTTATGCGTGTGCTTGAGAGAGCATTGTTGGATCAGGGCCAGAGTGGTCTCAGCACCATGTAGGATCAAGTTAGTAATACCTGAAAGGGCAAACCCTGTATCAATTTCCCCAACATCTTCCCCGCAGACAAATGAAATATATATCCAGACAACTGATGATGGGGGGAGCGGAGACACAACACCTCACCTTCCTCCATAAGAAGCAAACCAAAACTCGCTTCACATCTTGAGAAAAGTGATGGATCTTGCAGCATGTTGTGTGGCAATCAGTTCTGTCTGTTTTAAACCATGTAGAGAATGAGAATCCAAGTCAAGGGCCTGCTGATAACTCCTACTCATTTAGAAAAGGTGTTCCAACTCAGTCTCCTCCACTTGTCACAGATATAAGTAGTCACCAAAAAACTGAGATTCAACAAAATATTTTGTCTTTTTTTGTTGTTGTTGTTGCTCGTTTGTTTGGTCTTAAACCAGTGTAGCTGCAGCCACAACCAAGGAGAGTGTCATTTTAAACATGGTTGTATGAGAAGATGAATTATGTTTTCAAAATATACTAAAAATTTGCAGTTAGCCAATTTTAAAAGGAACTTGATGCATCCTCCAGTACTGTTGTAATTATCTGTGTCAATGTGCCCTTACCAAATATCTCTGGCACGTTCCCATCTGTTGTTTGTGCCCTCACCAAAGTTAAGAACTGATTGTTCCTGTTTGTTCATCTAATCAATAGTAGGTTAGTTTAAGTTGAAACTACATTTAAAAGTCTGGCTTAATTATTCTACAACTGGGATGGGATTTTTGATCTTTAAGAAATTTCCCTGAATGTGTCTAAACATATTGCATTTCACTTGTTATGAATCAACATCTGTGACTAATATTGCATATTTATAACCATTTAGATGACTATTTTTTTAGTCAAACTTGATAACTGTATTGAAGAAGAAAAAAGGTAATGAAAGAGCTGGCTTGAAATCTGTATCTGATAATATAAACTTCATGTTCTTATCCTTGCTATTTGTGTGGCATAATTATTGAAAGATGGAAAAATAGTTACCAGATTTAGGGCTTAATCCAAAACCCACTGAGGTCAATAAAGATCAGATCCATAATGATTGGAGGAAGACTTCATTTGGGTATATTGTACATTTACACATTTTTAGCAATGATAAATAATATATTATTGTAACAATCTGTCATCAGAAGAGGTGGTTCACAGAAAAAATGTGAACTATTTGCAACTCATCTTTGATAGACAAGTGAAACAAATAAAAATATAATGAAGGATTATTCCAAAATGTTGCATAATGAGTAGGCTTTTCCAGTGAAGTAGTGAATGAGATATATTTAACTTGAAATTAACTGTTGTGGAGAAGAAGGTTGCAAAATAAATAATACTTGAATCTGTTGGAACAGAAATCCAGTTTGTTCTTTCACATGAAATTCTGATTCCGTAGCCAATACTTTTTCTTAAAAACAAACACACACAAAAATCCACCACACAAACTAAAGATGATCGCACAAACAAGCATGCATGCCTTCAAGCACACACAAACACCCACATCCCACTTGTGCTGCAGACTTTCATTAATCTAATGGCTGTGAGTTTTGCCTGATTTGACTTTATCCTGTATTGTGTCAGCAGGTTGAATTACAACTCCGTTTTTTTTTTTAATTTACTGCTTTGACAGTGGAGACAGAGACTGTAAAAGGTTGAGGTAAGCAGCATTATGTTAAACTGTGAGTATGTAGATCAGGGCCTTGCTTGATTCTCTGGCCAATCCTGATCCCTTTGAAGGCAACGGCAAAAGTCCCATTGGTTTCAGAAGAAGCTAGAGCAGTCCCTTAGCCGTTAATCTTTATTATCACTGCTGCATAAATGTGTATTTTATAAAACACACTGAGATGTCTATTCTGTAAACTGACCCTTTTGGTAAAACACACATGCAAAGAAAAATATGTTATTCATATTATTTTTAATGTTGGAAATTATAAAGGTGGTTGGTTGGTTGGTTGGTTTTTTTAAATTCCCATGTTACTTATTTAAAAACTCCTATTATGCTAATTACAGATACAATAATTACATTTGTATAAGTATATGCATTCTATAGCATGACAGTTTTTCATAGAGTGGATAAGAACTATATAGTATTTAACTAGTATCCTAAGCAGAGTTTGAAATTCAGATCACTGCTATGGTAAAAGCCAGATGATTTCACATCTTTGCTGTTGTTTTATAGCAAGATATGGGCTAATTCCGCTGCAATGCATTGATTTACATGTTGGCTAATGACTCTGCAGACAGTACATCTTTGAAAGCTCACAGTGCAGTGCTCACACAGCAGAGCAGTTGAACTTTCAGAGATAGGCATGAAAAATATAGGGGGCCTATTACATCCAATTGTATGCATCCGTTTTTGGGTGGTTTCTCTCTGACCATGCTGTTCAGAAACATACCATCCACAGGGTATTGCCTTTGACATTCTTTGCTCAGGCCAGACTGAAAATTCTCTGAAGTGATGAGTCTGCTCCCCCAAAGACTGCTCTGTTTAATGTCACTAAGTGAATTGCTGTTTGTTTGAGGACTGCAATCTTGACATTCTGCGTTCAAAAAAAAACATGGATCATTAGTCAGATACAGCAAGTTTTGACCTGTTGGCTACATATATTTAAGTGTTACTGATGGTGACATATCAGTTTATGATCTGGAATGGGAAAAATGTAAAAGCCACAGGAGAAATGAGATGAAAGGTCTGCATGGATGATTTTTCCATTTCCGTTTATTGGATTTGGTGGCCTACTCGAAGGGATGACTCTGTACTGGAGACTCTGTTCAAGTCATTATTCTTGCTTAAAGGATTCTTGCAGTTTTGCATGTTTGCCAAGTTTTGTACTAGTACCCTGTGAGGAAGACTTTTTTTTCTTCCTGTCCTTTGTCAGAGAAGAAAGAGATGGTAACTTATTTCTGGGAATAGAAAATGTTAGTGCATGCATACAAACATGCGCGCGCGTGTGTGTGTGTGTGCGTGCTTTTTGAATGCCATATTACTGTTCAGGTTTACCCCTGTTTCTCTTGAACACAAGCTACTTGTTTTCTTTACCTTTTATTTAATACCAGTCTGCTGCACTTATAAACCTTTAGTGGTGTTACAAATTTTTGCCTTTTTAATTTAGTCTTCATTCTCCAAAATGTTTTGGCTTCTTTCTTAGAGTTACTTGAATTTTCCTTTACATGATCTTTATGATTAAGGCCCCATCCACATGGGAAATCAAAACCATGTTAGCTCAAGTGATATTAAACACAGGTTCTATCTAAATTAATATATTTGATTTTTGGGATGTCTCTGAAGGGCCAAGTGCTGAAAGATGGTTCTGAGCCCATGTTAAAGGATTTTTTCTGTGGGAAATACTTTACCTTGGTTCCACTGGATTTCAATGTTTCTTTAGCTTCCAGGTATCAGAGGGCCCTTAACATGTATTTGAGAGTGGGAAGGGTCACAGGTGGCTACTGGGAATGTAGCTTTCTGCTCCCCCTTCAATGGGGGAGGGTTGGTGCCAGTAGGATATTGACCGTTCTGTCCACCCAAACTATTTCTGTCCGTCAGCAGTCTTTTAATTCTTTTCATTATGCATGTAGGACAAGATGTGTCCCTTTATTTAATTGCTGTCAGTAGGTACAGCACACACTTTTCGAGCATGGCTTGCGAGCAGCAAATTACTTTGTTTTGTGGATTTTTAACTTATACCCCAGTATTCTTAATGACTTTCATGAAAGGTGCATGGTAGTGTAAGATTTTTATTGTCCTGGATGTTTAACAGTGCATTCTTTGAAAACAAACAAACAAAAAGAAACTTTTTGGTCTGCACTTCTAATGACCCAAACTTTTATTCATCATGGAATTCAATCCTTAATCTGTTCTAGGATCTGTGCCATAATCTTATATCTCTAATTATAGCCCCCCAAAATGCAAAAAATGTTATACAATTCTTTCTGAACTTGTTTGGGCTTCTTATAGAGCTGCTTATAGGGCAAGAAAAACATTGTGCAATCCACCAGTGAAACAGGGAGAAAGTCATACATGCAATAATTAGACTGTGATTTGAAAAAGAAATTTCTGGAGATGCACAGCTGATAAAAAATACATTTTGAATAATTTAGCCCTAGATAACTGTTCCATATGATATTCCAGCGAAACATCAGCTAAAAAATTCAGAGCCTAGCTTTGTGTAAATTTAAATTCGGCTAAATAACAATATTTGCAATCTTTGTGTTCTCCCCCTATAAAAAATAAATGCTGTCAGAGCAACTGCAGCAAAATAAAACTATATTTTGGTATTATTTAGGGGGGGAAAGGCTGTTATTTCTATGTGCAGACAAAAGCAGTTAGGGAAATAGGCATATGCTATACAAAAATAAGTTGCTCATGGGAAGTGCAGAACTAAAATCCCAATGGTCTTCTGCTATAGTGAGGTTTGTCAACATTTATTTCCATGTGAAAAGTCTGTTTAAAATTATTTCCTTGTTTGTCATTTTTTTGCTAAAAGAAGAAAGGAATTATATTAGCGTACATATCACTGTTAGTTTTAGGGCTGCAGATACAAATAGTTATGCTATTTACTGCTATTATCATAATGTCAGAGGCAAAAGAACAAGCAGCAAAATGTGGTGAGTGGGCAGAATGATGAATGTTGTCAGTTTAAAAAGCACTTGGGGTTCTCTGTGGATAAAATGTGCTTATGTGCATGAGGTTAAGCATTGTAGAGCATCCACCACTCTTATTGATGACTATTCTACACATCAGTTGCTCACAATTTTCTTAAATTACTGTCAGGCTGAAAATTTGCGTGCTCAGTCTTGGTTAAAAGGAGGTTTTAATATAAATTCACTCAATCGTGTTTCATTTATTAGCATTTTTTCTTTCTTAAAAAAGCCCCCTGAAAATATTCAATATGGTATTACTCTTCTTGCGAGTGAGCTTCTCCAAGGCAGAGTGGGAAGGGGGTGGTTAGCCAGCTCCTCTGGCTCCTGTAGAGATAGAACCAGTTCCTCCAGGACAATGGGGAACCCACTGCTCCAGAAGTGCTCACAATTTTAATTCCTCTGCATGCCCTTCCCCTTCTCCTTCCTCTCAATAAGACTCCCTATCCCTTTAAATTTTTTCTTTCCAATAAATTTTGGTCTCAGTCCTGAAGCCTTAACTTGGGCAGAAAAACAGACATGGACAGAAGCATTGCCTGGGTAAGGGTTACAGGACTGGTACTAAAGTGTAATTAACAAACATTGGATTGTTGCCTAGTAATGTGCACTGGTGCTTATTGGGCAGTAGTTCAAAGTAAATATCCCAATGTTTAGCCAGAGCCCTTAAAAATATCTTGTTCTATTTAAAAGCTGTATGTTTTCTTTTGCACTTACACCAAATTTCCAGAAAAACTCATCTTATTTCTTTACCCCCGTGTCAGTAGGGCAGCTGATTTTCAGTGAAATAGTCAGGTACTTGCTTTTTCTTTTAATTAATCTTTCTGTTGTCTCTCCACCCATCTGTAAATGCTATATTTCCTGAGATGAGGGTCTGGATATAATTTCATAGACTATAGGTGAGGCTAGTGGTTCCCAACCTTTTTGGCTCGAGGGCCACAGATATAATTTTTACAACCCTGAAGATCTACCATCTTCTGCCAGCAGTGCACCCCTTCTCCTCCACTGCCCCCGAGCTGAAGGGGTTCAGGAAGGAGGCTGCCTCCTTGCTAATCTTCCATTTCCTTTTCTGCAATAGGGAAGCCACATATGTCCTGTAATCCTGTGTGCTTCACCTGGGTCCATAGGCAGTGGCTCCCTTCTACAGCCGGGGGGACAGAAGATCAGTGCTCCCCTTCCTCTGGCTCCAGCAGGGACCCCAGCACCTATGGATCCAGGAGGAGTGCTATAGCCAGAAGCAGATGCCCTTGGCTGCATCAAAGACTTTGCGCTCTTTTAAGCCCTGTGGCAACGTGTTCTGCTTGTGTCTTTAGGCAGTAGTTTCCTTATGCAACCAACAGGAGGGGAGCCACAGGCCAATTTGAAATGCCCCATGGGCCACAGGTTGGGAACTAGTAGCTTAGAACATTATAAGTAATCTGCCTTTCTTGATGTTCCTGATTTAAGTATGTTATTGTGAAAAACTAGAAGCTTTTCATACAAGATAATGCAATTTTTCTCCAAGTATGCATGTATTTATTTATTTGGTTATTTAAGTGCTGACGTTGTCCTCACCAGTGTATAAGACATTAAAAAGGATACATCTGGCCCAAGCAGTATAAGGACAGATAAGAAAGCATAGCAATCTCCAGATAATAACAACAATTTACAAGCTTTTTGTTTGCTTGTTTAAAAAGAAGTGGGGGGGGGGGGATGGAAATAGAAGTATGTTCTCTTGGGTGTAAATGTGAAGACTTCATGAGTGAACTGGGTTTTCTGGAATTCTTCAAAGGAAAGGAAAGTGGAAGCTGCTGCTCTAGGGTAAAGAGAGAGAGGGAGGTTGTTGGCTTGGATGAAGGCAAGGAGATGGGAAGGGGAGAAGGAAATGAGAGGTATGAAGCTGGCATCTCTGGCAGAAAAAGAGGGGAGTCAGTGCATAATAAGAACTGAAGTATAGGTAAGAGTGCATATCATGGACTCCAATTCTTCAGAGAGTATAGGGAAAAGGAAGGCTGCCTTTTTTGTGACCTAACCCCTGCACAGGAGCTTACCAAAAACTGGCCCTTCGTTTTCCCATCCTGCCCACTTAGGTCCTCTTTGAGGCCTATTGTCCCAAGCCCATCATGGAACAGTAGCTAAGCAGTAGGCATTTATGTTCAATTTTTGCCTTTAGGAAAGCTCAAAATCTGATGGAGGCAGCCTGTTATCTTTCTTATTATAGTATATAGGAGGTGAAAACACAGAACAGCAATCCAGCCTAAGAAAAATATTTTTGCTCCAAGCTTTCTGATTGGTATCTGGGGTCTCAGGGTGGTTTGAAGATGTGGGAAAAATATCAAAGGAGAACTGAGCGCCAGTCCTTAAGAATAATCTAAATTGCTTAAATAGTGAAGAAAACACCCTCTTACTTGGTACCTCTGCACCCTGCCCTTTTGCTGAATCTTTTTGGTTAGAGGCACTACATGTACTTGAGAAGTACTCCTGCGTCATGCAGTGTTTTAGTGAGGTAGGGAAAGGGAGAATGTTATTGAGTAACTCCTCCAGCTATTCTTATGACACTTGTTTACTTCTTGAAGGATGCAGGTGAATGTATCTAACCCAACAGCAAATTTGATTTTGACAAGTTGGCCAAACTCAAGAGATCTGAATGATAAACTTGCTGTTCATAAAGCTATGTCACCTTGGCTCCTGGAACATCTGAATCCCATTTCATGAACTCCACATCTATTACATACTCCATAGAAAACTCCAGGGTACATAAGAACAGATTGTCAGAAAAGGTACATTTGTTTTTGTGTGAGTTTTTTTCACCAGATGTCCTGACTTCCAGTTCTTGTTTGTTTTGTCTTTGAAGTTGCTGAATTATAGACGAGTATTCTGGGCACGTGAAGGGGTACTGTGTATTTTCATCTTGATATGTGGGAACCTGCTTGTGTAACTCTTTGGCTTTGGTGACTGTCACGTCACAGTTTATTTGAAGATCAGAGTGGGAGAGCAGCTCATTGTTTTATTTCCCCTCTTTTAGAGCTATAAAAATGTGAATGGTGATTGTGGGCTTCTGTAGCGCTGGTTACACTCCTGTAACCATGGACAGAATTGTGATTTAGATTTTTTCAGAGGGCATGTCTATAAATAAAAGTTCTGTTTAGCCTGCATGGACAGTAAAGGTCCCATGACTCTTCAGACAAGAATAGGGATTTGTCCTAGGGTGCCTTGGCCAAAAATGTCTTCTCCTTCTTGTTATGCAGCATGCTATGCACCTTTTCTGCTAGTAGCTCTCGTCCACCTGCACAGTGGCTGAATTCCAGAGGTAAAATCCATGTGTAGTTTGTGAATTCCTTTGGAATGGGTTTCAAAAGGTTTCATTAGTACTTGGGCTGGGCACAGTTGGGAGTCCAGTTGCTGGTTCCAGGCTCCACCCAGGTTGTCTTTATTAGATGTTATAAATTTGGAAATGATACCTGCTGGGGCTGGTCCTGTTCGCTTATATCAGAGATTTCAATGACTGGTCAAGGGCAATCTCTAACCTGATGGGTTTCCACTTTGGAACAGCCATGAGTGACACTTGATATTGCAGAATTTTGGGCAGCTGATTCAGGGAGGCCTGAGACTCCTATGAGCATCCCAGCCTTACTCTTCTCCCTTAGAGTAGATAGTGCAAATTCAGAGCTTTCAAAGAACCACTGCAGAGCCTTCCTTTTCTAAGGCTCCCTACTTAATTAGGCACATAGAAAAAGAAGGGAGGATATTAAATCTCCAAGACCTAGGAGGAAAAAAAATAAAAAAAAAAACAAACCAAACAAACCTTTCTCTACTTATGTAAACAGCTCTCAGTACCATTGTATTTCATTGTTTAAATGTTCCCCCTTTCAGTGAGACAGTGCAACTCAGCTTGATGGGGGGAGGCACTCTCTTTCTTATGCTTTTGAAACCTTGTCTGCAACAGTCTCTAAACTGTTCAAATCCTAAATTTCTCCTTATGTTCAGTAGAACAGAAAAGATTTCAGCCCCACAGGTCTTTGGGCCAGTTAACTCCACTAGCTTACAAAGTGTCTTATTTTAAAAGTTAGATTTCTCCTCCCCCACTTTCTACTCAACCTCGCTTCTGTATTAGGCCAAGCCTTTGTTATAGCAGTAGTCCAGCTGGGTGTTACTTCCTCTGCTTAAGTGAAGTTCAAGAAGCCAGCTGCTTTGAAAAAGAAAAACGCTCATTGTTAAGCTCCTCTTCTTCCCTCCTGCCAAGGTTAAACATGTCCCTCCTTCATCAGCACCTCGTGTAATATTTCCCTAGATACTGTGGGCCACACCTTTGAGGATGTAAGATCAGAGTCATACCACAAATATACAAGTAGCATATTGACAAGGGGAAAAAAAATCAAAAAGCCTCCCAGAAAACTGCTTCTTAATGTTAGTCAGCAGTTCTGACAGGCTTTCATTTCCTTTAGATTATTTTCCCTATTCCTAAGTGTATCAAAGGGGTGAAATCCTGCCCCGGAGAAGTCAAGGGAAACCTTGCCACTGACTTCACTAGAGCCAGAATTTTAGCCACAGATTTTTTTTTAATGAAGAACATCCATTTTCTTATACTTACGTGACTCTCTTCATCCACTTAGTCTTACTCTCTTTTGCATTAGCCTTAAGGAAGTGAATGTTTAAACTCCTGCTCCCCCAACCTCTTGTTAAGGTGCTCTGAAGAATTTCTTACATGGTTAGACATAGCATGTGAGAGCTTACATGATACCTACCCTAATTCCATTCACTACACAGTGCACATTGGTTTATGTCCAATGGGAATTTGTGTGTAAAGTGTAAGTTAATTGTTTTCTCCCTGGCAAACCTTTAAATTACTTAGCTAAAAAATAAACAAACAAAAAGCCTTCTGTGCCTTCTGTATGAAATTACATCCCCAAAAAGGTTTTAAAAAAAACAACCAAGCATTAAGATTGCAAAGCCACCCCCTCGAAATCAAGGAAATGCCAGACTTATGGTTGTCCGGGCAATCTTAGTCTTCCTAGTGTGTACACATTTATGTTACATAATCACATGCTGTTTGTCCATTGGAGACTCATTCAGTGTGTAGCCTCAAATCTCATTTAACACACACCATTCCAACTCTGCCTGAATGCAAAGTTATTAATTTCCTCATAGATGGTTACTGTGGCACTTAAGTGTTTCACAAACATGAATGAATTTGAGCACCCTGTGCAATTAGATGATGTTGTTATTCCCATTGTACAGTTGGGGAATTGAGGCAGAAGCAAACTAACAAAATTGTCCAAAATGTCAGCTAACTTTGGGTGCTGATTTGAGACACTAAGGGCCTGATTTTTTTTTAGAGTGCTTAACAATAGAGCATTTTCTACATTCAAAGCCCAGCTTCAATCAACTTTGGTTGCAGTTGAGGGTTATGGTAAAGTCAGCCTGGATGGCTGCAAAAATGTATCTGAGGGCAGGTGTTTTAGCCCTAGATTTTCAGTGGTTTTCAACCAGTGTGCGGTGAGAACTGTGAAATGTGCTGTGAAATTTTGTGCATAGGCAATGAAAATCAAGGTAAAACAAACATTGTTTCATCTTAAACGATATTCTAGCCAACCAAAATTACAACTCACAAAACTTGTGAAAATTAATCATCAAATTAACAACAAGGTATTAGTCGTTTGGTTTTAAAATGTGAACATTCTAAATGCAGGTGGTCCAAGGGCCCAACTGAGAAGACGTGTATTTTTTTTCTGGTGGATTTGAAACATTAATGCATTTGATCCTCCTTTAGCTTTTTGTCAGTACTATGTTGCAAACCTCTCTAGTAGAACTGTAACCATAGTGAATGTGAGTAAATGTGATGTTTATGAGCAATCAGTTCAACTGAAAAAAATGGCAGCCGTGGTAGTCTAGTAAAGCAGAAAAAGCGAGGAGTCTTGTGGCACTTAAAGATGAACAGATTTATTTATCGCATGAGCTTTCGTGGGAGAATAGAAAGCTCATGCGATAAATAAATCTGTTCGTCTTTAAGTGCCATAAGACTCCTTGCCTTTTTTGAAAAAAATGGAATAGTTTGTCTCATCGAACTGTGCCATGTTACTGAAAAGGTCGGGAACCACTGCTCTAGAATGTTAATGGCTCTTTTCCTTGCTTGGGGAGTGGAGGCTACTGCACCTCAATTAGAGATACAGGAGCCTGATCAAAGGCTACTCCAGGCCTCCTCAACCTCCACCTCTGTAGAGAGGGTAGGGAGAGAGAAATTGTCAGAAGATTTGTGGCAGTAGGTGGAGACATTTTCCTAGCTTAGGGGATGATGCTTCTCCTCAGACAGGGAGCAGCAAAGGAAAAATTCTGGCACCAGTTTTGGGGAAGGGATGATTTGGCGCTGACTCCAAGGTGACACCACCAGCTCTATAGCCTTGCCGATGGAGCCAGAGAAGGGTACTTCTTTGGAGCCTGGTGGTATAGACTGACTAGATCATACCCTCCCTCACCCTTTGGTTGGAGGGACACTCCACAGGCCCAAACCAAGAGCCACCCTGAACACACTAATAGGGAGGTGCTAAGGAGAAGAGTAAAGGAATTAGCCAGGGTAAGACAGATTTACCCCATGCCCAGCCAGCCATAGGAGACAGCTGTTTTCTGGCAAGACGAAGTGGGGAGCTTTGCCATGGGGCATTCAGCACTTCTGCAAGACCAACCCAGAAAATAAAGAACATACAGTTAATGACCAACAATGAATCTTTTGGTTGAAGTGGCTTGTCTAGCATCAAGTAGGAACCCTGTGGGATAGGCAGAGTTCCCCAGGGTGAAATTCAGCTGCTTGAGTCTTAGTATCATCGACTCTCTTCATGCATTTTCTATCTCATTTATTACATGCCTTTTAATTTTTGCAGCAGATGAGACAAGGATCCTATATACCAATGGTTCTCAACCAGGAGTACATGTACCCCTGGGGGTATGCAGAGGTCGTCCAGGGAGTGCATCAGCTTCTCTAGATAGTCGTCTTTTCACCAGGCTACATCAAAAGAACTAGTGAAGTCAGTACAAACTAAAATTTCATACAGTGACTTTTATACTACTGTGTACTGTACATTGAAAGGTAAATACAGTATTTATATTCCCATTCATTTAATTTTCAATTATATGGTAAAAATGAGAAAATGTGCAATTTATCAGTAATAGTCTGCTGTGACACTTTTGTCTTTGGTTTTGTAAACAGGTAGTTTATGGGGAGGTGAAATTTAGTGTACACAAGACAAATCAGATTCCTGAAAGGAGTACAGTAGTCTGGAAAGGTTGAGAGCCACTGCTATAGGCAAGTCTCCTTCATTGCACAATCCTAATTTATGCCCAGAGCATCATCTAGCCTGTGCCCCAAATGAGGCAGAATACAATCATATAATAAGGATTGTATCGTAATGTTACACACAAGGGAGACTAAGTGAGGCTACATTAATTCTTGCATTTCCTATCTTTGTAGTGTTTGACTTCACAACCATCACATTTTTGTACTGTGATTCTTTTAAAAAGCATGTCTGTATGCACTAGCAGGTGTCAAACATGCCATGCAATTGTCAGGTCTCAACATCACAGAGCAGTGGGTATGCAAGACTGCACTCCAAGAGACCACACTCTCTCTCTAACAGGATGGGGGGAAGTTATCCCAGAGAACACTTTTGCATACACAGCACTCCACAGTGCCGTGAGAGTGCAATTGTCTTTTCATTTTTAGTATGTATGGCCACTTTAAGCACATCCAAGTCAAATCTGGCCCACCATAATAAATGATTGACACCCCTAATATACATCCTTCCCTTTCCCAATGATCTAGGATTTAGTGCCTGACTCTGGTCTTACACTGCTCTATGTAATTCCACTAAGGCCAGTGGAAAATTGAGATCATTCTCTGGTCACAAGAGGCTAGTCTCAGTTTTGTCATTCATGTTGCTGGTAAACCTTTCATGTTCTTTGGGAGATTTATCCCTCCCCTTTAACTGTTTACATTTGCTAGACCTGTTTGCACATCACTGCATCAATTCAGAGTCAGAAGAACCTTAAGGATAAAATTAAGGGCTTTCTCCTGGCTTTTTCCAGCCTTCTGGCTTTTTCCTCAGTATGGGAATGGATACATTAGATGTCTTTTATGGGTGTTCATGTCTCAGTGAACTCTACTGTAAATTCCATTTTTGAGATCAGCTAATTTTACCATCTAGCATGGGAAACCTGTTTTGAGAGATGGTTGCAGCAGCCACCTTGCAGCTATCTTTGAGAACACTGCTTTCAGCTCTGATCTTACTTCTGCAGCTTATCTGCATCTAATGACACCATTTTTGCAGTAGAATCTCTTTTAAGGACTTACCACAAGGACCACTTTTCTCCCATGGGTAACAACTCAAGGTTTTTGTCTAAGATCTTAGAACAACTAGCAAGCACCTTTAACAAGCACAGGCAAGGGGGAGACAATTACACTGCAGTGACACACTTTGTATTCTCTGATATTGCCTCTGACTCTTTGCATGAAAACACTGATGGTACCATACGCCCCTCCCCATGCTTGGATTCAATGGCTGGCAGTTACACTGTGTAGAATTCTTCACCGACCCTTCCAACCCTCATCTTCTGTAATTCTATGGCACATCCACAGAAGCGCGAGAGATTGAAGATATCTTCATAAATATCTCTGGCTTTTTTCAGAAGTAGGAACAATGGTTGAACTGCATGGTGGCTGGGCATCTCATGACTCATACCTGCTATGAGCAGACCATAAACATCAGAGGGAGGAGTATTAAGAACATAAGGAAAAGACATGGTTACTTTTCTTCTTTTCTAATAGAGATTTTACTGTTAACTTGTAGTTATTAGTTTTAGAATAGTTATATTGTAATTCACTGTAGTTGCAATGTAACTACATTGTAATCAGTCACTGTATTGTGAAGTGTAATTCACTATTCATTTTACTTCCTTCTTTTTTAGAACCTATTTTTCAGCATTGGTAGTTCATGAACAGGAAGTTACTGCAGGGCATCTATGGAATGGTACATTTTGTTTTCAGCGTTTAGTTCATGTAAAGATCTAAAATCCAGAAATTTGATGTAAACTTTGACCAAGACTTTCAAAAACGAGTGCCCAAAGTTAGGCTCCTAAGAAGTTTCTAGATATTTAACTTACATATCTAATTTACCTATCAACATAGTCTGATTTTCAAAAGATCTGAGCGCTCCAGCAGAAACCTTTGAGGCCATTGTGTCTGAATCCAGTTTCAGAAACAAGGTTGCATGCTGTTTCTGATCATTTTAAAATAATCAGGAGCTCTTTTTCTTTGTCTGTTGGAAGATATCTTGACAGACTAATGTTGCAAAATTCTTTATGTATTTCACATAGGGACTACGTGGTCTAAGCAATAGTAGAATGCTTCCTGTTACAAATCCAAGAATACCACCTATTATTTATAAATCACTATTATGCCAAATATGAAAGCTATCAATACTATAAGAGATTGATAACGTCTTTGCTCATTTCTTATTCCACTAAAAAGGAAAAGGAATGCATTCAGGAAATGCAAAGGTACACAGAGTTAACCAGTGAAAGTACTTGTTTTTTTGTTGTTTTAAAATCTCAATAAAAATAACATTACTGCCTACTGTAAACTCTCATTCTAAATATGTGACACACAAGATTTCCTGTTGAACTCCTATCAAAACAGAGAAACATATAATGTGGCCCCAGAAACCCATGTGATCAAAATCTTTCCGGGAAGGAAGAGGGAAGGCAATATAACCAAATCTTAAAGAAAACTCACATTTCATATCTAATACATGGAATTCCAAAGAGGTCCTTTAACAGATGAATCAGTGTATTGACTATGTTAAGAGACCAGAATTTTACAGGTTTCTTGTGGCTTAGTAGTCATAAATAGAAAAGAAAAAAATACGGCCAGATAAATTGTATTTACTATGCTATTATTTTTACAAAACCAGATAATCATAGGAAGGAAATGCAGAAATAAAAAAATCACCCCTTACCCCAAAATACATCCAAAATAACCACTGGAAAATTTAGTTCATGCCACATAACGATGGACAGCTCTCTGTAAATATGAGCATGATAATATTTAATATTGTTTGTAGCTGTAGGAAAACTAGCAATTTCTCTGTGAATGAGAAATGCCAGAAGATAGAACCAGATATTCTTCTTCAGTCCCATGAATGAAGGAGAACTTTAAAACCTGTGAAAACCAGCTGAAAAATGCCTCTATCTCAAGTCGGTGTGGTTTGGGATCTTCGTATTCAAAAAGGGGTCAGGAACAAAATAGGTAGCCTCTAATCATGGTATCATGTATTCCCCTTTGCCCCCACTCATGCAGACATACAGCTTGGGCAACTTTCCCTGTGGACATTAATGCTAACTCATCCCCTCCAGGCCTTCTTCAGCTGATGGCTCGAAGGGCGGTGGAAGGGTATATATGGAAGATAGAACTGGGTTGACTGCTTCTCACCTGCTTTAGGGAGAATCTGCTTAAGTACAGAGCTCATGACAGGGTATGAATATTGCACTTGAAGTCAGATGACCCTTGTATGTGCATTTGCTGTTGGCATGAATGGGATTTGCACAGTCAGATCAAGTAAGGATAGTATCTGTATTCAGTTTAGGTGTTAACAACCTGTTGCTAAACAGCAGGAGCCATCCTGGTATTGCAATTAACTTTCATAGCTACCAAAAGACTTATCTTCAGACTGCTGTTTTTGGTCTCCTTAGGTTCTAAATATTTTGATTAATTTGAAGATTTTTAACTATACATGTGTATAGCATAAGTTTTCTTATTCCATTGAATTAGTGGAAGGTGCGGGCTCTCAGAGCTTTGGAAGGTTTTAAATGAGAACTAGTTTGTTGTTTAAACCTATACTAAAAATACCCTTTGCTCTGCAATACTGGGCTGTGCATCTTGTCAAAACCAGTCTTTAGCTGAGCTAGAAAAAAGTATGAGACTGACCTGTCGTATGTTATTGAGCAAATCTGTTTCTAATCCCAGTCAGAATTAAAAAGGGCAGACATTCACAAAAACCAAAACCTAAAAGAGATAACGGAACCTTCTTGAGCTTCAGAAGAGCTTTGATTTGTGGAATTGGGAAAAGGTCTGGTTTTGGTGGTTGTTTTGTCCTAATCACTTCGTGAGCTCCAGAGGGAATGTGTTGTTCTTAAGTGGCTTGTGCACACAAAGTGCTACCAAGTAGTAGTACTGCAGTGATTCATTTCTAAGTAAATTAAACAATGTGGACCAAATTAATTGCTGGGATAAATAGGCACAACTTCATTGCTGTCAAATGGGTTGTGCCCTGCTTACACCAATGGTGAATTTGGTCCCACTTTAAAAATCAACTTATCATTAAAAGCGTCTCAACATTTTTGATATTGTGTGGCAATAGTTATAGTGGTTTGATAAGCCCAAGAGTCTCACATCATTTAAACATGTCTCCTATGCCAATATACCAATATTAAACACAGCACAGGGTGTGAAAAAGGATATAGTGCAACTCAGGACATGCCAGTGGCCCTCTCTTCTGGAAAATAAGCATCTTGTCCCTTCATAAACCAGGATAAACTTGGCAGAGATCCATTAATTCATACTGTCAGGATGGAAAGAAACATTTGGAAGGAGCAAGTTCATTGTCCAGGATGTTAAATATTTATTTAATCATGCAAAACTACATTTAAATAATGTCAAAGGTCTAACTTTTAAACCACACACACAAAAAATTATTCAGAGGTAAGGCTCCAAACTTAGACAGATGCACCAGTCAGAGAATATGTCATCCAGAGATTGCAAAAATTGCAGAATGATGTGGCTAGAATTCTAACTAGAGCCAAATTTCTCTATTGCATGCAGGGTTGTAGCTGTATTGATCCCAGGATGTTTGTGAGATGTGTGAAGTAATATCTTTTATTGGACCCACTTCTGTTGGTCAAAATGAGAAGTTTTCAAGATTATATGGAGGACTTTTTCAGGTGGTCTTCAGTCCAGATTTGAAGGAAAGCTCTTCATAAGCTCAAAAGTTAGTCTCTCATTAGCGAAAGTTGTCCAATAAAAGATGTGACCGTACCCATCTTGTGTCTCTCTACGCACCCTATTACGGAGACTTTAAAATCTCTTACTTAGCATCTAGTATAATTTCAAATTGATTATAAGGTGATGTTTAGCTCTGATGTTTAACAATGTTGGGTCTGAATAGTACCACTTTTAATCATTTTATTTTTATGGTATTTTGTAATTCCTCTTAAAAATCGCATGAACACATTTAGTCTCCACTTTGCTGTCTTTGTGCCACTCAGGGAGCTCAAAGACAGTTGAGACTTCATATCTGCTCATTTCAGGGATTCTCATAATGCTGAGCAGTCCCCTGGTGTCCTTTCTGCTGACTATCTATGTAGAAGTGTCTTACGTAGGGAGGAATGGCTGTAATGCATTCCCTCCATCCCCAAAGGATGGTTGGGCCCTAAGTGATTATTGCTAGATTACCTTCACGGCACATTAGAAAACCTATGTATTTTACCTCGACTCCCCCTCCCCCAAGGGAGTGGATTTAACGAAGATTGGGGGGCCTTGGGAGGAGGGGCACTTACTTTCTCTTGTTTGTGGAGCATTATATAGAGTATGTCTGCACTTAGAAATTATTTCAAATTAAGGAGGTTTAATCAAAATAACTTTTTTCTTGTCCATGCAGGCATTTTGTTATTTCGAAATAAATATTTCCTTAATTCAAAATAATGAAGTGCTAATTCAAAATAATAAAACCTGCTTTTATTTCAAAATAGAGCTTAATTCAAAGTTATCATTTCAAATTAAGCCATTCTAAAGCTGTGTAATAGGCTTAATTCGAAATAATGGCTCTATTCTTTTGCCTGCCTTCCCCTATTTTGAATTAGAGAGTCTAGTGAAGACTCTCTAATTCGAAATAATAACTCCTACCTTATTTCAAATTAGAGAGTCTTCACTGGACTCCTAATTCAAAATAATAACTTCGAAGTAGGCTAATTAAACTTGGAGTAATTTTGAATTAACTGCTTCAAATTAATTCTGTAAGCATAGAGATACCCATAGTGTTAAAACCGGGTCAGCCTGAATTATTTTGCAAAACGTGTTTTTAGAGAATTAACTGTTGATGTGGAACTTAAATTTTTGCCCCTTAAATAAATCAAAATAAATACATTAAACATAGGCCATTCCTAGGACAACATTGTCTTTTTCCCATTGTACAAGTGCCTAGGCATAGTCACGGTACAGTGGGAATGTGAGGTGACCAAAGGAATATGGCATTTATATGGTGCTGTGTCCCTCTGGAACTTGTGCTAAAGTGGGAGTGGGAGCCCACCCAGATACTGCGAGGGTTTCAACAGGTTCTCCAAACATCAAAACCAAAAATATATCCTGGGTATAGTGAGCTTTAGGGGAGGGGGGGAAGGACTAAAATGGTCCCACAGAAGTAACATTTTCTTGTGGTGGCAGAAAATTAGCTTGGCTTTATTTATAAAATGTGCTCTAAATAAGACACAGTAGGGCAATTGACTCCTGGTGTGTGTGGAGCCATCTCCTTTGATCTCAAGGTGACCCCCGCTGCAGAATACCACTGTGTATACACCAAAGAGCAGAATTTGACTTGGCATTTTTCCCTACTACTGTGCTCCTAAGTACTCTGAGACCTTATTGGTATTCTGCAAGATCTCAGCAACAGGATTTTAACTTGCAGCCGCTGCACGTACCCTCAGTAAATGCACAATACCATACACTGTCTGTGTGCTTTTTCACAGGTTGACTTTCCACTGTTAACACACAATATTTCACTTCAGTGTTTTTGGTGTTTTTGCTGTGACTTTTTCCTAAGGAGGCTATCAGAAAGAACTTTATGTAACTTAGAAAATGTCTTTAAAAACCAAACCTCTTTATTAAAATATCTTTCCAGTGGAGCTACTTATTTTAGCAGCAGGACAATAAGGCTAGCGAGAGAACAAGGAGACTGAAAGCCAGGAATTTTTTTTTCCTTGCTCCTACTTAGTGTTTTTGTTTTACTTCCTGAACTGCAGCAGCTGAAATAATTTTTATTGTTTTATTCCCCTTCAGTATAGTGATAGAAATATGTTTTCATTGGCTTTGCTGTGAAAAGTCCACCTGACGAGGGGACTGGGAGGCATGTCTGAGGTTGTGTGAATCAGTTTCAAGTTTATTTTCTTCCTGTGTGACAACTGAAACAAAAAAAAATGCCCTCATGACACAAATATGAACTGCATTCATTTTGAAAGTGGTTTCAGACTCAGAGGAGAATTGTAGGTATTTAGAAGCCTCTTCGGATTGTTGGTCTTCTTTTAACTGAGTTTTCAAGAGCTCTCTGAACAGAGCTGTCTCACTCCAACTGTAATTCCCAAGGAACTGCATTATCTTGTATGGGATCTAAATAAAATAAATTGCCTGATTGTAACCAATACTTACATTTATATATCATCCTGAGTCAGCATAGAATTCCCATTGACACCAGTGTCAGTTCTCTACAAAAACTGGGGGGTAAAATATGGCCCTTAATCTTCTATGTATTGATTTGAAATTAGCTGCTTTAAATCAGCCTGAATTCTTGGCTTTATTTCTGGTACTCTAAACTGGCAGGAATATACCAACATGTGAAAGATCCGGTAACAAATTAGCTTCTGATCCTGCTATCAGATCTGCTCAGATGGACAGACAAAAATGTCCAGTGAACTAAACAGCCACTGGAGGTTTCTGCCTCTGTGGATCTTATGGTAGAGATGGGGACCTTTGGGCATCCTTTAACTTCCTGAATGTGAATGAGTTCATATTCCTAGCTGCATTGTAGAAAGTTCAGGGTCTTAATGAATCTTTATTTGTGGTGGGTGAATGGAATTTGTTTGTTTGTTTTTTGCTTTTTTTTAACATTTGATTTGCATTACTGCATTGTATGTAAATATCACAATTCACTGATATATGCTGTGGGGAAAAGCTGTGAAATGCTCCTTCAGAGTTGAAAGTCTTTCAACTACCCAAGGTTTTTGACCCTGTGCATTCTTGCCCTTTCCTAACAAGTTTATTTTAAATGTGTTCACTCTCTCATGTTGGTTTATGATGTATAAGTGAATAACTTTTGTTGTGTTAAGTATGATTCATCTTTTATGCACTTGAAATAAAATGAATCAAAATATCTTCTCCAAAACAGCATGGAAATAAACAGGAGTATTATATTTTGTACTTCCAATCTCCATTAATATTAATACAGCCATGATTTCATTTCATGGCCAACAAAAATACCTCTACTCCTCTTCTGCAATTATGCTCACTATTTCTTTTCCCACCCCTCATTCCCCAGGTCTCTTTTTGATACATTCACCCAAACTTTAGTTCACCCAAACCTTCTTCTCCACCAGCGGTTCTCCCAGCTTCTTCTTGCAGTGGCACTCAGAAGATTTTGCTTGGAGGCTCAAGCGTACAGACATCAAATTAAAGCCTCAGAGACTCCTACAATTTATATGTCCCAATTTATATGGCCCTTTCTCATGTAGAAATTTCTCTTAGTTGATTTGTTTTTCTTCAGTGTGCATCACACTGTCATCTGAGCCACCTCACAAACATTTTTGGATTTACCCTCATGCACCCCATAGAGGACTATTATCTTTATTTTACAGATGGGGAAATGAGGCTCAGAAAATGAAGTGATTTGCCTACAGTCATCCAGCTGAACCTTTCTGGCCCACTGGGGGGACCCTGCTTCCCAGTGGGGATTCAGCACTGGTTTAAGATAGTTGACAATACATGTGTGTTTACTCATTCCTCTCAGGGGTTCTTCTGAAGGGGGAGTAGCTTTATTATTGTTGGGGCACAAGAGAAGTTTCACAGGCAGAGACTTCTCAGGAGTTGTGCTGAGTCAATACATCCACCAGCCCTGCCCCTTTGATAGCTAATATGGCTCAGTTTTAGGCCTCCACTGGTTAATTATAGGCACCTGTTTTGCAACGAGGGGGCACAGGTGCCTTACACAACCACAAAGCTTTTCTGAGTGAACTTTCCATTGCAGGAGCCTTATGGCCCACAGCTGACATTAGCCCAGTAAGGTTATACAAATGGCTGAAAACTTTGTTGCAAAAACAATAGCTAGGCTAGCTAACTAGGTTAGGTTAACTACCTAGGCTAACCTGACTATTTCCACTTCCCGAATTGTCTTTTGAGCTTTGAGTTGTTTTTGTAATTTCTAGAACAATATTCACACTAGCTTTGAATTTTTCTAAACTGGCTCATTCCATTGTCTCCTTAAACTTTTAGGAAAACATCTCCTTTTCTAGGGCTTGAAAACACTACACTGTTTAAACTATGTCTATATGTGTCAAAAAACTTACTGTATCCATGCACGTGTACATTCCTTTGTCAGTTTATCTTGAAGTGAAGACATTCTGCAAATTCCTGTTGCATACATCTTTCTTTTTTATGGGCATTCCCCAGTGGATAAGTAAACTACCAGACTATTCTGTAATCATCTTTGATGTTGCAATGGATGCTGTGTATTGTAAAGTTTTATCCTTTAACTAGCAAGAGTACAAATCAAAGAGGCAAATTCTGTGAAGGCTTTGAAGAGAATATGAACTGCTTTAGATAAGCTGGCATTGGCGTTTACTCTTATTAAAGGCCCCTTTCCTGGTCCAGAATGGTGGAACGTTACTGACAGACTGGTGGCCAAACAGAATGGCTGCTGAGACTCTGCAGTATAAGCACAACCTGACTATTAAGAAAACATCTATTTAAGGCATGTGCACATCTTCTCAGGCATACACAGGACCAGTGTTTCAAAACTGTGCACATTTTGGGGTGTGATTGATGTTCCAAGCCAAAGAAGAGCTCAGTGTAGGTTTGTGTCTTTCACCAACAGAAGTTGGTCGTCATCCACGTGGTCTTCTTGAAGTTCCAGATGTGTATGTCCAAGAAGAGGATTTGGGTATGCAAAACTTCAACTAGTGTATGCCGTTCTGACATTAGACTCATGCCAAGATCAGGGATGCTAAAAATTTGTATTCCCTCTACTCATGCACTTTCACATATTTGGGCCTAATTGTTCTGTTCGTAAAGTAGAAAAGAGAAACATGTCATATGCCCCTAGCCAATGACAAGCTATTGCTAAGATTAAGGTAATGTCATCACTTTATCTTGATGTAGTAGGGGTCAAGAATAAATTATTCATTACTGTGCATTTATCTAGTATGTTACATCTTTGAAGCCAATTATCGCAAATGTGTATGATTTACCTAGTGTGAGTGCATCCCAGCTTAATCCAGGGTAGAAGTACAACACTGCTGGATAGTTCTCAAAGCACTTGTCACCTGTGTTGTACTGGGAGGTGGGCATCACTTTCTGAAGATAGGGCACGGCTGGGAGTACACATTAGCACATCCCCAGGACAGCCCCTGTTGCTATTCTAACAAGAGTCTCAGCCACAGGTTGCAAATTGCCTACCTGACCCAAAGATCCTGGAGATGGCATCAGTGCAACCACTGATCACCTTCTCCCAAGGGTGAAATTTATATCAGCAGTCATGAATAAAACCCACTGATTTTTTTTAATGTTGGATACAAGTATTATTTTTTGTTGTTGTTTGTTGTTATTATTGCCAAATTAGGGGAGACAGGTAAGCTAAGTGACTGAGCCCTGACTGCAAAGCTAGTCTGTATCTAAAGTGGGATTAGAATTCATGTCCTGTATTGAGATCCTTACTGAAGTGTACTGGGGCAACATCTGCCTCTCTCAGTATTGCTATATGTTGGGTAAAGATATTGGCCTACTGTGTACTGAACATGAGCTTTCTTGCTTTTTTCAAGTGGTTTAAGATTAGTGTGACATTTATTGAAAGTGAACTTTGATTAATTGTGAGGTTTAATAAGAGGATGATTTTAGCAATTCATTTAAAATGTATTGATATTAAATTTTTTTAATGCTAATTTTGCTTTTTGCAGCTTGGGCTGCCTTTTTAATCGTGTCTATTGTTTTGTGACATGGGAATTTGTCAAAGTTGGACATATGATTTTCTGGGTAAATTAGTGGTGGTGCAAGCAACAGAAAATGTCAAAAAAAAATCCCCATTGGTTACTGCTGAGGTAGGACAACAAAACAAGTACTTCTGGCAGGTTACAGACAAAAGCTCTGACCAAATACATTGGTTGCCTTGAGAGGGGGATTGGCATGCTATCAAACCCTTCTTCCACCTCAAGCTGTTGTTCATGCTAACTTTCATTTCTCTGTGATGAGACATTATGATGTTGTCAGACTCCCACTGAGAGTGCCCGTAAAAGGCAGCAGAGTTCTTGGGAAATCTTCTGGTTTTAATTATCATCTCTGTCTTATTGAGTGGCTTACCTTGAACATGAACTGTGTCAGAGTAAGAAAAGGCAGTGTAAAGGGTAGTATGAGTTTAGTTGGTGTTTTGCATCACTCAGGGCTTCAGGCAGATGGGTTTGAAAGAAATATTCCTGTTCCCCCTCCCCAAAAAGCCTGGCACAGTTGTGGTCTTTGCATTCTCTTCCCTGAATACAAGGAATGCACAGGGCTGTTGGCCATGCTGGTGCTAGGGCCTGTTCCCCTCTCCTTGCCATGCACTGACCAGCTAAGCTGGTTCCCCTTGGAGGGGAATTGACTCTTCACTTCCTGAAATGGGGAGACAGTGGCTTTTAGCGGAGTTATGTGCTTCCTGAAGTAGAGTAGCTCCTGAACCTTCACATTAAACCTTGCCAAAAGTTGTGGCCTCAGCTGACAATGATTGGGCGGCTAGCATGCAGTTAACACTCTTCACATACTGAACAGTATCTTTTTTCTGTTTCCTTTTGCTTCCCCATCTGTTTGTTGTATGCATCTGTTGTTTCATTTATTACTCTTCAGTCGTAACCTTCTAAGGGCTGTTTTTTTCTGTGTGTTGTACAGTGCCCGGTGCAGTGGGGTCCCAGCTGTTGATTGGTGGAGGTGAGGAGGTATCTCTGTTCTACTGCAATACAAATAATAAATAACTGACAAAATACAATGTCGTTTGCAGTGCTGAAGAAGAACTCGGTAAAGCTCAAAACTCATCTCTTTCACCAGGAGAAATTGGTCCAATAATAGATATTACTTCACCCATTTTGTCTCTCTAATGATAAAATCCACACTTGAAACTTAGCTCCTTCTTTCTTTTTCATTCAGATATGTATGGTATGGGCAGGAGATGAACTTGCATTTGTGGAAATTAAGTTCAGTGGACATTCGAAAACAAGACATTGCTTCATTGGTGTGACTACCATTGTTAACCTTGCTGCTTCCCCTGAGAGCTGCTGTGAATCAGTATCCTAGAATGGGGAAGCAAACAATAATTGTGTGAGCATTTAGGTGCTTGAGGAAGGATAAGATGTTTCCAAACAATATAAGATAGGGTGGGGGAGGAGGAATTTTCTTAACTTCCTCTGTAGAAATGCCATATCTTTTTTCTTTGCTGTCATATTTATTTTGTTTTAGCTCAGCTGTGATCCCACAGAAGAGAGCTTAGTCAGTAAAGACCATAAAGTAATCCCGTTAGTCTAAAGTTGGGAAGGAGGGTATTTGTATGATAACTTAAACAGAGAGTCAGTTACCTAAAAATTTACTGTGTGTTAATTTCCCATCTCAAGGGAAATCATCTGGTCTAGTACAGAATTCTGACTGTACAGAAATGTAATAATTATATATTACTGTGAACACTGAGTTCAAATAAAAGATTGAAAGTTATTTCTGAATAAGTTATTTCTGGCATCCAAGGCATAGTTTGTGAACTGATATGACAATGTCTTTTATAAATTTTCCATTCTGATGATCACAGGGCAGTACAAAGTGTCTTTCTGTGCTGTCAAGCTAGAACCAACTGTTGTCACTGGCTGACCTTTGTCTATAAGTACGTGGGAACATTATTGAAACACTTCACATAGTAGAGAAGAGCTATTTCTCTGCTAGTGAATATCTTTACTTTGGCAAAGGTCTCATTCAGTTAGCTTTTTTGAATGCAGTGTAGGATTTCCCTTCCACCACAAAATCTCTTAAAGTACAAATGAAGAACCAGCTGCTTTTCCTACTTTCTCATACAAGTAGATCTTACTCATATGAGTGGTCCCATTGAAATCAGTGACCTACACTTGCAGAATCAGGTCCTGAAATGAGAGCAGAAATTGAATATACTACTTCTCTTTCCCCTTTTCCCCCAGTCCACATCCTATGTTAATACAAAATCGCTGAAATGTTGTAAGATGTGCCATTATGGTGGCATAATCCTACAGTGTCCTGTTTGGTCAAGAGCAATTTCTCTTATCAAAGCATTAAGAGTCAGCTAGCTTAGATTAGGGCAGAGGTCGGAAACCCAAAAGATAAGAAGAGCCATTGTAGACTTCTGGGGTGGGGCTGGAGGGAACTAGGCCAGGGCATCTGCAGCAGGGTCCCCCGGTGGGGAAGGGAGCCTGGAACCAGGAATGGGCCACCTGAAGGTTTCCCTGGTGGCAGGCAGAGGACCAGGCCCACAAAGGGGGAGCCAAAGAATTGCACGTGGCTCCGGAGCCACAGGCTGCAGACCCAGGGTTAAGGCTTCTGGATTGTACTACTACTTCTACTACTATTATTACTAATAATAATAATAGAAAGTAGAAAAGAACAAATAACATAATGATTGATATTCTGCACAGGAACAAGGGCCTATACACGGATGGTTGATAAATGGATGGGTATATAATTGCCCCATTGAACACTGATAACTTCAAAGAATAGCAGCAGCCCCATAGTGATGAGTTGGTGGATGCCCAGATGCTTCATTCACTGTTTGCCAAGCTTCCTTTGGTGACTGCTCTTGAGAATGAAGGTAGGTAAAGGGAGCAACTGCCCTGATTTCCCCCATCTCCTTCAGAGGCACAGGGAACATAAAAAGCAGAAAAGAAAATGCAATGGAAAAGTGTTTCTGGGGCAGACTACAAGAAATGTAGTTTATTCACAGTAGGTATGCACGCCAGTGCTAATGGGATTAATTTGCCCAGGTACATATGCATCCTGGATGTTCATTTTTTAAGTGTTTTTAAGCACCATTTAAAAGTTGTTTGTAAGTTGTTACTCATTGTTTTCTTGGCAAGAAGATTAGTGTTAGTGTCAGGCTCACATTAACCAGGTGAATAATTTATTTACAATACATTAAATGACATGTGTGAACCAGTTTTTAAATGCTTGTTATTGTACACTTTTTCTCCTTCACACTGTCTCTGTTTCATAGAATCATAGAAGATAAGCATTGGAAGTGACCTCAGGAGACTATCTAGTCCAACCCCCTGCTCAAAGCAAACCCAACTCCAGCTAAAACATCTCAGCCAGGGCTTTGTCAAACCATACTTTACAAATGTCGAAAGGAAATTCCACTGTCTCCTTGGGTAACCAATTCCAGTGCTTCACCACACTAAAAGATTTTCCTGATATCCAGCCTAGACCTCTCACTCAACTTGAGATCCTTGCTCCTTGTTTTGTTATCTGCCACCACTATTAACAGACTAGTTACATTAGGGGTCTCAAAACATGCAGCCCCTAAAGCTATTACCTGCGGCCCACAATGACACTATTGTTAAAGATATTTGCAATATCATTGTTTGAAAAGGTTTCAGTGGTGTGGCCCTGGGACTAACTTACTAGTCCTTATGTGGCCCTGTACTTGTCCTCATGTGGCCCTTGTGGTGGTTTGAGTTTGAGACCCTTGAGTTACATTGTCCCTAGAATTACCCCTTCAGGTAGTTGAAGGCTGTTGTCAAATCCCCACTCACTCTTCTCTTCTGTGGAAATACACAAGCCCAGTTCCCTCAAACTCTTCTCATAATTGATGTGCTGCAGCCTTCTAATCATTTTCGTTGCCCTCTGCTGAGCTCTTTCCAGTTTGTCCATGTCCTCCCTATAGTGGGGACACAAAACTGGACCCAGTACTCTAATTGTGGCCTCACCAGTGCTGAATGAAAGGGAATAATCATGTCCCTCGATCTTCTAGCAGTGCTCCTAGTAATGCAGGTCAATATGCTATTAGTCGTCTTAGCAATAAGGGAACACTGCCGATTCATACCCAGCTTCTTGTCCACTATAACCAACAGTTCCTTTTCTGGAGAAGTGCTGCCTAGCCAATCTGTTGCCAGCCAGTAGCAGTGCATGAGATTTCTTCCATCATAAGTGCAGGACTCTGCATTTGTCCTTTCTAAACCTCATCAAATTTCTTTTGATCCAATCCTCCAATTTGTCTAGGTCATTCTATACTCTATCCCTGCCCTCCAGTGTTCCCTAGGTGACTGTCATCTGTGAGCTTGCTGAGGGTTCAATCCACTCCATCCTCCAGATCATTAATGAAGATGCTGAACAAAACTGACGACAGGGCACTCTGCTTGTTACTGGATGCTAACTAGATTTTACGCCATTTATAACAACTACCCATTGAACCCAGAGATCTAGCCAACTTTCTATCTGCTTTGGAGTCTATTCATCCAACCTGTACTTTTTTAACTTACTTGCAAGAATGCTGTGGGAGACCATCAAAAGCTTTGACAAAGCCCAGATATATCACGTCCAGTGCTTTCCCTGCATCCACCAAGATAGTCGTCTCATCATAGCATGCAGTCAGGTAGGTCAGGCATGACTTGTCCTTGACAAATTGATGCTGACTGTTCCTGTTCCTTCCCTCTCTTCCAAGGTCTTTCAAAATGTCCCTTCAGAAGCTGCTTCTCCTGCTACCTAAGCCACTTTCCAAGAAATGACTTGGTGGAAAAGGAACAAACAGAATAGATATTAATGGTTCCATCCTCTTTATTATCTTCTCTAACCAGTTCTGTTTTAGCTTCTTTCCCTTCTTACCTCAAGAACACTGGGACCTTTCAGGATCTGGTGGGCAGAAAGGCTGTATCTTTGAACTCACCTGTGGGATAAATTATTCAACATGCTTAAATTAATGCATAGGGAGAAAACTGTGATAGTGGAAAATGGACATACGTTTCAGAGGGGTACCTGAGTTAGTCTGTATACAGCAAAAATGAGACTCCTGTGGCACCTTAAAAACTAACAAATTTCTTCGGGCATAAACTGTCATGTGCTGCAACCCCACGTGCATCTGACAAGGTGGTTTGCAGCCCACAAAAGCTTATGCCTGAAGCAATTTGTTAGTCTTTAAGGAGCCACAGGACTTTCATTGAAAATGGACAGCTTCTAGATCCACTGCATGAGCTGTAGAACCACCTGAATGTGTTCCATCAGTGTCTAGAAAGCTAGAATCCCTGTGAGATGGCGTAGCTAGTGGAGTGCACTAGGACACTGGACAGGGAGTCAGACAGTTCTCTTCCAATTCTGCCACAGGTCACTTCCTCCCTCTGTGCCTCAGTTTCCCAAGTACATAATGTCATACTTAATGATATTTAACCTCCTTTCCATTGATCATTTTGAGACCTATGGGTAAAATGGTTCTATGTAACCTAAGTATCCTTTATGAAGACCCAGAGGCATGATTGAGCATTAATATGTGCATATGTTGTGGATCAAGTAAAATGTTCAAAAGCTGTTGTGATACCGCAGAATATAGCTGAATGTGAAACATTTCTGTATATCTGCATATATTTGTACACTAAAAAGGCTGACCGTGTGTGCCCATAGCCATATCAGATATCCACACAGAAAGTAGATTTTTCACAAGATAATGCAGATACAGGTGTATGAATGTTTAGACTGACTTGGTTTACCTGTATAAAGTATGTCTATATGCAAAAATACTATATATTCAGTGGTGTTATAGCCATGTCAGTTCTATGATATTAGACAAGGTGGGTGAAGTAATATCTTTTATTGGGCCAACTCCAAAGTTTGTCTCTCATCAAAGTAAGTTGGTCCAATAAAAGATATTACTTTACCCATCTTGTCTTTGTAAATACTATATAACCAGGTGCAGTAAGCAGTGTTACTTTACTTTTGGTAAAATAATTAAACAGGAGAGTAGCTTTATTTGGAAACTTGGCTTTTCTTTGGGGGTTTTTCAGATCACTGTGCTAGAGGAGCAATTTTGTCTTCATGTCTAAAAGCTGACACATTTCAAGGGATCTGATCCTGCATGTAATTTGCACGTGAGATACCCGAGTGCTCATCTTTCCATGTAGCTAACAACAACAGGTTTAGGTGAACAGATTAAATGTTGTTCATTTGTTCTATCTTTAATTATAAGATGATTTAGAAATAGTTAGGCTGTTCTAACTGGGGGCCAGTGCTCATATTTTCCCTATAGGAATCAAAATAAACAAACATCATTTGCTTCCAAAACATCATAACATTTCCTCCAGACTCACTCTTTACTGGCTTCATATAAAGAGAGCTTGGTAGGGGTTAAAGTATAATTAGGGGGGCCCTGGACTGCTCGCGTGGTGTTGGGCCACCCTCCCACATGGGTGGCCTCCCCCAAACCACAGCTGCTGCCCCCCATGCCAGCTCCCCATCCCCTGCCCCCAATACCCCCCATGTGAGTTGGGCCACCCCTGCAGTCACCGGCAGCAGCACAGCGGGGGGGGTGGGGGGGAGTAGGCCCAGGGTCAGGGCGGCAGTGTGGCTGGGCTGGAGGCAGCAGGCCCCAGGTTGGAGTGGGGCCTGGAAGGGAAGGGGTTTGGAGCAGGGCTTGAGCCCCCCACAATGCCCCTGGCCCCCACCCCCTCCTCTGCCTATCGGAACGTGACAGAATGCCACTCCGGGACCTGCTATTTTTAGGGGCCCAGCGTTCGGACCCCTAAAAATAGAACATGGAACCAGAATGCTGCATTCCAGGGCCTGCTATTTTTAAATGGTGGGCCCCGGAATGCAGCGTTCCAGCTGCATGCTCTATTTTTTGGGGCCCCAGGACACAGAGCCCCTAAAAGTAGTGAGCCCCGGAGCAGCATTCCAATGTGTTCTGGCTTCCTTTAACCCCTGGAGCTTGGGGATTCGTGTATTTTTCTGCCATGTTCATCAGATCACTGAATGAGAGGTCTTTAAATTTCCCACACTATAATTGTTCTACTTTTCAGAGAAGTCGGAAAGAAAATAATTTCATAAAAAGCCCATCTCGTGGCTTAACTGTCTCAAAATGAAATAGTAAAGAGATGGCCTGAAAAGATTATCCTACTTGCTTTGACTTCTGAAGTGACTGGAACTATAAAATGGGCAATTTCTGCACAGCATTCAGGTTATGACTGGGCCTGGTGTAAATGAGGACAAGGGGACAAAGAGATCTGACAGAATCCTGCCCCTGTGGGACTCGTTACTTTGCGAGGGTCAGATAGGTGGAGGTGTCAGAGACCATCCTTCTGTGAGCTATCCTATGGCATGTAGCTCTGCACCACCCCAACTTACAACAGTGCCTTGAAAGATTTGAAACATTGCCCAGTGTATTCATCTGTCACAGACCACTTTTATGAGTAGGTTAGTGTATTATTTTGGACTCACGGCTTTTCCAAAGGTTTTCTCTTTGCTTCAATAGTTAGAATGAGAACATGCGGAGGGGTTTAAACTAAAGAACATGGCAGTTAGCTTGCTGCTGTTTTGAATCTGCATTACATGTCCAGACCTAACTTATTCAGTTTGTTGCAATATTAAGCACTTAATCCTTATCTAAAACCAAATAATTTTGTGGGATTACACTTAACGGGATTTGGATCACAGAATTAGATGTTTATTGTGATGGGTGCGGTGGAAACCTCTAAGGTAGGTAGATGTTTAATCCTCAAAAAGGATCAGGAAGAACTGTAACAAAATAGTTTTTTGGATTTTCAGTAAATATATCTTACAATCAAAATGATGGCCACAATATTTTGCAACCTTGTTGTGAAATCTTGGCGCTTTTGAAGTCAACATAAGTTTTGGCATTGACTTCAACCGGGTTAGAATGTTACCTTTTGTCTTTATTCACTAATGTAAAAAAAATAAATACCTGGAAAATTCTTGAGTTCAGGCTGACAAAGAAATGTGTATTTTTAATTCCCTGTGCTATCTTGAATGCCTGCAAACCAGTATCACTAACTATAAATTCTTTTAAAACACACTAATTTATTGTGAAACACATTTCCTTTTTTACTTGCCATGTTACAGACCTTTGCACCTCTAATCCAATGTATGCAGTGAAGTACAAAGCAGTAATTTTATGTACAGTCCTTACATGCAAAGCACTTTTAAGGCAATATACAAGTGCAAAAGTATCTGTAACTTACACAAGCTGCAGGAAAAGCTCCATGAAAGAGTTTTAATTTTTGTTAGCTGTTTTAATTTATTATACAGATGTTAATGCCAGATGCATGGTGTGCTGCAATTTAAAGTGTATATTCTATGAAGTCACAATCCTAGAGCAGCATGATTGGAATCAGTGAGAGAGTTTTCAGTGAGAGAACTGCAGGTGCTCTTGTCCGCGTGTCCTAAAGGGCTTATAACCAGCCCTGGCAGGTGACGTAGCAAGGTGTTACATTATTATTAGTGTCCTCGTTGGTGGAATAATTAAACCAAGTTACCTATTTTCTTCATCAGATATCTGTCCAGGTAGAATTTACCATCCATAACACTCCCTGGTTGTGACAGGCTGTAATTTCCAGAAGTATGTAACCTAGTCCTAAGCATATAATGGCTCCTGCATTAGCTTACAGTGTCACCGATGCACCAGCAGCCTCAGGCTCATTGGAAAGCACTTTGGGTTTCTTTAGAGACATGAAAGGCTACATAAGCCAAATTCTATTGTAATTCTAAAAAATAACATGATATATAACAACAAATCAGTGGTAAAATCTGTAGAATTTACGAGATGCTCTGAAAGCATGAATTTGAAAACCTAACTTGAATAAAACAGCTTTTCTTGATCAGATCGCAGCCTCTTGTTTCCTGTTACTTGGCTTTAGTGGAATTTTGCAGTTTGGTAAGAGTTTTTGGAAACACCCTTTAGCCCTCACCACGTCATAGGCCACCTTAGCACATGGTGGGATTGTACAGATATCACATAGCACTACCAGTTGCTAGTCCTGTCATAATCTCGCTGAACCACTGCCAACTGAGTGCATAGTGTGGGCTGAATATGGGCCAGGGCCAGGAGTATTAAATGGGTGAATTGTGTGGGAGGATTGGGCATAGCCTTAATCCTGCTCTTCCCTTCTGATTTCTAGGTAAAAGTTTATATCCAATCAGACTGGCCTACCATAAGTTTTTTTTATTTCTGCCTTTGAATAGTGATTTTCCTGGAACAGCCTGCAAACTAATGCACACTATTTAGACATACCCCAAGTACAGCGTGAAGAATGTCATTTCTGCCTACTCCCCTCAGGTATTCTTCATTATGCTTTCTCTGGAGGGGTCATCACCAGGGTAATGGGCCCTCTTGGTCTCCATGTCTGTTGAATGATGCTTATCTACTAGTCCCTGAGACTTTCCAATAGTAAATAGACCTCCTAGCTGCTTTCAAATGGTGATAATAGTAGTAATAGTAATAAATGGATAACACCCTGCACTAATATATGGTAATAATTTTCACCTCAGACTCCCAAATGCCTTCACAAACTATAGACTCCTCTATTATAAACAGGAACCACTACACCCACTGCTGAAATGCAGCCAATTCTGGGAAGGAAAGTGGCAGCCGGTTAACAGCACAAGTAGATATTATACAGCAGTTTAGGATAGTAAGAGAAGAAGAATACTCTGTTTTCTTCAAATGTCAGCTACAGCTGACCTGTTTGACTTTCATATTTGGAAGTATCTCACTACCAACGGGGCCAGCCAGCCCTCAAACCATTCAAAAAGCGTTAGATAAAAATGCAATTAGGCAGTATTTTTTTAGGATCTTATATGGCCTCCTTAACGGTAGTGTCTGACCATCTCAGACGTATAATGGATATTGCCTTATGATAGCCTCTCAATAGCAGAAAGAATTATTATCCCCATTTTACAGATGAATAACCGAGGCACAGAGATTAAGTGACTCTCCTAACGTCTCAGAAAGAACTTGTCAGATCTCCTGACTTTGAGGCCAGTGGCTAAGCATAACACCACGCTTCCTCTAAAGGGCAAAGGCTGACAGCTCTGAAAAAACTGATCATCGGGGAGGGATGAAACTAAGTACAAGGTCCATGACAATGGTAGTTCAAACCAAATTGAAGGAGATTACAGCAGCTGGATTGTCAGAAATAATCTTATTATATTGTTTACCTCTTGTTTATATAGATTTCCATTTGTATATTATATCTGAATCAGTCAACACAGAGTGAGAAGAGGCTTTATAAAATGCACACTGAAAATACCCCAGACTTGCAGATCTTGAAATGTTTGAATTTCATTGTGAGCTTTAGCCATCTCCTATCATTTTAGATGTTCATTCCCAGGAACAGAAGGCTACTATAGAAGCTATTTCTTCTAATCATTCATAGAAGCAGTTTTTTAGGCACCATGGAAAAATTCTTATGCCTTAAATTTTTTTTAATGCTCTAATTGACTTGAAAATAGACACTGAAAAATAGGAAATGATAATCACTATATATATAGCCCCTCTTTTACATATCACAACCTTTTTGTCAACGGATTATGTGTGAGTAAACTTCAAAAGGACTGAAATGAATATGAAGTTTTATTCCTCTGTATTTCTCTATATCTGTTATCTTACATATTTATACATTTTGCAGATTGCCCTTCCCAAGATTGGGATTGGGGGAGATGTTTGAATTTAGGATTCTGGGTCATTCCCATCTCTGGTTCTTTAAGACTCTCATTTAGTTTTGTGTACTGAGTCCAGTGTATCTGTGCAGTTTCAATCAGAAGCAGGAAATGTTTATTCAAGTTCTAATGGGTGGGACAGTTGCTGCAGTTTTAGGTAATTTTAAACAAACCATTTGAGCATCCTGTTTAAATAGAGTTAAGTAATCACAGTTTTAAGCTAGTTGGGAAAGAATTTCATACACTTATGATTTGAATAAAATATCATTTTACATAGCATAGTGAAGATGTGATATATTTATCTGGATTCTTGTGAAACAAAGATTTATGTTGACTTATGTCTTGATAACAAGTTTAGTATTTTTTACAGCAAAACATAATCCATCACAGAAGATATAACTATGTATGAGTTTTTCTTGTGTTCTAAATTTAATCTTAACCAACACACATTCTTGACTTTTCTAGTGTGGTTTTGTTTGCCTAATTGAAATATTTTTTGGTAGTCTCTGCAAAAATTTGATTCAGATGTAACTTTCTGATACTGTTTTATAGAAAAGTCTACTGACACAGTGCACTTAGTTTAAGTACTTAGTGAGAAGCAGGAAGAATTTATTAACACCCATTTGCATGAGAAACATAAAAGAAGGAAAATGGTACTTTGAGAAAGTTGATAAGTCTTATCAACTGTGAATTCTCGTTCAGAAATATGTGTTTGATGCCTTTCCTAATTTCTGTGCTTTGAACAGTTGAAGGGATAGGTCCTAGAGTCTAGATCTGGTAGTGAAAAGATTGCTTGCCTGGTATATAGCACAGATGCATGTCCCTGGTATGAAACTTAGAAACAAATTGGAAGATTTATTTCTGCTTTGTGATATTTTATTTAATTGGGCTGGGTTCAACTCTATATTGGGTCACAGAGCTCCTACAATTCACTTGGGGAAAGGTTTGTCCTCTTGAGCTTGCCAGCAATCATTTTACTTATTCTTGTGCCTTACCAGTACATTTTCTTTTTTTAAATTGTGGTCTAATGAAATGTTAAATGAAAAACAAACAAAGAATAGGGTGGAGTAAAGGCTGATATAACAATAAATTCTTAAAAGGAGTAGGCAGTGATAAATTCTCAGTGGTAAACAATATTTCAAAAGCTATCATTCTATCTTAATTCTTGTTTGCAATTTTCATGGAAGCTTGTTTCGCAGTGATGGTATCTTTCTACACAGAAACAACAAATAGGTGATAGTCAGGTATTGACACAAAACTGACTGTCAAGTGGAGGTTCTTGGTCATCAATCACAGCTCCTCAAAGATGATCTAGAATAGGCTGATTCATTCC
The DNA here is from genome assembly GCA_007922195.1 of Podocnemis expansa. Lineage (NCBI taxonomy): Eukaryota > Metazoa > Chordata > Testudines > Podocnemididae > Podocnemis > Podocnemis expansa. Next base: position 23,197,029 of record ML682004.1, on the reverse strand, counting down.
TCAAAGATTATCACTATTGTTTATTTCTGGAGGTATCCACAATTTTCCCAACAAAAAAGAAGCCATGGTCTCTGCCTCAGAGAACTTACAATCTAAAGACAGATGGACAGACAGTGAGGGCAGGGGGAATGAGCAGAGCACATATATTTTTAGGTCAACAAAAATGTCAAAATCTAATGTGTGTTTATATTTGTAGAGATGAGGGGGTAATGATAATCAGAAGAGGGGAATAGTGTGTGCTTGGATGCAAACTTTTGCTGTGAAGATAGAAAATAAAGGCTGGATTTTGGAAATGTTGAGGAGAGTGAAGAGGCAAGATTGGGCACAGCTTGAATGAATGGGATAAGAGCGAGGATGAATCAAATATAGCCACAACTGACAAGCTTTCATGGCTGGGGAGAAGGTTGCGGTGCCAAGGGTTACAAAGAAAGAGGGTAACTGAGAGGGATGTTAAGGAGTTTGGTTTTGCCTACATTAAGCTTAAGGGAATAGGTAGCAGCCCGGAGGGTATATTGGTGAGCAGACCAAGATGAGCAGTTGAAGATAAGTCAACACAGGCAGACTTGCAAGTTACCAGAAGAGATGTAGTTAAAACCAAAGACTGGAAATGTGATCGTATCATGGTAATGCAAATTAACGCTGAAAGCCTTTTTGTTGTTGTCTTCCAGACTGTTTAACCCTAATCCTTTTTGCCGTGAGACGCTCTTACCCGTGATCTCTGTTTAGATCATGGGTCTCAAACACACGGCCCATGGGCAGCATATGGCCCCTAAAGCTATTTCCTGTGGCCCGCAATGACACTATTGCTACTGATATTTGCAATATTGTATGAAAATGTTTCAGTGGTGTGGCCCCTAAAGCTATTTCCTGTGGCCCGCAATGACACTATTGCTACTGATATTTGCAATATTGTATGAAAATGTTTCAGTGGTGCGGCCCTTGGGCTAACGTACTAGTCCTCATGAGGCCCTCTACCAGTCCTCATGTGGCCCTCATGGCGATTTGAGTTTGAGACCCCAGTTTAGATTGTTTTAATTTATTATTTTAAGTCTTTTCATTCAATCATAAGGTCCTAGAATTCAAGGAAGAGGAGGTTAGACTAAGGGAGAAAACAAAAACCTTTCAAAAAAATCTTTAATTACTTCAGAATCCATACTTGCTTATTTTATAGTCTCTTGCCTTTTTTTTTTTTTTTTTTGCATAGCAGATGACAAGAGAGAATTAACCTATAATGGCTTTGTCTGTGATCTTTCCTTTTGTTTCAGTTTATGTAATTAAGAAATTTCCAGGACCTTTTCATGTTTATTTTATTCATCAAAACATACTTCTCAAATGTTATGGATATAGAATCCAAAATATAAACCAAATCAGTTTTGGAACAAATTGATTAATAATATTTAACTGCTCTAGGTACTTAAGTTGTCAATACTTTACAATATTGTGTTTTGTTCACCTTGTACCTTACCTCTTTTAATATTTTGAATACGTCCTGAAAACAAATCTAATAAACAATGTATTCTCAGATGTGCCTCCATTTCTGTATGATAAAATGTATAATGACAGTATAATCCTGGTTGCACCAAAGTTAATGGGAATTTTTCCATTGACTTCAATAGGTTCAGGATCTCACCCTGAATTTGTGTGTGTATAATGAGAGAAAAATAGGAGATAACAAAGGAGTATCAAAGTTCTTAGCATTGGGAACCCAAATTCTGAGTGGGTTAATGGAAGAATATAGCAATGAATTTTTATTATTATTATTTTGATGCTATAGTGATGGGAGCCAGAAAATTAACTAGGTAAACACAGGGCTGGAGCTGCCATGAGGCGAACTGAGGTGGCTGCCTCAGGTGCCATACTGGGGTGGGAGGGGGTCTTCTCGAGGAGCTTGTGTTTCTGGTTGCTTTCTTGAACCCACTTGAGGAGAACAGGCAGTCAACTGAAGTAGTAGGAGCCAGTTAGGACCTTAAGATGCTGATATCTTCCTTCACTCAGACCCTACTACCAGCCTGCTTATTTGTCCCTTTCAACTGAGCCTTGAGAGCCACGATAGCTGACACAGGACAGCAGTGATGAGTGAAAAAAGAAAATGCCCCTGCGGGGTAGCATTCAGAAGAAGCAAGCAAGCAAGGGGAGCTTTTCTATCTAAGCAGGAAGGAGCTTCCCTGAGATACATAGACACAAATGTTCATAGTGAGCCTTCCAGCCCCAGTAAGGATGTGAGTGGTGAAGAGATGCCTGATCTTCCAGGTAGTCAGAGTGCAGGTGACCTGGCAGCTTCTGCAGGATCCATATCTCCATCTCAAATGGATGTAACCATGCACATTCCTGAAGAAAAGTGCAGATCAGAGAAGCGTGTGGTGGAGGCTCAAGAAACAGCTGCTGCTGAGTTTAGTTCCTTAAGCCTAAATGATCCAGGACTGTGGACCCACAGTACTGTGAGAGGAGTAACAGGAAGAAGGCAGAACTGAGACCTTTCAAAGTTTTGGCCCAAGTGAGGGGGCATGGGAGCATCATTTGAGCTCCCCATCTCAGATGCCAAAATTTTGTGGGCCAGCCCTGGGTAAACAGATTTTTCAGACAGAATTTGATATAGATGCCTATACACGTACACCTATTTTGGTACCGATTTAAATGCCTGTTCCAAATTGGGCAGATCAGATCCTTTTTCTAGATCAGTGGTTTTCAGCATATTTACCATTGTTGGCTGCGTATGCAGTTCTCTATATGTTATGTGGGACACATACATACAATGCATACTACCGCCAAGGATGTCAGATGGACCACAGCTATGTGCTGATTGGGCTGTGGGTTGAGACCCACTGCTCAGGAATGTAGGTAATAGAAAGTTGAACAATGGGCTTAGAAAAGCAGGGTGTCATCTGTCTTCTTCAGGAAGATGCTGTCTGTGCCAGTGTTACAGTACTGATGCAATCTTTTCTTATTACAAGTTCCAAATGGGTAGCCATGTTAATCTAGTCCAGCAGAACAAACACAGAGTCTGGTGGCCCTTTTCAAGACTAACAAATTTATTTATCACATGAGCATTTGTGGGAGAGAATCACACTTTGTCAGACACTTGAAGATGGAGAACTTTTCTATAAGTTCCCCATCTTCAAGCGTCTGATGAAGTAGATTCTCTCTCATGAAACTTATGTGATAAATAAATTTGTTAATCTTTAAATGGGCCACCAGACTCCTTGTTTGTCTTGTTCCAAAGGGGCAGCCATGTTAGCCTAGTAAAGCAAAAAAAGCAAGGAGTCTTGTGGCACTTAAAGACTAACAGATTTATTTATCGCATGAGCTTCTCCCACGAAAGCTCATGCGATAAATAAATCTGTTAGTCTTTAAGTGCCACAAGACTCCTTGCTTTTCTTGTTTGTCTTATTACAGTTGATTCTACAAATTGACATTATATTTAAAGAAAGAAAAATCCCCCCCCCCATCTCCTCAACTGAATTCCTGACACAAGAAAATCATGGTTTTCAAAGACATTTCTGGCTGCCAGTTCCAATAAAACTGGCTGTAATACACACCTGGGAAAACAAGGAAAGCTGCTTGAAGTGTATATGTATGTAGTAGGAGTGTGTAATCTAAAGGCATGTTTTGCAGGGACTTAAAGCCATTTCTAACAAACAGGATAAATTTATCAATAGTACTGTTAAACCAGTTAATACAAGACCAATTGAGATGAGCTTGGGGGGGTAAACTTGGAGAGATGAGCAATCAGGTCACAGGATATAACTTTGATTGGCCAGTACACAAGGGGCCTGATACCTTTTTACAAAAAAATAAATTTGAGGGTGTATAATGTAATCTGTATGGGGCTGCCTTCCATTTGAACGTATGAAGGAAGATGTTGGTCTTGTTACCTTACCATTACTGGGACCCAACTTGTTGCTGAATCCCCTGGGCTGCTGTAGTAGTTGTTGTGTAGACATATGTTCAAAGGAAGCTATATTGGATGGATCTTGGGTCTGATTCATTGTGGCAATTCCTGTGTTCCCATGTGTACAGTAGGGGAAGAGCTTGCTTGCATTTTCTTCCTCTGCATTCTCCAACTGTGACCTTTACAGGGCTAGCTGTATGTTTCAAACATCCATCAGGAAAGTATTCCCATTCAGGACAGCACTTAAGCACATATTTAGTTTAAGTCAGTGGTATTTACATACATGTTTAAGTGCTTTACTAATCTCAGACTCCATTAGGACAAATAATTAAAGGCAGTCAATTAATTAAATGAATTTTGCTATCAACTACATTAGATAATATCAGTCCATTAAAAAGTGTTCATCTAAAAATTGTGTGATATGTTTTTACGCCTTGTGCATAGAAAAAACTTATTTTTAATAACAAAAATCTGAAAATACGTACGCAAAGGCAAAAATGCAAGAGGTGGGAGATTTAGGGCCAATGATATCGAAATAAGCAAAATTCTAAGGATAGGCAAGAAACCTTTAGAGAAAATCAGACATAGATGACAAAATATTATGTGTAAACCATATTCTTGGCCTTTAAGCTCTTTCAGTCAGGGACCTTTAAAATGCCTCATGCATATTTAGTGTGCCAACTCTGGTTGTTTTATTAAGACTATTACAATATTTGGTGTGTTTATAAAAGGCCAAATCAGGTGACGGTGTGAAAATGGTACTTGCCATAGAAAAATGAAAAGGGTTTCTTCTATTAGTGTTATGGAGAAAAGTACGAGAAAATGAACCTAGAAGATTCAAAAACCAGAAGACAACTAAATGGATTGGTTTAAATATAATCAGATTTTTAAAAAATAACCTAATAATTTTTAGGAGACCCAACTCACTTTGAATTCTTGTTATGGCAAGACAAGTTTCTATATATGGAATAATAATAATAGTAATAATAATAATAATAATAATGTATCTATGTATGTATGTATTGCAAAGTTATAATTTGGAAGAAAAAATATTTTATAGAGTAGATGATAATATGTAGGGATAGGGAGCTAGGTGGGCAAGCAACCTTCAAAATTGGCCAGCCCTCTAGCAGCTGACAGAATCAACATTGGCTTGTTATATTTCATTATAAATGTTTTTTAAACACTGTGTAAATATTTCCTTAAAAATACAGAGCTGACTGTAGTATTTTAAAAGTCCTTATTGCCTTTTAATCACATTTTAATTCTCTTGCCTTTCTCTTTTGTTCACTCTTTCTTAAACAAGTCTTCACTGCGTTTTTTTGCATTTGTTTTTTAGTTGTCGACTTTCCCTAATCCAGAATTATAGCACTTGTTTGTTGTTTCTTGACGCAAATCCTCCTGTCACCTAATGTATAAGTTTAAAGCAGTCTTTTGTGTGGCTGAAAGAAATTAGCTAAATAGCACTGTTTTATTTAATTTCAGGACCGCCTCTTTTTCGTCATGGAATATGTAAATGGAGGAGATCTAATGTTTCAAATTCAGCGCTCACGTAAATTTGATGAGCCTCGATCCCGCTTCTATGCTGCAGAGGTCACATCAGCACTCATGTTTCTTCATCAACATGGCGTCATCTACAGGTACTTTTTTGATTAAGAATGAAGTATTCTTGAGGCTCAGGGCTGATTTTGGCTGAAATCCTGCGTCTCTTAGCAACCAGATTTAGATTAGTCGTTTGTTCCAATTTGCTTACATAGAACTTTTTTTTTGACTGTTTATCATTCAGAATGTTAACATTTGAATAGCCTCTGCAGCAATCGCCAGCTGTGTGTGCCAGTTTTGTATTATAGTACAAATAAAGCTTTTTTAAAAAGCTTGGCACATTCTGACCTCGAGGTGACCTTTTTGTAGATCAGTGCAATCTCTTCACTTTCCTCTCTGTGCCATAGATTTCCTCTCGTTTTCAAACTCCCTGCCACTTCCTGAGTTTGTTTGTCCTAGTTGTCTCCAGTCTGATAGAATCGGGATAGCAGTTTGCAATGCTTCACTTTATGCCCTTTTTTCTTAACTGTGAGGGTGAAGTCTCATTCCTTAACAGGAAGTGGCTCTTTGCAGGCAATTTGGATTTGCTTGTTACTGCCCCAAGTCCCCATCCGAACAAAAACGACTAAATCACTGATCTTCCAGTTTAAAAAAACCAAAATAATTTATCAACGTTTTTGTTATGCTGTGAAGAATGCAGTTAGGAATAAATATTTATTATTTGAAATGAGCAACCACTTGAGAAATTTTCACCCTACTATCCATATGTTTATTAAGTCCTTTATCTTGTCGTTTCACCCTTCCTCTCTTTTTAACTTATTTTTGGCAGCCTGTCACCACTTGTGATAAATCTTGCCTGCCTGTAGCAAACAGAATAGCTGTAGGTTTTGAGATGTGTATCTTTTGTGCCGTGCTGTTTCTAATATTCTTCCTCATAGATTTTCAGTCTTATTTTAGGGGAAAGAGGGGGAAATCAAGTTTTCTGATGTGAAAACAGTCTAGCATTTTAAAAGATGTTGTGTTAGAGTTGCTTGGAAAATGGAGGTAGTGAGAGCTAAAGATGTCCACCTCTAGTCCCAAGAAGCAATTTTCTGTCAAAAATCTGTTTTTCAATGGAAAAATGGGCTTTGGGCTTAACTAAAATTTTTCACAGAAAGTATCTGCTTCCCATGGACAAATTCAACTTTTCATTTAAAAAAAAAAAAAAAGGAATGGTTTAATTCTTTTTGAATGAAAAGTTAAAAATTTCTATGGAAACTGGACACTTTTTATGAAAATTCTCATTCAGGCAAAAACCCATTTTTTCCATTGGAAAAACAGATTTTTGACAGAAAAATGTTGACCAGGCCTTGGGTTGGCTATCTCTAGTTGCTGGTGGCTGCAGTTGGATGTCTGGCTGATCCACAACACTGACCATCAAGTTGTAAGTCTCATAAAAGTAAAATCAATTTACCAGATCCATCCTGGACTCTTTCCGAACCTTCTTGTTCTGATTTTCAATGGTTCCAAGTGCTCAGGCCCTAAATACGTACTTTATTTTTGCTGCTTGTGTAAGGACTCTTTTTTTCAGTTCCAAAACAAGCACATCAGTAGGGTTTTGGTAACTACCCTTTGAATGTTTCAGAATTTCATAAATTGCCTTGTGGGGAGGAAGGGAAGGAGTTTGATGGCTTAATAAGGAAGGATTTTGAGGATTAGTTCTTCTAGAGAGGCTAATATTCATTTCTCAGCACTGGTAGGTGGAATTTATACTCTAAGTAATTAGCAGTTAATTTACTGATTTCGTTGAACCAAACCAAAAGGTCACTTCTCAGACAAATTATCCCTGGTGTGAAGAAAATCCTAATCGATAAAATTACATTCCACCTTCCAACTATGGGTATGTGTTATAATTCCCCCCACCCCACCCCGGCTCATATGTACCACTGTTGTGCTTTGGCTCTGAACTGCAGTGGATCACTCTGTTAACACATTCATTCTAACTGTGCCTTTTTATCATACTCTAAATGCTTGCCTCCCAAGAATGTTGTGATGAGGGAGCAGTGCTGTGTGATTTAAAGTGTACTGAGATACTTTCAACTTCTGGCTCAGTAGCCTATATTGACATAGCTCTGGTATACTGTAATAAAACATGCTGTGGTATTAAAATAATTGGTGGTGTATTTGTACAAGGACTAGTTTTATAAGGGACAAATTGAAAGAAAAGAACATGAGTTGTGAAATGAAAGCAAGGAAAATCCATTAAGAACACATCCCTTTATGTTCCCTCTGTTTCAATACAATTTCTCTGACCTGGATATTATTTTATTCAGAGTAACTATTAATTTCTCACCCAAAGGTCACTAAGAATCTTGACACCAATAAATGATTTGAAGGTATCTCATCCATGATCTCATCATAGTTATAGAAATGTAAGGCTGGAAGGGGTCTCCAGAAATCATTTTGTGTATCCCCCACCAACAATTTCCTGCACTGAAATAAGACCAAGTATGCCTAGGACCTAGACCATTCTTGACAGGTGTTTGTCTAATCTGTTGCAAAATCTCCTATGACTGGAATTTCACAACCTCCTTAGGTAACCAATGCTTAACTGTCCTTATGGTCAGAAAGATTTTCCTAAAATCTAAGCTAGTTCTCCTTTGTAGCTAACTGAATCAGATGGTTTGTCCTCCTCTTACAAGGCATGGAGAACAATTGATCACCATCCTTTTTATAATAATTTTGTACATCTGTGAAGATTGCTATTATGACCCCTGCAGCCTTTTCTTCTCTAAAGAACATGCAAAATTCTTTCAACCTTTCTTAATAGATAAGGGTATGATTCTGTCACGGACATCACAGATTCCAGGTCCTTCAGAATTTCTCCAGGGACAGGCCAGAGCAGTGTCTGCCAGAATAGCTGGCTGATGGTCAGTCCCAGGCCCACTGGAGCAGTTGCTGGGGTTTAATAAGTCTTCCCTCCTCCCCCCAGGCCTGGCACAGCAGCAGTCATCCCCTACAGCAGAAGCTGCAAAGGGGCTGGAGCAACTGCAAGCCCCAACAGCACTCTGTTTGTCCTCCCACCAGGTATTTTTAGTGAAAATCAGTGACAGGCTGTAGACTTCTATGACTTTTTGTTTATTGCCCATAACCTGTCCCTGAATTTTATTAAAAGATGCCCATGACAGAACCTAAACCTTACTAATAGGTCATGCTTTCTAAACCTGTTGCTGTTTTTATTACTCTTCTCTGGACCTATATGTTCACATCTTTCTTAAAGTGTGGTGCTCAAAACTGATACACCAGCAGATGGATCTCACAACTGCTAAGCAGAATAGAGCAATTACCTTACAAGTCTGAAATGTGAAACTGCTATTAATACCTCTCAGAATGACACTTGCTTTTTCTGTAAGAGCAATATACTCTGTTAACTTATACTGTAAGACAGGGTTATGATTCATACCCAGTGATAAGCCTTTCAAGAATGCTAAAATGTTTTTCAGTATTTAACATGCACCAAAATGCAGTCATCTTTCAGGGAAAAGATCCATAATTACTGTTTGAACTTTGAAACCTTGCACTGATTCATGAGGAAGAAAAAGGTATTTGGTTCTAAATTTATTTGTATCCAAAAAGTGGTGGCATGAGCTAGCAAAAATAAAATAAAATAAAACACTTGTGACCTTGAATAACCACCAATCAAAATACCTGACCATCCCTCCAGAACTCAAATGAGGTAAATTCACACTTCTGTACAGTGACAGCTCTAGAAAAGACACTGAGATATGAAATTATGATGTTATTGAAGGTGGGAAATGTTGCTTATATGGGCAGTATTTCAGGAAGTGCTGTGACCAGATAGGTAAGGAAATATGTTTGAAGGGAGTAAAGATTTTGAAATACCTGATATAACTTCAGGGCTCTGCCTAGCCACATATTTGGAAGCATTCATTTGGAGCTAAACACAACTGTTTATTTCTAAAAGTATAACTCTCTAGCTCAGAATTTCTCAACCTGCAGTCTGTGGGCCACTTGCGGCCCAGTCGGCACAGAGCTGTGACCCATGTAACATCCTCAGGACCACACAGTAGTATATGTAAAGTATTATGTGGATATGGCACACGTAAAACGGAGAGAGCTGTCCATATGGCCCACAATAGTAAATAGGCTGAGAACGATTGATCTAGCTAGTGCTTTAGCTTGTTAGTTAGATTTTTAGAGCATTACAATGCTAGTTAGTGATCATGTTTTTTGATGGCTGGTATTATCCTCATTTCCTCCAGAGTTCAATGGGAATTTCCCATTTCAAAAAGGAAATTCAGCTCTAAGTTCATGCCTTTCAAATTGGCTCAGCAGCAGTTTCCTGTTTCATTTCAATTATCTGTGTAATAGTTAGAGTTATATATCTCTATGCTGTTGCTTTATCTGATTCTGCTGCTTGTGAAAACAAAGGTCACATTCTCAACTGATAGAAATATTTTTATATAGAGATAATTGCTGTTTTTTAAAAAAGCCCTGACATGATTGAACCTTTGTATGCTTTGTGATGGCCATCTAATGGGATTATGGAAGCTCCTCAGTGCGGGAAGTGCATCTTCCATGCCTTTCACAGTGCTAAACAGACTCTAAGGCTATACTTACACTGGAGGTTTGTCAGCTTAAGCAACTCCAGGGCCACATTAGAAGTTCATTAAGTCGACTTAAGTGCTTGCTTAAGTCGACTTAATAACTCTCACCCTTAAGGTTGACTTTAAGAGTTAAGTTGACTTTATTAAGTCAATTTTATAAAATGTGCACATTAAAGTCAACTTAGTGCATTAGTGCCATTTAACTCGACTTTATAAAGCCAACTTAAGCCATGGGACCCATTTAAAGTCTACTCTATTAAGTCACTTTAAATGGGTCCCCTGGCATAAGTTGACTTTATAAAGTCAACTTAAACAATAGGGCCTCACTAAGGTCTACTTTAAGTCAACCTTATTAAGTCAACTTACCTGAGCCCTGTAGTGTAGACATGGCCTAAGAGCTTAACAAGTAAAAAGTAAACTTGAATGATTTTCCCTCCAATTATTTGGTGGTGGTCGAGCAGCATTGCACACACTTACCCACAAAGTTAATGAAAACTCTTTCAGCTTGGTCCAGAGCAGTAACACTCTTGTTATTTGTGCTGGGCCATTCAAACAGACCCATTAGTCATGAAAAATGCTACTACTAATTTGTGTTTTGAAGAAGAGACTAAGTGATTGTTGCCTATGAACCCAGTGATGAAAGATCATGGGCTACACCCACCATTTGACTCCTAAAGTCAGTTGCCAGAACTTTGATGTACTCTGCTGTGTTAGAGGAGTGTGCACTGAGAATAGCAGTGAGGAAACCAGTCTTATCTCTTCCACTGGTTGCTAATTTTATAGTTCTCTGCACTTCATGGACTTCATTATTCTATGTTCTAGTTTAACCAAAAATTATTGTAGGGTGACCGTATTTGAACTTTCCAAAAAAAGACACTCTGGAGAGGGGTTGATGAAGGGCTCTGGATATTGAGTGGGGGATTTCAAGGCAGGGTCGTCGCAAGCCGGTAAGCTGGGTAAGCGTTCCAGGGAGGTGCCAGCATTTGCGGGGCACCAAAAGGGGACAGCGCCGTTGTGCTCCCCTGATGACATCACTCACCTGTGCCAGTGTCACTCCACTGCAGGGGGTGGGGCCACAAACCTGAGCGCCATTCCTGTTTCAGGAGCTATGCAAGGGGATGATGGGGGCTCTAAGCAGTTAGCAGGGAGTCAGGGAGGTATGGGGGCTATGGGTGTGGGTGATGGGGGGTGTGGAGGGCTCGGGGTGATAGTGAGTGTGGGTTCTGGGTGCAGATGTGACCAGATGTGCTTATCATAAGTGAAATTGGGCTTACTGGGAAGCACAGCCGCTTATAAGCCACCAGTCTTGGGTTGGGCTTCTTTGCGGCTTCTTTCTGAGTGAGTAAAAGTCTTTTACTCACTCAAAAGAAGCCCCAAAATTTAAGACTTCCTCCAGCCAATCCCAGCTCATCTGTGCTTTGCTTGCATCTGCCAGCCAGTCAGAGTCTCAGTCACAGCAGGCTGGGCTCCTGGACACCTCCCCTTCCCCCACTGCTCTTTGTGAGTCTGTCAGGCATGCTGGCCTTTGGTTGGGCTCACTCAGTACTCAGTTAGCCTTTGATTGGCTCATTCCCTATCAGGGGCCTGCCTGCTTTTTCCTTTTGCTATCAGTCACAGAGTTCAATAGGTATCTTTTGTTATGAGCCACTTTATTCTTTTGCTTAGGTTGTAAACTCTTTGAAATAGTGACTGTCTTTACATTTTGTTTGTACAGCACCTAGCACAGTGGGATCCTGATTCGTAACTAGGACTCCCCAATGCTGTGATAATACAGACAAATAATAACAATATTTCAGTGTGTCAGGGTAGCTTATTTCAGCTTTGGAGGGTTTCAGCCCCAAATGCTTGCTTTCAAAATGTAGTGCTCTCTGTACTTTGTAATGAATAGAGTGACTGTGGTGAAGGACACCTTAGCAGACAATATTATGAAGAATTTGAATATAAATATGCTTGTGCCAGTCCCTATGTACATCTGGGTTTTGTTTTGTTTTTTCTTACAGAAACTCTGTGTTCTTTAATGCTCAGAAAATACAGTAGTTAGGATGTTGATTGATTATTTCCTTTGAAGATCAGCACTTTCCCTATCAAGGCAACAGTGTAAATGACGCACATCCGAGTTTCTCAGCGAACAAGCATCTCAAATTAAAAGTACTTTCAGCTGGATTTTCTGTGTATAGCATGCACTATTTAGAAAGTCTAACTGCGGTTGTGATTGTTCCACAGTTTACTGCAACCCGTAGTGTCCACCATTTTAAAAGTCAGCATTTTCCAGGTTAACTCAATCTCATATTTTGAATGGTAGCAGCCAAATACATTGATTGAAAAGTATTCCCCCATGTTAACATGTTGAACCAAAACTGAAGATGCAATAGTTTAAATCTGCTTTTTACTATATAAAGCATATTTAATAGATAAACAAGTTTTTTATATAATCAGACACCTGAGAAACAATGAGGCATGTTAACTCATTGTGGGCTAGATTGTCTCTTGATTTATTTGGTCACAATCTTACAATGCACTGGATTCTTAGGCATTTTGGCTGGGCACAGAGGAAGTAGGCACACTACACCACCTGCATGGGGCAAACCAACCCTGATTAGAGAATGAGCCCACTTGAGGGGAATCAGACAGTTTCCTATATGGAGGAGAAAGGGGAAGGTCACAGGGTGTGCCTGTCTGACTTGCTCCCCCTACTCCCATTTCAGGGGAAGACTGGACACCATGGAATTGCTGCAGTTAAGAGCTTGAAGCAGAGTGCTGAGGCAGGAGGGAGTCTGCCTAAGTCAGGGGAGTGTGAGCTTTATTTAGTGGAAGGCTGAACAGCAAGACTTCTGGATTTAGTTTTGATCTTTGTTAATAAATCAGACACTAAGGAGGATTGTTGTGACTGGACTGGAAAATGCTATGTGAAGTTCATTTGGGGATCCAGAAGGGAAACTGAGGTGAGAGGCTGCCTGCAGGGCTGCTCTGAGGCTATCGAGCGGTACTGTTTGACAGCCGCTCTTCTATAGCTGCCAACAAATTGTTCCTACCGCCCTCCGTGTACAAGGGGAAGCAGGGAGGGAACTGAACTTCCTGTGGACGTGTCTGAGTCACAGTGCCTTCTGGGGCTGCTCCTTGAATGGTGCAATGTAGGCACCTGTGCCTTGAACTATATTCTGGCTGTAAGTTTAAGGGTCTTAGTCTCCAAAAATGGGGAATGGGTTCCGAAGGTGTTTAATATAATGGACTGCCAGCCTCTCTGCACTCTCCTCTATTGGATCTAGGCAGGTCAGCAATTCCTAAATGAATTTACAAGCAGGATGTCTCCTTGCAGCAAAAGGCAACAGAGTGGGGTAGAGAGAAGCGGGGCTGAAGAAAAGGTGAAGTGGGAAGAACTGTTGGTTCTCGTAGTTCCGTCATTCTGTCTGAAAGAATCCACCCCAGTCTCTGCCTAGCTTCTGTGTTGTGCTGAAGGCAGCTATTACATAGGAGAGCCCTTTAACAAGATTTCCAGCTGTGGGATGGAAGAGAGAAGACTGTGGGAATAGGATGTGAACCATGCGATCATTCCAACTATAGAATGTTTTAAAATTTCTCCTGATTTTGGAAGTGAAGAAATTCCTCAGTTTAGTTGGGGAACATTGAGCTTGCAGAAGAACTAGGTATATAAGGAAAAAGTAATGGGCATATAATATCAAAAAGATAGGGTAGCAACATTGCTTTAACTTAGGGAATTGTATATTTTCAGGGCAAGTTCCTAATGTGAAGGTCAGCATCATTATTTTTTTTAACTCGTGTTTATTTGGTGCAAGATTTTCCTTATTTAATGCCTGGGGTTTTTTTAATATTGCAGTATGTAAATAAAGCCACGACCCCTACCTTCTGATCATAATGTGGGAGTGAGTTAATGTTAAATGAGAGAGGGTGGGAGGGAGTGGGAGTCTGCCAGGGCTAATGCCAAGTTTACATTCCTGGGAGGGCAACCATGTTCCTGCGGACGCTGTAGGAAGGGGAACAGCACTTAATGAGAGATAACGACAGCAAAATCTTATTGCTCACAGGAAGTATGAGAAAAATATTTATTTTCTGTTTTGAATGTCAATTATTTTAGGATGTTAGATATTTCTCTTTTTACTTCCATAACAGGAAAAATGTGTATTATCTTCCTGCACTGGATAAGGAACTTTAACTAAGGGATGAGCCTGTGAAATAAAAAATCTACATCATCACAGCACATGCTTACACTATTGTTTATGGAGATCATTCAGTCCCTGCAATTTTCTCTATAACACTGAGAAACATCTTTCTTGTTTCCGTGGAAATAAATACACAAGTCCCTGTCCATTGTAGCTTTTTTAGTCCGTTTTCCCTAAAGAATGAAATGAGAATAAATTTTGTTTTTCATTGTGTTGAAATTTTGTAGCTACAATCCTAAATTTAAAACCTTGACATTCAAAAGCTGAGACACTAACTGACAAAAGGAAGGGAAATCAAAGTAAAGGTTGAGTCTCCGTTGTGCCCTACATGTTCATATGTCTCTGAAACAGTTAATGATATTTCTCTAATTGCTTCAGGCTTTGTATATTGGGAATGAAGCTATGATCACTTCCATGCCGTTGAATACACCTTCCAATGTTCCATGGTAATACATGCCATAGCACCCTTGGCCAAGTGTTCTCAGGTGCTGTTCCATATATAACCTTGGAACACTAGCACATCAAAAGGTTCTCACTATATTTTTTTAACAGAAGAGTTCAGAAGAGAAGGGAATAAATAACTTAGTGTCACTGTTAGTCCCACATGTTTAAGCAACCCTAGATTTAAGCTGTTTAACAGAGCAAATAAAATAAAAATGATCGTATTTTTTGGAGCAAACAAGGGAAGGGGGTATAAAATGTGCCTATTTAAAACGTGGTTATTTTCATGAAACATTCTGATAGTCCCAATATTTTCAGGTTTTGGTAAAAATCTTTTATAATTTTTAGCATTTTTAGTTTTCATTTTGCAATTACTATCCTTCTTTTTTCTTTTTTGGTTCAAGTTTTTTCACAGTCAGTTTTGATTGGTCAAGAAGGAAACCACTCCAAGTAGCTTTAGGCATGAGTTTCATTCTGTGCATGTAAAAGTCTGTTTTAACTCACTGAGACTACTGTTATGCATAAAGTTAAGTGTGTTCATAAATGCTTGTGTGATTGGGGTCTCTGTAGGACTTTTCAGAATTGAATTTTGTTCATTTCAAAACAAAAATGTCACATTTGAACATTAAATATTTTCAAATAAAAAAATCTGCAGCAAGTTTTGGAAAATCAAAGATCTGTCCAGTTTTGGAAATCAGCAAAACCAAATATACATATAAAACCGAAATATATATAAAAAACTGAAACTTGCAGAATTTTATTTTCCACTTTAGTTGCTCCTTGGTGTTTTAAGTAGAACAGAGAAAATGAACATTAATGTGGTTCACTGGGTGGTGGGCTAAAATGATGTGATATCACAAAACTTAGTTTTTCAACATCTCTTTAATAAACCTGACAGGTCTGGATTTGTTAGTACTTTCTGTTCTTTCTAACATGATTTGTACCTACCTGGTACTGAACAGTAGCCAACAGTCCCTGATTCTGAGAGCTGTTTCAGAGCCATTAAGCCAATTTCCTTAAAGGCAAAGTACCAACAGTGCTAGGTTTGCCAGCTTTCTAATTTGGGAGACCCAACACACCAGCTCTGCCTCTTCCCTCAGGGTCCTGCCCCCCACTTGTTCCTCTTCCCCACCTTTCCCATTGCTCACTGCTCTTCTCCCTCAACTCCCAAGGGACTTGCAAACCCAAGCTCCAGCAGGCCACTTTGGAGTGCAGGTCAGAAGAGCACTGCCACTGCACCAGTGGGGCAGGGGAAGGAGGCAGTGTGTGGAGCAAGGTGCCAGGAACAGCCAGAAAAGCACAGTGCAGTGGATGGGTCTGCCTTCCCCAGTGACCGCACTTACCTCTCTGCTGGAGCTGGGACAGGAGCCAGTTCTTCCCTCAGCTGAACTCCATTGGCTCAGCAGCAGCTCCTCTTCTTCTTGTCCTCCAGATGGTGGAGCATAGGCTGACTGCAGTTACTCTGGTAACAGTAAACCAGACTTTTGGTGTCTGGTCAGCAGTATTTTGAATGGACACTGCCAGGTTCCCTTTTTTACCAGACTTTATGGTCAAAAACGGGACATCTGGCAACCCTAAAAATAATCAGAGGGAAAAAAGTGTAATAATAATAACTTTCAAAAAGGAAATTACATTTCTCTGTAAAAGGAGAGAGAGAAGCCAGACAAGCTGGTACCTAATTTGGAACCCGCAAGGCCAAAGCCGGAAGGAAGGTAGTACTCCAGAGTAACCAGAAGACTTACAGAAGAGGAAACCAGCCAATAAGAAACCCAACATTTTTAGCCATGCAAGAAAGCCAACACCACAGTCAGAATTGCCAGTGCCTGGACTGCACCAGGAAGACTTCAGATAAGTCATAACCAACCTTGCAGGGGGAACCAGAGAAAGGAACAAAATGGACCAGCTGTCAACACTGTGCTGAAACGTGATAAGGCCATAATATCTAGCGATCACTTAACACACTATTTACTTAACACACTATTTAATTCAAAATTAATATTGGCAGAAAAAAGATAATTTGGATTTATTTTTAATTCAATAATTATTCTTCAGTAAAAAAATAAAGAATTCAGGCAAAGTGGTAAAAAGTACTGATATCAAAAGAAAAGCAATTAGAAAGAATAGACAAAAAGAGGTTACTAGTCTAATTAAATTAATTTTTTTCATGTACATTTTTAGGTTAAAATACTAAAGATATCATTAAAATAAAAAACAAGATTTTGTCAATTAGCTAAATTTACTCGTTTAATACAAGGTCAGCGTCTACAGTTCACGGTCTAGGTTAATGAAGGGGAAAAGAATTGAAGCAAATTTTATGCATAACTGGTAACTTGTTTAGCATTTAAAGAAATTACTGTGAGTATGGTTAGCAACATGATGAGCTATCTGCATGACTGTTTTTCCTACAGTCTTTACACCAGACACTCTGGCCTGGCCTGACATGATTATAAACTAGTAGAATTTAGTTGTTATATTTCCACGGAAAAGGGTTTTTGCAGTCCCAGATGAATAAGAGCAAGTGAGTGAGCATGGAGATATGATAAATGCACACACACAGATACACTTTTTCCATCAAAGATCAGTTTAATCCAATACTAAGTTCTCTGTGGATCTGCAAGAAAAAAATTTCCTGCCATTCTCTAGAGTCTCTGGATCTCCTCTCCAGAAAATGTATGCTTAGTTGGCAGATTTTAGAGATGGAGAATTGTATTTTGGGGGCTGCGACTCCTTGCATCATCACAACATGTCAACTTTAGACAGTACATACAAAATATACTCACAAAATATATTTATTCACATGACTAGCCTGAATTGCCAGGAAAGTAAATCTCTCATCAAAAGTACTTGTATGGTGCCCAATGCACTAGTATTTGAATTCCTCACAATCTTTTAATGTATTTATCCTCATATCGTTCCAGTGAGGTAGGGAAATATTATCCATATTCTTTAGCTGGGGGACTGAAGTACAGGGAGACTGAGTGACTTGCCAAAAAATTACGTGGGAAGTCTGTGACATAGCCAAAAATTGAAGCTGTGTCTCAGCTGAATGAGAGGCCATTTGACCATTTGCAGGATTGGCAGCTCATCTCTTCTATGCCTCATAGGTAATAGGCTTAACTTTAGTACGCTAACATGTCACAGACTTTGTCACCATTATGTCCACCCACCCTACTATGGAATGGTGAAGCAAAGCCACCACAAATAATTTATCTTGTGAGAATAGGAAGAAAGTATGGGGATGCTCAGTTACACTGTGTGGCCCAAGACTCCAGTTGCTTTTATAAATGTCCCTCACCTACTTAAGTTGTACTTACTCTCCAACAACAATAGAGGTGACAGAACAGTACAACCATACAGTAGAGCCCAGGTAGAGTCATTTTTTGAGGACTCTGTGCTTGGAGGTGAACCCAAAGATAAGAGCAACAATAGAATAAATTCTCCTGGTGCAACAGCACCTGTTAGCAGGTTGATAGAGACAACTTGTCAGAGCCGGCACCAAGCATAAGCAGACTAAAGAATTGCGTAGGGCCCTGAGCAGCAAAAGGGGACCCCCCAATTAATTATTATTACATGTCTAGGGGCACAAACATACCTGTTTAAGGCCCTCAGTGGGCTAGTATCTGGCATCCAAATGTTGCATCTAATTTTGGAAGCCTAGAATGGTAACTGAGATGACTGCAGGCACGTTGAGACAAGAAACCTGTTCTAAGCTCCCACTAAAGACGGTCTGCGGTTGGGAGAGTGGAGTACCAGTAGCTGCCAGCCACTCAACTGATTTTCATTTTTGTAAGTCATTTACATGATCCCAAGGTTGTACACATTGAGGACTCAATTCAGTAATTCTTACAGTGAGCCAAAATTTGGTTCATTTCAATATGATTTGGCATCAGTAGGGCTGAATTGTGGCCCATCAGAATTAAAGTATGTAAAGAAACAGAAAGGACATTGAAATAAAGGATTGCATTTCAAATATCTTTTATTTTATCTATTCCAGATAGTTCTTCTTGACTGAGTATTTTGAAACATACTAACGTAGCCCCCTTTCTCATCTAAGCACTTGCAGAACCCTGCAGCAAAATAAAATCAAATACAATATAACAAAAGATTTCCTCCTCGAAATATGAACACATGCACAATTTAAGAAAAGGGCTGAAAGGATGGGTAAAAAAGGGGGGGGGGTAACAGTGGTAGTTCTACAAGCACCTTTTGGTAAACAATACTTTTGGGATGACCCAGTTGGACAAAACACTGGCTGGGATGATTTAGGGATAGTCGTCCTGTTTTAGCAGGAGGTTGGACTCACTAGATGACTTCATGAGGTTCTTTCCAGCCCTAGTATTCTATCATTCTTTGAAGAACACAAGGAATATTGTTGTAGCTCTGGTGGTCACAGGATATTAGAGAAACAAGGTGGGTGAGGCAAGCTGTTGAGCTTACTGAATCTTTCTCAGATCTCTCTGGCTTGTTTTTCTCACTGGCAGAAGTTGGTCCAAAAAGATACTACCTCACTCATCTGGTCTCTTGTGGGATGAAAAAGACTGATTGAGGATGAGTGGAGGGAGCAGTAAAGTATTCCACATCATAAAGTATCACAGTAAGAGCAAAATCTAAGTAGCAGCTGGTATATGAGTACAGATACCCCACACTACAGGGCTCAGGGCCAGTGTGGCATGTATCTAGGGACAAAGTCGCACAGACGCAGATGTCCTCAAAAAACCTTAGTCACAAGTAACCTGAACTCACTTACAATATCTGGTTTCTCCAAAGAGGTGGTAGTGAAATTAAGTATTAACAGGTAAACACGATAGCATCCAAGAATGTATTTACTTAAAACGGCGTAAGGTTTCCAAGGGAGATTTTATGGTCTGTTAGGCAAATAACACCCATTTTTTAAAAAGTGCCTAAGTATATCCTGACAAACATAATGACACAAATGGAATTGCTATGGTCAATTAAGTGAATGATGGATATTTAAAAGATTTCAAACACATATTGAAACAATAAATCAAACAGTCCTGAGGGAGTCCTTGCAGCAGGGAAATAATATGTACCTAGGCAGTTTCTTAAGTGTGTATTTACCTCAACTAAGCCGGAATTTCAGGTCACAAACTTTGTGGTGCTGATTCTTGAGGACAAAAGAAAGATATTACCAAAAAATGCTTAAATACAGAGTATATTTTGAGCATGAATTGTAATAACCCCAGCGATGCATAGTATCATACCCTATAAATATTATAGAGAAGTCTTGATTCTTATTTATACAAAGGCCTTTTGCACCTTTCTCACAATATAAAGGACCTTAGAATGACAGCAGCCAGAAGTGGAAGCATATATATCGTCTTTGCAGAATGTTCTCTTTTCCCACAGTCTTATGGAAGCCTCTCCAGCCAAACTTGGTGGAGTCAGGACTCTGCAGGTATGCAAGGAGGTGTGTTGAATGGGATAAATGAGGAGGTAACCACTCAGGAGTAGCTTCTCCCCTCAGCACTATCTTGTGTGAATTCCACTTCCAGCCACTGAAATTTCCCTGAGGTGGGAGAAGTTTGTGTCAGCCACCTGTAGCAAAAGTAGGACTCAAAAGAGCAAATGTTACCTTCTTTGGAACTATGAGAGATGTGGGATTTGTCTAAGGTTCTTAGAACATCAGCGGGTTTGGTGTGAATTGCTCCCTATCTATTCCATAAAGGATGAATTATTCTTGCCTCACAAGAATGATTTGCAGGAACCCCAAGGGTTTTGTGGCCCTTGCATGTGCATAGGATGCTTTGACTCTAAATTAGATCTCATGGCTAGTTTAGACCTAAAATTTAGATTGATGCAGCTGCATGACTACTTATATGGTTTAGCAGTCTGAAAAATCCCTGTGCCTGTGAAGCTTAAGCCAGCCTCAGCCCATTGGGGAAACCACTAGGTCAACTGAAGAATTCTTCTGTTGACCTAGCTACCACCTCCCAAAGGGGTGCATGAACTACAGCAATGGAGTTCACATAAGGAGTGCTGCATCTGTGCCACTGTAATGTTTGTAGTGGAGCCATGGCCTCAGACTGAAATGAGCTACAGCTTATAAAAGGGTCTAAGGAAGTGGCTGAATTCAGCCTCATTTATCTTGATTGATGGTGAATGTTGAGACCCACATTATAGTATACCCTGTGAAGTAACACATAAATAAAGTAGTAATAAGACCAACTTTCAACTAATAATGTAACAACTGGCTTCAGTTTAGGTGTCATTCAGACTTTGATACTCTGCATTGCTCTCTTTTGAAGCAAAACTTCTGGGGCTTTCCTTCTCTTAAAACAAAGTATTTTATGTATTAGGATGTTCGTTTCCCAAAATTCCATTTCATCTGATTACTCACTTTCCATTTGAAAGCTGTAATTTCACAAGACATAGCAGAAATATATACTATATGTGATTATGGGTATACATGGTAACACATGCCAAGAAAGCTGCTCGCTGGAGTTTAATATCCTGACCATTTAAATCAAAGGGCCCAATTCTCATTTAGATTAAGTCCCCTTTCTATTGCTTCAGGAGTGTAAAGGGACCTTAAAGTAGGAATAAGTAGAGCCCTGTGCGGATACAAAAATGTGGAACCGCATCCGATCCGCATCCGCTCAGTGATAACATTAATCCGATCCGAAATCCGCGTACCAGGGTTAAGCTGCATCTGTAACCGCAACTGTAACCAAGCTTGGGCTCACATACAACTATTCAGCCTTTAATTGGTTCATTCCCCACATGGGTCCCACCCACTTTTTCCTTTCTTGTTTGTGGTTCGCATGCTGTGCTATCAATCAGATTTCTTTGCCCACCTGTGAAATCTCTGATTGACAGCAACGGCTTGCCAACTGGAAGCAAGAAAAGGAGGAAGTGGGCAGGGGAATGAGCCAATCAAAGGCTAGCAGTGAGTCTCCAAGTCCCACCTTGAGACTCTGATTGGCTGGCAGATCACAATCTAGGATTGGCCAGAGCCCTTCCTGCTTCCCCTGCATGCTGCCGGTAGCAGTTTCAGCAATGGATCGCAGTGTGATAAGGTAACAATAGAAACTGCATCCATGAGTTGATCCGCAGCAATGGGTCTGCGGTTATCCGCACCCGCACCCGCAGATACGGATACCCACGGATCTGCAGCGGATACCCGCGGATTTGCAGGGTTCTAGGAATAAGTTACAGTTACACTCACTTCAAAATGACTTTACAGTGGCAAAGTGATGTAAAGGGACCTTAGTGTAAATGAAAATTTTATAAAAATTTATGGAAAAACAGCTCTTTGGTAATCTGTATCATTACATTTTCTGCAGGTGTTAAAACTGGTTGCTAGTGTGTGTATCAGGAAGTTTAATAAGATATTTACTGGCCTGGCAATGTTTAGATGTTAGTTAGCAGGAGATTTGTGAAATATTACAGTAATACCTTACCACTTGAATAGACTAGCTAACCTTCCCCCCAACCAGCACCCCCAACCCCAAAGAAATTTTCGCTGAGTACTGAAGATTATACCACTTTAAAGCTTCAAATGTAATCTCTCAGGCTCAGACCACATAGTTTGCATACTGAAGAAATTGTTCAGGAACAGTTCATCTTTGTGCAAAGTTTGTCTTTAATCCCACTGAGGTCAGTGTCTGAATAGATTAGCTGCCATGTAAGTATCAAAAGTTAAAGCTGTCCACATTTTTACACATTTACTACTTCCAAGATTTGCATTTGTAAATCAGCCTTCTTAGAACCTTTTTCTTTTCTTTCCATTCTCTGTTGAACTTTTCTACCTGTTCAACAAATACTGGTGTAAGTAGCTCTGAGGATGCATTTTCATGTTGGCAAATGTAAATATCTTGTAAATTACACAAGTCGTGATATGTGGTTTCTCGTGTGACAAGCTTGCAAATCAACTTTCCATAACATGTACGTTGATTAAGAATAGTGCCTTTTATTATGTGTACACGTTGGTAAACATAATAGGTGAACTTTACTTTGTGTCTTCTTATATTGATGATGGCATCACATTGATGATAGATTTAAAGTTTATTAACTGTTCAATCTCAGTCCTTTATTTTGCATGGGTTACATCTGTGCACATAATTATGTTTGAATTAAACTAACTCACAGATTCTCAGTCTGGAAATATCTTATTTGTAAATGTTGATATAACAAATTGAAGCCTTTATCTGTGAACACAGATGTTCATCTCTTTATTCACCTTTAGCTAAAAATGACCAACATCTGAAATACAAATATTTATACATATGTAATGAAACTTGACCATAATTTGTAGTCAGGCTTTGAAAGCAGGACCTCAGTGCCAAAGCAAAGACCTCTGCTACTTGAACAGCAGAACTAATTCCATTACCTGGTAGCTAGACAGTCTCTTATAGTCTGTACAGACCATGAGAGTGGGATGTCACCCACATTTTTCAACTAGGTTACATGCCTTCTATTCTTGAGACTAGTACCAAATCACTGTCAACTTTAGTTGCTCTCACAACTCCATTTCACTTGTTTAGTAGCTTGAGAAATGCAAAAAGAAACCCCTTATTTCATGTAATAACTGTTCAACTTTTTTTTCTAGTGACTGTTTCTAAAACATACCAGTTTTCTGTCTGGCCATAGAGTTAGATGCTACCAACAGAGTCTGAAACATTCTTTGTTATAAACGAGATTGTGGCACCAAAGATTGACAAATTTATTTGGGCATAATCTTTCATGGGTTAGGACCCAATTCATCAGATGCATGAAGTGGAAACTATTTTTTGTTATGTTATAGATCAATGACAAAATTCTTCTTAATTTTGCCAAAATTCATCCCTTATAGAAGTATCCTATGGATTTTAATAGAAAATGGGAACCTTGTAGAATTTATGAACCAAAAAATTCTCCCTCTGCAGCAGAATACTATAGTATGGTTTAAAAACAAACAACTTCTCTCCTCCTCTCCTCCCCAGCTCTAAAAAAAAATCTCATTCACTATTAAATTCTATAGGGTTTTGTAGTAATTTCTTCAGAGCCCGATTACAGGGGTTGGCAACCTTTGCTGGCCCCTGTGCCAGCCCCATCCCTCCAACCCTCAGCAGGTACCAGAGGCGGGGGCCAGCAAGGGAAAGAGCCACCATGCGTGTGGCAGCTCTTGCAGCCTGAGGCCACACTGGGTGGAGCAGGACCAGCAGGGAGGAGCAGCCATGGCACTGAATAGCACCAAGCCCTGCATGCTGCTCAAAATAGGCATGTGTGCCACTTTGGCACATGTACTGGGGGTTGCCTACCCCCTGCCCTATTATATCACTATTGAGTATTGCTTCTTATTAAATGATATGCAGCTATCTGAGGGGTAGAAAAGATTTGAAGTTTCAGATCATACATATCCTTCCCAAGTTCATATCATATTGCTGTGCAAAAACAAGCTTAGGCATGCAAGCTATGCTGCTGAAATCAGAATGGTAGGAGAAATATTAAAACCTTTCCTCCAGTGATTCCAAATAAGTAAACGTTTTGTTAGAAAACAATGTTCTTATGGGTCAACCTAAATATGAATTAATCCATTTGTATGTAACACCGTGTATATTATCCCATGAAAGGCTTCCCATAAAAAGACCCAAAAATTTTGACTGAGCAGTGGGAGTTTGCAAAAGTCTGTGTCTCTATCAACATTCCCTACAAACTTGTTATTTCTGACTTAGGAAGCATTCTTCTCAATGGAAACTTGACATAGAGCTATAATAAGAACCTGCTTGAAGGAAGAACTCATGTTTGTTCCATACTGAAGACACCCTTGGGAGCACGGTGGGGAGAATTTTGAGGCAGTTGTTTGTTTTCTAAAAAGGAGTGCTGTATATAGCAACCTGCAACAACACTCCTCCATTGCACAGTCTACACACCATGAAATTGCAGAATTGTTGCCTTGTACAGAATAGCACAAAAATGCAGGATCTTAAATGCATTCATTCACCTTGTGACGACCTTTGCCAGAGGATTTTACTCTATGTTGTGTTATAGTTGCCAAACTGGAATGATTATTTTTCTTGGAAACTTTAAAAGGCTATATAAGGTCATGGTAGTTAAGGAAATGATAGAAATTAAAGGTGTAGGCTCAAAACAAGCTCCCAGCTCCAAACACTGCCAAAATTTTTAGAAATCTGTATCTGAATCTGGTTGCTCAGTCTGTCCCTAACACAAGCATAAAGTGGAGACTGTGTTCAAAGGTGGTCTTGTGCAGATAAACAGGGGCAGATTAGGCGTCTCTATCAGTGATGATCAGTGACCATTGCCACCCTTGGTAAATTGTTCCAGTGGTTAATTAGCCTTACCATTTAAAATCTATACCTTAATTTTAGTCTGAATTTGTCTAGCTTCAGCGTCCAGTCATTAGATCATGTTATGCCTTTGTATGATAGATTTAAGAGTTCATTATCACATATTTATTCCCCATGTAGATATCAGTCATCCCTTAATTTTGCCTTCATCAAACTGCATAGATTGAGCACCTTGAGTCTATCACTGTAAGTGTGTGGAAGTAAATGTAGATTTCATTGTACACTCACAAACCAAGAAAAAAAATTGACAGAAATTTACATATAAGGTGAAGTAAGAAAAATTTTGCTTGAGGACTTATTAATGTTCAAGGAGATTTACTTCATCTGCTTTGACATGTGATGTTGACAGTTTGTGTTTTAACAGTTATCAAAATTTAACTTTTGTAATAGCAACATCTGTTGTTATTAAATAATTGCTGACTCACAACCCTCATCCCCTCATAGTTTCCTACAACTCTGAAATTTTCAATTAATAAAAATTTGAAAAAAAGTGCTTTAAAATAAGCATCACTTTTATCCATTGAAATTATTTTTAAAAATCTAAGTCTGCTAAACATAGCTGTAAATGTCTAACCCTTTAATTGTTCCTTAGCTATGGTTCCTTTCTATGACTCTTTTCTTAACCATCTCCAGTTTATCAGCATCCTTCTACAATTGTGGCCACCGGGTTGGAGGAGGTATTCCAGCATCTGTTGCATGGATGGGCTGGCTCTCAGTCTTCTTCTCATCCTTGGGCGGGTTTACATTCTTCTTCCAACTGCAGGAGTGGGGACTCAAAACATAGGTTTTTCAGATTTTTCTACCCTTGAGGCCCATGATATTCTTGGAAATAGACACTGTTTGTTTAGGGGGCAACACTATAACCTACTGTCATCACAACTATTGTTTGAAGCCTGTGAAGAAACCAGACTTTACCTCTAAAATATGAAAAACAAGAGGAAAGGTATATAATTATGTATGGGTAGTTGTAGATGCAAAAGGGAACCTTAATTTTAATTTAAAACTGAAGAAGAGTCAAAAAAGCTAGCAGGGAAGTAAAAAGAAGGGGGAGGAGTCTTTTCAAGCAGCAGTGGTGTTGACTACTACATTACTAATTAAACTCATATTCAGCTAGAACAATGACTGCTTACTGCCATTCAGGATCAAGCCCCAATTGCAAAGAGCAAGAGGTTTGAAATATGTGTATGTATGAATGTGTGTGTGTATATAGTAACTATTAGTTAGGGGTAAATGAATTTTATCCTGTTTTCCACCTCCTTATTCTGACTAGCTATTGGAGCACATGACTTTTTTTACGAAGGGGGCTGCTGTGAGTGAACTAAGTTAAAATGGACTATATTGCTTATTCTTCTCTGTGTGCACATGCAAGTTCCATGACTGTAAACTGAAACTGTTTGTAAGTGTACAGAGACTATACCTCTGTATATTTTACACTAAGCACAAGAGTGACTTTAACATGAAACAGTTGACCAGACATCTCTATTGTAACTGCATTGACTTCTGTTGTCTATCCTGATTGACAGCAAGGCAACATAATTGAAATCATCAGAGTTGCAACTGAGGGCAGAATTTGGCCCAACATTATGGTCATAACTGAAAACCTCCTCTGTCCTGTGGTACTTATCTCATGATCAAATCATATTGAAGCAGGATTTTTTTTTCTATTTAACATAATTGAGGTACCAATCTTAGGCTTCTAAGTGGGGTGAAGAGCGGTGGGGGGAAGTCTGGCAAGCTAAATTGTATTAAAGGAAGTCATCTAAATTGCAAATGTAGAAGAATTTTCTTTTCTTTATATGTGACTTAGGATATATTAGGAGACCTGAGATGAAATCTAGATTCCTGCTTCTGAAAAGAAGAGCAAAGTAGCTGAGTTCATTTGACTAAAGACATTATTGGTCATGTTTTTCTCTGGTGTCTTGACCTTACTAGAGTTCATTTGGTATGTAATGGAAAAAAAACCAAAACAGTTTGATAGCAAAATACAGGAAATGCCTTCAATTATGGCTGATTACATAGTAGCTTTTCTTCTGTTATTTTTGTTAGAACGGGGGGTGGGGGTTAGGGTTTTTTTCCCTCTATGCCTGAAACAACACAGTACAATGTTACTTTAGAGTCCACTTTTCTGTGTCTAAATGATGGAATTAAATCTATTGATCTTCTATGAAAATGTATTTATTAATGATGCTGCATGTTTACCCATGTATATTATTGAGATATGTAAATATTATAATGCTTAACTTCAAAAGCTAGACAATTTGTTTGAGGCTTATATTGCAATAATTCACTCATTAATTAAAGCAAATTAAGTCTTTCTTTTCTTTTTAAATGTGGTTTTGTTGAGGCTTTATTCTTGCCAAAATGGGAGTTCGTCCATTGACTTGAATAGGATTAGGATCAAGCCCTTGGTAGCAGAAAATTAACACAGAGTGTACACTGAAATTGTGTACACAATGATGTAAAAGGCATACAATAATCATAACGTGAAAATAAAGGAAAATATTCTTCCAGTCTTTTCAGTTACAATAATCTTTGATGTCACTTATAACAGTAGATAAAAAAAAAAAAAAAACATTTTGAATGGAAGTGTGATTGATGGGATGAAGTCCTCTTAATCTATCTGCCTTCAGTTTCCATATTTGCAATACAGGTGCTATAGAAGCTGAAAGCACTAAGTGTAATGAATATTCATGTTGGGAGAGGTTTCTTTTTTCCTCTGCTTCATGAGTTATTGACAGTAAAAATGCTAAGTAAAGGATGTTGATATTTATGTTAACTAGAAAAACTTACTTATGCAATCCAATTACTCCTTCCCTTTCTGTTATAATTTTTCACCATTCCCTTGATTTGCAAAATAATTGTGGTTTGGGTATTTTACCCATATATATATTACAGGCACCACAAAGCAAGCGTGAGTTGTTTCATAATTCAAAGTGACCTTTTGAACTGATCTGAATGTAATACTTAAAGAAAATATGTTTGTGGATAAATTTCATCTCTGGGGACATGTTGACATTTTTAGGCATTACACTATCAAGACTTGATCTGACTGGAATTTTCTAACTTCATACCCTCCTTTCAGTATCTTCAATCAGCTGGTTTTATCAAGTAATTGTTTAGAGTTATTTTTCTTAAAAGGATTATGAGCACATATGGTAGGTAGTTGTAATTTATCCTTTGTTGCATTTATTGTAGTCTTATACAATCTTGTTATATTTCTTTGCAATAGTAAATAAATAAGAACATGCAGCATTTTACCTTAGAGTTAGGAGCACTGGGCCAAAGTGTATCCTTACATAAAGCTATTCAACTCTGTTTTCAGCGTGGGCATTGAGGATTTACTAAGAGCAGGTGTTGGCAGAATGTGTTTATGGACAATACAAGGCTTAAAACAATGATTTGTAGTAGGGGTGTAGCTACCAGCTGGAAATCTATTCACGTTGATGAGTATATGGCTTTCTAACCTTTCTGTAGCAGGGCCAGATCAACCCAGGGACTATAGGGGCTGAAACCATGGTCTCTAGCCACTAAGGCCACTGCATGCTCTGGCCCCAGCACCCCCTGCCAGCACTGGAGGGGGACAGGGCCCTGGGGCCAGAGACTGGGCTCCCTAGCGCTCCCACCCCACCCCACCCCACCCAGGCCAGCTGGTCTGCCCCTGGGGGCGGGGAGGGCCAGCACATGTTTGCTCTGCTCTGTGGGTGGGCCCATCTGGTGCATGGTGGCACCTCCAGCACAGCCTTCCAAGTCTTGTGGTTCTGGAGGGCTGCAATGGAGGCTGCATCGCATGCCAGCTGGCCCCATCCCTGAGGGCAGACCTGGTCAGGAGAGCCATAGAGAGCATCCTTGGGCCCCACCTCACCCCTGCCAGCCTGCCAATGGGTCGCCATGTTGTGAAGCCAGGGACCCAGGCCAGAAGGCCCACAGTGATGGGAAGCCTGGGGCCCTGAGGCCCCTTAATCAGGCCCTGATCTGTAGATATAATTTCCTGAGGCCGATGTTATTTATCAAGAAAGTGACTAATTCATATGCAGTTCCATTGGTGGACAGTCTATATCAAGAAGTCAATGTTCAGAAAAACATTTCCCGTGGGAATCAGTGGAAGTTTTTCTGAATGAGGATTTCAGGACTGGGTCCAGTGGGCTTTGCTGTGACCCTGTATCACAGCCCAACTCTGAGGTCCTTGCAGAACTCATCAGTTGAAGGTCAAGGAGGAATTATGCCTGGAAGCTAACACAATGCTTCTGGAGCTGTGTGGCACAAGTATGTCATGTTAACTCCTTTGGAGCAGAAGAGACCAGTCCTCTGTATGCTGGCCAGCTCATTGTTCCCATCACCACGTACCCCTTTGCAGAGAGTAGCACTAGCTCACCTGTGCACAGAGAGCCAGCACAAGGCCTATGCACCACCAATGCCTTATAGTGAGGGTATAAATAGGACTTAAGTGATGCATGGTCCTTAAGCTGGCGCTCTTCATGGAAATGAATTTCACTGTCTAAACAGAAGAACTATTGCATTACTTTGAGGAGCCTCAAGTTGACCATACTGTGAAGTATTAAAGGAACATCAAGAAACCGCTACTTTGTAGACATCTTAAAAGGCAGGAGGATAAGCTGCATGACTGAGGGCTAGCCTACACTGTTGTTGGCACCTCCAACAGCATAGCATTGATGGGATGGGCGCAAATGAATCTAGATGTAGTTGGAGGTCGATTTGTTAAGGCCTATCCTGCAAGTTGCGTGGTGCTAATTTGATGGGATTCTTATTTCCTATTATCTTGTTCAATAGGATTTGTATTTCCTGATTCTTATTTCCTGTTGAATCAGCACTCTAGAGACCCTGCGGTGAGTAGCTGTTAGGCAGTTGAAGGAGTCTTAAACACTTTGTGTATCTCCCTTCCATTGCCACCGAAATCCCCCCACAGTGTAAAGCAAACCTGAGGAAGACAGGGAGAATCATGGTAGAATGAGAAGCCAGAGGCACAGAGGTGGAGAGCCAGAGGTTTCTGAAGAGGCCTGGTGATTCAAGAATGAAGTAGCAGGGAACTGGTAAGGTGTGGGATCATCATGGACTCTGAGGAAATGGTTACATTAAGTCTCTTTAACCCACCTTGTTTTAAATTTTAAAGCTTTGATTCTGTTCAGTCCAGGACTGGACTCAAGCCAGAATCTATAAGAACTAGTTCACCTATCTGTATTTCTTAAATAAATAATGTAGTACATTTGAAAATCACTGTAAAGTCCTTTTGACTAGCTGAAGTTCTTAATTGGAACTCTAGGGATATGCAACTTCTATTCATTTCAGATCGCAAAGGATATGTTGGATTTTTTTTTCTACGGTTTCTGAGAAGGTTACATTATGCATCATGTCACCAACATTCACAAATAAAAATGTGAAAAGAATAAGAAAGGAAAAGCATCACAAACAAAAGCTGTTCAGCACCATATATTGTGTGTCTACATATAATTATAAGGAAACACAGCACAACCAGATAAGCAAATCATTCACTTTTCTGCCATGTTACTCCCTATTGTAATAAAATTATATTCAAACCATTAAAAAGCCATATACAGAAATTATTTTTATAAAATGTTTTCATACTGACAGAAAAGTTACTATTCAGTGTAAGGTATGTGTTGGGAACATTAAAACTTTGCCTTTAAAAAGTCAAGTCATAAGACCCATATTATAAAAAATGTGATCTTTTCCCCCCATATTACAGCCAAGTTTAGCTAAAAGGGAATCCTATTTTGATGCATCACAGGGTCATGGAAGGTAGTTTTTCCATTGTGGTTGCCATATCTTTATCTCTTCTAACTCTACAGTTGGTCAGGTAGGGGGAGATGTTCAAAGGCACATAAAGTAATTATGTGCTTAACTTCCATAGAGAATTAGATGCTTAACTCCCATTTGTGTCTTTTGAGAAAATGCCCTTTTACACTATAAAATAATCTCCCAAGTCAAATGTTGGACAATCCTATTGCTAGATTTAGTCCTATTTAGACTGAACAAACCACTAACAAATGCCGTGTAAGAAACCTGATTGCACTGAGAGAAAGTTTGATGAAATCAGTTAATGTAATGGTAACATTAAAAGGCAGCATGTCCTATCAACCCTTATCCTGGTATTTAGGATTCCAAAATATTTTCCTCTACTTGGAATACCAAACAAACCCCAAGATGACCCAGATGATTATGGACCTATCAGTCTGACATCAATCCTCAGCCAAATAATGAAGTGACTGTTATGGGACTTCATTAATAAAGAATTAAAGAATCCTTAATCCTGATTAATAAACATGAATGGATGGTAAACAGATCATGTCAAACTAACTGGACATCAAAAAAAACAAGGAGTCGTGTGGCACTTTAAGACTAGAAGATTTATTTTTCACATGAGCTTTCATGGGAGAAAATCCCACTTCGTCAGATGCTTTGAAGATGAAGTGGGAATTTCTCCCGTGAAAGCTCATGCGAAAAATAAATCCTTTAGTCTTAAAGTGCCACACGACTCCTTGGTTTTTTTTTTGCTGGACTAGACTAACACGGCTATCCCTTTGGAAATTAACTTGACATCATCTTTGTGATCCAGATACAGGTTTGGTTGATAATGCTGATAGTGTTAATGTAATATACTCAGGCCTCTGTCAGGCATTTGATCTGGTACTACATGACATTTTGATTTAAAAACTAGAATGTATAATAACATTACACATGTTAAATGGATCAAAAACTGGCTAACTGATAGTGCTCAAAATGTAATAGTAAACAGTTACTAACCATCGAGTGGATGTGTTGCTAGTGGGTCCAGTAGATATCAGGTTTTGGTCTTACTTTATTTAGCACTTTTATCAATGGACTGGAAGAAAACACAAAATTATTACAGATGAAATTTGCAACTGACACAAAAATTGGCAGAATGTTAAATATTGAAGAGGAGAGGTCACTGATACAGAGTGATCTGAGTTTTGTGGTAAACTGGGAGCAAGCAACATCTGCATTTTAATATGGCCACATATAAATGTATACACCTAGAAATAAATGACGTAGATTAGGCCTACTGGATGGGGAACAGTATCTTGGGAAGGAGTGATTCCCACAGAGATTTGGGGAGCCATATAAGTAATCATCTGAATTTGAGCTCCTCTAGCAACACTGTGGCTGAAAGAACTAATGCACTCTTTGGGTACAAAAGTGAGGAGTCTCAAGCAGGAATAGAGAGGTTATTTTTTCTCTGTATTTGCCACCAGTGCAACTATGGCTGAAATAGCATGTTCAGTTCTGGTGTCTGCAGTTTGAGAAAGATATTGGTAAATTGGAGAGAGTTCACAGAAGCACCATGAGACTAATGAAAGGATTAAAAAGCATGATAGACTCAAGGATTTCCAACTATTTTGCTTAACAAAGAGAAGAATAAGAGGTAACTTGATTACAGTTTGTAAGTACCCCTATGAGGGACAAATATCTGTTAATGGGCTCTTCAGTCTAGCAGAGAAAGTTCTGAAAACTGAAAGTTGAAGATCAAGTTCAGGCTGTACACAAGGCAAAAATTCTTAACAGTCCACGTAATTAATCATTGGAACAATTTACCAAGGGTCATGGCGGGTTCATCATCATGGGTGATTATTAAATTAGGACTGAATTTTTTTCTAAAAAGATAAAAACACAAGAATGTCCAGAGTGGGTCAGACCAGTGATCAGTTTAGCGTAATATCCTGTCTTCTAGCAGTGACCAATGCTGAATGCTTCAGAGGGAATGAATAGAACAGGAAATCAAGTGATCCCATCCCATGACCCATTGCCATCTTCAGACAAACAGCAGTCACTGCCTGTCCTGGCTAACAGCCACTGATGGAAACTATTCTCCATGAATTTATCTTGGGGGTTTTTTTAACCCTATTATAATTTTGGCCTTCAGAGCATCCTCTGGCAAGGAGTTCTACTGGTTGACAATGCATTGTGTGAAGAAATACTTCCTTTTGTTTATTTTAAACCTGCTGCCTATTAGTTTAATTTCTTGACCCCGCCCCCCGCCATTCTTGTGTTATGAGTAATAAACACTTCCTTATTTACTTTCTCCACAGAGATAATGATTTTATAGATCTCTATCATATCCCCTTTTAGTTGTCTCTTTTCCAATGTGAAAAGTCACATTCTTATTAATCTCTCCTCATGTAAGAGCTGCTTTAGACCCCTAATAATGTTTGTTGCCCATTTCTGTACCTTTTCCAATTCTGATATTTTTTGAGATGCACACTGGATTCATGAATTTCTAAAAAAGCAATATGATACTTTCTGTCTTATCTATTCCTTTCCTAACAATTCCCAACATCCTGTTAGATATTTTGACTGCCACAGCATATCAAGTGGTTTTTTTATGAAGCTATCCATAATGACTCCAAGATCCCTTTTTAAGTGATAGCAGGTAATTTAAACCCCATCATCTTCTATCTTTAGTTGGCGTTGTTTTCAATGTGCATTACTCTGCATTTATCAACATTCTGTTTCATCTGACATTTTGTTGCCCTGTCACCAAGTTTTACGAGATCCCTTCGTAACTTTTTGCAGTCAGCTTTGGACTTAATTAAGATGTGCTACAGTCAACAGGAATCACTGTGGGAAAGTTCCATACCCTCTATTATACAGGAGGACTGACTGATCATAGTGGTCCCTTCTGGCCTTGGAATCGATGTATCTGTAGGCATGGCTCCTAATGAGGATCAAAAATTAAATAAAAGCATGGCCATACTGGCTTTCATTAATTCAAACTAAAGAATTGATGAAAGCTATCTTACAATTGATTATAGGCTAATTTATAAAGCCTTGTTTACCTTCAAAGTGCTGTTTAATTTGAACTCATTAGTTCAAATTAACCCAATGTAGCCATGTTAATTCGAACTAACTATTAGTTTGAATTAGCCACGGCTTGATTTTCCCTATGCAATAGTGCCCCCTACCTAAATCGAACTAGCTGATCCTGTGCATGGACATGCTAGTTTGAATTAGGGTTTCCAGTGTGGCCATGTTAATTCAAATTAACTTAATTCAAACTAATCATAACCGTCTAAGTTTAGACATAGCCTTTGAAACTAACTACAGTATAAATGACTTCATAGGAAAACCTCCAGTAATGGTCAGTCTCTGTGAAGTTTTCTGAATCAAATAGGGGGTTTGGGGCAGGAAGGAAGGACTGAATTTGTATTGATCACTGATTAATACTAGTAAACACTGAATTAATGAGCCTATCGTTGATGTAAGTGATGCTCTGATATAAAGGTAACGTGGAGATAACTTAGAATGACTAGTATTAGTGTGTCACATTAAAATTATGCCTTTTGTGATGATGACACTTACAGGCCCTGATCCTGCGGAGTGATGGGCCATGGTAGAATGCTGTGCCAACATTGTCTCCAGTGTCTTCATTGGCACCATGCGGACACAGGTCTCCTCCTGTGTGCAGCATATTATATGTAACATCAACCAGTAAATGGCCATAAGTTATGCTACGTACCAGTTGAAGAGTGGGGAAGTGTATTTTGCTGAAAGCTTTTGCTGTTACTGAAAGATATACAAGTCCCCCCACATCTGGTAAAGCATATGGAACTCAGCTTAATCTAACACAGGAAAGCAAAGGTCTTAATGTCCTTTGATTTGAACTTTCGGTTCAAGAAGTCTAGGGCCTGGTATACACTGGCCATGGATTTTGGCGGCAGTCGACAGGAACTATGGAAGCCACGTACAGTAACCTGCATATTTTCCATTTGACTTTCTAATGCCTACTTCCTGCAGTGTTCCCACTGCATTGTGTTGATGGAAAGTGCCCTCCTTTTGATGGAGCACTATGTTATTTGCCAGGGTTGTCTTAACAGATTGACTTCTGGGAACTTCCAGGTTCAGCTGAGTGTGTCTTTCCTGATGTTGCTGAACTAAATGTGCAAAACTGATCCTGCACTGTCAGCGGCATCACCAGTGGTGTAGATGTAGCCTTAGTGTTTCAAACCTGATGGATCACTAAGCATTCACCTTCAGCCTTCCTTCAGACTGTTAATTCACATCACTGGTAGATTAATGTTATTTCTGAACTTGGTACAGCTAGGAACTACTATTCTGTTCTTCCCTGTGTAGTGGAGTTTCAGGTTGATGCACAGAACCCTAACATCAAGCTCTAGCATCTTACAGTTGTTCCACTACCTCTTCGGGACTTGTTGCCTTCCCTTCTACCTCCTGTGAGTCACAAAGCCTGGGCATTCAAGCTTTGCAGTGGAAGCTGGTTTCCCATAGAAGGAAACAATGGCAATGAAAATTATTTTAGGGACACTGTTCAAAGGGTTTGTTATAAACAACAGTAGCAAAATGGAAGTTAAAAATTATGAAGGATCTCAGTGCTCTTTGATAGAGCCTGGCTTTATTGAGCAGTTTAGAACAACTAATCAGTAAATATATGCAAGGCTTCTTTCTTTTGGTACATTATTATATAGTTTAGACCATCTTTATGCATCTACAATAACTTACAATCGTTTAACTCCCAACTTTGCATTTAATTCAAAAATCAAAAAACAAACAAAATCCACAGCTGATCTTTGCCTCCAATGCAGTTATTAGCCTCTAAAATAAATGTAGGCCAGTGCTCCCGGAAGCCTTTTAATCCAGTGCCACCCACACTGAAAATTATGTGCTTTGTAGTTTTGTTCCTTATTTTGAAGTTGGAATAGAAACAGCTGCTGTAGCTATATATCCTTATAAAATGATTGTTTGCTTAAAGCAGTATGTAACTGTTTCTTAGCTACTTGATTTTGTTGTTCAAATGCACATTTATATACAGTAGCTTGTGTTTACACTGATTGAAAGACTATAGTATGAAGCCTTTTGCAGATGTTCTTACTTTACTCATAGAAACTCATCTTAGTTACTTAAATGCATCTGCTTTGACCAGGAAAATATAATTATCAGCATTAGCTAAATAAATGTGTGTGAGACATTTTGGTGGCTGTAGAAATGAGGTACTTATAACATCTGCCACTGGCTAACATCAGGTTATAATGACCCACTCCTGCAAGATACTCTCAACTCTTATTGGAACTGAGGGCACTTAGCATCTTACAGAAGGAGCATGTTGTGGAATTGGATCCAGTGTGAATGGCCACTATACTAATTCTTCATTGGTAGCCTACAGTCTGCATGGCATCTGTTCTTAGACTTCCATTCTGCACCAGCTTTGCAGTTATCATCCTAGATCTCTCTCAGATCCTGACAGTCAGGCTAGCTTGTGGGATATTTGTAGTGCTGGCAAGTGTTCACAAATCAAAGCAGAGGCCCAAATTTTTTTGTTTAACCCCTTCTGATAAAAGAAATATATAAAAATCTTGATAATTGATTGCTGAAGTCAACTAAATTGTCTATACAACTGATCTTGGCAAACTTTCCAGAGAGAAGGATAGCTTAATGTATCACTACTGAATTCAGGTGGTATGGGCATTTTCCTAGTAGGCCTGGTTGGGCTGTTTGCAATCCCTCCAGGTGTCAGGATATCATTTTGTCATCATCCAGACAGATGACTTTTCTTAGTTCCTGAGAAGAGAATGCAAAAGAAGAAATTTAACAAACTGTTGTCACTGAGCTATCCTACACTCTATCTTTTGAGAGGCTGTGATTTAGAGGAAGACCACAGGCTATGTCTATACTTAAGAATGCTAGCTCAAACTGAATTAGTTTGAATTAATTAATTTGAACTAATTGTGATTAATTAGAACTAACTTAGCTTGAAATAGCAGCTGCCACTCCCTTTCTGTGGCATTTAAAAAAAAAATCAGATGCAGAGCACGTCCAACTCCCACTTCAGTTAAACGGAGTTGAGAAACCTTAGTCTTTTTAAACAGCTTCCATAATCTTTGTGTTAAGCATAATTAAAAATATACTGTAATAAAATAGTTCTTAGCATATTCTGTTATTGGGTTTGAACATGTTTAGTGAACACAGACAGAAGAATGATATCACAGTGACATTTTTCATTGCTGCACAATCAGAAGTTACTGCCCTAATTGTATATTGCACAACAGAGGGTACTGAAAGTACTTAAATAGAAATGTTTTTTGGAGCAACGTTGGTTAAGAGGAAGAGAACTTGATCTGGAAGCAATTTATGTGATAAATCTGTACAAACTGGTTCATTGGCTTGATTGGGACCCCTTTGTATTACCACACAGGAGATTTTGGATCAGAAATAATTTGGGCCACATCTCACATACCTCGAGGAGAACTTGGTTGTCACAAAAGTGGGGGAAGCTACAGCATATACCACTCTATTAAAGACACAATTGCTTGTGTATCAGCTTTTCAGTTTCCAAGTAATGTATGCAAAGAGTACTTGTGTGTTCACTCAAGTAATGTAAAATGCTGTGGTAGTGGGGAATGGCTATAGAGAAATAAAAGGGAGACAATTACACCAGGGTGACATGATGGATAACAAAGCTTTGCCCCGACATATGCACTCACATGCCCATTCCACATGGGAGCGCATACATTTAAATGTACCTGCATGCTCTTCATACACTTAAAAGCAACATTCTGAAAGAAAATACTATCCTCAGCTAATCAGATTGAAGAAGAATATACTATACTATTTTTCTGAGTAATGAAAAAGCATGACACTTTTTCTACTGGATCTCTTCTGAATTCTTGTCCTCAGGAGATGCTCTTTACTTGCTTGCACTTTCTTCATTGACCCTGCTGTGCTGCACAGATATGCTTCCTGACCATTCTTTTCTGTAATACTTAATTTATTTCTTCATCTTTTCTCTGTGTGACTGGGAGAAGTGCCTCAAACTATTTGTTTTTTCAAACTATGGTAACTCTAAATGAACCAGTGGTTTCAGATACAGAAAGTCCTTGTGACCTTGATAGATTTTACACTTCTAGCTGTGAAATTTGGTGTTTTGTTTACTTCTCAACTTGCCTCTTTGCTTCCTACATGTTTATCTACAGGAATAGCAGTGGTATTGTTTTAAAGTCTCTTTCAAAATTCTCCTAATATGGTTAAACTTCAGTATGTTTTTGACTGTGTTAAAAATAGTTTCAAATTCCACTAGCATATGTGTTTTCAACTGGTCGTTGAAGGTTGCAACCCTCTCACCTATCTTTTTGCTTAGATGAAGGAGTCCAAGAACTTCTTTCTTTGGGGAGGGAGGTCAAGTGAGAAGAAGACCTGGATGACCTTGAAAACTAGATAATAGAAATGGGATGAAAGTTAATAGTGCAAAGTATAAGGTCATGCACTTAGGGACTCAAAACAATTTTTGCTATACTGTGCTGATTTATTAATTGAAAGTGATAAAGGAGGAAGAAGACCTGGTATGTTGGTTGATCACAGGACGACTATGAGTCGTCAGTGTCATGTGGCCATGAAACAGGCTAATGCAGTCCCAGGGTGCATCGGGCAAAGTATTTCCAATAGAAACGGGGAAGAAATTACAGCATTCAAAAATGAATAGGTGACCACTTCAATCTCCCTGATCACTCTATAGATGAGTTCCAAAGGGGTAGTTGTGTTAATCTAGTTCAGCAGAATAAACAAGGAGTGCTGTGGCACTTTTAAAGACTAACAAATTTATTTATTGCATGGACTTTCATGGGAAAAAATTCCACTTCGTCAGATACTTTGAACATGGAGTGTCTGGCTAAGTGGGATTTTCTCCCATGAAAGCTCATGCGATAAATAAATTTGTTAGTGTTTAAAAGTGGCACCGGACTCCTTGTTTGTTTTGCTGGACGAGACTAACACAGCTACCCCTTTGGAACTTGGCAGCACTATACCTGTCCACCAATGTTCCCTCTAAGCCGGTGACGCAGCTGAGCAACTTATGGATGCAGCTGAGCAAGTTCCCGGGCCCGGCCCGGGCCCCTGAGCCACTGCCCATCGGCTCCCCAAGTCCATCCATAACTTGTTCAGTTGCATCACCAGCTTAGAGAGGGAACATTGGATAGATTTTCTGATTGAGATGTCTCTTCAAATAGTCAATCTTCCATGAACTCCATGTCTTTCCTTTAGCAAAATCACAGCTTGTCTTGGCTTTTCTACATGACAAGCATAATACGCCATTGTCCTCAGACTAAGAAAATAGTTGACCCAATTTGACATGCTGCACCTCTCCAGATTCCATAGTCTCAGTTGCAATTAATTCATTTAGCCATGCCACCTTAAAACTTCCAATACCTTTATAGTTCTTGACATCACTGCAATTGTCTTGCACCAAACTGTTGGCTGTACGCTTTGTCATTTTGTGTTATGAATTTGTGAAGCTGCTTTGTGGGATGGCTTCTGATTTTTTGGTTGTCTGTAATCTCAGCTCACCTTTAGAAGATGGGAAAAGAGATAAGCAAATGTGTGAGGAATTACACAGAAAAGAGCTGATGATCACCAATAGCCAAGAATCCATTATTATTATTTTTTTATTTTTTTATTTTTTTTTTACAGATTCCTAATGAATGTGCCAATTCTGACTAGATCTCACTCACTGAGCTAAATGAAGTCACCCTGATTTAGGCTTATATATTACTTGAGTTGATGTTAATTAAGGTCAATGACACTTTTTCCACTTTATTGAAAAAGTTAGATCAGGCTGCCTTCTCTTTCTGCTACAATCCCCATCTACCAGTTTTGGGTTGTTCTTGTCTGCAAGCTTTGAACGTTCCTTTACCAGCTTCCATTGTCTACAGCCAAGCCCTAAGATATAACCGCATCTGCTCTGATCCCTCAGACAGGGACAGACATCTTGAGGATCTCTATCAAGCATTCTTGAAACTACAGTACCCACCTGGGGAAGTAAGAAAACAAATTGACAGAGCTAGACGGGTTCCCTGAAGTCATCTACTACAAAAAAGGCCCAAGAAAGAAAGCAACAGAACACCACTAGTCACCACATACAATCCTCAAGTCAGACCTCTGCAAAACATCATTAAAGACCTACAGCCTATTCTAAAAGATGATCCCTCTCTCTCTCAAGCATTAGGAGACAGACCACTCCTTGCTTATAGGCAGCCCCCTAATCTTAAACAGATACTCACCAGCAACTACAGATCTAACAACAGGAACATTGAAGCAGCAGGCACACACCCTTGCAAAAAAACACACTGCCAAGTCTGCCCACATATCTACACAACAGACACCATCATAGGTCCTAATCAAGCCTGCTACTCCATCAAAGTCTCATTTACCTGCTCATCTACTAATGTGGTCTATGCCATCATGTGCAAGAAATGCCCCAACACTTTATACATTGGACAAACAGGACGATCACTCGGTAAGAGACTGAATGAGCACGGAGCTGATATCAGAAATCAAAGAACAGAGAAACCAGTTGCTGAGCACTTCCATCTTCCTAATCACTTGATGATGGATTTGTTAACGACTGTTGTTAGAGCTGTACCTGGGACATCAAGACTTCAAAGAGAGACAGCTGAACTCGAATTAATATGCAAGCTAAATTCTGTGAGAGCTGGTCTGAATCGAGACTATGGATTCTTTTCCCATTACAAAGGGTAATTTGACTTCAGGCTTCCCATGGTTTGAACCTGTAAACTGCTCTGATTTGCTGTTACTGTATGACCTGATCCTATGTTTTACACCCCCTTGCACTTAGTTTCATTCCTTTCTGTAAGATCACCCATCTTCGAAGCATCTGAGGAAGTGGGATCTTCTCCCACGAAAGCTAATGCAAAAATAAATCTGTTAGTCTTAAAGTGCCACACAACTCCTTGTTGTTTTTTCACTGGACTAGACTAACACAGCTATCCCTTTTAAAACTAAAAGTACATGGAGGGGACATCTCCTCCTAAAGCCATTGTTTATGGCACTTGGTAAAGATATCAAAATGGGAGGACATGCAGTTTGCCTATAATGTATTGTCAGGGCCATTCACTTAAATGTGAGCACAAAGTGGGGTGTGCCTCTTGGATACCACAGAGCCAAGCATGTGTGAATACCTAGAATAGTAAGCCATTGAGAGATCCTGGGATGGAAAGTGCTGTAAAAATGCTGTGTGTTAATAAAATAACATAAGGTTCTGTACAGTTTTCTGTGGTTATTCTAAATCTCGGATGGAATTCGTGTGTTGTGTCTACCTGTCCCACTGTTTCCCAACCAGTGTGCCACAGCACACAGGTGTGCCACTGAATTTTTTGAAAAACTACTCAAAGACCTCTGGATTGGCTAATGAAAATATATGGCTTCATTTGGAAACTATATGGCAGTGTACCTCAAATGAATTAAAGGTAGCAAGCAGTGCCACTGCAATGGCAGAGAAAACATTGGGAATCACTGACCTATGTGGCAGCAGTGACATGAAAAGGAACCAATACCTTTCCTTACACATCAACACTCCCCTCCCCCGCCTGGCATGAGCTTACCCCCGCTTCTAATCTGCCCTCAGCCTGGAG
The DNA here is from genome assembly GCA_007922195.1 of Podocnemis expansa. NCBI lineage: Eukaryota > Metazoa > Chordata > Testudines > Podocnemididae > Podocnemis > Podocnemis expansa. Next base: position 23,155,635 of record ML682004.1, on the reverse strand, counting down.
CCCCCACCCCGGCTCCTCCACTCCCCCGACTCCGCTCCCCGCCAGCCCAGATCCTCCGGCTCCTCTGCCTCCCGCCAGGCCCGATCCTCCGGTTCTTCCGCTCCCTGCCAGCCCCCATCCTCTGCTCTCCCGCAGCCCCGATCCTCCGACTCTTTCGCTCGCTGCCAGCCCCGATCCTCCGGCTCCTCTGTGCCCAGCCAGACCCGATCCTCCGCTCTCTCGCAGCCCCGATCCTCTGCTCCCCGCCCACCCAGCTCCTGCGGCTCTTCCACTCCCTGCCTGCCCCCAATCCTCCGCTCCCCGCCCGCCCGGTTCCTCCAGTTCTTCGGCTCCCCACGTGCCCTGATCCTCTGCTCTCCTGCAACACCGATCCTCCGGCTCTTCCGCTCCACCGCAGCCCCAATCCTCCGGCTCTTCCGTTGCCCACCAGCCCCGATCCTCCGCTCTCCCGCCAGCCCCAATCCTCCAGCTCTTCGGTCCCCGCCAACCCCGATCCCCCAGCTCCTCCGCTTCCACTTTTGCTCCCTGCCAGCCCCACCCCAGACTTCCTGGTGCCCAGGAGAAAAGTTTGAGGGGCCAAGCATGGCTTGTGGCAGCTGGACCTGCGCTGGGGTCAGGGCTTGCTGCGCCAGTGAGCGGGGGGTGCTGGACTAGTGCTCACTGGTGCAGCTTAGAGGGAACATTGCTGTCCACCAGAGTGTGGCTGGCTGCTATTGTGTTTTATTGCTCTGCAGGGGCATGTGCCCCGTATCCCAGCACCGGTGTCCCGGGTCTGATGGACCCCACCACCCCCCAGTCTCTGGTCCGATTGGGCCGGAGATCTGGGGCGTGGCCGCAGCAGCCCCATCCCCAGCCGGGGATCCGCGGTCACGGTGGCCCTGTCCCTGGTGGCAGATCTGGGGCTCAGCCACCTGTGGCCGGGGCTTGGCAGCCCGCAGCAGTGGCGGCCGCTCTGTCCCCATCCCTGTCCAGGAATGAGGGGCCCAGCTGCCCACTGCCGCTCCCGGCCCCGGCCAAGGGGCGTGGTCTGCAGGCCAGGGGTGGGCCCTGAGGCCATGCCCCAGATCCCTCCCCAGGGCAACAACACCCCAGTTGCTGTGTAAGATTACTGTAGATTAGACTTCTTTTGGGAATGGTGACTGTCTTCATCTATTTTCTATTCACCCTAAAGAAAACGGCTGGCCTTTAAAAATGTTAAACAGTAGGTGCTAGCAGCAGCCACCAGCACTGGGAAATTCCCACTTCCAGGATGAGAGACTTAAGCTAAAAGTTAAGAGGAACACTTGGTTTCTGGGATCAGTCTTATCACTACAGATTCCAGAGTTTCCATTTTTCTGAGCTGTCCCTTGCATTTCATCAGTCCCCTATCATAATTAGCCACATTACAACCTCCTGTCTGTTCTAAATGTCTGTTTGGTACTGTTTTGAATTGGTTCCCAGTTTGTGTCAAAGGTAATCATGCTATAATTGCTTGACCCTAATATCTCAATTTTATAATTCGGCTTTTATTTATTCCAGAGGTCATGGGGATTTCCAAACCAATGCTGGTTTTGGATGCTTAAAATATACTTTTTTTTTTTTTTATGGGTGCACCTCCTCCTAGAAGACTTTCTTTCCAGGCAGAACTACTTTGGTGGTCTAGCTCAGTCTTTCCCAGCCAATGTGCCATGGCACACAGGTGTGCCCTGAGGCCTGAGCAGGTGCGCCATGGAATTTTTTGATAAACTACTCAGGGTTCTGGATTTACTCATGAATATTCATGAGGTCATTGGGAAAGTGTATGGTGGTGTGCCTCAACATAATTCAAGGTATCAAGTTGTGCCACAGCAGAGGAAAGAGTGGGAGTCACTGGTCTAGCTGATCCTTTTCTTAGCTCCGCTAGCTCAACTGTGAATATAAATGGGTTCGCAGGTCTCATTAGGGTCTTTGCAATTAGTAGAAAATTTCCAATCTTCAAGAGTCCAATTTTCTCTTTGTTAGATTGACTATATTGTTTCCTACTCTTGTTTAAGCATGCATCTTTCTCTGTGTATCACTTGTGACTCATATGGAAGCAGTATCTCTTAGAGGGCAGCATATGTAATTTTTATAGGTAGCTCTTTTGTTTTATTTATTCAGTCCAATGGGCAGGGGTTGGATTGAGCTGATTGATTGGTGTCTGTCTCCTATCTATGACAGTGAGAGATTTTGTAAGTGGGGATTGACAGGGATAGAGAGTGGAAATGGTTGAAAGGATTGCTATGGGAAGATTTTTTGGTTTATGTTTGCTCTTAGCGGTGGGATTCTTTTTTTCAGCATGGCCCTGGAATGTGTTTGGGAGAGTGGTCTCGCTGGGATTGGTATGGTTGACTTTGTGGCCTGCTGTGAAGGACCATAGGTGGGCAACTAGCTGGGGCCCCTTTATGGTGGCCAACAGAATGGAGCAGTGCTGCCTGAAGTGGGAAGTGTTGGTAGCAAGGATTTAGATTATGTGATCCCTGTGGTTGTGAGTGGAGGAACACAAGGTGGGACAGACTATTTGATAAAGTGTAGACCAGATTCGTGAAGTTAAGATCTTGAAACTTGTGATTTCGCCTGTAGTTATCTCTTGGAAAGCTGGTTTGTCAGTGAATGAGGATACTTGGTTCATGCTGAAGGAAGGTTGGGGGTGATTGGAGTAGGAATTAGGCCTTCGGTTCTCCAAGTACTGCTGAAATGTGGTTGAAAAATATGCCTAAGCCCTGATTTAGCATAGATACTTTGGAACTTAGATACAGTGTCTGTTTTAGCATAGCTGGCTCCAGCTGAGTATTTGGTACAACTGGGATTTTGTTCACTTCCTTTCCTTAGGAAAGGCTACTTGTTTGGTTTGGTGTTGGTTGGGGTTTTCTTGGTCTGTATTTTTAATACATGACAGAAGTATTCAAAACCCAGACAGCCACTTCTTTAACTTTTGTATATATCTAAATTAATAAATAACAATAAAATGGATTGAATAATGTTCCTCGGAGCAAAAGCACTTTATTCTTATCTTTTTTTATTTTTTATCAATTTTGTTTCTTTCCTGGTTTGTTTTTTCATTTGAGTGTTTTTCTACCCCCTTAGTCCAGCCCAAGGCAAGTGACAGGTAAATTAATGGTACACAGAATCCACTGTATTAAATCATGAGATAATCATCAACAGTAATTTTAGAAAATGTTTAAATACTGTGCAAGACAGGAAAGGTGGCTATTCCTTTCTCAACATGTTTTCAACCCCTCCCAATCTAGTAATCGAGGGTTGGGTATTTTTGACATAAACACATTCATGCTAAGAATGATTAGAAACCAGCTGCTAGGATGTGTTGTGCTGCTCTTTAACAATGAATGTGTTATATTCCTGTGAAATTATTTCTGAACAGCTTTTTGTGAAAAAAATAATGAAGTATTTCAAAGCTGGGAGCATTGCCTCCTGCATCTTCTCTGTCACTTGAATCAGAACTTTGAACTAAAATTCTAGTGTAGGAATCCAATCCAATATTTTTAGTGATGATTCATGCAAATTAAATGATAGGATGTCTTTTTTCCTGGATGTATTTGACAACTCTTACTTTTTAACACCAGCACTGAGGATTCCAGTGTTGGCAATTGTCCCTCTTAAAAATCACAGATTGCAAGACTGAAAAATATGCCAATTTTAGAAGTTGCTAAGTAAGACAGCACAATGAACAGAGCATTTTTAAGAGATGCTGTTTGAATGCTGGAACAATAAAACTGTCCTTATTTGACTCGGAAGTGCTTCAGAGTGCAGTGTGTTCTATGTGCACGTTCAGCCCGTAAGGATATATAAATATTGCCTTAATGTTTGGGAGATGGACTACTGGCAGGATCTCAGAACATTGGTAACCTTTGGCAACGGTAACTTCCTGTCAGCATTTGAGGCAGATCCCCAACCTGCTCTGACCTTTTGCACCACAAAGAAAAAGCATGCCCCGCTAGCCTGTCTGGGGAGGAATCCTCCAGATAGAATCTCTGGGATGGAGTCAAACTGAAGTAATAGCTTGATATCTTTCTTCTCCCATGGCAAAAGGCTTTGTCTAGAGCAAGTGGTGACCTCTGGTTGCTAGAATGTCCACTTTTACTGTTTATATTAAGGAATCAATAATGGTATAATTACATCAGTTTGGTTACACACCAATGCAGATGCCTAAAATAGACAGGCTGCAGTGGTGCAAACCAGGGCTTATTGTAACTCAGCAGTGTACCCAAGTAGCTGTCATTACCATTGTGATAAGCCTTGTTTTGTACTGATACAGCATATCTACATTATCGGTTGGCTTCCCTATAACTTCATTGTTAGCCTTAATCTCCTGTAAATCTCCTTCATGCAGACAGGACCTTAGGTATGATGGAATTAGGTGTGATAGTTCAGGTTTGTAAAGGGGCCAGTCTTCCACACACATCCATGATACTGTGTTGAGTACAGCTGAGTTGGGCTTGAGGATCCAGCCTTTGTGCTTTTATGCAGCTGACAAAAGTTTAAGGATTGGATCCTACAAAGTACTTGGTACCTTCAGCTTTTTCATATGACCAAAGTGATTCCTGCACACATATAACAGCTGATTCTGAGTTTCTTTTTGCTATGCATTTGTCTGTCAGTGCTTTCCTATAGGTTGTGGATCAAATGGGGGCATATGCTCAAAAATTTAGCAGTATGTGGCCTGTTTGAAAGAAGGGGTTAATTACTGAATCTTCTTATTTATTTTTTTTTTTTATCATCACAGGGACCTGAAACTGGACAATATCCTTCTGGATGCAGAAGGTCATTGTAAGCTGGCTGACTTTGGCATGTGTAAAGAAGGGATTCTGAATGGAGTAACAACGACCACCTTTTGTGGAACACCAGACTACATAGCTCCTGAGGTATTTGTTTAATACCAGACTTCACATACAAATATTACCAGTAATTACAATTAGTTGTAGCACACATGGATAGCTATCTATTGTATGTGCAAGGTGAAAAATGTGAGACAGATTGTCATGTGCACTACTTGAATAATCCTGTTGAGATCTTTGAAATTCCACAAGGAATAAGAGCCTCTTTAGCATCAGGAGTTGGCAAAAGCTGTCCCTTTGTAGGTAAGGGAAGGGCAGTGGCTGATCCTGTACTCAATAGCTGTTGCAAAGTTGCTTTTTCTCCTGTACTGTATTTGAGGGCATTCTCTAGTAAATTGTTTAGCTTTGTTTGCTAGCCAGTGGTCTGTCACTCTTTCATTAATGGGTAACTGTATTATCTTTTCTCACTGGATATTTCCCATTCCGTGTCACCTTTCCTTTAAATTGAGCTGTCACCCATATGTCAAAATACCCACATCATACACTCCTTGTCAGCTACAGATGCCAAAAGCAACAGTTAAACATGGTCAACTTTACTCTTTTATCATTAACTCTCTTGTTTTGTTCTGTACTAGAAAGTAAGGAACACAAAATGGCAAATTGAAGCTAAAGTAACCAATTTGTGACTGCATGATATTGTCATTTACCATATTTCCCTAACACATGTTCCTTGCATATTGCATTATTCTTTTCTTTGTAATCCTCTTGCTGCTTTGAAGATATTTCTAAATCTTTCAGATGCTGGATATAATCCAACGCTACCTCCAAGCAGTGACCTGTACCCAGACATAAAAACGAGATGTGGTCACCTGTGTAACAAGATTTACGTAGATATGATCTGACACAAGTTTATGTACTCTATAGGCATTATATTGTGCTAGATCTGTATGGGAGTACCATTGTTTCTCTGCTCTGAGATACTGATGAATGAAATATAATAGATTCCCTTGTTTGTTCAAATGGAATGGGAGATACGCAGATATATGCATGAATGGATTTAAGATGCGTATCAGGGGACATAACTTGTATTCACATAATGGGTGGCATTTGGATAAAAAGGATGAGACAGCACTATGCTACTTGTAGGTTACATAGATTTTAATACCAGTGGTGCATTTTCAAAGGTCAGTACCTATCTCAGTCAGCACTGCTTACACGAATTCTCGTAGAAACACAGGCATCAATATGTGCAGAACAGGTGTTGTCCAGATTTTGCCTATTCAGTTTAGTCACCAATCCTTGAAAATTTCGTCCTGTATCTCTCATATATTGCATTGTGCCCAGATGCTGGACAAAAAGATAAATCTGCATTTTTCATCAAACATGACTTTTCAAGGATGAAAATTATTTTTGCTAAGTAAGAATAAAGTGTAAATCTATTTTTAGCACTAGGGGCTATCAGGTAAATGCAAGGATAACGTAATTTATTTAAAAACTGCTACAATTTATGCCTATGGTGTTTTATGCAGTTTGAGAAAGTACTTCAGTAAGAAAAGGAAGGCAAAACAGGTGGCTGTAAAAATTCCTTTTTTCTGATTTTTTTCCCTAGTGGATTCTTTTATGTATTTTTTACTTAATAAAAAGATAGTAATAAACTCCCTGAGCCCATTGAAATTGGCAAAACTCCCATTTTCCCGTTTTGTTTGCTTTTCATGTTCCCTTTTCCTGAAGTCTTCCTACTGCTTTTGTCCTTTTACGCCACTGTTAAATCTTTCATTTTACTTTTGATTGGCAAGAGGTGAAAAACAAAACATGAAATCCAAAGATCGTTCTCATACCAGATTATGAAGAAGGCCAGCTCTCAGGACCACTTTGTAACTGGCATTTCTATAATGTATTTCTATAGTATTCCAAACCAAAACCCCAGGACCAACTGCATACAGATTTTGGCAAAATTCAGATATTTATCCAAGAGCTATAACTATCTTAAACCCATACCTGTGCTTATATTAATCCTGGATGGCTAAATTAGCTGTTATCACTTAAGAAAGAGGTTTTGAAATCATAGAATCGGGAAGGGACCCTGAGAGGTCATCAAGCCCAGTCCCCTGCACTCATGGTAGGATCAAGTACCCTCTTAAACCATCCCTGACTGGCGCTTGTCTAACCTGCTCTTAAACACTTCCAATGATGGAGAGTCCACAATCCGCCTATGCAAATTATTCCAGTGGTTTATCACTCTGACAGTTAGGAATTTTTTTTTCCCTAATGTCCAATCTAAACCCTTGTTGTAGTTTAAGTTCATTGCTTCTTGTCCTATCTTCGGCAGTTAAGGAGAACAGTTTTTCTCTCTCCTCCTCATGACAACCTCTTAGATACTCGAAAACTTTTATCAAGTCCTCTCTCAGTCCTCTCTTTTCCAGACTAAACAAATCCAGCTCTTTCAATCTTCCCTCATAAGTCAAGTGTTCCAGACCTCTAATCATTCGTATCATGGTGGATAGTTCTCTGAAACTTTCAGCTCAATGTGTAGCAGCAGTCCAAAAGACTAATAGAAAGTAAGAACTATAGGAAAGAGAGAGAAATTAAAATAGAAAATATCATAATTACACTTACCTAAATCAATAGTACACCCTCACTTGAATATTGTATCCAGTTCTAGGCACCTCATCTCACAAAGAACATAGTGCAACTAAAATATGGGCAACAAAGATATTCAAAGGCATGGAATGGATTCATGTGAAGACAGACTAAAAAGATTAGGGTTATTCAGCTTAGAAAAGAGATAACTAAGTGGCTGTCATACAGATCTAGCAAATCATGAATGGGGTGGAAAAAGTGACTAGAGAAGGTTATTTACCCCTTCTCAGTCTATAGAAAGTAGGGGGTCACCTGAGGAAATTAAGAGGCATGAGATTTAATACAAACAAGAAGCATTTTTCACACCTTGCCATGGGATATGATGGCAGAAGCATAACTAGGTTCAAAAAAGGCATTGATAAGTTCATGGAGGATAGGTCTGCCAGTTGCTGTTAGACAGAGATGCAACCCCATCCTCAAGGCAACTCTTAGCCTCTGATGGCCATAGTTTGTGAAGGAGAGATGGGGGTGGATTACTCCATCGTCCCTGTTATATACACTCACCCTGTATTGGTCATTGTCAGAGACAGGATACTGTGCTAAATGGACTATTGATTTGGCCAGGATGGCCACTTTCATGGTCTTATTTCACATTTGCACCAATTTTTTGCCTATAGTGCTAATAGACTTTTTCCTGTCATGCTTTGTTTTTAACAGTGCAGAAGGCTATATAGCTCTTTTATTCATACCCATGGGATGGTAGACCAATAAGCTCAGCTAATGCTCCTGAGAACACTACTCTAGTTGGTTTTCAGGGCAACACATTGAAACTTAGCTATCTGACTCCTGTTAATGGGAGCTACACAAATAAAAGCCCAAGCCGCCTGTTGTTCAAGTCAACAGGATTTGCTCTCTTTGAGATACTGTCGCAGGATAACAAAGTGAACAAGAAAAACAAACAAGGCATCTTGTGGCACTTACAGACGAAATTTACTTACTCAATGAGTTTTCATGGGAGAAAATCCCACTTTGTCAGATGCTCAGGCAATAAATAAATTTGCTAGTCTTTAAGTGCCACAGGACTCCATGTTTGTTTTCCTGAACTAGACGTACATGGCTGCCCCTTTGGAACAAAGCAAACTAGGGGTCTGATTCCAAAGGGACAGCTGTGTTAGTCTAGTCCAGCAAAAGAAGCAAGGAGTCCTGTGGCACTTAAAGACTAACAAATTTATTTATTGCATGAGCTTTCGGCAGGGAAAATCCCACTTTGTCAGATGCTTTGAAGATGGGGAAACTTACAGAATGGGAGGAAGATAAATACAGGGGAGTGTAAAACATGGGATTAGGTCATACTAATGGCACTCCTAAAGACTAACAAATTTATTTATCACATGCCACAGGATAAGCATGTCACGGCTAATCAATAAACATGAATCTGAAGATATCACTCAAGTTACCTATTAAATCTGACCTCTCTCTTTTCCTGACAGATCCTCCAAGAGTTAGAATATGGGCCCTCAGTAGACTGGTGGGCTTTGGGTGTTCTGATGTATGAAATGATGGCTGGGCAACCTCCTTTTGAAGCTGACAATGAAGATGATCTCTTTGAATCCATCCTTCATGACGATGTACTCTACCCAGTCTGGCTCAGCAAAGAAGCTGTCAGCATTTTAAAAGCGGTGAGTCTTCCATTTCTTTTTCTTACATTCTTCTTTTTCTTCCCATGCTAAAAATTGCCTTTACCTTCACTAGTTCAGAACAGTCACCACTGGGAGTTCAACTGTAATTCAGAGTGCCGCTGTGAGGATTATGGGGCCTGGGATGAATTACACTTCTTGTGGGAAAGGAACAGAATGTTTGTGTTCCTTGCAATTGTATGCCGTATAAATCTGTGCTATGCACAGAATCATGTTTCAGGAAAAATCACAAATGACTAGAGCTGTGTTACCACTTTGATATTTTACATGTCGCATGTTCACTAGGAATGGGAGAAGCATTATGTGATTAAAGAAATAATGTCAGTGTTTTTATTTTAATTCATATTTAAAATTGACCACCCTGCTGGGTTTTTTTCACATGTAGTGAAAACATATTTTAAACTTGCATGTTGTTTTCCTTACTTAAATGGCCTTTTCAAAGAAATGCTCTAATTATAGTGCACGTGACTTTGCTTTGGTCCTTCCTTCACCCCAGGTGAGTTGGGAGATTGACAGAATCTTATCAACTCCAGGTGGGTTTTGACTCATAGACACTCTTAGCTTGCCCTATGGCCAAAACAAGTCACTAGGCAACTTTGGTGATTGTGACACATTTCTGAGCCAACTACACCTTACTGCACTAACAACTCCCCTGACATAATTTGTTTCTGTTGCTGCAGAAATCAATTTGAACAAAAACCAGAACAGAAGTGGTAGGTAACTTTCCCTGTTTGGAAATACACAGGGTTCATTTAGCATGAAGAATATCCTATGTGACACACTGCTTTTTCATTCATTTTGAAGACAGGTTTTCTTGCACTGCCTGCTTAACCATCAGCCCCATACTGAAGCCTATTGGTTAATGGGAGCTTTTGGTTTAAGATGTTCAAAAGTCTGGCCTTACTATAATAAGGTCTGTTATAATAATCATGGGATCTTCATTCTGTAAGTGCTGCAGAAAGCTGGAATGAATGCCTGCTTGGATGGCACTGGGATCAGGAGCATTGTTCAGCAACCCTTTTTATGCACTTTTTTCTTGTCCTTCACTGAAATAACTCTTTCATGTGACCTGCCTTGTACTCATTAAAGCATATTAATTATTTTCCCTGCACAATTTGGATTTGTGGACGGGAGCTATAACATTGGGATCAACATTCAAACCTTCCTGATGGACAGGCGTTTTAGGTGCCAGCTTTTGTTTGCCCCCATGATAGAGACTGGGGCTGCTATCAACAGTCAGATCTGCATTTCAGCATCTCAGAAGTTCAAGGCTCTTGGAATTATAGGGTTTGCTTTATGCCTGCATAAAATATCTGTTCCTGTGACTCCATACAAGGAATTTCCCTACCAAATGCACATCTTACTGGGCTATATATTCTCCCCCATCATGGAAACACCTGTGATTGGAAGAGAGTGTCAAGAAAACTTATGATAATGAAATGTTCATTTTCAGAGTCATTCTGTACTCTGTGAAGAGTTGTATGATTTACATTTTTCTATTTCATTTGTGGTGCAGACAAGTGGTTAGAGGTCTATCTGTTAATTTTTGTGCCCAAAGTTGGTTGCAGACTTACAAATCCAGATGCACAATCAGGCCTTCTGTATAAGCTTTTGTGAAGAATACATGCCGTGACACATAATAGCTTGGTTTCCTGTAATGCTATCTTGTAATCAGTGTATAATTCCAATTATGGAAGCAAGGAATCTGGTGGCACTTTTGAAGACTAACAAATTTATTTATCTCATGAGCTTTCATGGGAGAAAATCCCACTTCATCAGATTCATCTTCAAGCATCTGACAAATTGGAATTTTCTCCCACAAAAGCTCAAGTGATAAATAAATTTATTAGTCTTCAAAAGTGCCACAAGACTCCTTGCTTGTTTTGCTGGACTAGATTGACACAGTTGCCCCTTTAGAGCTTGCCATCATGCAAGGCATTAATTCCAGTTAGTTTGTTTTTCAGCCAATACCTTTTGATAATGGCCATGGTAATTTTTATTGTACCGTGATCCCTTGTTAATGTAGTTTGTTATCATTGATGCCCTTTTTACACCATCTTTTACATTGCAAAAAGATATTATTCTTGGCATTCAGCTGGCATAAATCAGCTGAAGTCAGTGGAGCTGTGCCAGTGGACACCAGGCTCTGAGGATCTGGCCCGTTACATTTAGTAATCTATTTATGCCTATTTAGTACTTGTCTGAATGTTGGAAACTTATGATCTTTGTCTGATACTTTAACCACAATATGTCACATGAAGAACAGGAAAAACAGAGGAAATAAAGAGGCGTCTATGGATTTTACTGCTGAATACTAACAAGGGATTAGCTTTTGAAAACGTTATTTCCTTACATTGTATTCCCAGACATGGGTCCTATTCTTTAGACACTGCACATTTTCATGGTCTTTCACATACTGTTTGAGGAAAGTTTAACAGAATGACATTGTTACATCATATGTAATTTTCAGTTCAGTGTTTAATGTTTTTATTTTTTCAAGAATCAATTTTCCATTTTTAATTCTCACAAAAAAAAACCACCCAAGCACAATTTTTCCAGCTAAACATTATCAACAATGTTTTACTTATGCTCCAAGGCCACAATGTTTTAGGCCTTTTTCTGTGAATATGCAGGAGATGCTACTTAAAATTCCATTCTGTCATGTGAGAGAGGCAGTTATTCATTGAAATGAGAATATTTACTGCTGATAGTGCTGGTATGCCTGATAGTCAGATTAGGTAGAGAGCCAGATTGAGCCCAGGGCTGTTTGTCTGCAAGAGGAGAGAAAGGCTGTGTCTATCTAGCCTACTAGTAGGTATTTTACATTCCTCTCTGTACCTGAGCCTCAGAGGACAAAGGTCTGCTCTAGCTCTAACCCTTGGAGTCTGGTGGTTTGCTTAGGTTGTAAAGATCTGGAGGTCCTTGGTTAAATCCTTGGCATGGCAGCCATCAGATAAGCAAAAGCTTATCTGGGATTTGAGCTGCTATAGGCTTCAGATGCTGAGGATGAGTTTCCACTGTCTGTGGGTCAGTGTGTTACATGTACCTTTCAGTGCCTGACTCATAGAGGATGTCAGTCAGTTCCAGCCGTCCTGCTACTGGATCTGCCCATTTAGTTCAAGTTGTAGACACTTGTGTTTAGCTCTGGATGTCTCTAGTTTGAGTCCTGAGTGAACTCCCACTTGTGTGACAGACATCTTGGCCAACCCCAGGGACTGAACTGGGTCACAGACCCTCAGGTACTGGGTTGCAGAGCTCCCTGCTCCCCTGCTGCTACAGCCAAAAGACTGGAAAGCATTGCTCAAAGATGTAGTTGTTGGGTTGTGGGGATAATTCTTTTCTACTGGATCCTCAGAAAAGAAGTTTGGAAATCACTGAACAAAGGAGCTCCAAAGCTCAAAGTACAGATAGGGATTGTACCAGATTCCTATAATTAATTTGTGACTTGGGCGTAGAGGGCGATGTGTAACCTGCATTAACTGAGGGGTTATAATTTCACTTTTTGGGAAACTCTCTGTCCTGATCTGGATAGGTTCTTATGTTGTGCTCATGTGCTCATCACCAAAATATTTGAACTCTTTTCAGTGATATGTTAGGCAACGTGACTAACATCTGTCATGTGTTTTTGTGGTGGTGGTGTTGGTGGGGGTTTTTTTGTTCTCTCATCCTTTCCTGAGACGGAAAACTACAGGCAGGGAAGCATCTTATTTGTGTAGTTTTTTACAAATATGTGTCACTGTGTGTGTGTTTGAGCAGTGGTTCCCAACATTTTCTCTGCCATGACACACCTCTCCACCTTTAATTAATTTGAGGCACACCACCATATAGTTTCCAAATGAACTCATGAATATTCATGAGCCAATCAGTCAACCCAGAGCTCTTTGAGTAGTTTTTCAAAAAATTTTGTGGCACACTTGCTCAGACTTGACAGCACACCTGTGTGCCGTGGCACAGTGGTTGGGAAACACCGTGTTATAGAATGCCAGGTCAAAGAAATGCACCTTGCAGTTGTAGCAAAACATGGTGAGGTTTTGATGATCCTTAGTTCCTGGGGGAGTTCATTCCACAGTCTCAGATTGTCTCCCACACTGATGAGCTTTACCCATATTGTAATGACTTTTCTTGTGTTAGAGGAGCAGAGCTGCCAACCAAGAGTTTCATCCTGAATCTTTTCAGCAGGCTTTTAAAATATGCTGGATATAGGCCATTGCATGTCTTGATGATAAGGACCAAGACTTTGAACTTGATTCAAAATTCTATAGGAGGCCTTTGTAGAAAACAAATGAGAGATTTGCCATGTTTATGGTTGGAGAATATGTGCTGTAGTATTCTGATTCTGTAGCACTGGGAATTTTCCAAAGGGCTGAAGTCTTCATACCCAGGTATATTGCATTACTCCAGTCCAGCTGAGAGCATGAATAAGTGAGGCCAGATCATCATCCACCACAGTGGAATGGAGACTACCAGCCAACCAGAGTTGATATAAAAAGCGTTACTCATGAATGCAGCTAAGTGAGAGTACTCCAAGAGTAGTAATCCAAGATTATTGCTGCACAATGGACTGAACTGGTCAATTGTTGGTGTATTCCTTTAACCAAAGAAGGCTGCAAAAGTGGCTGTGAACTTCTGCCCACCATTGTCCTCTGTCTTTTTTGTTCCTGTTTGGCTTAGCCAGCCAACCTTCAGCTATGGACTGATCTCCTCCAAGCGCTAGGCCATGTTGTCACTAGGTCATTCCAGTCTGGTCTGGTGTTGTGACACCTAGGTGGAACTGTACATCATCTACATATTGCTGGTGCTTGAGTCAATGTCACCTAACCAGTTCACTTAGTAATTGCATGTTGGCCTTGAGAAAGACCAAAGAGAATTGATTAGAGGTCTAGTGGTGCAGGTGAACTTTCCCAGTACTACTAATTTGGTGTATGCCTCCAGGAAAGACTCAAATCATTTGAATGCATTTGCCCTGCATGCCTGCCTGATGAGACAGTGGTATCCCATGATCAGCAGTGTCAAATACTGCAAAGAGGTCCAGGAAGATGAGAATGGATGTCTGTCCTCTGTCCTTTGATAGGAGATTATCCATCAGAGCTGCTAAAGAGAGTTCAATTCCCTTTCCTACCCTGGATCCAGATTATGCCAGGTCTAGAATGTTAGATTCAGTTAAATGTAGATGGCCTCTGACTATCTTCACTATGAGCTTGTTCAGAAATGGGAGGTTTGACACTGGATGGTAGCTGGCTAGAAGCAATAGATCCAGGGCAGGGTTCTTCAGTGTTAGCCAGAATATTCTGTGTGTGAGGGAGGAGGGGAATGACACTGTGGCTGTTTTGGTCAGGAATTGCACCAGTTGGTCATGACTTTCTTTCACGAGCCTGAAATTGCATGAGTCAAGTTCACAAGTCCTGGATCATGATTCCTTTGGCATGTCCAGACCTTGCTAAAGAATGAATATATTCAGTTGTAAAAATGTCTGTGGGCTGTTGTTTGGTGGATATAGACAAAAGAAATCCATGCTGTTTGGGAAGGCTTCTTGAATTTGTTTGATCTTTTCAGTGAAGTGGGAAGACAGTTCTTTGGAGCACTGAGCGCTCAGTTCAGATGCAGATTTAGGCATTACAGATTGGTGAAGTGAAGTGAGTCACCACCCTTTGGAGCAGGATTTGGTAGCATCAGTGAAGATGGGTAGGATGGTTCTTTTAGCCTGTAATACAGCCTGATTGTAGGCTTTGACAAAATCATTGTTTCTTCTTATCTGAATCAGCCTTTTTTCCCCCCAGCCTCGGTCCACCATCTTCTACTCCTCTCTCTTCATTCATAGCAGACTGTCAGAAAAGCATGGAGATCTGATGAGGAGGAAGGGGCCATTTAGGAGCCAGTGTGTTATTGGCTGAGGGTAGAGTACAGTAATGAATCACCTGACTCGTACTATGTGTTGAAAGCTGCTGGCCTTTAGCAGTCTTTGGAATGCATTAGGAATATTTCATGAGCTTTCATGGTCATTGTTGCCTCTGATACTTGCATACCAGCCATAGAGCTCCACCCGTAGTATGAAGAGTGGGAGAGTTGCTGTGGCACAGGGCATTTTTACTACTCTGTCATCTAGACCAGCTCACAGACCTGTTTCTCTACCCTTGCTCAATGCAGCTCTTGATGACATAGTAGTAGAAGCACCAGTGCTTGGTCTACACTAGCACTCCCACCACTGTTACACTTGAGAACTGCACCAGCTGTACAGCAGGTATGGGAACTGTGTACTCCTTTGCAGGAGCTGGGTGCAATCACAAAGACTATACAGTCTGGCAGCACAAGTGGTACTGGATTTCCCAAAGCAGGGGCATGCCTTCCCTTCACATTTGCCAGCAGAGTAGCCTCACATAGGAAGGAGAGCTCACCCTGTGAGAAGATGGCACAGAGACCACTCTATCTCTGTGGTCCAAGAGGCCTGGTGCCAGTTTATGTTGAGGCCTCCAGGATGCTAAATTTCCACTGGAACAGTGCATTTCTGCACTGCAGCTTGCTGTTTGCTGTGCCTTAGCAGACCAGCTGAGTCCTAAACATTTGCCACCGTCCATATTATTCTAGCAAAGGTTGCTCTGACTATGTATGAAGTGTTCTTGTTCTTCCTGAATAACGAAGTATGAGATTCATTCCTTCCTTCTATTACTTAGCACTGATCTTGCAAATTTCAGGATCCCCAAGAAGCTGTTCAGGTTCCTTTGTCCTCTTTTGGAGCCTGGTATCAGAAGAGAGAATCTGACTTGCTGCAGTCTTTGCTCCACCAAAGGGAGGGGAGGGTTGAATGGGAAGCTGCATTGTGTGCCTTATCTCTTGGTCACCAAAGGTGGTGGAGTAGGGCCAGGAACTGCTGAGTAATTGCAGAACTATGGAGGCCTGTTAATTTATCTTGTTTGTGTTTAAGACCAGTTCTAGAAATTAAAAAGACAAAGTCAAGTAGTTTCAGCTTCATATTTGACCCTATTTTAAATTGATCCGATGGAAAACGTTCTTCACATTTTAACACTAAAATCTGCAAAAGCACCTAAGACACATTTTCCAAAATGACGCAGAGCCAGCTTTTCAAAAGTATTTAGAAACCTGAAATTGCAGACAGGTACCCAGTAGGATCTTTAAAAATACCTAAATAGGTTGGGTGTCTAACTCAGGTTGATTTCAGTGGGGCCTAGGCACCTAACCAGTTGAAGTGCTTTTGAAAATCCAGCTGTGCATCTCTCTGCTTCTTCAGGAGCCTAGGTAGCTTGGACAGGATGGCCATTAGACACTTAGGAGCCTAGATTTTCATGACCTACAGCATCAGATTCTCATTTACACAAGACCCCTTTCCAGTGGTGCAAATGTGAGTGGTGTAAATGAGCTTTAATGTGACTGAGGGTTGGGCCCACAGTTATTAATTTTAATTTTCAGCTACATCAGCAAGAGTCCACTCCTCCCACTTAAATCATTGAAAGTTTTGACATCAACTTCACTGGAAGCAGAAGCTACCCTGACAATCTAAACATAAAAAAGTAGTGACTATGGCTATCACATTTTCCCACAAATTTTTATGATGTTTTATGTGGTTAGTCTTCTGTGTGGGCAACTGTGCCACCAGTGAAGCACAAGTTAACAAACACGCACTGAAGAACAGCATTGACAGTTACATCCTCAATGATGCTTTGACAGATCAGTAATCCACACATGCTTGTGCTCCACAGAAAATAAAGGGGAAATGAACTGATATTTAGCACATGGACAAAGGACAGAAGGGTAATGAGATAATGTCCATTTCAGTCTTTTAAGACATTTGAGACAATGGCAAACACTAAAATTGCTTTGAAAATACTTTCATAAGTATTACTTCACAGTTTGTCATCATCCAGTATCCACATGAGTCCCATTCAGGTTGTATGTAGAACACTAAAATAAACTAATGACTGGCATCTTAATTCTTTACACATATGAAAAGATATTTGCGCAGATGTCTTGGTTGCCCACAGCTTGATATGAGGATAGGTCCAGATGTAGAAAGAAACCATTTTCTTTTCCTTTGATATCTGGAATACACAGTACAAAAAACATACCATTTGTTTCCAAGTTCTGCTTCTCCAAGGCACTCTGCTTCTGGTCCTGGCCTGCTCTTTCTTCCAGTCACTTTGCTGCTCCTGTGAGTGAAATAAAGCAAAGGGAGATAGGAATGCATTTTATGCTTTTCTCCGAATATCATCATCCTTTGGCAAAATCACTATCAGACACACTATTTATTTCCCCCAGCAGAAAATGCAAGCAGTTCCTTACTTGAAACTTGCCCTCTTATGAGGGAATTTGGAGAAACAGGGAAAATAGCTTGCTTAAACGCAAGACCAAGCTAGAAGTGCTGCCTCTGAACTGGCTGATGTGTTATTTGGAACCACAATGTACTGCATGGAAGTGTGCTATACCTTTCAGATGACAGAAGGTCAGGCTTGTATCAGTTGCTGATCCAGCTGTGTGTCATGTGTTTAAGAGAGACCATTTTAAGAGTTGCATTAACTGCTTCTGTAGTAGGTGAAAAACAAATTTTATAGGCATGAGTCAGTGCCATTGCCAGTATTTTCCCATCGCTCATGATTCTGGAATTTGCAGTGCAGTGGCCAGTTATTTTCCTCAATTGCAGAGGCTGATGTTTTTTAGTTATATTGCACATTTTGTGAAGCACTTTGGATGAAAGACATGACAAGGATGTAAAATATTACGAAACTTTTAAGAGAAAGGGACATGGAAATTCCCATCCTAGTGCAGACCAGTCAGCAATCTAGTCCTATCTGTTGCTTCTGACAATGGCCTATTCCAATGCTTAAAAGGAAAGTGCAGAGAAAAATCCCATGCACCTGACCAGATGCGTAATGTGGCTGGCCAACTTGAGGTGTGTGATATATGCACTCATATGCAAATATCCAGCTCACATCTTACAGGCATGAAGTGGGGCTGCACGGCTTCCCCTCTACAGCTGCTAAGCATCTCCTAGCTGTAGGCTAGAACAGCAGCCACTTCACTTTCTTTGTATGTTGCAACTGCATCTATCTAAGCAGGGATCCAGAGCCCCCAACAGTCTTTTCCGTACTAGTCTACTTCCAATATGGAGCAGAACTTTCCAGAATCAAGAGGGCATGCTTCTCGACAGCCTACTGTGCCCTTCCCTCTGCCTGCTCGCCCCCCACAACCACGTGTCATCTCCACTGCCCTAGTTCCTCTCACAGGTACAGGGCTACCAGGGTGGTTCAGTACAAAGGGATTTCTCACCCCAAAATACTTTCATCAGCTCTTGCTAAGCTTTTTGCTTCAGTAATAAGTGAAAGGCTGGGACGTTTCAACATGCTGATTGCAGAGGGCTGTTTAAAATCACCGATTTATTTGTGGTGACCATGTTCTCTATTTAACTAGATTACTCGAGGTAAAATTACACCCTGCTTATGGGAGAAGCCACCAGTGCCAGTCGCTGGGCTGTAGATGTTGTGTAACTTTGCCCAGGTCAACATACTTAGATCTAAGGAAAGATGTCTATGTACATCTTCCCACTCAATGGAACCACATTTGTCTGTGGTTGCCAGGGATAGTCTTGTGTGTACGGTTCACTGTATAAACAATAACTTATAGCAATACATAAAGTCATGTTGTTGTGAAAATGTGTTTCTCAAAGGAGATAGATATTAAAAGGTTGATACGAAATAAAACCTATTTTCCTTTGGTTTAACTCTATTGCTGTCTGTGGGATCTGTTATGGCTAAGGTGGTTGTAGGGTCAAAGGTCATGGAGCAAAGGTCATAGCCTTGTACTGACAAAAATGCAAAGGTTGCAATCTTCATTTTAAAATAAAAGAAATCATGACTGTTATGTTTTAATTATCATTGTTTATTTTCCATCAAAATACTGTTAACAATCTCCGAGTACTAGTTTAAGAATATGTAAAGATAAAAAAGCATCAAATACACATGAGGCTGGTTGGTGTCATTGGAAATTATGAGGAAGAATACTCAGATAAATGGAAAACTCACAAATTAGGATATAATAATATTTAACGAATATGGTTATACTATTTTAAAACATGGTCGCTGCCATGTTCAATTATGCTGCATATCTAGAGAGCCAAATGTGTCAAACTTTATGGAAGAACCTAGCTCACTTTACATAGTAACCAGAGTGACAAAATCCATGGGGCCTTATTCTCTCCAGCATCATTTACAGCCATATAGAAATGGCTTTGTTGGTGCTTTCTACCCACTCCCCTTGAGTGTGACTACAGGCAGTGCATGGCTTTTTATAAGAACACCCAGAGACACATTTTCTTCACAGAAGTCTTGGTCATGAAAAATTTAGTATCTTAATTATAACTTTTAGAATCTGGTCCATATTGGGAGCAAGGAAAAAAGAGTAGCACCTGTGCAAATGCTTCTTATATCATTATCTTTGCAGAGCCTGGGAACACGTTATAATGGCTCTAGAGGTACTGAGCAGCCTTTGCTAAACAAGTACAGAATAGGCATAGTTTATGTTCTCCTCAGCAAAGTCCTAGAACCACTGGCTCATTGTAAGGACTGGGCAGAGCCATTGCCCAGCCTTTTCCACATGAAGACACATTCCCCCTGACAGCTGTTTGGTGTGTCACCTAGTCTCTTCCTAGCATGCCCAGTGCAAACACACAAATTATGTCTACTTCCTTTCTGGGAGCACTGGGCAGTAAGGAGGGGGTTCTTGTGGCTTCCCCCCATCTCCAGCACATGTTCTAGGACACCTGTATTGTGGTCTTATGAATTCCAGAAAAGCAATTACAATGAGCAGTTAAAAATCTAAAATTATAGTCATGGTTGAACAAAGCAGACTGGTTAAAATCAGAGCCTCCATAAACTTCTATCCTTAAGTTGACTCTGGAGGGTTTAATAGTTTGATGCTGCATTTACCATTTTTTTCTGAGACTAGAAGTAAAAGAAACAACATTGAAAGGAAGCTTGTTCCCAGCCAGGTAAAATTAGGAAGTTCCTGTAGTTGCTTTTTGAAGGAGCTCTTTTCCCAGGAGATTTACAAGTATGACTCCCAGAGAGTTTGCCTGGAACTTCTGAACGCTAGGGGAAGATCTATCTGGGGCTCTCATAGGGGGAGGTGATAGAAGGGTACACTTTACTGGGACACAGAGGCCCTAGAAGGGGGAGCAGCCCAAGCTGCAGCCTCCATTACCATTTTTGTGGGTTAGGTTAGGTGGGTTAGGTTTGTGGGTTAGGGGTTAGGTGGGTTTGTGGGTTAGGTTAGGTGGGTTAGGTTTGTGGGTTAGGTTAAAAATTTGTAATGGGCCCAAAAAAAATTATGCTTGGGCCCTGGCCCATCACTCACACAGGGAATACAGCCCTTACAAGGAGCTACACTGAAAATATGTGGTTGGGTTTCAAATAATTTGTTGTAACTAATTTGTTGTAATATGTTGCAACTTTTTCCTTTCCCCAGTTCATGACGAAAAACCCAAATAAGCGACTAGGCTGTGTGGCATCGCAAAATGGGGAGGATGCAATTAAACAACATCCGTTCTTTAAAGAAATTGACTGGGTTCTTCTAGAACAAAGGAAAATCAAGCCACCCTTCAAACCTCGGATTGTAAGTAGCAGTCTGAGTACCATTCTGGGGCAACTTGGTTAAAAATTTGTCCTTATTGGTTTCTTTTGCTATATTAATAAAAGATTCACGAGGTGCAGAAATTAGAAATTGAAATAACAGAGTAAGTGTCTTTCTGAAGAGATTGCACTGTTATTGGTTCCTCTGAAGGTAAGTGGCAAATTAGAATGTACAGCAACATTTTTTATTCTGTCTCATTACAAATAGAAGAGTCTACAAGATCCTATTTTAAAGCTTTTCCTCAATTTCTAAAGAGATCTCAATCTGAAGAATGTGCTTCAGAATATACACATTCTCTGTAGGAACTATGCACTAGTCCTACTTCGGTAAGCCATTGTGGTTGTGGTATCAAGGAAAATGTTCCAGATTACATAAAATAAAACAGCATCAGAAAACAACATTAAGGACCAAAACTAATAAAAGAATAAAAGTGGTTAATGGTCTAGTTATGTCCAAATAACTTATGTTACTAAGCAATAATAAAGCACCACACTTTAACAAACGTAAGCAAACATCCGTCTCTCTTGCTAATGCAACCAAAAGCAGGCAAAATTGTTGTTGTTGTTGTTATGCGTCTCTTCCTCTAAATCAAAATAACCAAACAAATTAGATGTATTTGTATTTTACAAAAATGTCAGCTTTAAGGCTTAAAATACGTATGGCATATTTTATGATGAGGTATTTGAAAAATACTAGCTAAGAGTCTAATGAAGGAGTGGACTCTTGTCTGTAGCAAACATGGTACCTTTATACCTAATCAGAAAACTCCATTTTCCACTGAGTGCTAAAGCATTGGAAACTCTCATGCTTCTTTTTATGTTGTTCTCTCTTTATTGTAGTCTTTGATCTTATCTACAAGTATGGTCAATGTACTGTTTGTGTCTTTCTTCAGAGAGTTTATGAAGATATTAAAAAACATTGGGCCCAGTGAATCCTACATCTAAAAACTAGATGTAGAAAGGAGCTATAAAGTTATATGGTTTATACCAATAAGGAGTCCTGTGCCACTTTTACAGACTAACAAATTTATTTATTGCATGAGCTTTCGTGGGAGAAAAGCCCCCTTTGTCAGGCACTTCTGATGAAGCATCTGGCAAAGTGGGATTTTCCCCCACAAGCGTTCGTACAATAAATAAATTTGTTAGTCTTTAAAAGTGCCACAGGACTCCTTTTTTGTTTTGCAGAACTAGAGTAACATGGCTACCCCTTTGGAACTAATCTATACCATGTACTTATGCAGAAGTTTCCTCTGCAGTATAACAGTATAGATTTGAATATCTCAAATGACTGGTCTTTCACCACATCTTGGGGAAAATATGCCACTATTTAATAGATTTCATTTACAGGAATATCTCATCCAAAATTGTCTCTTTCCTAATTCCATCCTATTAGTCCAAGTTTTACCCCCTTGTACTCTCTGAATTAATTCTTTCCCATTCATTGTTCACACTTGTCATATGTTTGTAAACAGTCAAGTCAGTCCAGGTTTATCCAACCTATATGTATCTAGCTCTTTTAACATTTCCACAAAGATCTGTCCTTTCATCCCATAATCATTTTTGTTGTTCCTCTCTAAACCCTGTCCTGACTGTCAACATCTGTCTGGTAATGGACTGACCAGAAACAAAGGTAAAATTCTAAAGGAATTCATATTTGCTTTGCCACAGTTCACCAATATCTCCCTGATTTCCTAGAACTTTCTGAAAATAATGGTCAGTGATCCCATATTTCTGCCAGCAAGTTTTCCTCAATACTTCAATATTCATTTTATCTATGGATTGTTTAGCATTTGTTCACATTTTCCAAACATTCCCTTATCTCTATTTGATTAACAGCCATTTTGCATGATCCTCATTACTTAATTGTCCACCTGTTTTTTTCATTTCTCTTCTTATTAAAAACCAAATGAATTCAGTATCACATCCATTTTTGACTCATCGTTGTCTCCTAATATGCTAATGAACCTTCTTTCTTTCTGATAATTCTTTCTTTTCTGATACATTGCATAATCCATGTTTTAGTTCCTTTTACACACTTTTCATAGCATTAATGTATTTTGCATATTTCCTCCATTTTCCTTACTCTACTGTTAAATTTTTGTTCCATTAACTTTTCATTTTCCTTTGAGTTTGGTTGGTGATCTTAAACAGTTCTTTATTAAGGTATAGTAGCAGCTTGTGGCTCCTTGAATATTTATTTACTAGTAGGGGTAATGATAGTATGCTACACTTTAATTATGCTGTTTTTTATTATCTTTAAAGCTGCTGTCATAGCTTTGGATTTCCATACTTCTCATCATACTTTTTTTCAGCAGATTTCTTAGTTCTCCAGACCTTACCTTTTTGAAATCTAGTAGCCTTGTACATCTACTTTCTGTGAAACCTTTCCTTATGATGATGAATTCAGAAAATTTTTAGTCTCTGATCTATTATTTTCTACTCCTGAGTCTGTTCCTCCCTATCAGTAAAATGTAGATCAAGGATAGCTTCTCTTTTAATCTGATCCTATCAGTTCTTACTGTCAGCATCTCCCCACTCTGAAAGTGCACCATGTATAATTACTCTGGGTGATTGTTTTGTACCAACTCCATAGTTCAGCAGCTGTTTGGTTTTCCCTGTTTTATTAGAAGCCCCAGACAAGACCATACTGGAAGTTTTACTGCAGCTTCTGAACAGAAGAGTGGTGTTATTAGGGAAAGAAAATGGTAATGTGTATCAAGTGTTGACAGAAGGTACAGAATGAGAACACGATTATAAATGGAGCAGTGTCAAATTGGGGAGTACATTGAGTGAGATCCCGACAGGTACTGGCAGGCCATTAAGGTTTAATACAGGCCTGGCCAAACTGTGGCTCAGGAGCCGCATGTGGCTCTTGAATGAAAAAGTGTGGCTCGCAGAAGAACGTCAGCAAATCAATTTAGTAGGTAAAAGTATATGGCTGTATGCCTCAGTGCGGCTCTTGTAGGTTTAATAATCAACTTGTGTGGCTCTTGAGTTCCATAAGTTTGGCCACCCCTGGTTTAATATCTTCATAAATAATCCTGAAGAAGATTTTACAAGCTAGGAAAGATTTCATATGCATAAAAAAAATAAATAAAAAGGAAGAATGTACAGAATGCAAAAACAAATGGAATATAAAAGAATTCCTCCCTGAATTGAATTCAACTTAAAACAAATTTTTGAAAGGTGAACTTTATGTGCTCCTTAATTTTTAATGACTTGCTATTCTGTGACAGATATTGACTGATTAAAAGTGTCATCTAAAATACAGAAGATAAAGGGGCTTCATATACAACTGTGAGATTAGGAAAATTTAATATAGTGAGAACAGCTTTAAGAGTGGAGGCCAGACTTGTAGTCAGAAAGTAAGCACACATTTATATGTGCTGTAACTGTACATAGCTGTAAATGCACACAATGCCTGTCTAGTCACGTGGTGGATCCAAATTCCAGATTTGCATGTACATATTTAGTTGTGCCTGCAGAAAGGAGGCACATATTTACATAAGTGTGCAGTTGTTTTCTGACCAAGACCTGAAATGACTAAGGGGGATTTTACTATCTACCTGTGTCATAGATACTTGAGAAATTAAGGAAAGAAGGATCATATTTATTTAAGAAAACTACAGGTAATGAAATTAAAAATAAAGGCCTGAAATTAAAAAAACAAAAACAAAACATAGACATGAGGAAAAATGATCAAATGCTGAGGTCAGTAGAATAATCTGCCAAAGGAGGTGACTGACCTATCAGCATTATTCTGAGTAAATCTCTAGAATAAATTTTGCCTTACTTCTACCTGTGTCATAACAGTGGCCCTAGAAATGTGGGAGAATTTCTGACTTATCCTGGCAATCCTTACCATCCCTACTGGCTTTTATTCTTGCCAGGCTTACTGCAGGCTGGATCCACAACCCATTGATATCAGTGTCTAGACTCCCATTGAATCTGTTGGGCCTGGATTGGTCCCTGTTTCAAAGAGGGCAAAGAGCCCTCAGCAAAGTCAAAGAGGAAACCATAACTGTTATTAGACAGGACAACATCAGATGTGTGCAGTAAGAGTCATGCTCCCAACCTCTTCTAACTAGGTGCAGAATGTCACTTTCAGCTCTACCAGCCATTAGAACTGAACTTTGAATCTTCTCTTTGGATTTGTAAGAAGCAGCTGCATGGCTGGTGATAGGCCAGCCTTTCTGTGTTTATACTGGTACAGAAAAGGTGATTGATGCACGTTATAAGTTCTCTCCAACTTTCACAGCAACGATGCATCAGATGAGGTTTATGAAAATTTATTCAGCCACCAGTTGTATCCAAATAAACTGCCTTTTTAAATTAAAAGGATATTGTCAAGGCATTTTCCAGGGTTTTCAAAATGATTTATTGATTCTAATGATCCCTTAGAAGCTTAAACCTCAGATCTCTTTCCTAATCTCTATTTGGCTTTCAGCCTTGGGTGAAAACTATCCAGGCACAGAAGACCCTTTCAAAGCCATCTGAGCAGGGGAAGCCATCAGTAAAGCAGTACAGTGAGAGGCTAAGCGCTAGGCTGCAGAGAATGACACAGAGGATAGCATAGATGTGTGTCAAGGAAAGGTAGTAGTACCCATGCTTACGCAGGTGAAATGAATTCCTCCTTTAGTGTGCACTCTGCTTTATTTCTCAAGGGATTTCTCATGCATAGGGATGTCGTAAGGTTTTGTTTGTTTTGAAAATAAAAATAGCATTAAAGCATTTGGAGTGGGGGAGATATTAGAAATTAAATGGACTTGGAAACAAAGGTCAGAAGGAAGGGTATGTGAAATCTTGGGCCTGGGGACCTTGACAGTGGCTCTGTAGATTTGCTTCTATTATTCTGCAAAAGCTCATGCCTGAGTTTCAAATAACTTCTTGAGGTTTCCTGTATCACAGAATCATCCTTGCTGCTTTCCTTGAAGGAGGTATGAATTAGATGGTTATAATTGCACTTTGAACGAATAAGACACAGTTCAGCACAGTCAAAAAATCCCTATGGTCCAGATGAAGGACTAAGGGAAAGATCACCCCAGCAGGCATATTACTTTCATATTGTGTTTGTGAAAGCCCTAGGATTCTTCCATTTAGGGAAGCCAGGTTTTGCCCCCCTCACCATCTATAGAGTCTTCCCATGTCTTCCAGCAATCAGAAAGAACTAGTTCCCCAAGAACCACAAAGCCCTCAAATATGCACACTGGCTCTCACCTCTCCATCCCTCTCTAACTGCACAGCAGCATGGCTGGTACTCCTGGGCTGATTTGACTGGATCATTCCTCTCTCCCAAAGGAGGCGTCCCACACTGGGAATGAAAAGATTAGTGCAAAGCATCTGTTTGCCTACAAAAATCCCATGGATTTGCAGTGGGGTTGTACTGCATGCCCCCTGCTGCCCACACATCTATTCATCAGATAGTGAAGCATCCATAGAAGGGCTTCTGTGTGTATCAGGGAAGAAAAGAATGGTGTCATGATCAAGTATCCACTCTATCCCAGTCCTGCTTGCCTACTGAAGGTGGGAGAAGCCCTAAATTCATAGTTCAGTGAGCTTCACATTTTCAGCATCTCTGAAAATCAGCCCTCGGTTCTTCCTTTTTGTTCCTGTGTAATCAACATGGATGCACTAAAATTACTATTTATGTTTGATTGGTGTTTCTCAATGACTGTGTCAGAGAGCCCCTGGGAATGTCTCAAAAGGTAGTCAGAGTCAGATGTTGGAAGTTTTCTTACAGTCTAAAGCAAAGAAGAGCTTTCCCCTCCAGATCATATATTCTCTGACATCCTCTCTAAACCCATTCACAAATAAATGGTACAGCCTTGTTGTTATTACCCCTTAAACTGTTTATCCCTTCTTTTATAATAAATTTAAGAGGTTTGGAGAAACTTTCAGCTTCAGACATTACCACCCTGAAAAGGTTGAGGAATGCTGAGCTGGATGATAATACAATACTAGTAAAACAAGTGTTTATCATATGCAGTATCTGTTTGGCAATGAAACTAAAATATGGCATTAAGATAGTTTTATCAGCACCGATAGCAACTCATTTTTATTGTGGCTGTATGAAAATGGAGCTAACAAAATTATGGTATTATGGCGATTTACTATGAACACCCAGCTTTCACAGAGTAACACATTTATTTTCAAACTCCACACCATTATGGCTTCTAACTTTCCTAATTTAAAATGGTACTATCCTCAACACTTTTCAGCTTAAGAAGAGAATTGCAGCCCTGAAATCATAAAAATTAGAAATGGGAAAGACCAGCTGGAATATCTTAACTTTGTGCAGTAGTAGGATTGTAAATGCAATATAGAATCAAAGCCAGTGCTGCCAAATGAGAGTCTGGTTCATCTGATCTGAGCCTCCAGCATTTTGCAGGCTCACCCATTAGCACTATTCTCATATTGTCAAGAACGTATTTCCTAATGCCTGTACGTATGTTCAGCCTGTGATTCTAAAGGCTGTGGGAGGCAGCACTGTGTCTAGAGGTTGGAACAAGAAGACTGAGAGGCTATCTAGGTTCTTTTACACTGGCTAACTGTGTGACTGTGGTCAAACCACCCAGAGTTTCAGTGCTTCAGTTTTCACATCTGTAAAATGGGAATAGTAATACCCCACCTTTGCAATGTACTTTGAGATACTCCAGGGGAGGTGCCATACATTTGAGAAATACTGTTGTTAAACTATGTGCTCCCAAGTTCAACTGAGCTTTACACTTTCTTAAAGTCAAAAATTGCATTACTTCCTTTGGAAGATTATTCTACGGTATAATATACCTCAGTGTTTAGGGTTTTCTCTTGGTAGCCTACACTGTCCTGTGATTATTTGTGCAAGTACCCTAAAGAGTTGCTGTCTCTTCTTAGTATCTGCAACCTTGAAATAATCATAAGCTGTTACCATAGCCCTGTCCCCCTTAATTATCATTCTCTAAGCCAAAATATATATATGTAGTTCTTTCTTCCTAAGTCTCTTCCTCCTTGTCAGTCTTGCCTTAAGGATGCCAGCAATGTGTTTTATTTTAATTTTACGCTGCAGCAAAAATTCAAAATAAAATTGTCCCACAAATACCAAATTTTAGAGCTAGCCAATGCACATGCTATGACCAGAGAGAATGCGCATGAGTGATCTCCCACCCTCCCGCACAAGTGAAAAGTTGCTAAAATCTTCAGTGGAGCTTCATTAATGCACCTGCAAATGTCCAGACATTTCTCTGCATGCCCAGAAATGTGTAAAAATTGCGTAATAACTATTGAATGCAAGTAAGTCCATTTGAATGCATATTGAATGCAAGTGAGCCCATCTGCAATTACCTTATTTGCTTATACAAGCATGCAATGGGTGCACCTGCTTATTTTACAGATGCCTTAATGGAGAGCTGCTGAAAATTTGTTCAGTAAGACAGGTGTGTGTTTATTTTTAAATTGCTGCCGCAACTGTCAGGTTACAAATGAAAAGTGGCTGGAATCCTTAAAGAGGGACTTTCTTACTGGAGAAAACTTGCCAATACATTAGACTGAAATATAAATCATTTTCATCTTCCTATGTTTTTAGATTTATTCTCTTACACTGAGCAAAAGTATTTGTGCTTTTTTACTGAGCACTTTTAGTCCTCCTGCAAAGAAGTCACAATGCTGCATTTCTGGCACCACAGGCACAAACTGTGATGTTATAAATGCAAAATGATACCTTCACCATTGGGCTGTAGTGGAAGAAAACTCATCTTAAAATACAGTATCCTTGAATAACACAAAAGGGAACATAGGAAATTACTGGCCAAGTAAATTTCTTTTGTGTAAATGTTCTCTCTTTTCAAGTTTGCTTCTGTGTGAATGTCCCTCTTTAAGGTAAGGCCTTCAGAATGGGGAAAATGTGAAGGTAGGTCCATTTTTAGGCCTAATAACCCAGAGGTATCCTTTCAATCGCATAATATATTTCCATTCAGTCATCCTTGTGCATGGCAATCCACATTTAACAGCGGGGGACAGAAGGGGCTATACTGCATGTTTTTGCATGAAGTGTTATTGCTAAGATCAAATGTGGGGTGGTGTGGGCTTGAGACCTCAAACACTCATGTATCATTGGTAAATCACTGTTGCATTATGTACTCCTCACCTTCCAGCTGTCCTTTCAGGATTCATTAAATAACGAGCGCTCTTCTCAAAGTGATGTTGGTGTTATGGCCAAATAACAAATAAATTTGTTGGTGTACAAATAAAATCTTTGGGGACATTAAAGATTTTATACCTATCATGATTGGTTGGTTGGTTTAATGTGATAAGTATATCTCTGTTAGAGACTGAAGGGAAAATTGAGGGAAAACCAACTCTGGACTTTATCTACTGATGGCTAATATTTGTTAGTATCTAACCATTTCTCACTGATGGTGAAACCAGTGATGTACAGCACCCTACCAGTGAGTGTTATAGGTGAAATCTAAATTTTAAGGGGCCATGTGGTGGCTCCCACCGGAAGATAGGGCACTTCCCATCTCCTTAAGTCACTGTTTCAAATATCATGCAGGTTTATAGTGATTAAAAATTATTACATGCCTATAGTTAAGTGGGAAATGACTTGTTAATATCAGCTCCTAGGCTGTAGCTGCCATTATCACAATTTTTGTTGTAACTGGCAACATCAGCAGACTCGGTCCGGTACTGAATGACTTCGGAAATCAAAAGTCTCACTGTAGTCTCTTCAGGGTGGAGTTGAGACATATTGGAAGGGCGCTGAGGAAAACTTTGTGCTCCTCCTACATATTCCCTCAGTAGAAAGAGGACTTCAATCTCCAAGACCAAATGATTTGGAACTTTGTTTTTAACCAGTACATTCTTTCAGAATTGAGGGATAAATCTTTTTGGCAAGTGTTTATGTAAATAATTTTGGTGCCGTTCCATATGATGTAAAAATTAGATCATAAAATATAAGTAAAAATGACATTTTCAAGGACTTCACTATTCCTTGGCTATATGAACAAAGGTTTTTCCCAGCAGTGGCCTGCTTATTGGTCTTTATTTATTTGGCCTCTTATTCTCTGGAGTGTCAGTGCCTGTGACAGCTGTTTTTGGCTATGATTGCCACAACACAGAATAACAACAAAAGTATTAAAGCTGCTTCCCAGCACTGCAGGTTCCCAAATATTTAGAAGTTAAACAATTATTATTATGCTTCTTTTGATTCTGTATAAGGGATACAGTAGTGTGTATTCCTTTGCTATGCATGTTGCTAATCTTGTAATATTAAAATATTCTCATTTGGAATTATTAAATTCAGTTTATTTCTGCATTTCACCATCTTTTCACTTTACATTTCCTACTATGCCTATTAGGATGGAGTGACAAGCAGCAGGAAGGTTCTAGCATTGCTTTTGGGCTTCCTCAGAATAACATTGATTCAATTTCACTTTTTGGCTGCTTAAAGCCCCAGTGCTACTTTTAAAAAATTATGTGAACCATGGATTCTTATTACTGGGGCCATTTTCAGTGTGTTCTGAAGCACTCACATGGACTTGCCTCATTTATATGTTAACACAGATGATAAACCTCCGTGCTAATTGCTGTACTTCACTGTTTGAATCCGAACAACTGCATTTATTTCCTGTGACAGTCGGACCTGACCTTATGACTTACACTTTCCTACATTTATTTTGCTCCCATTCTGTATATTCCTCATCTTCAAGCGTCTGACAAAGTGGGATTTTTCCCCAAGAAAGCTCATGTGATAAATACATTTGTTAGTCTTTATAAGTGCCACCAAACTCCTTGTTAGTTTGGGCTTGTTCCTTGTCCTGTTGAAGTTAATAGTAAGACTCCAAATGAATGCCAAAAGAGCCCTGCTTCATGTGACTGAGGTCATTACATTATCAACACCCCATTCCAAGAGTCAGAAATTTAAAATCTGTGAGGAAAAACTACAGCCCCCTCCCCCCCCCCATTTCCCCATATTTTTTAACCAAAGCCATTGAAGACTGACATATACACAGGGCTCCCATTTGAGCAGGGACTTGTAAAGGAACAATATGATTCCCTTTGGTAAACTATATGAGGGCTGAATGTTAGAAGTGATATCTGAATATGACAGGAGAGGAGAGGCTTATTAAGTGCTGTCCACCTTGCAGGATCCTAGAGCCCACACTGTAGCCCAAGACCGAAAATCTACACCACAGATAAAGAACACCTTAGCCTGAGACCCGCAAGCCCAAGTCAACTGGCATGGGCCAGGTGTGGGTTTTTAATTGCAGTGTGCAAATACCCATAGAGTAATTGAAGCTGTAAGAGACATAGCAAGGACTGGAAGCGATGTGCATTGATGCCTGATTGTGCAATGGTGTTTATAAAATTTCCATTAACTTCTGTGGCAGTTGTGCTCACTGGTAAAAGCTGAGTGATCTACCAGATCTGGTATTCCTTTTTCTTTAGAAAAACGAAGTCACACTTTATGTAAATACTTCCTTAATACTGTCTGACATGTATTGAAAATATAGCATTTGTAAAGGGTTGCAAAATGATTGATAGACGTTATAAATGTGGTAAAGACATGAGAAATGTCACAGAGCTTGTTGTGAAAGATACTATAGATGGCTATAGTCAACCTGCTCATTTATAAGAACCTAAAATAGTTTCTTAACTATCTATTAAAATATCTATTGTTAAAAGTTCATTGTTAATATAAAGTGTGACCTGCTGATGCCTGGAATTAGTGATGAGCAAATGAACAGGAATTGTTCTGCATTTTCACATCCAGAAAGAGTTCAGATGTTTATTTGAACTGCCTTGAACTTAATAAAGGCTTGGAAATTTCCCCAGACAAGCTGTCTTGAGAGGCTTTCATCAGAAGAAAGGTCAGAAGAGCTGTTGTATTGGTATTTTGCCATTTCTGCTACACACTCACTTATAACCTGGAAGCATGTTGAATCAGCCATTCTAGAATTGTATTCTGTGTTCCCCTCTGTGTCTTTTAAGAGGAATTATATTATTCTGTGAGATATAGGAATGCTGTATCAATTGTATTAACATATTATCATTTTCGGGCCATTTACTGAAATACTTGTAATTCCCATTTCAGAGCAGATAGGACCCTAATGAAAAAGGAGCAAAAACTGGTTCTGATTATAGGACATTTTACAATGCACAGAAGATTGTTTTTAAAGTCACTACATATTTTGAAAACCCAAGAAACACTTTATAAAAAAAGTCCTGATTCAGCAAAGAACTGTACCGGTTCATAGATTCCAAGGCCAGAGAGACTATTGTGATCATTAGTCAGCTCTCAGGCTCCAGAACAGCCCCAAAATGATTCCTAGAGCAGGACTTTTAGGAAAACATCCTATTTTGATTAAAAAGTTGTCAGTGATAGAGAATCCATTACCATCTTTGGTCAAATATTCCAATGGTTAATTACTCTCACTATTAAAAACTGTATCTATGCATCTCAGGATCACTATGACCCCCAAATCTTATTCAGCGTCTCTAGTTTATGGTTGAGGAATCTCTTAGTAATTGACTTTAACTGTCAGAGAATGTTAAACAACCAGCCGCTCTCAAATGTCCAAGGCTTCAAATAACAGAGTGAAAGTCTTCATCCTCATGACCCATCCACTATACTAATTTGCTACGTGCGTGCATGCGTGATGTGAAGTGTACCATACGACAGGTCTCTGTAACGTCAGAGGTGACTCAACTCAAGGAGCAGTTGGTTGAGTCAGCTCTGACATGGCTTAGGAGTCTTGGCATGGCACAGATATATACCGTACTATAGCTGCATACCTCATTGTAATCCATAAAGGCAAAATGGCTGAGGATTTAAAAATTGGACAGTAACAGCCAGTGAAACCCAGGGATGGTTCACTCTGGTGACACAGCTGCCCCTTTGAAACTTGTCAGAATTATAAAGCTCTCAGCTGTGCTTTCAGCTGTTCCCAATATTTCACTCTGACTTTTCAGACAATTGTATGTGGTGCTCACTCGGGGAAGAAACTGTGAAAATCTGAAAGTTTACATGAAGGACACGAACTACCAAGGAAAAGTTTTAGCTGACCATAGAACTTTTACAAAAACTGTTGTAATTAAAGAGGTATTAATCAATTAAAATAAATAAATATTTCATAAATTCTCTTTTGATTTCCCCCATCCTTGTTGATGGGTTACAGCTAGTCACAAAATAAAATCTATATTTTACATGAGCTAGATCTCCAGCACAACCCCTGAAAAACTAGGCCATGTGCGGAGAAGTTTGGCGAAGACAGGATCCTTCCTTGCCTCTAAGTTGCATTGCTGATCTCTGGCCACTATTACAGCCCCAAAAGAATGGCTGATTACTGTGTGTAGTTGTCATTCGCCTGGTGTAGAGCAGTGCTATCCCACTGCATATGCTGTTTGTACAGTAAAACAGCACCAATTTCATTGTATTAGGGCTATTTGTTCATGGCATAGGGGTACAGAAACAAGAGAGTGTTTCCACGTGAAGTTCCAAAGGGGTAGCCGTGTTAGTCTAGTTCAGCAAAACAAGGAATCGTGTGGCACTTTTAAAGACTAGCACGTTTATCTATTGCATGAGCCCTCATGGGAGAAAATCATACTTTGTCAGATGCTTTGTTTGTATGTGGTTACTCTTCGTGTGTTTAGAAATGTTCATGTCATGAAAAGCCTATGGCAGGTAGAATAGAAGACAGGAAGTGTCCACTCTCAGTGTTCTAGTCCTGCAGATGCTTCAGAGAAGAGAGAGGTGACACATTTGCTAGCAGCATATGCTTCAGGGCAGTGTTTGATGATATTTGTGCCTTTGTGGTAGTTTAAACCACAGAAGGCAGAATAACTCTTTAAAGCTCAATTTTTCCCTTCTAGTTAAAAACAAGATAGCTGACATTAATAGTGGCCAGCAGGCTCACTGACAGCAATTCCAGGCCCCAGGGGAGAGCAGTCCTAGAAAAAAGGACAGCTAAGGTCCAAGTGAACACCTACCTGCTGAACGTTTTTCTGTATTTATTATGTGACATGCTAGTTCCCAAGTGACTGAGGATGCAGTATCTGCTACTCAGTTTTCTGGGTCCCTTGAACTCTCAGAAAGAGTGGAGAGCACACGTGGTGGGACGCTCAAGGAAAGAGGGGTGTGAAGGAAAGGAGGATACATAACTTCCTCCCATCTACCAGAGACCTTTTATATCAGGGACCTTTGCCCCTCGGTGCTCCCCACCTCAACCAGCCAGTGGCCCAGCATCCAGTTATTCTTCTGATGGTTGTGCTTGAGTCTTGTGTCATGTTTAGAAATCACAGGGATGTATGGGAGGCTAACTGAAGATTAATTTGGAATGAGGTATATTCTGGGCCTTAAGGATGGAGCTACTGTAAGATGGGTGAATAACGGGTTGGATAACCACTCCCAGAGGGTACTTATCAATGGTTCACATTCAGGCTAGAAGGATATAATGAGCGGGGTGCCACAGGGATCTGTCCTGGGTCTGGTTTTGTTTAATATTTTTTATCAAAGACTTTGATGATGGCATAGAAAGCAAACTTATAAAGTCTGCAGATGATACCAAGCTGGGAGGGATTGCAAGTGCTTTGAAGAATAGGATCACAATTCAGAATGATTTGGACAAACTAGTGAAATGGCCTAAGATAAATAGAATGAAATTCAATAAAGATAAGTGCCAACTACTCTACTTAGGGTTGAACAACCCATTGCACACATACAAAATGGGCAGTTACTGCCTAGGAAGGAGTACTATAGAAAGGGATGTGTGTGTAATAGGGTGCGTTCACACAGCAGTCTTATTTTGAAACAACAGAGGTTGTTTCGAAATAAGAAAGGCCATGTTCACACAATGCACCATTGTTTCGAAACAATGGGTTCCATTTGTTTCGAAACAATGGCGTTGTTTTGAAACAAACCCCATGTGGGGATGAAACAACGTTGTTTTGAAACTATTGTTTCAAAACAATGCTGTCTGAACATGTTGTTTCGAAACAATGGTAACTCGTTTCAAAATAACTGTTGTCTGAACATGCTATTTCGATTCCTGCTTTTTTCCTTAATTCGAATTAACAAACCGTTAATTCGAATTAACTTATTTCGAAACAAGGCGTTATTTCGATACAACTTGTATCGAAACCCCCTGTGTGTGAACATAGCCATAGTGAGTCACAAACTAAATGTGAGTCAGCAGTGTAATATTGTTGCAAAAATAGCGAATGCCATTCTCGGGTGTATTAACAGGAGTATTGTGAGTAAGACAATGAGAACTGTTTCTTCCACTCTATTCTGCACTGATCAGGCCTCAACTTGAGTACTGGGTCCAGTTTTGGGGGCCTCATTTCAAAAAGGATGTGGAAAAACGGGAAAGTCCAGAGAAGGCCAACAAAAATTATTAGTGGTCTGGAACATTTGACCTATGAGGGAAGACTGAAAGAGCTGGGTTTGTTTAGTCTAGAAAAAAGGAGACTGAGAGGGGATATGATAACTGTTTTCAGATACCTAAAATGTTATGAGGAAGGAGAAAAATTATTCTCCTTAATCACAGATGATAGGACAAGAAGCAGCAATCTTAAATTATAGCAAGGTAAGTTCAGCCTAGACATTAGGAAAAAGTTCCTAACTGTCAGAGTGATTCAACATTGGAACAAGGTGCCTCAGCTGGTTGTAGAATCTCCTACACTGGAGGTTTTTAAGAGCAGGTTAGACAAACACCTGCCAGAGATGGTTTAATAGGGGTACTTGGTCCTGCCATAAGTTCAGTGAACCGGACTCGATGACCTCTCATGGTCCCTTCCAGTTTCTGTGATTCTATGATTCTCTGACACTCAATTTCAGTACTACCAGTGCAGCTGAATTAGCAGTAGCAGCTACAAGGCATAGGGGCTCCAGTGTAGGTGGGGTTTGGATGGCAGCCAGAGATTTTACCACTATACTGGCAAGATCTGCTCTGAGCACGGTTAGATAAGACAGAGTTCTGTGGTGGGAATTGTGAAGGGCAAGGGGTGGGGAAGGTAGGTATAATCCAACATAAACACAGCCTGTGAGGATGAAATAGTAGTGTGAAGTTCATAGTGTTTTTCTTACATGTCAAAGCTCTCTGCTTACAAAATAAATGAAGTTCTGGTATCAAATGCTTTTTGGTGGCTTCTGTAATTTGCATTTTATTATAAAATTTAGAATTTGCCAAGTGATTTTAGACTATAAATATAAAGGTTGGGATGACATTAATAGCGTCAACTTTGCATAATACTTGACACCTGTTCTGGGTAACTATTTGTGCCATGTTTTTAATATACCATTTTAGCACTCTTGCATACATGCGACTGTGTCCTTTGATCTTGCCAGATCTTGCAAGTTAAGCGAGACCAGACTGGTCAGTAGGTGGGTGAGTGAAATGTAAAGGAAAACTCAACATTATGAAGGAAATAATGTCTCCCAGTAAGTGGCTTTCTCTCCTTTGAGGCCTTGGCTAGATCTCTATAAACACATGCTCCTCAACCCTGAGGAATGCAGTCATCCTGAGTAACCCATGGGGTAGACAGCACTGTGTCAACATGAGAGCATCTGCCATCCATCTAGTGCCTCTCATGGATGTGAATTTTCTTCATCAACAGGAAAACAATCCCATCAGCATATTAGTATCTTCCCTAAAGCAGTACAGCCACAGCATTTCAAGCATAGACCTACCCTTTGTGCTTTCTTGCCAAAAATGGTTGTGTTTTTATCATTGGAAAATTGATGTGCATTAGCTCTCCTGTATTTTTAATGTGAGCTAAACTAAACTATGTCCACCATAGCTGGGAGGTAGCGGGCTGATCTTATCTTAGAAAGCTCATGGCAAAAATACAGGCACTTTGCCTGTCATGCATCTTGATTTTACAATACAATAACTATAAAATGTTAGTTACCTCCCTGAAACAAAACAAAACCAAAAATCATTTTGCAGTAATGGCATAGCCTTAGTCAGTACTAAACCACATGGTCATAGAGTATAGTGATTTTGAAGGGTGGCATCTAATGAACAAGATGTTTAATGGACCATGAAGCTCAATGGTAATTTTTTTTTCTCTGTGCACATGCAAGCTGTTAAACTTGGTGTCCTGGCCACATTTCAGTATGAGTCGTTTTTAATACATTCTTATGAGTAATTAGTAAATTCTTTTGTCCTTTCAGTTGGCTGGGTTATTTCCCTCCACTTTCTGTTATGCGATGTTTCTGTTCCAGAAGTGGTTACAGTTTTTAGGCAATGTTATCCTTGATAAAATGCAAAAATCTGTAAGGTTGTGTGATGCTAAGGAGAGTTGTCTGTGCATTGGTAACTAAGATTCTGAATTGGATAGTGCAGCCTGTCTTAATTACTTGTTTCATGAATGGCTGCCTATCAAAACATTTAATGAAAACAGTTTTCTTTTCACTTTTCATTTCCCAGTAAAATTTGAAGTGATTATTTTTTTTCAAATTATTTGAAAAACAACTAGGAACAGAACATACAGTTCTCGGATTAAAAGATAGGGATGTTAGCATATTCGTAAAACCTGGGTACTTTGGTTCAAAACCCTTCACTGGTGACAACCTTTAAATGAAGTCACTGAACTAGTGATTGTTTAAGGAGTATGTGCCAGATTCTTACCATTCGACCATATGAAAAGTTCAGTTGCCAGATGGAAAACTCTCATTTGTATAACTATTCTTTTAGTTTAACCAAAAGCAAGATATATCATATTTTGGACTTCCCAAAAATGAGAGATTATAACAAATATTTTGGTTTATAATATCTAATGGGATTCTCTGTGTACATGCCATACTTTTAAAAAGCAATTCACCGTAGTCTACAGAAAGCTGAATTTTTTTTCAGGTTTTCTCAGTATTCATATTGAATCTTCTGTAAATGTAGAAGGAGTGAAGTGAGAAAATAACTACTGTTTTACATCTAGTACCAGCCTTTTAGAAACTATTTTGCATTGGTGAAAGGAGGTTCATAGATTGGTGTGAAGCGATCCTCTGCCTACACTGTGGTTTTTTTTGTCACACAAAAGAAAGGTGAATGAGAGGGCAGTGATACCTGAGGTTAGCCACAGTCCTTGTGTTTTGCACTAATCTGTTTGATGTCTGCAGTTTCCTTTACTCTTAAACAAAATCATCTGAAAATGTTACTGGTGAGATGATAAACAGAAAATACTGAGAACACTGACTCAATAGGTCCTGGCTACTCTTAGAGTCATTGGGTCAAACCCAGAGTCTGTAGCCATTCTCACACAGGCAAAATTCTCAATTGAAGGAGGGTAAGAAGAGAAAGGAAATCCACTCTGGTATGCTGAAGGATTGTGTCTTTTGTGTGACTTTAATGAGATTCTTATCTGAACAAGAAGTAATGAGCTACAGATTTGGTCCATTTTTAACTTATCAAGGGCTCAAGCATATAAAGTGACAGACCCATCAATTATCACCAAAGTCAGTATAACCATTAACTAATATTTACATCAAGAATTCTAAGCCAATCATTCCATGTTACTGTATCTGTTAATACCAAGAAGCTGAACAGAATTCTTTTAAATCACACAAGGATATAATATACAGTGGATGGTGCAGCCATTCCAGCTACACCTATTCCTGTTGCAGTGATGCCATGTGCTCCGTTGGCTGCATGCTCAAAAGTGTAGGAAGTAGCTCCTAATTCAGGGCAACCTCCAAATTCAAGGTATTCTGCTTGGCAAACTGCTGCCGTACTCATATCCAGTGCTAAAAACATTTCATGCTATGGATTCTCAAAAAAGCAGCAAACTTCAGGAACGTACAATGCAGTGAGAGAACTTGGGAGGAGTCAGTTATTGCTGTTGATGGATGTGGGCCAAAATATACTATGTGTTTCACTGGTCGTCTACACTTACAGCAGCTGTCTGCTTGTGGTGGGGAATGGTGGTGATAGCTGAGTCTACTGCAAGCATGGAAAAGCTTACTGCATATTTCTGTGCACCAGAACGTCCCTCCTCTAGACATTCTTCCTTTTAAGCTTGATCTGCATTTCTTTGTTTCCCTAGGTATTTCTGGCCACATTTACTACACACACTGGGCCAGATTGTTATGGCATTGCAGTCCCTCACAATCTTGCCATTGATGATAGTGGAATAGAATCATGCCTTTTTTTTTCCCCCTCATCATGTGTGAGCCGATATGTGTTTACCTGTGCAGTATGTTTTCATAGTACATTTTTTTTCAAATCCTACCCATTTCTATATTGTTCCATTTCAAAGGGAAACATGGCATTTACAATCAGGTTTGCCTCAGATGGATTGTGGGAGAAGATTGAATGCAGGGAGTTCTGATCTTCTTACTATAGTCTCATGCCCCAGAACTTCAAATTAGATGGAGATTATATTGTAGTTTACGAGAAAGTTTAATATTTTATTGATTCTCAGTTCACAATCATCAACAATTGTGTACTGACATGTGACCTTTATCCCTGTCACTTGAAAACTTGTTACATATTTGCATTCTTTTAGTTTTCTACATTTGTTGCTGTTACTGTAAAAGAAAATTCAATAAAACAAACAAGAAGTGTTGTGGCACTTTCAAAGACTAATAGATTTATTTATCACTTGAGCTTTCATGGGAGGAAATCCCACTTCATCAGAGACTTGAAGATGAAGAACTTACATAATGGGAGGAAACTAAATGCAGGGAAGTGCAAGTCATAGGATCAGGTCAGACTGTTTCAGCAAATCGAAGTAGTTATTTAGGTTCTAACAGTGTGGACAGCTTATTAGACAGAGGGCGGGTAGAGAGAAGGTAGAGGAAATTCACTGTTCACCTAAATGGCTGTACAGTACAGAAAGTGAAAATAAAAGCGCGGGGGGGGGCTCCACCATGCAAATGATCCATTTTCAGTGCATGTTCATTAACGTTAAGTTCAACTTAATCACTCACTAACTGCACAAATACGATGCTTAAAATGGTCTGGAAAAAGTGTATTAGGATAGTCTTTTA
This sequence comes from Podocnemis expansa, assembly GCA_007922195.1. NCBI lineage: Eukaryota > Metazoa > Chordata > Testudines > Podocnemididae > Podocnemis > Podocnemis expansa. The sequence goes on along the minus strand of ML682004.1, from coordinate 23,115,968 downwards.
GAATCCCAGCCAAAATAAATGTTCATGCACTGATAAAACACTGCTTGAAGTATGGCTCTCAGAGACCTACCTTGATTTAAAAAAAAAAAAAAAAATTGCCAGCTCTGCAAACCTTTGTGTGACTCCCATCCCCTTTACACCCTGCCTCTAAAGATTCACAACAAAAATTAGCATTTTTAAATATGAAGAATTCACTTTCGTAAACTAGCTCATGCCATTGGAGACCTCTGACTAACAACTGCGTTCCTTGAGTGAAACAGTCTTTTAACAATTCTGTCTCTGTGGCCTTTTGAGCAGCACTGGTAACTTTAGGTGAAATTAAAAATGGCCCTTGGACTTACAAAATATGGTAGTCTATAAATGTCATTTTATCCTCACTAAGATTAGACAGTTTGGCTAATTAGTTTATTCATTTATATTGTGTTATACCTGATCAGGTAGGCACACTGCTGTGAGCCCACTATAGGATAAACAGGATCACATTAAAACAGTGCTTGGAGGTGGGTTCTCAAGAGCATAGGTGCTACAAAAAGTGATAATAGTGATTAAGCAGATAGCACTCTTCCTTTGGATCCATCCTAGGAAGAAGGGACGCTGTGTTGCTGGAGATGGCTATTCTTCAGATGAGTTCTAAAACTAAAGTCCTAACCACCTGTGATCATTAAAAGTCACAAAGCACTTTTCATCAGAATAGAAGTGTTAATGCTGGGCACTCAGTCTAATTCAAAATGGCTCGTATTTTCTGCTCATCTGCAGTTTCAGCAGGGCATAACATCTTTTACTTCCTGTCAGGAGCTGTTTTGTAGTTGCTCTTTCTCTGATTCATTGGTGAAGTTGTCTTCGAATTTGCCAACGTCATAGTGATCTTTCTGGATCCATTGATCAATCAGTGGACATCCACTCAATTGATCCAGAACTCAGTGAGTTAAAACCACCCCTTCAAGTGGCATAGTGCTATGTCAGCAGGAATGCATTTCCCACTGGCACAGTGCAGTGAAGAAAAGGAGTTACAGAGTCGATGGGACCATGTAGAAAAGGAGTTACAGAATCCATGGGAGTTATGCAAGGTACTCTGTGTAGCTTGCATAACTCCTGTCAACTGCCGCTGAAATACTGGCTAAGAATAGACCAAAGCTTGGGCTGGACACACAGGCTATGTCTACGCTAGCAATGAGTTTGAATTAAGAAGCCTTAATTCAAACTAATTTGAGCCCTGTCTACAGTAGGCTTTGCCTAGTTCCAACTAAAAAAAATTTTAGTTCAAACTAAGCAAACCTTAATTCAAAATAGTTAGTTTGGCTGGTTAATCCAAACTAACTGCTTAGGTCAAACTTGTTGCAAAATTTAGTTTGAATTAGCACGATGTAGTTGTGCTAGTTTGGTTAGTTCAAACTAACCATGTTTTTTAGTTCAAACTAACTTTTAGTTCAAACTAGCCGTGCTTTTTTAGTTTGAACTAAAAAGTTCAAACTAAAAAAAGCATGGGTAGTTCAAACCAAAAAACTGCGCTTAGTTCAAACTAACTTTGCACTGCTTAGTTCAGCCTAAGAAAGTCCAAACTAAGGTTTTTAGGTATAGACATAACCATATTGTCCAGACAGATAACCCAGAAAAAAATGCAATTTCTCAAAGCAACTTGACTTTCCTGTGGCATATGCTGGATAAGAGGCCAGTTTGCATGGACAGCTGAGTTCCCCTGGGACTTCTGTGGAGAAGCCTGATTCCCATCCCATACCACCTGCCAATTCCTCTGTGATATCTGGATATTCCTCTTGGATTTGCTGTTTTGGTAAGTCTACTGAAAAAATCCCACTGTCACCAGCTCTCACTCAGAATCCTACAGTATTTGTTGTTTTTCGGACAGCTCCTGGAGTCATATAATTATATGATTTTTAAGCCAATCTCAACAGGGGGAGTTGTACCTCTACTCATAATGTTTGAATATGCAACGTCGGTTCCACTGGAGCCCCATTCCTTTTGTATGCTTTTAGGTTCCATCTACACTACAAGGTGAGGATAGAATTCCCAGCGTGCATAAGCAAATTTGCATTAGCGTTTAGCAAACCACCACAAGTATAAATAGTGGTCTAGTCACAGTAGCATGGGCATCAACAGCAGCATGGCATGTACCGTGGTGGGAAAACTATGCTGCTGATGCTCATGCTCATGCTACTGCAGCTCTGCTACTATTTATCTGGCACAAGTATGTGTATGCAAGCTGAGGATCACACTCCTGACTCAAAGTGAACATGTAGCCTTTCTTGCAGAGCACCCTTCTGTCTTTCAGGGCCCTTTCTGCTTTCCTTCTGTGCTCCAGTGCTGCATCTTTAAAATTGTGCATGGTATTGGCCTGTGCAGCCAACGTGTACAAATGTTAACATTGCAATACCAGGTACAAGGAGATAACGCACCTGGAATTGTTTGTTCACAGCTGTTGGGGGCCCAAAAATGAAGGGCCTTCAAGAAGGAAGTTGCCTAAAAATCCAAAGTGGGAAACCAAGACTCAGATGAGAGTTTCAGTTTAGAAGAAGTGGTTGTGCTTTTTCCCTTAAATACTTAATCAATTCAGTTTTGTTAACTGCTCGTTCTATCTGGTTTGATTAACTGCATCATTAAAGGACTGCTAGAGTATGTAATGCAGGTTGCTCGATACTACTTTTGTTAGTGTGTTGGCTCATTTACATCCATGTTGAAAAGTAGATAGTTGCCTCCATATCTAAGGCAGGAAAAAATTCTGAGGCCCTGCTTCAGTGTTTCCAAAGTCAGTCGAAATTTTGTCTGAAGTTGGAACTCACGGCCAGATTTTAAAAGGTATTTGGGCTCCTGAATATGCAAGTCAGCATCTCATGGCATTTTAAGAAGCTCTCAGCTGCCCTCATTGAAAACAAATTTTTTTAAAAAACAGTAGATATTAGGATCGTGGGTGCTTTTGAAAATCACTAGTCACTTGTCTGCATCTTTAGATTCCTAAATACATTTTAGAAGTTGGTGCTTAGTTTGCTGGAGAAGTAGGTCATTATGAATGCCAGTTTGATGACTGCAGCCTCTCTTTCTTTTTGCTTACTTCCAATGAACAAACCATACGCCTCATGAATATATTCAATGAAAATTAGTTCTTGAAAAAATTCTTGATCTACGTCTTACACCTAGGTTATGGGCTATGTGTACCCAGTACTGAAGTATGAATTTAGGATCAGGGTTCTCATGCATATAATTTTCATACACTCATAGATTCTAAGGGCAGAAGGTACTAATATGATCATCTCATCTGACCTCCTCCACCATGCAGCCCAGAAAACCTCACCCGCCCACTCCTGTAATAAACCTTTAACTAATGACTGAGTTATTAAAGTCCTCAGATCATGGTTTAAGGACTTTAAGGTACAGAGAATCCACCAGCAAGTGCTGATTTATGAATTTGAAATTCACATTTTGTAAGTACTCACCATTTTTTGCTTTTGTTGGGCACTCCCGATAGTGAACTCAGTTGCTAGAATATTTGCAGAGAGCAAACTAAAGAGGGATATGAACACAGGCAAAAGTGAACTAATTTAAAAATTCAGATTTCTTTCCCCCCAATATTTGCTCCTCTGAGTAAGAACTGATTAAGGAATTTACGTTTGGACCATTGTTTTTCAACTGTATAGAAAGAAATCTTTATGTGCTAACTTAAAAAAATATGTATCAAAAAGGTTTTTCAGTTAGCATTTTAAAGGCAATACATCGCATGTTGTGAGGTATCTGCAAAAATCTCATTAGCAGCTAGGAGGATTTTTGCATGTTATTTACTGCCTGTCATTTAGAAAGTCCTGTAGCACACAAATGGTAAAGAGACACTTTGTTTTTAAATAAGGGAGTTATTTTGCTGTGACAGATAAATTATATAAAGTCCTTGTGTATTCTATTTTGGCTGCTAGTTAGTGTAACCACTTCATAGATATGAGAATAGTCATTTACGTGAAATTTAAAAAATTTTCTATGGCATCAGAGTTCATCCTAAACAGTACTTCTGTGGATATAGTCTCCTTTTAGCATTAGCAAGAGTTACATACATATGTGTGAGTGTTTATATGTATGTATTGAAAGGAGATACGTACACTGCTTTTGCCATCTAAATCTGTTTAGAATATGATCTGGCACAGTACAGGATTGAAATGAAACCAATTTTAAAATTTCAGCTTCACTGCTGTTGAATACTGTCTGCTTTAGCTGTAACTCTTCTGAAACATTTCATAAATATTGCAAAAGAATAGGCAACTGTAAAAGGACTAAACAAATAAAAATGCCTATTCCTTTCAGTGACATTGTGCATCCCCGAAATATGACTGTATTAACATGGAATGTAAGAACAGTGCAGCACTTGGGAAACTGATAATGAGAGATGGAGCTTTCTGCTTCTCAATCACCTCCTCAAGTCATGTCCGTGTGGGTAGTGACTGACCATAATTGCGGTCATGTGGTTCAATGACCTATATGAAATGAGTTGGTGTTCTTAGTTCAGCTCCTCATTGGAAGATAGCCAAATCACAACAACTATTGCCAAGGAAAGATCAAGAACTAAATGGCCATCAGATCTTAGCATGAAATCCTGGCCTGTTAAAGTCAGTGGGAGCTTTGCAACTGATTTCAGTGGGGCCAGGATTTCAGCCCTAAACCTGATTCATCCAGATCCTATTGGCAGAGCAGCATGAAATGAATTGCCTATGCTAAACCTCCAAGGTGCTCCGTGTGGCTATGTCTACACTACAGAGCTCAGTTAAGCTGGTTTAATAAAGTCTATTTTAAGCCGGCTTAAAGTAAACCTTATTAAGTCGGTTTAGAGCATCCACACTCAAAATGCCGGGAGACTGCCCTCATCCACACTGGCAGCTGCTAGGTTGCCCTAGGAAGTGGTGCATTGTGGGTACCTGGCCCACAGTGCACCACAGCAGAGTGGTCCCGGCCACTCCTTTACTACAGGAAGTGAGTGACCACACCACCCTTCATACTGTGTGTGGCAAGAGAGAGCCCAGGGAGTCAGGGGAGCCTGACGTGCCCCAGCAATGTGCCAGCGCAGCGCTCCACACCCTCCCTGCATTGCCCGGACTCCTCCGGCTCTGGACCTGTTGCCGCAAAGCAACTGCCAGTGCAGGGGCAGGGCACAGCAGTTGTTAAGACTCAAACACTGGGAAACAGCACATAGAGGAAGGTGAAGTCAAATCACCTGTTGTAGTGGGGAAAAAAATCTAGTCATTGTTTAATCCTGCTTTCACACAATCTAATCTAAAAGAAATAGCAACTTTCCTTCTTTCTTTCTGTGTGCTGTTTCCCAGTGTTTGAATCTTAACAACTGCTTTGATTTGCTGTTACAGTATGACCTGATCCTATGTCTTACACACCCCTGCATTTATTTCCTACCATTCTGTAAGTTCCCCCATCTTCATACTGTCTGACGAAGTGGGATTTTCTCCCATGAAAGCTCATTCAATAAATAAATCTGTTAGTCTTAAATGGTGCCTCCAGACTCCTTGTTTGTTTTACAATATCAGAAGGGTTGGGCTGAGAAGGAGAGACACATGGGATTGGGCTGAGAAGGGCAAGGGGTGAGACAGACGGGGCAGGCTGAGAAAGGGACAGCCAGGCAAGGTCAGGCTGGGAAGGGCAAGGGGGAGACACACAGTTTTGGACAGAGAAGAGAAGAGACACACAGGGTCAGGCTGAGAAGGGGAGAGACATGAGGTTGGGCTGAGAAGGGGAGACACACGGGTCAGACTGAAAAGGGGGGGAGATGCAGGGTTGGGGGGCTGGAGAAGGACAAGGGGAGAGACGCACAGGGTAGCGCTAGACAAGGGGGGGAGAGATGCTGGAGAAGGGCAAGGAGAGAGAGACATGCATGGTAGTGCTGAAGAAGGGCAATGGGAGAAACACACACAACGTCGGGCTGAAGAAGGGCAAGGGGAGAGACAGACAGGCTCGGGCTGGAGAAAGGGAGAAAAGCACAGGGTCAGGCTGGAGAAGGGAAGAGAGACACGCAGGGTCGGGCTGGGGAGGGGGGGAGATGCAGGGTCAGGCTGAGAATGGGAGAAATGCGGGGTCAGGCTGGCGAAGAAGGAGACATGGGGGGTCAGCTGGGAGAAGAGGGGGAGACACCGGATCAGGTCAGGCTGGAGAAAGGGGAGATGTGGGGACAAGCTGGAGAGAGAGAGAAGTGGAGTCTGCCTGAAAAGGGGGAAAGGCATGGGATAAGGTCAGGGGAAGGCAACCTGGGCTGTAGTCGTAGGATGCGGGGCTGGGGCAAAGACATGGGGGGTTTGATGTGCTGCGCACAGCTGGGAACACTCCTAACTGTGTTGTGCCTTCTAGCCAGCCTCCAGCCTCATATTTCAAATAGCTAGGAGGCCAATTAAGTCAACTTAAGCCAACTCCTGGGCTACATTGCTGAGTTGACTTTTCAAGTGAGAGTTATTAAGTCGACTTAAGCAAATGCTTAAGCCAACTTAATACCTTCCCAGTGTGGCCAGGACTTTCTTTAGGTTGACTTCAAGGGCTTTAATTTGACTTAAACCTGTAGTATAGGCGTACCCTTTAGGACCTGTCATGAGCTCTACATTTAAATTTTAAACACAAATGTAATAAGATAAATTAGGGCTGAAGAAGTGTGTCTTGTGGGAAAGACAATTCACTTTAAACCACTCAGATGCGATGTATAGAGAGCATAATATAATGCAAAATAACATGAGAATGCAAAAATATAAGAATAAACCATACTCCTTACCATGCCATTCCTTTTATAATGAATTTTAATCTTGACTTCCTGCTTTCTCATCATATCACTACCCCATTGCTCTCCAGAGACCAGTGGGGCTCTCTGAATTCATTGTAATATTTGCTTCTGTAACCTTCCTTGGTAGCTTGCCCCATATATTTGTTATTTTTTTGTGTGAAATAGCTTTTCTTTATCATTTCAGAAAATTCTGCTTATTTCAGCCTCACAGAAAAAGCAGTTTTGATGCTGTTTAGGTTTTTTGTTAGTTTTTCATCTCTCACTCACGTTTTTATACTTTCCTCCTCAGAAAACCAAAAGGGATGTAAATAACTTTGATCAAGACTTTACACGAGAAGAGCCAGTATTAACGCTAGTGGATGAGACAATTATAAAGCAAATCAATCAAGAAGAATTTAAAGGGTTCTCTTATTTTGGAGAAGAGCTACAGCCATAGTCAGAAGTAGGCTGCCAGATGAATGATGCTGCAACAAGTGTTCCTAAGAAGATCCTCCAGTTACTGCGACTCAGTAGATCAAGAACTACTTCTTTTACCCTGAGCCCATTTCCCCATTTAAACCCTGTATTTATTGTTTTCCTTTAATCATCTGATCTGAAGGCACTCTTAATTTCTGTCTTACAAACAATGCAAACCAATTTTGTATCAGAAATTGTAGATGTAACACACTGCGGTGCTTTTGCAATTTGCAACCTCATAAAGTCTCCCAGAAAAGATACAGTTTTCATCTTTTCCTGAAACAAAAATACCCTTGCTGTTTTAAAATAGAGATTTAGCAGGTTGTAGTTCTCATCCTACAATAATACATAATTGCCACTCACCCTTCATTACAAATCAGAGAGAGCCATTTCTTCTGCCCTGGTGATTACAATGAAGTTTGTACTCAGATGTGGAGAAGATGTTCATATACAGTTTTGTGGTAACGGAAAAAGGTTTTTTTGGATGTGTGATTATTGATTTCATTTACTTTAACTTACTGGGCTGCAAGCAGACTGTAGAACAATCCACCAAGAGAAGGCATAGCTAATTTTTCATGAAAATTAGTTAGGAATAAAAAGAATCATGAGGTTAACTTAAAAAGTTGTTTAAAATAGGAAGTCAGATACTTTATAGACAGATATTAAAGGGCTAAAGTATAAGAGTTGATCAGTTCTCCGAAAGCCTATAATAGCTTGAATAAGGCTATGTGGGTTTACTACAAATCTGACAGGTAATTGGGTAAACATTACTTTTCTTTCTTAGTAAAAGTTTTTACCCAAAGCAAGCATGCCATTGGTATGATGGCAGGCATAGAGGTGTTTTAATTTACATTTTTCTTTAAAAAAAAAAAAATAATAATTTGTTTTAGTCCATTGTATTCAATTTGAATGACGATGACCCTGCTTTATTATGCATATTTATTTTCCACAGCAGTGTGTTACTTTTGCACACTTTTACAAAATCATAGTACTACTGTTTTTTAATGTTTAAAATCAGATCTGAAATCTGTGCTATCAGAATAACACGCAACAAATCTTAACATGGATTATGTGACAGTGTGTCGAAAGACTGAAGATCAAACGTTCAAAAACTGACATTATTGAAAGATGTAAATTGATTTTCTTGTGTATTAATTGAAACGGTAACTCATGTGGACAATATTACTAATGTGAAGTTACCTCTTGTAGATATGCTAACAGTGTTATGTACTTATCTTTCCAGGAGTACCCTGTGTTTTTTGTGTACATGTATTGCTGAGGTCATTTTATTATATATTTTACTGGACTGAGTGAGCAGGTAATGGAATCCATTTTAATTGTTGCACATGGATTTCCAACTGCACAAAAAATATATATACTTGTGACGGGCAAAGTGGCACTAAAGAAGCTTTTTGCCTTTTGTACAGGTGAGATTTTGTACATAGTGTTTGCTGCAAGGCCTGTGGAATTCATTGAATATGGAGGTATCAACTGCTGCATGTTCAGACATATTATAAAACCTTTAGTCTATGAAAGAATAATTATAATAATGTCCATGTGCAATACTCTGTATGTGTATTGGTTCAAGTTACTGTCAGAGAGATGATTTTTTTGTTACAAAAGATGTAGACATATATTAAGCTATACTAAATCTCTTGTATAGTTCTCTTCAACTCTATTATGATGTGATAGAGCTAGGAAAGAGAAAGGAATGTTACAAATTGTGATGGACAAAGTGTGAGTCATTGGCTTTAAAAGAAAAATCTTGGTCTCAAGCAAATGAGTTTGCGTCAATTATGCGTCTGGCTGCTCATAGCCTCTGTTACTGATGACAACATTCAGTTCAATTTTGTTTTTTTGTTTTTTTTAAAAACTCAGGTGTAATTATATATATTCTTATGATGATTTCAAAATATTAAATATTATGCTATATCAATTCATGTGTTGTCTGGCCTACAGGTGTAATAATGGATCAAGCCTTTAGATTAATTTAATTTATCTTCAGTAAATTTATATACTGGGAAAAGACTAGCTTCTGGAGTTGAGTACAAGCACAGAAACATCATAATGATTACATCATCTCATTTTTTTTTAAGGAAACTGTTGTAACATTGCCCATAAATTTTTCTGTGTCACTACTGGCAAAGTGCAGTTTTCACCACAGTTTTTGACATCCAGACAAGAACTGATCACAGTGGTAAGTGTCCTACACATAGGTAAACAGACTGGCTAGTAAGGAAATATTGCATAGCACACTACTGTTTGTATAAAATTAAAGGCATTTATCCAAAATTATTAGCATTTCTTTTTGGGGAGTAAATACATTCCACAAAGCTGTTGTGAGCAAACTGTTTAGAATACTCCTGTTTCTAGTGTGAAAATCATTCAACATTTCTATTACAAGAGGCCTTGTAAGGCTGCTAAGTGAAAATTCAAGGAGGTAAAACTTTTGCATGGGCAGATGTTTCTTCAGTACAAGTAAATATATCTTCTGTATGAAGTTTACATTAAGAGGTTTGTCTGTTACCTTGGACATTTTTTAAAGATAACTCTTAAAAATGGACATGCTGTTACATTTCTGTAAAATCTTTCCTGCTCTTTTTTGTAAAATGAGTGCAAAATGCCAAAAAAGAAAAAAAAAGTCCACAGTTTCTTGTTTTTCTCCCATATAATTTTTATAACAAGTGGAAACATTTTTTCCATAGAGTGAAAAATAATGAATTCTCTCCAAAAAAGCTAAAAAGATACCTCTTTTTAAATTATGGTCAGAATAACTCTTGTTAAATATAAAATGTATTCAGTTTTTTGAGTGGGGGGGGTTGGTGTGGCTTCTTTATTTGTACAGGATTTCTTTTTCTTATGGAAGTAATTTGAATCTCTTGCCATTCATTAGTGTTATTTCATCGTAAACATTATTACTGTGCCAAATGTACTGTATTCAAAAGGATGTGAATGTGTATTGTTTCGGAACCTAATAAATACAATGATGTTACATCTTATATTTTCTACGTCTTCATGAGCATTTCCAATGGAAAAAGAAAACGTTCTTGACGAGGCTGAAAAAAGAATACTCTTGATCATGTGCAATATAAATCGTGAGGTTTTTTGTTTGGTTGGTCTTTTTTGAAGGGGTAGGGGGACATTTTGTAAAGGGAGGACTTGATAAATTAAGGGCCCAAACCCAAGAGGCACTGAGCACCCTCAGCTCCCACGGATCTCACCCACATGCAAGGTTGGACAGCAAGGCCCATCCCAGCGGAGAATTCACATATGAGCAGGTGAGGAGCTGTTGGCTTTAATAAAATTACTTGTGTGTTTAACATTACACATGTGGAAATGATATTCTAGACTGTGGCTGAAGAGCCTGTTTGAAATCTTTTTTAGTTAGTTAATTTATTCCTATTCCACAGCCTGCAAAGTGTAAAACTTGGGGGGGGGGGGGAATGTGGTGTTGTAAATGAATGTTAAAAGGTCTCGATTTGTATTAAATAGTTAAATGTTTTGTCAGACTAGAAAAAATGCATGAAGGACAAACGATAAATTCTAAGGTATTATTTATTTCCACCGTGTATATAAATGTTCAGCCTCAGAATGTTAGCTGCCAGCTTGTTGTCTTTGGCAGACCATTTCCAAATCAGCTCTGAACTCAGGCAAATATTTACTAGTTTAAAAACAGCACATTCCATGAGTTTTATTCAGATATCTTGGTTTTTTTCCTTCATTTTGTCCCTCAGGCTCAGCCCCCTCAACTTCACTAATTGTCAGGGACCTCAGTGAACGCACCAGACCCCTCCCCCCCCAGCTGATGACTTTGAAGGGGCATTAATAAACAAAGGCCATGACAGAACATATCTTGCCAGCTAAATAGTTATCACACAACTTGATATTCTAGATAAAAAGTTGGGAACATATCTTGTTTCATGAGAGACCAGGTAGGGGAGATAATATCTTTTATTCAGCCATCTTTTGATGGTGAAATCTTTTGAGAACTCAGAATTCTTCTTCAGAGCATTTTTTTGCCTTTTCAAGGCAGTTGTTTAAAACGCAAGCATACAAAGCACATAACTGCAGTCTTACAAGGCAATAAATGTAATTTATTAATGTTCCTCTAGGAGAGAAAATCTGACTACTGATAGTGGAGGAGCAGAGCGAGGGCAGCTGGTTTCAACAGTATCAATGAGCATGCTCTGTACAAGCCAGGCAGCAAATATGGATGGTGGGGATGTGACCCAGCATGTCTCCTCAAACGTCACTTCTGTCCTCTGGTACATTAATCTCTGTTTGTATCTCTACAGCTAATTTTTTTTTTTTTACAGGTCTCAAAAACATAAACAATGTACATTTTTAAAACAGGGTTTCTTCTATGTTGATGAATTGTAAGGCACTGAGAAACCTTGCTGTCTCCTGGATAGAAATGCAACTCATTCTGATTCACTGTAGACACTGGGAGCACTGTACTAAGCATCAGTGCCAGATTTCCCATTAGGCACTGTAGGCACAGTGCCTAGGGCCTACGAAATTTTTAAGGCCTACAAAGGAGGGAAAAAATTAAAAAAGCAGAAAAAATAAGGAAAATCATGTTATTTAGTATTAGAATAGTTTAAAGTGCATCATGTCAATTGACATAATTAGTTGGCGTTTACCCCTTTTTTTGCACATTTCGGCGTGAAAGTGCCTAGGGCCTATGAACACCAGACTCCGGCCCTGCTAAGCGTGTGTGTATTTCAGAAAGACAAGTCTGTCAAATAGAATTTCTGAATCTATCTGCTTCTGTAGGTCTCTTCACCATAGTACCTGAGCACCTCATGATTGTATTCTCAGCATGCTGGAATGATTAGCCTTGTTTTTAAATATGGTGAACTGAAGACCAAGGTATATTAAGTGATTTGCCCAAAGTCACGTGAAAAGTTTATAGGTGATCTAGGAGTTGAACCCAGGTGTCCTGAATCCCCATCTGGGGCCCTATCCCACTCCCTGGCTCTTCTGAGTTGGTCACTTTTTTCTCATTAAATATTAAATGGAAATTTTCAAATACACAGGCACATGCAGCTAATTTTCTAGTAATAGTTACTTGGGTAAAAACAACAACAGCCACATGCCTTAAAAGACTAAGGGACCAAGTTTAGCCGTGAGTTAAAAGTGTACAACCCCCATGCACATTCATTTGGCTCTGTCTTTTAATACAAAATAATCTGATATATTTTCACTGTGATAGAAACAAAGTGCTAGTGAACAATAAAAGGGTGGAAAGTTATATCTTATTACCCAACCAGTTGGTTCCAATTACAGTAAATCGGGCACTCATCCTGCTTCAGGCAGTCATCTGTAACAAAAACAAAGAGTCCTGGGGCACCTTATAGACCAAGTGTGGCCAAACTGCGGCTCAGGAGCCACATGCAGCTCTTGAATGAAAACTTTGGCTCCTGGAAGAATATCAGCAAATCAGTGTAGGAAAGCAGCCCTGGTCTAGAGGTTTTAAATCTCCCACCCTCAGCAGGCCTAGGGGAGCCAGTGTCAGGGCCTGGGAATTCGGGAAGGGGTCGGGACGGTGGGGAGAAGCAGCAGTATGATTGGGGATGATGGCGGGGAGAAGTGTAGCATGGTCAGGCTTTTAAAAAGCTTGCCACTAACGGGCAATCTTCCACATTGAGTGACTGCTAAGTTATTTTTTTTATTATTTTTATTTTACTGTATAGGCCTAGTTTTCATAGTAACCTTAAGTAATCTGACATTAGTAGGATCAATATTTGCCCTCTTTTTACAATAAAATTAAAGTGTGCAATGAACTTTAAACTTAGTAATTTTGGAGTAGGTAAACATATATTGCTATATGCAGCAGTGCAGCTTTCAAAGGTTTAGTAATCAACTTGTGTGGCTCTTGAGTTCCATAACGTTGGCCACCCCTGTAGATAGACTAACAGAGTTCTTTGAGTGTAAGCTATTGTTGGCTCTAACCCTCTTCATCTGTTGCATCTGTAAGAAGTGGCAGATGGAGGAAAGATATGAGATTGGGAAAAATTTGGAAAAAGATTTTTTGTTTTGAAGTTTTTGAGAAGAGCTAGTTATGAAAATTCTAATGGTATTTTTTTGCTGATATTTTGCCATTTTTCCTTTTAGAGTGTTTTTTCCCCTTCTATTTTTCCCCTCTTCAAAAGAAATAAAATAAAAAGGTTAGGTTTCTGTTTTCATCAACAAACCCCAGAAATTTAAAAAAGAAAAAAATTTCTTCATGACATTTGGGAAGCCTTTCCTAGCAACTGAAAGCTTGAGTGACTCTGTGCTAATATGGGAATGAAGGAAAACAATCAGGAGGCAGCGTGCAAGCACAGGACCTTTGTGCGGGTAGGCTTGACTGCTGATGGAACTCCTGAGATTTACCGTTCTGAAAGACAGCTATGCCTGAAAGCAACCTATTTATGATAATTCAGTATTCTGGTATTATGTAATTAGAATTTATGCAAAGACACCATGAACTTGGAACAAGATTTTGTTACTGTTAAATTAATCAGTTAAATAAAGTATGCTTATAAAATTTTGTATATCGCCCAGCAGAGAGGAAGTGTTTGTACTCTGGGGGATGGAATTAGAATTCAAAGCAACCTTGATCCATTGGAGAATTGGTCTGAAATAAAAAAGATGATATCCTGTAAAGAGGAAACTACTCCCCCCCCCCCCACCCAATCAAACGCACAACCACAAAATAGGAAACGACTAGCTAGGCAGAAGTATTGCTGAATGGAATTGGCAGGTGGAGCGGGAAGGTTCCCGTGAATCACAAATTGAATATGAGTCAAGCAGTGTGAGCCAGTTCTGAAGAAAGGCTACTATCACTCTATGTAAGATGTGCACTACTTGAGAGGTGAGGCCTCAGGTGGAGTCATTCGTCCAGTTCTGGGTGCCACACTTTAAGAAAGATGTGGACAAGTTGAAGTAAGTCCATATGAGGGCAACAAAAATGAGAAAGAAAAAATCTGACTTCTAAGAAAAGGTTTTAAAAAAATGGGTATGTATAGTCTTGAGGAAAGAAGCCCTGATAATTGTCTTCAAATATCTGTTAAGGGCTATTGCAGAAATAAGTATCCATAGCCACTGAAGTTAAGAAAAGTTTACTTCTTAGCTTGCTGTAATGCAGCAAGGGACATCTAAGTTAGATATTAGGAAAAACTTCCTAACTATAATGATTTCTAACCATTCAACTAGGCTTCCGAAGGAGGTTGTGCAATCCCTGTCACTGGAGACTTCTAAGAATACATTAGACAAACAACCATCACAAATGATCTAGGGCTATTTGGTCCTGCCTTAGCACAGGAAATGACTAGATGACTTCTTAAAGTCCTTGTAGCCTTATATTTCTATGAGTCCCCCTTTATCCTGAAAATTCACAGGGATTGGTCATCTCTCCCATCCTGTTGAACATTTATTTAAGACTACTAGGATAAATGGTGACACATGAAGGATTAAAATACCAGCAGGGCACAGAAGATTCTGGAAACAGCACCATCATAGTGCTTAAGAAAGACTGGCATCTGGTTAAGAGCCACTAGTTGAACATACACCCAGTCAATGTAGGAATAATATTGTGGGCAGTGGAAAGTGTTGGCAAGATCTAGTTACAGCTGCACTGTGTTCACTCAGTATGTCAGCTGGTCCTCATCCCTTACCCTCAAACTTGTTTAACATCAATCTTTTGCCCAGCAATTCTAGTTTTCTGGTTCACCAGTCTCATCAGTTGGGCCTCTGACTTACTGGTCAGCTACTAATTTTGGCAAGACTGGTGAACAGGTCCCTCTCCTCCTTCCAGCTGCTGGCTGCCTTTGGCTCTCACCCACCTCCTCCTGGGAGAAAGAGGGGGAATGAGGCACTGAGCAGCCTCCATGAAATGGGAGCTAGAAGTTCCAGTTGCTGGCCCAGCAGTGTAACTACCTGCAAACTGCTCAGTACCCTGGTGGAGAAGAGAAATGCAGAAATGGAGCGGAGTGTCCTGGCTATGGAGGGGGACAGAGCTAATGCTGGAAACTTTGCAGAGCCAACAGCCAGATCACAGCAGGCTTTTATCAGAAGAGAATGCCAAAAAGTAGGAGATGTATACCAACAGCACCTTTAAATAAACAATAGGATAGCTGCTCCCTCATGTCGTCTCTGCTGGAATCTTAGCAACAATGAAGTAGAAAGGGGTTTAATGATTTGCAGGTACCTGGTTTTTTCAGCACCTTAGGAAAACTAATCCAGCTGTCAAAGCAGTCCTCATGCCAGCCCTCCTTTTAACACACCACCGAGGAGAGAGTAGGCGCTGAACTGCCCAACACAAGATGGAATATAAGAAACTGCTAAAAATGTTGTGAAATAATTACACCAGACCTTGGCTGAAATTTGGAAATGCATTAAAGCACATTTAGTTATGTACACAGCTATTTAATCCTTGAAAAAGACCAGTCCCACAGATAGCCAGTGACCCTGAGTCTATTGCTGAAACAGGCACTGCATGAACTTGGCATCACCAACTGCATGTTTTTGATATCAGGAGCTAGTAACTATCAAGCAGAGCCAGTGTTTGCCCACTGCATTGTCTCACAGTCTAGAAGCAGTTAGATGAAGCTGTGAATTACCATGATGTGCAGTACATCTAGCAATAAGAGTCAGTACTAGACAGACGTGTGTGTGTGCTTGTATACCAGTGAACTCTGTTACTAGAATAAGGTGAATAAGACAATATTTGAGCCAGAGAAGCTGTCTACATGTGCTTGTGAGTGAAAGTTGTTCTGATTTTGAGATGTTGCCTTGGAGAGAATTGGGGCACCACTGAGGTGCACCCTAACCTGATTGTTTTATTTGTAACATCCACACAAATGTTTAGTGCTACTGAGTTTAATTAAGAAAAGTTGCAGTGAAATTCATCCTTGGTCTGCATCCATTGCTGTCAGTCATTAAGTTGACTCAACCTGCTGATTCCACATGGACATGTTTTAGTTCATTTAG
Source organism: Podocnemis expansa (assembly GCA_007922195.1). Taxonomy (NCBI): domain Eukaryota; kingdom Metazoa; phylum Chordata; order Testudines; family Podocnemididae; genus Podocnemis; species Podocnemis expansa. The sequence continues at coordinate 23,099,773 of ML682004.1, read as the reverse complement.
TATGTGATATACGGCACATAGTGCCTGAATTGGTGTAAATTAACACACCACTATTGACTTGTGGCTCAGTGTTCTCGTCAAAGCTATGAATTCATAAGAAAATCTTGAGGAGCCATGATGTTCATGAAAGTCAATGTCATCTAGGCCAGTAAACCCACAACCACTTGGGGGCAAAAATGTGACCAGTTTGAGTGGGTGATTCACAGTATAAAGAGGGTAGAGTTATCCTACCATTAGGGAAACCCTGAAAAAAGTGATCTCTTGGGGGATAGGCGATCCACTGAAATCAGCTTTTGGGGAATAAGCCAATTCTCCTTCTATGTCCTGTGCAGTGCTGAGCAAAGTGATAAAGTTCAATAAACAAAATATAGTTTAAATACATAACTCATAGGCAGATGCCAAAACAGAAGCTTGGTATGGTCAGAATCTGAAGCTTTTTTCCACTAAATATCAGAAATGGAACTGAATCGTTGTTTGCTTATTTCTCATTTTTCTTTTAAAAAAAATCTATTTGCATCAAAAAAATTGCTGTTTTCTTAACACTGTGCAATCGTTAGCATTTTACTGTATTGTTAGTATGGTATTAAATGTTTTTTGGTGCTAGCATGCGAACACGTTACAAAGGAAATCATTTCCCCCTGTTATCTGGAAGGGAAAACTGAAATAAAAAAGGCAAGCATTTTACCCTAGTTCATGCTCCATAACAGTGACAAAGCTGGGCGTTGGACCCAAGGCTCCTAGCCCAGTTCTCTACCACTGGCAGTGATGTCTATGTGTAAGAGTAAAAGAATTATCATGCTACTTTTCAGAGCACTTTCTGGATGGTCTCTGGTGAACGTGTGCTAATAGGTGGTATTCCTTGTTTCTAATTGCACAATCAAATTAAAAGGCAGCTAAAAATACATCCACATACTTTGCACTTTTACTGTTGCTTTGCTGTGTCTCTGATATGAGTGCCTTCTTAAGATGATGTCCACACTCTGAAGAAGCTAAAGGACCTCTGACTCCCAAATGCACTATGAAATGTATTTTTGTGCCTGTGTTTGTAAGCTCTGGAACTTTTTTTGTGTTGATTTTGGATTAATGAGAAGTGGGCGAAGGTCTCTCACCCTTCAGCCTGGGACAGCATGTTCTAATGAGGCTGCAATTGATTGTGAGGTGTTATGAGGTGAAACAGATAAAGGCTAAATGGCTTATGCAAATTTAAATCCACTCACTTGAGTGAATGTTCATGCTAGGGTGGGGGAAGTTGGTCCTATTCAGGGACACTTTTAAGACCTTTACGTTTTATCTGTCAATATGAGGTGGAGCCACATCACTTGACAAGCTGCTAATTCCTTGAAAGTGTCTTTATTCTAACTCCGCAGAGGAATAACCCCATCTCAATTTCACAAACTTTAACTTCATCCTTAGCCACAAAATACCTCATGTGTATCCCTGCTCACAGTAAGCTGTGCTTAAGACCAGAAATCTTATCTGTAAACTCCCTACCAACTTATCTGTAAACTCAGCCCATCTGTGTACTGCTAAATCCTTCTGCAGGCCTCCAGGTACCTCACATCAAATCCTTTCAGCATGCAGATATTGTGTGGAAATCAGTGTTGCAAGGGTTAATGATCCCCAGCTGCTCAGAGCTGAATTTCTAGCTACAGTATTGGCAACAGAGAACTCAGCAGTACTGCTGTAAGGCTTTTGTAGATCACGTGGATCCTTCCATACAATGCTGAGCATCCAAATGGTGCACAGAAAACCCTTCAGTGTGTTAGCTGTGGGCTCTCATGTAAAAATCATCAGCAGGGCCAACCAACAGACTCCAGGCTATAACTGCTGTTAGAAATTGCATGCTGCAGGCATCTGCTGCAGAAGACCACCGGAGGTGGGGGGAAAGTCATTCGGATAGACAACCTGTGTCCATACATTTCATTCTTCAGTTAGTAAATTCAGACTACTTTGGTGAATATGGTGAACCTGCTCCAAGAGCAAACAACTGCAGATTTTGTGCCTGAGTTGTCATTTTTCTGATTATCACATTTTATTAGTCTGAAAACGAAGCAACCTGCCCCTGCACTAGTTTTCATAAGAAATCAAGAAGGGAGCTTGATGCTGCACCACTTGCATATGGCTCCTGGCATCAGTAGGAGTGGAAATGGGCACCAGATGGAATTGTAGCAGCAGAAAGCCAAGATAGGCTCTGTATAATAAATACACCGCTTTCTCAGCACAGTCTTGCTGCAAGTCCATGTAATATCATCCATTATTAACTTTTTCAGGAAGATGGCACCCAATAGTAAACACCAAGGTGTTGGAGGCTGCAGATTAGCCCTTGCATTTGCTTTACAGGTATTAATAGGCTGCAGCAATACATTTGTCTGACATACTGGAAAAGGACCTCCACAAAGGGCATGTTGTGTATCAGAGCTTTATCCCATACTTACAATTGGAGATCTTGCTAATGCTTCAGACCAGGGGTAGGAAAAGGAGGCTGTTGATAGAGAAGGAGGTTTTTTTGCATTTACTCAGCCTGTCAAGTAGTAATTTAAATTGCACTTCCTGCTGAGCAACTTAATTTTAGAGCCAGAGTGCATAGCAACACTGAGAACAATGGTAGCCATCTAATTTAGATGCTATGCCCAGGGAAAACTCCAAGTCCTGTTGTATCCCTCAAATGCAACTAGAAAGTAGCAAGCAGCCGCTGACCCTTGCTTGTAAACAACAGATTCCAGGAATTCTACTTGGAACTATACAATTCTAAAGCAAAATCAAACTTCAGCAATAAACAGTCTTTCCTAAGTGACTATTCACTTAAGAAACTGGAAGTAGAAGAATGTGAGGCCTTGGGATGTGCCACTAATATTGAGGAAATTGCTGAGGCCATCTCCTCTGTAATGTCTGGGAAAAGACCTGGCCCTCATGAGTTCCCTGAAGATATATATATAAAATACATATGGATATAGTGTGCGAGCACCTCGTTAACATGTTATCAGACATTCACAGATGACAGCTGTGCAGTGCCTTGAATGTATGGACAAGAAGTTTAAGCTTGATATGGCAGAAGGCAGGAAGCCAGTAAAGGGAGACGAAAAAAACTAAGATAGCATTAACAAAAGTATATAACCTCAGGTCTAAGGAAACTGCTGTTGGGTTTCATGCATATCCTAGGCCTGGTCCACATTGGTGGCTGAAATTTGGTGGCAGTTGACAAGTATATAGAGTAGCTACTGTATCTCCAGTTGACATCCTAACTTCTGACTAAAGTGGCATCCCCACTATGTTGCACCAACAGGAAAAATGTCCTCTGACTGACGCAGCGTTAATCTTTTGGGCTGGGAAGGGACGGATTAATGTTGTTGGCTAGCAGATTAATTGAGCATGTCCTCACTGCTGCTCAATTGCACCTGAAGAATCAATCCAGCTGTTCTGACAGTGCCTCCATGAGTGAAGACAGGACCTAAGTCTTGGACGAAACAGCAGCTGCTTTAGTGAAGAGCTTCCTGACACAAGACAAAGTCTAACAAAATCCATTCCCTATGCCACTGGTTCCAAACTTTTTCTCAGCCATGGCACACCTTGATACCTTTCATTATTTTGAGGCACACTACCATATAGTCTCCAAATACACTCATGAATATTCATGAGCCAATCCAGAACTCAGAAGTTTTTCAAAAAAAATTGCATGGCACACCTGCTAAGGCCTGACGGCACCGCTGTGTGCCATGGCACACTGGTTGGGAACCACTGCCCTATGCATCTAATTTTGGATGTAGAGAGCATGACCAAGACTATATGCTGAAAGACAGTTTTGTATTCCTTTTCTAATCTGTTCCAGAAGGCACCTGCATACTGCACAGAAGAAATCATCTTGGAACATTTCCTCCCTTAGCTAAGCATGGTATAGCAGGATCCAGTCATGCTAAGAAAACATTTTTTATTTCTTAATGACATAACCCCAAAGAGACCACCAAGCTGTGACTTTTTACAATCTGTGGCCTTTCTGCTTTTTCTGCCTTTGGTTGGTAAATTTTAAGCTACAGGAATCTGAAAAACCAGGAGACTTCAAATGTGAAGGGGGGGGCGCAGTCGTCTTAATCATCTAGAACATGGCTATTAATTAACTGATTTTTCTTTGAAAAATCTCAAAAATTAAAGGTTTTCTCAGGGATATTTTTTCTGAAAATTTTGAACCAATAGTGTTTTTTTTTTCAAGACAATAAACAAATTTGAATACCTGCAAACCATTGCACAACCTTAACCATTGGTATCTCAATGGGTCTGGCATAACGTGCGTATGTATATACGTTGCCCAAGAAAAAGCTCAGTTACCTTGGTTATAGCTGTTTCTGTATGCTGCAAACACAAAAAAAGCAAGGAAATAAGTAACACTAACATAAAATTTAATCCAATATGCAGCACAACCTATTAGAGAAAACAAGAAACACATTTCCTGTGGAAGACATATGTTCTACAAAAAGCATTGTTGGTTGTTCAGCAGATGGCAGTCCTTCCTGAGTCAGTAGTGAACCAATACCTCAATATTTCATTAGGAGGCGCTGTTCAAATGAGATATAAAATGAAGGCCCTGAGACCCAGAGCTGGGCATGAACTGGATTTTTCTATTCTTAAAGAAATTTGCCGTTTTGAATTTTTTTTTCTGGTCCAATACGGTACAAAACCAATGGTTAAAAGTCCTGCAAACAAAATTCCAAAAATTTAATCTTGGCTTGATACTATTGAAATGTTTTGTTTCAATTTCAATTCTTTAGTTATATTACACAATTTTTTTAAATAAAAGGAAATGAAAAGTCATTTAAAAATGGAACATCAAATGACCTCTTTCAACGTTGTTTCTAAATGAAATTGAATAAAGAATTGACACATTTCTCAGCAATGTTTTTCTTTGGATGAATCTGCCCTTTTCAATGGAAAACCATTGTCCAGGATTGTCATCTATGTGCCTCTTCACCCTACCACCTGAAGGGGCTCCATATTCATACTGATGAAGCCATCCTACATTGCTGACAACTCTAACAAGGCTTGCGGTTTCTGGTCCACATAGTTTGCCAATCTGTTATTCAGCTAGGAACATCCTGTTCCCTTCCACTCAGATATCAGCAGAATTACTATCCCCTGGCCATCACTGAACAGCAACCTCACAGGCAACCATGACAGCCTTTGGGTAAAGTGTGGACTTTTTCCTGGGGTGTAGTATGAGTTATGCAAATACTGGGGAGGGTTCTTTTTTTGCCTGGTCAATTATTCTTTGCTAGTATTATTTTCACACCTGGACCCAGGAGCCCCAGTTATCACCCAGCGCCTCAGTGTGCTAGGTGCTATACAAACACAGACCAGAAAATTCTACTCCTCCTCTACAGTTCTCATGCATAATGCAGAAATCCTGATTCTTGGCTCTCCAGCGGTAGATTAGGATTTGGTCTTTTATTGGAAGTGGGTGTGGGGAGGGCACTACATTCTGTGGATGATGAAGTATTGTATTTGAATACACTTGTTACAAGCAGCTAGTGTGTGACTTTTTTTTAAACCCAAAGAGCAAATTCCAGCTATAACAGCTTGACAGCTACAGATCATCAGGGTCTACCCCTGCAACAATACTGAAAGCAGTTAGCACTTCTCCTCATATCTGGGTGGTAGGGGATAATGTCCACAGCTAAATAATGGATGAACACGCTGTGTGGACCAGAAGCTGCAAGGCTGGTTACAGTTGTTACCAATGGAGGATGGATCCGTCAGCATGGATATGGAGTTCCTTCAAGTGTTAGGGTGGAGAGATGCATAGATCACAACCCTTGACGCTGGTTTTTCCATCAAAAAGTACCATTTAACCCAAAGTGAAACGTTTCAGAGAAAGGTATCAATTTTTTTATTCAATTTCATGTAGAAAGAAACATTTCTATCACTCTGTTCTGGGACGTTGATTTCAGCACACTTACTGTCAACAGCTGAGCATGACTAGTGGCCTGTGAGAATTGCCAGCACTCACCAAAAATACCAGTCTACAGCACAGCCAAACGCCTCAGCTCGTGGCAGCGGCATGGTTGTGAGCTAACAATTTACTCCACTAAGCTGGAGGCCTGTCGTGAGGTGCTGAACATCTTTCAACACCCGTTGACTTGAAAAGCAAATGAAGAAATGGAGATTGGTTGGACATAGGATACCCAGCACCCGCGACTCAGCATTTCAAAGAATTAGGATCTTATGGAGTCACATGGAGAATCTGTTATCATCTTCTGCTGAACATCCTGGATGTGTGAAAGATACCAATCAGAGTAGGTTGATTCTTCAGTGATGTCTATGTAGCTTCATTGACTCTAGCTCAGTGACTCTCAATCACGGTGTCAGGGCACATTACTGTGTCACCACACAACAGTAAGTGTGTCATGGAGAGCTGGGGAAATGGCTGGCTTTGGCCTGGAAGGAGTGGGCTAGTGCGTCCTGTCGAGCCGTAATATGTTGTCAAGTCAGTTGCAACCCACAAAAGGTTGAGAGCCACTGGCTATGTGTCGCTCTTTCTTTGTTCTATTTCTAGCTATTTTCTCATTGTTACTAATCGCTTTCTTTTCATTCTGAGTGTCTCGCTTTTCTGTTCAGTTTTAGGTCGTGACCAGAGCATAAGTAAAGCTGGGTTCCTTTATGCACTGACCAGTTTTATTCACTAGACCAATACAATTCACTAGGTCATTCACAGTAGGAAAAAGCGCATTGTTGCTGGAGTACAGCCCAACCCAAACACTCCCCCTCTGGGCACTGGTTATGCTGCAGACAAAATTTAGTGTGAGGGAGGTAGGTGACTCTGCTCTACCATTTCTATCTATCAAGGTGCTTCTAGGAGTGCAGGAGGTGGGGCAAAGGAAGCACAGCATCCTGCGTGGTGTCCAGAAAGCTGCAGGTAGCAATTTGTGATTCAATTGCTCCTCCTGACCCAGCAGAGCATCACAGGTTGTGAATCACTGATCTAATCGTTTCTGAAGTGATGCCAGCTTAATTCAAGCCTCGGTGCTGATGAGAAGAGCACATCAGATGCCAAAGACAGCAAAGTAATTCATCTAATTAACTTTGCAAAAAAAATTTAATATAAGTACAAATGTTGGCTGAAAAAAAAAAAGCTGGTACTCTGACCTGTTTTACACCTTTACAAAAAAAAAACACTGATGACCCTGAGGGAAGCAGATTTACCAAACTGACAATCCTCCATGAGACATGGCAACTTACTAAAGTGCTGCAGTTTATAGCATGCACTCTTGGAACGTACTGCTTTGGATATAAAAGAGAGATTTGATCAGGATGCTAATGGGTGCTCTAAGCTTCAACATTCGTCCCTCAGTTTGCTTTGAAAGCTAGTTTCCATGTACAATACAAGTAGCCATACACTTTTGTGTAACTGCTCGCCAGTATCCACAATGCGTGATTCTGAGTGAAAGGAAGCACTGATTCAGCCAGTCATCTTCTGTCACAGGTGCCCAAAGGCCAAACACTAACTGAATCTTTGAAATCTCATTCAAAGGGGATCTATCCAAACAGAAAAAAAAAAACAAACCATGACTTCAAATACTTGGGACTTTGCCTTTGGCTGTCATGACTACGGATCAGTCCGTCGCTATTCTCTGTCAACTAGTAGTGTCTCTGGGTTACACAATGAACAAGGACAGATGAATTGGTCATGCAAACCAAACCCAAAATCAAGAAATCCATATTGATCTTGAGCTTACCAATGAAAAGGCACATTGCTGGGATTTTGACCTGTAATGCTACTGTTCATAGTGTGACTAGTAAAGGAAGAACAGGCTAGATTATGTCTTATGGTGGGTTTTTTAATGACAGTGGTGGCAAGCTGTCAGGCATGGCTCTTGATTCAAGGTTGCCAACTTCAGAGCAAACTGTTACAGACCAGGGTAAAACTCCCAAACTGCCTGTGTGTTCTGTCATTAGATTTCACCAACCAGCAAGCCTTAAACAAAGACGCCTTAAACAAAGTCACAGACAATCCCCTAGGGCACTCCAGTCTCCGTTCCTCCCAGACAAGTCTGCCTTTGTGATAAGTGGCTCCTTACACCACAAATAACAAAAATATTCAGGTTGCTCTCAGTCCCAAAGGACCAATCACTTACCCCAGGTCACATGTACCTTAGGTTTTTCACCAGACAATGCCTGTTGCCAATTCTATATATTAGATTAACTAAAGTTTTATTAAATAGGAGAAAAAAAGATGAGTTTTTTGTGAAGTTAAAGCAGATAAACACATATAAGGAGTTATAGACCTAGGTTTCAAAAAGTAATTGAAGCTGCTGTAATGTGCAAACTTTATATGTCTTTAAGGGCTAATCTAAACAAAGCACCATAGGGATCCCTTGCTTGTACTTGTAAGTGTTGCCCTCTCCAAAGTCCAAGCAGTATAGAAATATAGAGCCTTCTGGTCAGGGGTGTTTGTTCTTTTCCCCTAGAGTTCAAACTATGATGGGGCAAGGATTTGCCCAGCTCCCTTCTTCATGGGTGTGAGAGGGAGCAATCAGCAAAGCCTTTTGTCCACTGATGTTCCAAAGTGTTTCATCTGGTGTGTATGTTGGGCAGGAAATGACATGTCTTGTGGTAAACTAGTGTTTCACGCATAGTGATGCTTCTTCCCTGATTGTGGGGCTCTCCAGGCACATAGTAAACACTTATAGTTACAAAATAAATGATTAAATAGTATTATTTAATATGGGATCTAGCATTTATAAATAAGTTTCCAGCTATGCACGTGTCAGTGTTCAGTGAGGCCTCGGCACCTGCTCTGTCGGCATCACAAGATGGTGTGATTATCTCAGACTCTTGTCTTAAGCCAGAAACTTTCAATTACCATTGTTGGGAGCCCTAACACAGGGGAGAGAGGATGTGCTAGAATCTTTCTACGTCATTCACAAAAGCAGATTACGCCCAGTTTTACTCGTCCCGTGCCTTATGGGAGGAGGTGGTCTTTATCCTCCTTCCCCTATAGAAATGGAATAAGGTAGGGTAATTTGCTATCTCATTTCCTGGTGACTGTTGGGAGTGGAGAGTGCTAACCTCATTTTCTTGGAGTCAGAGACCGTCGGCTCTTACCTGTCCCTGCTCCCGACTCGTTACATGCTCATTGGCTAGTTCCCCCACTGGGGTGGGAGTTGTGTGTTCTGTTGCACATCCAGTCCCTTCAGGACTCTGTTAGTTTGTCTGGCTGAGCAAGGAGAGGACATAGCAGCACCATGGATCAGACTAAGCTCTACAGTCTGGGGCAGGAGTAGTGTGGTCAGGAAACCAAGAATCTATTCTCATCTCTGCCACAAACTTGCTGTGTGATGCTGAGCAAACTACTTCTTTCCTGTTTCCTCGCTTATGCTTTGCTGTCTCTATTATTCGTACTGGAAGCTCTTTGGGGCAGGGATTGTCTCATAATGTGTGTAAAAACAGACTGTGGGTGGCACAGTGGGGCCTTGATCTTGATTGACATCTCCAGGCACTATTGTAACACAATAATACACAATGATAACACAATACATCTTGCTTGGTGCGTGACTCACCATTGATGGAGGCCTGACTTTGATGACAATAGTGGAGAAATGCTGTTCTGCATGCTGGAGTGAATGGCCAGAAACTGACAGCTATGAATTGTTTGCGGTCCAACTGTGTCTCGTGCTTTCTTCAGCTTTCTGGAAAATAGGTCTCATGGGGAAAAAAGGGAACCTTACAAGGATCTACATGTACATGGCTTTCCCCTTTGACTTACTGCTCACCATTTTTAATATTTCCCACATCTGTCAAGTTTCCTTGTTGCTTGGTGAATATGTGCGACTCCCTTTCCTGCGGGTAACTACAATGACAGATGGTTGCATTGTTAGGTGCATGACAGGCACAAACACACTGAAAAAAGGTGGCTGACATCTGCTATGATGATAAGTTTAAAGAAAGCATTTGTTGTTATTTCCTTCTCTAGTCTCCACTTGTCTCAAGTGCTGGATAATAATTAGGAGTTACAAAGTAAGCGTCAGTTGTGGGGGTGATTCAGAAAGCTTCTTAGTATAAGAGCCCCTAAAATAAGATCAATATATTAAGTATTATTCAGCTTGTCTCTGAAGTAGCAGGCTACAAATGCCATGGTAGCAAAGGACCCTTTAGTCACATGGGCCACATAGTGTACCCCTTACTCAGGCAAAACTACCATTGCCTCCAAAAGGACTTTTACCTATGTACTAGCCCCTCAATTGGGATATATCTCAAGTTAGTTGCTTTTCACACTTTGTTCCTTCTTTCCACCATCTACCTCTCCAATTCCATCCCACAATGTTTGTCATAACACAGAATGCTGCACCTAGTGATAATTTAATCCCTGTTTAATGACTAACTTGCATCTGATGTGCAATGTCTGCCACAGGTTACATCACTGCTGAGTTTGACTCATAGGTTCCATTTGTAAAACTAAAATGAACCCAGACAAAGTGGATAATGTACTAATGTAATGTCTACTTTGAATGTTATTAGTAATAATAATTAATAATAATGATTCTTTATTAAACAATTACAATAGGCCAGGATCCCTAGGTGCTGTACAAACATATGGTAAGTATCAGACCCTGCCCCAATGAGGTAAGCATTTGCAAGAAAAGAGAGACACAGAGACAGGTTGGAATGGAAGATGGCGGGGTCAGGCTTCAACAATGCTAAGATGTGGTGGCATTCTTAGACAGCTCTGAGCGGTGACCACAACCCAGCATCTGCCAAGCTGTCATTGAATCACAGTTGTCCATGTGCATTGCAGAAGAGATGTGCTTTGAGGCACTCAAAGGCAGATAAGGAGGTTGCTTTATGGATGCTGACTGGGAGCTGTTTCTACTTGTAAGGGACGCCCTAGGTGAGAGTGTGAAAGTGCTTGTAGGAGAAAAGCAGAGTCAGGTGTCAGAAACTGACGTTGTTGGCACAGCAAGTCCATGGCTGATGTTGCTACAAGAAGAAGATTATATAACTGTGTGGGGGTGTAAATTGTGAAAGCCTTTGACACTAAGGACAAACAATTTTTGCTTGATGGCGCCTTTTATCCGCTTTCCCAACTTTCCCTTGCCTTAACTATTAGGAGTGAAGACTGTCATCTACTTTACAAACTATTATGACTTCCATTTCCAGATTATCTGAGTCTCTGACCATCTTTAGCTTCACAATTCCCCGTAAGGTAGGAAAATGTCATTATGCCCAACTGGAACATAATGGGACTGATTGACTTGCCCAAAGTCGTATAGGATGTTTGAGCGGAACTCAATCTATACATTTTACTTTCCCGGCTGTTGCACTAACCACCAGTTTCTAGCTCACAAAAGCACAGTCACTCTTACCTGGCATCAGGAAAGAGTAAGAGGTGCACTGGAGGGTTGATGGATTGTGTGGTCCAGTTCCCCTCCTGTTTTTTGGTGGTGGTGAGGAATCAGTAGGTGTTTCCTCCACTTATGGTCGGTGTCTTGGCTTTCCCCTGTGTTACTGCTCCATCATGTAGTCAACAGTCCTTCCCTCTTCATGGAAGTCAGGGGAAAAAAAGAACTTGCTTCACAGTGCCAGCTCTTGGAGTGGAGCACCACTGTGTGAGAGACACATATACCAAGCACCACAAAAGCTCAAGAGCAGTTCTTTGATCAGTCCTCAACCAGCCATTCTGTCTGAGCAAGAGGGGCACCTAATGCCATGGATGACACCAATATTCCCGGCTTACAGTCAGGCATGGGGCAGGCAGCCACCTACGATTTGCCTGAGTTTTGAGCTTGAAGCAAAGCTTTATGCCCCTGCCTGGAGCCAGCTAAAGCCTCCTGCATGCTGCCTGATCTTAACTATGATCCAGCAGGCAGCAGCCTCCCACGTCCTGACTTGCTGCTGGGCGGCAGGCTCCTGGCCCCGGCTAGCAGCCAGAAGCCAGAGAGCAACCTCCCATACCCTGTCTCAGCACCAACTGCTGCTCTCCGCATCCTGCCCCCTCTCTGCTCCGAGCTCCCATGTTCCAGCCTCCATGTCCTAGTTCTCAGCTGGGAGCAGGGCGGCAGCCTCCAGCACCAGAACCAGCCTCCCTCAGCTTGCCTGGTCCCAGCTTGCAATCAGGAGTCAAGCCAATGGCTTGCCCAATCCTGGCTTGCAGTCAGAAAGGAGTCAGGCTCCCAACTTGCCTATTCCCAACTCACAGCTGGGAGCAGGCAGCTTGTCTGGTCCTGCTTGCTTGTCAGCGTCACTGCTCTGATAGAGCGACGGCTGCTCCTCTGCTCTAAGGGGACACAGTGTCTACACTGACACTGAGTTGCGCTAACTCTGCCGACGAAAGTCCTACACACCAAACCTCTTGTTGAGGTGGTTTCTATTGTGTTGAAGCAACAGGACAGTTTTGTCAGCAGGGAGGTGACTGGTGTGTGCAGTGGTACTGTTTGGTTGACAGAAGTTGACTCTTTCATGTAGAAAAGGCCTTAGTCCCTTTATCTATAATGTAATACCCCCATTACGTGACTGAAAGCAACACAAGGTGAGGCCCCTCTCTGGAAATTAACCAGAAGCATAAATTGGATGTGTAGTGCCAAAGCCTGATCTCAGTTAGATGCTGGTCCACAGTTGTTCTTGACTATAGATTCTGGTTTGTATGATTACTTTTAGTCAAAAGTTTAATTATACTGGATTTACCAATGGAAGGAAGAAAGCTGCTTAGCAGTAGCTAGAGGAGAGATTATAGTGTGATTGTCAGGTCATAAAACTATGAGTGAGGATGCAAGAATTCTATTTGCAACTCTGGCACTGTGTAGCTTTAGTAAAATCCCTTACCCCCCTCCAGGCCAGATCTTGGCCCCTTCTTCTGCCTGCTCTGCACAGTTTCAGCGGTGTAGAGGGCAAAATCTGCCCTAGCGAGTCTGTTGGGGATTCCCCAGCCGCCGTGAGGCAAGCTTAGCCTTACAACACCCAGCTCTGGTGTAGGGGATGAGCCGGGGTGTGGCTGGCACACTGCTGAGCTCCAGTGACTCCTTGGAGCTGTTAGCAGCCTACTCATTTTTGCAGCACAGACCTGATGAAAAGCTTGTTTTGACATATAGCGATGTCTCAGTCTGCCTTAACGCTACCTTCCAATCCCTCGCCAGAATTAGGAGACTTAGTACAGCAATCTTTGTAAAGTGCTTTAGGCTCAAAGTGTGAAAGCTGCTATATAAGTGGAAAAAGATATGATCAATGATCACTATTCTTGTACTGTAGCTGTGTAGAACAAACAGCTTTAATTAAGACCTAAATTAAACTATGAGTAGAAGAGCTGGAACTCAACCATGTCCCAGAAAATCTCCACTTACCAAAGCGTTAAAACAGAATACCAGAGGATTTAGAGTGACTGAACATTTGCTTCCTCTATTGGGGAGAAGGGGAAACAAAGGTCTGGCCCACCTCATTTGCATATTATTTACCCATAATGCTACCAGATGAGTGGTTTTTGAAGCTAGAGTTTGGTTTAAGTTTTAATGCAAATGTGTAATAATTATCCTTACTGTTTAACAAAAGGGCATAGGAAATATGCTAAATGTGCTCTGGGTGAGGGGCTAACATGAGGCAATAAGTTTTAAACTAAGAGTGCCTATGGAAGCTTGTGTCCAGCATGAGAGTGAAAGAGTTCTCTTCTAGATATGCTATCTGGATATGCTATCCAAACTTCCTGTGTTGCTCTTGACTGCCAGCTCTCAAGCCTATAGAACAGGGGTCTCAAACTCAAATGACCATGAGGGCCACATGAGGACTAGTACGTTAGCCCGAGGGCTGCACCAGTGCAACCTTTTCATACAACAATACGGCAAATATCAGTAACGATTGTGTCATCGCGGGCCACAGGAAATAGCTCTGGGGCCACATGCGGCCCGCAGACCATGTGTTTGAGACCCCTGCTGTAGGAGGAATATGCGGGACTGGATTGATGTCAGAGTCAGGCAAACTTCACAGTTGGCCTATCAGAGTGGAACAGATGCTATGGTGAGCAGAGCCGCAGAGGACAGACTTAACTGGTGAGTGGTATTTCAGGGCTGAGATTTGCAGTGGGCAGTGTTCTGGATCTCCATCAGCTGTACTTCTATTGTGCCACTGGACAGGCAAGGCTTACCAAGCGCCTAGTTTACTGACTTCAGTTTCTTAATTTTTTTAAATAAGATTTTCATGTTCTTTTGAGTGTGATTCCTTTGCCTCCAGTAAAGAAATCCTCTTCCATGTTCAGGAAATGCTTGCAAATGCAGTGAAAAATGGTATGCGAAGGCAGCCAAAGGACTTAATTTATTTTTCAAAGCAGACTCATGCATGGTTCTGCAGGGGAACTCAAGCGTTATTTTAGCCATTTTCCAAGAACCAAACAACTTGAATCCCTTGTCTGCTTCTGCACCTGACAGAAAGGTTGCACAAGCATTGATTCATGAGAATAGTCCCTCATCAGTAGGCAGGACAGAGTGAAAGAAAAGTCTAAAATAAAGCAAGAGATTGCAATTAAAATTTGTTTCTTCCTCTCTTTCTCTGAGGCCTGCTCTAGACACATTTTTGGGATTGATCTAATTATTTCAGTTAGGGGGTGATTTTATATCAGGCTATTTTAGTACAGTCGTTTGTGTAGATGCAGTTAATGTGCTGTTAAGGTTCTTATACTGGTATTGACTTTATTCCCATAAATTTACTGAAATGTGCAATGCCAATATAAGCACTATTATGATAATATATAGTGTGCTGCTTCTAAAGTAGGGGTTATTTTTCCTCTTTTATCAGTTTCTATGCTTATCTTGTTAATGTATGACAAAAACTGTGTATAGAGAAAGCTTAAAAGGCAACTTCCCTCTTGAAGTTTCTTTCTCTGATGTGCATGCACACACTCAGGATCCTACATGAGTCATACAAGCCATTCCTCTTTCCTCCCATCCAAAAGCAGCATCAGTTCCTTTCCATCGATTAGATAAGGGGTCTGCAACCAGCAGCTCCAGAACTGCATGTGGCTCTTTGGCTGCCCCCTTGTGGCTTCAGGGTTGCCCCCACAACTGGGGCAACCCTGCAGGCAGACCACTCAAAGCTCCTTACCACCACCAGGAGACACAGTGGGGGGTCTGCTCCTGGTTTCAGTCTCCTCCCTGCCAGGGGACCCTGCAGTAGGGGCCCTGGTTCAGCTCCCAGCTCCCTCCAGGAGCCTATACCAATTGCAGCTCTTAACACATCTGGGTATTGAAGGAATTTCTAAAAATGGTTTTTCTTATCTTTCAGGTTGCCGACCCCTGGGTTAGATCTCTTGCTCACATAACAAAAAATAACATGAGGCACAGCTGAGTCCTGAACAGTCCTGTCTAGTAAATATATAGAAACTTACCTACATCCATAGGACTGCTGTGACTGATTTCCGGCAGTATCTAAACCAGAACGTGATGAGCATCACACATTATTTTAAGGGATACTACCTGCTTTCTCTTTCCTTTTTTGGTTTCTGCTTTGTTTATGGTTATTTTCCAATTTCCACTTTTTCTTTGAACCATCTATTAATAATAATATCTCATTTATTTACACCCCTGTATCCTAAATCCTTCCCCCCACCTGCCTCGTTCTTGCCTGTCGTCATTTTTTTCTGACTTTTTCTCTTTTTGCTTTAGTTAATAAATTTTATCTCCTGTCTTTCTGTAACTTATTCTGAGAATTGGCAACACTGAAATATTTGGTAAGTTTCTTTAAACCATGGCTCCTGGAGTCATGTGATTATGCAAGACCCTCAGTCCCATTTCAAAAAACTAGGGATGCTTATTGCTCTTAAGAAACAGTTTGAAATGTGACTTTCCAGATGCTCATGAATGAGAAGGCAAATAAATATCTAAAAATGTATATTTTTAAATGATCTTGATTTGGTTTGTGGGGCCATGGCTCATAATTTTTTAACTGGAATTGATAGTCTCCTTTTTTCCCCCCATCTTTTAGGAGCACAGATTGCATGTACTGAAGTGCTTTCCTGAATTGGGGCCTTAATCCCTGGTTGCTTCCTCCCTCTCCGTGCTGCACTGCTCCTTCACCTTCCCACATCCTCCTCCCTCATAAGCCATATCTCTTGTGGGTACTGAATATACAGAGCAGAGCAGCAGTGCAGGCTGCCTCGTGCTCTGAACTACTCCCCCTTCTTCTTGCTGTGTGGCTGCCCCGGGTGCAGCAGAGGACAACTGGTGAATGTAGTTAAGAAAGTCAGCTCTTAAAGAGCTTAATAACACTGTGCTCACCACCTGCTTTGCTCCTCCCTGCTCTGCAGTTCAGCTTGTAGCAGTGGTGTGGAGGTCAGAGCTCAAGGAGAGGCAAACAGAGCTAGGTCAAAACACTTTGATAAAACTTTTTGCCATTAAAGAGAAAAAGCTGATTCACTGAACCAAACTATTTCAACGAAGAGTGTCAATTTAATGAAAATTATCGCAGGAAACTGTCTCTAGATCAGGATGGAATTTCTGATCAAAACCAGAGAGAGATCCCAGCGTAGCCAATAGCCTGCTGATTAGGGTGCTCAGCTGGGCCAGGCGAGACCCTATTTCAGATGCCTTCTTCCAAATTCAGAGCTGGCATCTGAACCCAGGGCGCCCACATGTTAGGGGAGAGCTCAGGTCACTTGGCTCATGGCTATACAGATAATGGTATCTGCTATTTTTCCATGAAAAATTTCAAGATCTTTTTGGCCCACTGTGGAACAAAACCAAATTTGGAAACCTCAACATTTTTCGTGAAACAGAAGTGCAGGTTTCTGGCCAGCCTTAAAAGTAAGGTGGGCAGGAGTCACATTGAAAGTAACAAGCTCTCTGAAGTAGTCAGCTACTTGGAGGAAGTGCACATTCATTTATGATCACATGCTACCCCAGTGCATTTCCAGCACAGAGATGCAAAAAGGAATCTGTGGTGCCTTCTTGGTACCCACTGGCAATCCATTCATGACCAGAAGCATGATATTTGATCACCTCTATCTTAACACAGTTAACTACAAATGACATTAATGATCATAAAAATTTAGCCCGTCCTCTTGAAAAACTGGCCACACTGAATAAAAGAGCATTTTCTTTGGTTTTTAATATACCGGCAATTAATCTGAGTATTGCCTTGTACTCATATTTTTGAGGCAAGATAAAAGAGAGGACTGATGGTTTTTCACTACATCCTTCTTGTTAACTGAACATCTTACCGCAGTACAGTCTAACTCTCTTTTCCAGGCTAAATGCTCTTTTGTTAATATTGTAGAGGTTAATTCACTTTCACTCTGTGCAACCCCACTTGGCTCAACAGGACAGCACAAGGTACATGGCCAATGCAAAATTTGATGGTGGGTTGTTTTTGTTTTTGTTTGGAGAAAGCCTAACAGAGAGGCAGAAGAACTGATCATTCTTATACCAGAAAAGTCTTCTTTCAACAATGAGATCACAAATGCTTATGGCAGGGATGTTCAAAGCCTGAGGTCATCTGGAGATCGAATCCCAAATGACTTCCATGGATGTTGGAAACTATCTTGGGCACCTTTACAAATGACCTTATTTAAAACTCTGAAAACAGGGTGGGATTTTCCAAAGTACCATGGTGACTTGGAGTCACAGGTCTCATTGAAAGTAATACTGTACACCCAGGGACTTTCAAAATGATTTGTGCTCCTTGGGCATATAACTGCTTTTTAGAAATCACACTCTGGGTTTTAATGAAACCACATTATAATTTCAATATTTAAATAACTGTCATATGAGTGGTTAAAACAAAATGGAATAGAATATAAGTATTATATGCGTCCATTAAGGATTATTTATGTTTACAAGGGGCAGATCACACAATTCTTACTCAAACAGAGTTATGATTGATTTACAGTGTGTAAAGTCATAATGCTGCAGAAGTATGGAACATTGTACAGTATTAAATAACAGATAAAGCAGAAAACAAGGTCCCTGGCCAGATGGGAATGGATTTGTGTTCCTACTCATGGTGTAAATTAAAGAGAGAGAGATCAGCAAGTACTATGTTGTGGTCTCAACTGCCAACTTCCAGCTTTGAATCAAGAGATAAAGTTAGATTACTCCACCCTCACTCTAGCTGAATGAAGGTTATTGGATTATGGGGCAAAGTTCCTCTTGTAGTAAACAATGTGGCATTTCCAGTGTGGGATACAATATGCACTACATCACTAGAGCTGAAGAGCTCCATCAGACTGAAAGGCTACTAGGCTAGTTTTACAAGTGTAAAGGCCCTAGGAAACTATTAAGAAAAGCTCTGGTCTCAACAAGTTGGCATATTTCAGTATCTCCCTGAAGAAACCATCATAGCCTTGCATAAATCATGGCCAGCAAAAATGTAGGGCTAAAAGGGACCTGTAGAATGGATTCTCAACCCACAGCTCAGGACCCAAAATTGGGTTGTCGGAATAATACGATCAAAGGGTCATGTGTTAGCTCCTGTGGCTCTTGTCCCATCAGGCTGGCTGGGCTTACCTCCTGTTCCAGGCACTCCAGTCTCTGGGGGTCCCACCATCACTCAGATTTGACCCAGCCATCATGATGATGGGAGTCCAGGTAAGCTAAATATGAAAGAGTGGCACTGCAACCCCATGTTATTGGTCACAGCTCCACTTACACAAATATGGTTTAGTCAATGGAACAGGACCAAACCTAAGCGGAATTGCAACAAGTGGAGAGCCCAGCCCAGCCAGCCCCATGTCACTGTACCTACAAGAGCCATTCTGTTGGGTTTGTGATGGGCAGTACCCAACCCCTCAACGTCCAGGATCCAATGGAAACCACCCCAAGGCCTCCCTTACCAGACAATTTACTGGGTTATGATAGACCATAAACATTTACAAATCATAGAAACTAGAAAGGTTGAGAACCACTGCTCTAGACATCAAGTCCAGGCCCCTGAACCGAGGCAGGATAAAATAAACTCAACTATCCATGATAGGTGTTTGTTCAACTCCCTTGGAGGCTTATTCTAGAAATTAATTACCCTTTATAGTTAGAAAGCTTTCCATAATAGCTAACCTAAATGTCCTTTGCTGTAGATTAAGCCCAATACTTCCTGTACTATTTTCAGTGAACATGAAGAACAATTGATCACAGTTCTTTTTAGATCCATCCTTACCATACTTAAAGACTGTTATTAGCTTTCATTTATTAATTTCCTCAAGATTAAAAATATCTATTTTTTTCCTCTCATAGTGCAGGTTTTTAAGTCTTTTTTTTTTTTTTGGCTCTTGTTTTTGTTGTTGCACTCTTCTAGGCAATTTCCAGTTTAGCCACATCTTTCCCAAAATATGGTGCCCAGAACTGGACACAGGCTTCCAGAAGAGACCACACTATTGCCAAGTAGAGCAGGGCTATTACCTCTTGTGTCTTACATCTGACATTCTTTTTAATACACCACAGCATATTAGCCTTTTTCACAGCTGTACCATGTTGTTGGCTCCTGTTCAGTCTGTGATCCACTATAACCTCAAATGCGTTTCAGCAGTACCACCCCACTTAGCCAGCTATTCCCCATTTTGTAGCTGTGCATTTGCTTTTTCCTTTGTAAGTGGTGTACTTTGCACTTGTCTTTACTGAATTTCATTGGGTTGATTTCACACCAATTCTCCAATTTGTCTAGGTCCTTTTGAATTCTAGCCCTATATTCCAAGGAACTAGCAAATCCTCCCAGATTGGTGTAGTCCACAAGTTTTATAAGAATGCGCTCCACTTTATAATTCCAAGTCATTAATAAAAATATTAATTAGTATCAGACTCAGGAGTACGTGCCATCCTGGTGAATGAGGATGATCGTTTATGACTATATTGTGTAATGGACACATCCCACTAGTCTTAGGTAATCATAACAAAAGACTAATGCAGAGTTAACAGGCTATAGATCTGTTTAACACCATATGTATTCTGTAGCGATGTGACAAACACACTTTTTTGGAATTTATTACACAGCAAGGCTTGTCTTCCATTGTATGCCAGCTACAAATCCAGGAGTAAATTGATTCAGATGTTTGGTTAAAAATAAATATCTTGTTCATTCTTTCAGTGCTTCAAAGCAAATATATGAAATTGTAGAGCATGTCAAATATATTATATAGTCAGCAATGCTTCCTAGTGATCAGCAAGGCTCTCAGTATAAATATACTGATATTAACTTAATCTCTGCCAGCTGGGGACCAAAGCTTGCTTTATCTGCTAGTAATTTGTACCACTTTGTAACATTTGTTGGAACGCTGACTATTATGTCAGAGCCAGCTGAGGTATCTGTTGTAGTATTGACAGTGCATTGCAAGGCAATGGTACCATTAGGTGTCTTTCCTTCTGGTTTCAGTGGTAGACCTTGCTGTGTTTGTCAAATGGATGAGTAACTAAACTATGTTCTCTTATTTCTGCACAAAAACAGATCAACAGTCTGGATCAAAACACTGAGAGTTCTTGTGGAGCAAGGAAGGCCTTCCTGAGGACAGCTGCTGCCCAAATGCTCAGGACTTCTATCTAGAGATGTAGCAGGTCAGACAACAATAGTGCTCTGGTACTTATTTTGACAATGACTCTTTTAGATTAATAAAAAATGGCAAGGGGCATTGGCCAGGGGAACAGAGGATTGAATATCCCTTGCTTCGGCAGACGATAATAGAGAGAGCTGACAATCTGTTCGCAGAAGAGACTTGGGCTTATTCACCATTGCCATATACCTGGCTTTGTCCTTCACAGCTGGACAAAGTGGGTATAAAACTAACACTCCAATGTGGTAGACTGTTAAATTCCTTTTGGATAGATTTAAATGTGCAAGGCAGCGAAAAATGAATCCCTCTATATTAGTGGTTTTTCAAACTTTTTTCCTGAGGACCCAGTTAAAAAAATCATCTATGCCTGTAACCCAACAGTTACATCTTTGAGCAATGCATTCCAGGCTTTTAACAATAACAGCAGGGGGCGCCACAACCCAGTGTCTGACGGTCTGTGACCAAGTACTGGGTCCTGACCCTAAGTTTCAAAACCATTGCTCTATATGAGTGACCTTGATCTCAGGGACGTTGCTGTGTAGGGAAACGATTGAGGGCACTGGCCCAAGCCCCACCCCCCACCCGAAGCCCCACCTTTTCAAGGCTCCACCCCTTCCAGGCCCTGTGGATCTTCAAACATGCTGCTCTGGGCCAGGCCCAACCTGACCCGGGGCCTGCCACCCCGACCAATACTCGGCTGTGCAGCTGCCAGCCAGGACGGATACAACCTGGGCCTGCCCCCCACCCCATCCTTGGCCGTGCAGCTGCCGGCCCTGCACAACCCGCGACATGCCTCCCCACCCTCCAGCTGGTCCTCTGCCATGCTGCTGCAGTGAGAGGGTCTCCGTGCACCCAGCATGCAGCACACTCAGGGTTTGTTGGCTGGCAAAAGCTTAGTTCTGCCCCACCAGGCAGGCAGGCTTCTGTGCATGTGCTGCCTGGGAAAAATTTATTTGAGGCCCTGCCTGGGAGATTCAGGGCCTGGGCCCCATGTGACTAGCATCAGCAACGCCCCTGCTTGATCTTGCATAAAGGAAGGGACGTAGCTGGTGCCAGGCTTACGGGGCTTGAGCCCCGAGCCCCGGGTCCGCCACTGGGTCGCCTGCAGTGTTGGCTGCAGTGGTGGTGCGTGAGCCCTGAGTCCTAGTGCGCCAAGCCTCAGGTCTTTTCCTGGGCCAACAGCGCTCCTGTATAAAGGCTTTAGTTAAAAGAGAAGACTGGTATCATAAAAGAGACAGATGCAAAGGAAAAGCTCTGGTGATTAAACAGTTGACAGCAAACCTTTGTCCTAATTCCCTGAAGGCTTTTGAGCCACAGAAATAGTTTCTTCACCACCACCCCCCTCCAAGGAGTATGGGATGGTATGCTGTGAGCAGGAGGCGTCTCTCAGGCTGCCTTCAACTATGCTGGGAGGCAAGTCTACTTGAAAACAGTTGGAGAAGTTAAGATGAATTAACTGAAGGTGTGCAGTTAAAGCACAATAGTTAATGTTCAACCCTCTATATAGATGCTCTCATCAGAAGTAAAGTGGCAGGAGTGCTTCACAAATAGTAATTCAACTTCACTGCTGTGAAGGGAAATTGGGATATTATTCCCCATTCTACAGATGGGATAATTGTCAGAATCCCAATTCCTCAATAGTATTTAGGCACCAAGACCCAGGTTGAATTTAATAGGAGTTACGTGCCTAACTATCTTTGAGGTTCTGGGCCAGATAAATGTGGACCAGTGTGTAGAGGGAGATGAAATAGACAATTCGTGGGTGAGTTTCATAGCTATTTACTGGCAGCAGTTGAGATTAAAGACTCCTGGGGTCAGTCCCATTTTCAGGAGGGGAGTTTTTTTCCCCACCTCAGCGCCTGTCCCTGTCCTTTCATTTGCTTCCAGTGCCTCTCCTCCCAGTTGTTGCCATGGTCCCATCTTCTGCTCTTAGTCTCCCAAACTTTTGCCTCTGTCCTTCCTATCGTCACTAGCCCTGTACTTCCAACTACTGTCATAGAGTTATTAACTGGAAGGGACCATGACGAGTCACTGAAGCCAGTTCCCTGCACTAAAGGCAAACCAAATTCCCCCTTAAACCATCTCTGACAGGTGTTTGTCTAACCTGCTCTTAAAAACTTCCAATGATGGAGATTCCACAACCTGCCTAAGCAACTTATGCCAGTGGTTAATAACCCTGACAGGATTTTTTTTCTAATGTCCAGCCGAAACCTCCCTTGCTGTAATTTAAGCCCTCACATGCCTCACTGCTTCTTACCAAGAGGGTGCATGTATCAGGAGGACAGGCACAATCATCTCCTTGTTCTTCATTCTGATGCTTTCTGCTACATCTCATAGCTGGGAATAGCAATTGCAAGGAGTCTTGCTTAGCCTTGGATGAAGCATCTTCAGGCACGTTGTAGGATGGCACCTGTGCAATCTAATCATACATAGGGAATTCTAAGGCCAAAACTTTAACAAACCTCTACTGTGCATGAGCAAATTGAAATTTTCAAAGGGTTATAACTTGGCCAAATTAGGGTGGGTTTTCTCAGGAATGAGAAAAGGCACATCCCTGGCATCAGAGTCAAATTTTGGTTCCCTAATCCAAAGCAAGGAAGCATTAGAACTTCACAGTGAAACAGTTGTAAGAATTTAAGATGTACAAAACTACAGATTTTCCTCTACTCTCAGTCTCAGAAGCAGCTGAACCATTTAGCTTATTTTAAAAAATCATCTTGAGGCAGACACCCAGCATGGGAAATTTCACCCTAAACAAATAAAGTCTGGCAAAGGTATAAACAATTGAAAACAGGGTCTTATAATAGAAAGCTCATAGGAATCTTAACTAATACTTCAATTATTCAAACATTTTTTCAGAGAAAGCAACTTGTTTTGCTGTTTAAATATTCTCCTTTAGCTAGATAAGGTCTAGGATGGGTGACTGATCAAATTCTGAGAAACTATCAGATAAGAACAAACACTGTGGTAAAATGTATAAACAAAAACATTACTAATCTCAGTGATTTGTCTATGTTTTGTGGAATCACTACTGCCAGCAGCAAACTATGACTGAAGACTGGCTCCAAAGAAGCTTGCAAATCCAGTTTTTGAAAAGCCTGGTAGGAATATGAGTATTTTACCATATTGTGGCCTACAAATACTTTCATAGACTTAGTGCCCGTGAAGCTGAAGCTGCTGTGTTTGAATCTGCTGAACTTCCCCCTTACTCTGTTGGCTTCTGATACGCACTCTGAATTGCATGGGTATTAAGGATTAGACATTTTTGTCCTTATCTCAATCATAGATTAGTATGACTATAGTTAGTGGTTGTCTATAGGAATTTGGCCTTTTCTGCTATATTGTTTCAGCTAAAGCTGGTTGAGTGGAGTAAAAATGTGCCCTTGAGCACCTTGCTGAATTAATCCCCATACTGTATTTCAGTTCAGTTTCTTACGACTTCCTTTTCATTCACTAGGAAAAATTTAACTTAACTAATGTTTTCTTTGTTCAAAAGTTTGTGAACAGAGAAGTGTGAACCAGTAGCTGAAGGTTACTTAATTAAATTTAAACAAATTCATTCCTTGACCAAAAGAAATTTTCTTTTAGGTGGAAACAAAAGTAGCTGGTTCATCCAGACAAGAAACAGAAAGCATATACTATGAAACTTAGATGACCAGTCCCAACGCTCAGGGTAAGTCTACACTTACACTTTAAATTGAAATTATGCAGATTATTTCAATTTAAAGTAATGCATGTCCACACTAGCTTTCCTTATTCGAATTGAGGAGCTCCCTCATGCTAATTTCGGAATAAAAAACCTTGCTTTATATCAAAATGACTGTTAAATCAAAATTATTATTTTGAAATAATGCAGTGTAACTATGTTATTTTGATTTAACTGTTATTTCGATTTAACACTTTTTGCCCTTCTCCCTCCCAGGGTGCCTTCCTCTTTCTATATATTGGGTGAAGGCATGGCCCTTCTTGGAGGGCCATCTTGCCACACCTCTCCTAAATTGAACTAGCAAGTCCTGTTCATGGACATGCTCGTTTGATTTGGGTTTCTAGTGGGGGTGTCTTAAACTGATTTACCTCAATTCGATTTCATGGCTTTTATTTCAATTCAATTAGATCGATTTAAGTTAAATCGATTTAACAATCTAAGTGTAGACATAGCCTCAAATAATGAATTTCCGAACAGTGGACTGAACACTTACTGTGCCAAGCTTGCAAACATTCCATAACTCAAAAATGTTTATAAAACTGTTTGAAAAATTTCAAATAATGAGAAAATTCACCCCCAAGCATGATTTTCTCATAGAGAATTTGCAAAGAGAAAAGAGGGGTAAATTAGTTTATATACCAATCCCAATGAATAGGTCAATCAAATCTCATTAATTATCTTCTGTTTTCTATCTATTGCTATACTTCAGAATAGTTAGGATTTGGGTAGGAAGAAGGGTTTATTATTTCCTGACTTCATGTAACATGCTGATAGCCTTTAGAAATAACTCTGATTCTGTTGCTCTCTGATTCACCTGGTGGTTGTGAAAAGTTCAGGACGATTCTTTGATTAACTAAGCTTGGAGATCTGACATGATTCATGCTGAAGTTAAGGCAAAAAGAAATGGTATTTTTATGGTAAGAAGACACTTAAATTGGAAGCTTTCAAAGGTAGTGAGTCCTGTAAAACAATATGCAGTTTCCAGGATTCTCACTCGTGCATGTGGCATTGGGGTTACTCAGTGATGCTGCTTTGGGAGATCTTATGCTGTGAGATGGTAGCAACCATACTTGGTATAATTCCCTAGAAGTGGTTCTCAACCTTTTGCATGTCACAACTCACTTGGTGGCATATCATGACCCTACAGGACACACCAGCCCACGCCCATTCCCCTCACCAGGCTGAACCCAGCCATCTCCCTGGCTCTTCATGATATACTTACCACTGTGTGGTGATGCAGTAATGTGTCCTGACACAGTGGTTGAGAACCACTATGAGCTTGCTTATACTTGGAGGACTTTTCTAGAGTGCTCACAATTGTGCACACATCTGTGGTAATTGTGTGGGGATAATTGCAGACAGTTTTTCTTGTACATGATTACAGCATTCTGGCCTGAGAATGCCCTTTTTAAGTCCTCATGCTAGTGATGCCAAAACTAGTCCTCTGAACTCTGATGCTGTTTGAATTTTGATGGGCTAGTCTTTTGGGGGTATGCCTGGCATCATCTGTGTTTGGCACCCCCTTGATCTCTGGTTCAGTAACACTGAATTTGCTGCTAGATCCTTCAGTCTTAAGACATAATATCTGGGTACTTCCTAGTTCAAACTCAATACAGAAATATTATTCTCAAGTATCCATGGTTGTCCATCATTAGCCAGCAAAGCTGTTTGTGAGGGCTACATTGCCCATAGCTGATTGTTTCCTGCTAAGCCAGTCTCCTCTGCAGCTGAGCCTGCCTTTGAAATGTAGGTTTTCAAGTCATGGAATATTTGACTGCTGAACATTTTTATTGCTTCCCTGTGTAGTTCTGTTGTTTTCTTCTGTCCCCTAGTTTGCTTAGGTAAGCTAGTTGTTCTGTTTGACATTATCATATTATCAGTTAGCTCTTCCCTTTGTACCACTGAGTGCTGGGGTGGTTTCACTGCTGTCATTTCCATAAGAAAGAGGCTCTTTGATCTCTTCCATTTGTGAGTGGGTTTCTTATATCCCTTGGTCTCACTATGGTCTCATGACAGCTGTTAGCAACATCCTCTTTGCTTAACATATTCAACCCCTTTATGAGCCAAATGGCAATCACCTTTCTCCTCGTGCAGTCAAATTGATTTTACATAGGACCACTCCTGAATTAAATCACTAATCCACGTGTTACAGTCTGATCCTTAAGATTTCCTGGGCATCTTCACCATTTTATTGCGCTCTAGAAAGACTTCAGAATGAAAACAAGAGCATACAGGCAGGATAGACAGAAGCAGAATCCCATGGTGGGCCACACTTTCAGCTGGTATAAATCAGAATAGCTTCATTGAAGTCTATGTAATTATGCTGATTTACACTGCTGATGATCTGGCTCAGTATGAGTATGCAGAGCACAAACTTGCCTAATAAATTCATTATTTATTGGCATAGCTTGTGAAGGAGATACCAGGCTCCAGAGCCTGAACTGCACCACTTTTACATTCAACTTGGCTGAGGAGAGCAGAGGGAGGGAAAAGATCCTGTTCAGTTTTGCTACCCTATCTGATGAACAGAATGTTAAACAGATTGTATTTTTCAGTTTTCCCTGGACTAGCTTTTTAATTGGCCAAGATAATTCTTATCCCTGCCAGGAGTGCAGGGAACTGGATTAGCTGAAACTTTCAAGCTCCTTTTCCAGTTCTGTGATCGTATACTTGTTTCTTATATACCTGATATGGGGGACAGGATGGTGACAGTCAGGCCCTGCAGTTTCTGTACTGAAAATTGTATATTGGTCTAAGGGAAGGTATCCTATTATCTCTTGTCCACTTATCTAGAAGCAGTCTGTCTTCTTTACTAATGCTGACGCTGTAAGTATTTATTAAAGCAATCATTATAATTATGCCATTCTTTCACCACCAGACAGTTGTTGGAACTCCTCACCTGTCGCCTGAAGGGCCGTTCCGACATGATTTCTCAGATTTTCCAAGTGAGTTAGCTCGGCAGGGGGGGAGGGGGGAGCGTTCGTAGAAATGTGGGTATTTTGGAGATACAAAGGCCAAAGTTAGGCCCTCAGATGTGCATTGTACCTTTCTCTGTACTAAGTGAAACATTTGAGGGTTGATGGCAGACCCTGCAGTCATGTTACAAATCTGAAGAATTTTGCCAACCTACATGAAAAGAGTAGCTTTAGATCAATGCATAGATATGTCTATGGGAAGGAACAGTACTGCAAAAAAAGTAACATATACCAGGCCCTTTACTGAGACGCAAGCTATGTTCCATACATACAACAGCTCCCTCACACATTCTGTCTAATCCACTTCAATTCTGTTACACTGTCTGGTTGGTGTTCATAGGCTCTCAAGTGCAGCATGAGTCCACACTTGACTTTCAGAAGAGCTGGATATCCACTTTGGTTGTCAGTGATCATTATATCTGGCAACTGAACCCCTCACATTCAATTCCCTGATTCTCTCACCAGAGGATGTGAACACCTGGGCATGGCTCATATCCTGAAGTGGAATAGAATAGAATAGAATAGAATAGAATAGCATCCTAGGGTTGGAAGGGACCTCATGAGATCATCGAGTCCAACCCCCTGGGGCTTGAACCCAGGACCGAAGAAATGGGCCCTTCTACGCTAATTTTCATAGCTGAACCCCTGGTTCAGCTGTAATACATGTAAAACCACCTGAAGTAAGAAGAGTTGGCTACACAAACACGAAAGCCTCCAGGGCTCAAGTGAGGCCCTCTGCCATTTGAGCTTTGTCTACATAGGAAACTGATATCAGTTTAAGTTAAACTGGGTTTTAAACCAATTCATTTAAGCCACTGTAAACCCTGCCTGAACACTCATCTCAGTTTACTGCTGTTTAACTCAAACCTGTCCCCCATTGATGTAAGCTAAATACCAAAAAAATCACTATTACATTGAAAAAAAGAATTCCATCTAAATTTGTCCTGATTTAACTAACTTCATTTCAAACAACTCTCAAGGTTAAACAAGCACAGTTTTCTCCTGCAGGTGAAGCCTTGCTCTCAAATGCTGGCCTGGATCAAAAGAAGGGCAGGGGTGTCACACATTCCACCCACCACTAGGAAATTTCCTCTTAGCTGCCCTGGGAATTAGCTCATTCTGTATCCAATGCCCCTTCTGCCACTTGTTCATATCGCTTACTCTCTCTCTTGTGGTCTCCATACCACCCAGCATGCTCTCTCTTTACAAACTAGTCTTCGAGCCAGCACACTCTACTCCTTTAATACCCTGGAAAAGAAGATCTCTATTGAAACTAGCAGTCAGCCCTTCACTGGCCAAACTGTCCACTCCCCCACTAGCTTGTAGCGGACCCAGGGTCCAGCCTCTACTATAAACCATGTCTATACTAGAGAATTAATCTGGATTAAGGAGGTTTAATCCAGACTAATTTGATCCCTGTCTCCACTAGACTCTGCCTAGTTCAAATTAAAAAATTTTTAGTTTGAACTAGTTAGTTCGAATGGTAAATTCGAACTAACTGCTTAGTTCAAACTTATTTCAAACTCTAGTTCAAGCTAGCACGATGTAGTCGTGCTAGTTCAAACTAAATAAGTTCAAACTAGCTGTTAGTTCGAACTAACAGTGTTTTTTAGTTTGAACTAACTTTTAGTTTGAACTAGCTGTGCTTTTTTTTTAGTTTGAACTGAAAATTTAGTTCAAACTAAAAAAAGTGCAGCTAGTTCAAACTAAAAAGTTAGTCTGAACTAAAAAATCACGCTTAGTTCGAACTAACTTTGAACTGCTTAGTTTGACTAAGCAAGTCCAAACTAAGCTTTTAGGGGTAGACATAGCTGTGGAGTCCAGTACAGAGCCTCTGTCTAACTACTGGTGGTCTCCTTTTTCCCAGACCTTTTTGGTCTGTCCCTGGACTTCTGTCTATGTCAAAACACATCCCCCTTCTCCCAGGGAGTTGTTGCAAGACTACTACTCTTGCAGCCCCTTTCTGCAGCCAGATTCCCTCACAGTGAGGCTTCATCCTCAATCAGCTTTTCAAGTCCTGGCTCTCCCCCAGGGGCAGCCTATCAGGTAAATTATGCTAATTTAACTTGCTATGTCTTTTGTGAACACAACAAACCAAGGGGATTGGAGATAGAATAATAAAATAAACCCCTAGCAAAATGAGAACCTGCAATTAAGACCAGAGTTTGGCCAACCCAGAATAAGGGATTAAACAGTTCTTCCCTACCATTCAGCCCTGCACAGGGACCAGGCAGTATCTCTGTGACAAATGGAGACCCTGCTCTAGATTATTGCCACCTCACTGCAATAAAATGCTCTCAGCTTGTCCCGTCAGCTGGTTTGGGCTTGTGAGGCTCAGGCTGCAGAGCTATAAAGTTGCAGTATAAGCAACAAGATCAGGCAGAAATGCAGGATCAGAGACCCTCCCACTGGCCTTGGAGTCCCAGAGCCCAGGGTCCCGCTCAAGTCTATCTGCCTACACTGTAATTTTATAATTCCACCGACCAAGCACTGAGCTTGAGTCAGCTGATGTGGGCCAGCTTGCAGGTGTTTTATTGTAATGTAGGCATACCCAGGGAGGCTCTGGTCCTGACCTGAGACTTGACTGGTCAATGGAGCCAGAAGACACTATCATTTTGGAGTGCTGTCACGTGGTGCTCTGTCTGCAGTCTTTCAGAACTTCTGCTAAGTGTTACATTCCCTGGAAACCCTCCCACTCCACTGCAAAGGGTAACTGCAGCTTTAAAGCCACCGTGGTGGCCCTCAGGTCTTACTAAAACTCCTAGCAAAACCAAGAGGGATTTGCCTGAGTAAAAAAAAAAAAAAAAAAAAAAAGGAGCTAAGGATTTGTTCCAATGTGAATAGAAATGTTTTTATTTTATTCAAACCTTTTAAAACATTTTCCTGACGTGTAGCAAGTCCAAACACAACAGCACTGAGTTAGTTCATGGAAAATGGAAACTGAAATGGATGAGAAAACAACATCCTGGGGAAAAAAAAGAAAGCTGGAGTCAATTTTTTTATTGGTAATGGAAAGAAGTGACCTCGTATAGCCAAGTGGGTTTGGGGTTACAATGAAAGGGCTTTAATGAGGCAATCAAAACACACAGATCAAGATACTGCCTTCCATACAAGTGGGTATATAATCTTCATGTACATTTCCTCATCACTATATACCATGATTTCTAGCTACTATCTGTTTCTGAAGGAAAAGGAGTAAAAAAAAATATAGTTAAAAAAGGAAAAAATAGATGAGGACATAAAACTTTTGTGCAAATGAGTGCCAGTAAAAAGAGCTGGAGGCGAGTTTGATGAAGAACTATTCCCACAGACATCATAAATGGCAGGATATAATATGCAGAAAATGAGAGTTACTATATTTATGTATCCATGTGCACAAACTTGATAGGTGCCAAGTTTTAGACAGGACCACAATTACATCTTATTTTAAACTGGAGTAAAAGTGCAGGAAATATTGACAAGTATCATGGAGATATAGAAATAAGATGAAACAAACAAAGAATCCTGTGGCACTTAAAGACTAACAAATTTATTTATAGCATGAGCTTTCATCGGAGACAATCCCATTTCATAAGATACTTTGAAGATAGGGGACCTTTCAGAATGGGAAGAAATAAAAGCATGTAAGTGTATAGAAATGACTTATTATCTCTCAGTCCATCCCTCCTGTCAATGTTCCTTAGAGGAAATTTGTCAGTAACTTATCCAGTTTATTAACAAGACATTTAGTATCTTTCTTCAAAAAAAAAAACTGAGAAAGAAAAATATAATGACAATCTTAAATTAAAAAAACAACCATTTCTAATTACAGGACAGAAGAAGGCAAACATATAGTTTATATCTACACTACGAAAAATTAGGTCAAATTTGTTAATTTGAATTTATTAGTTCAAATTAATGACGTGGACTCATTCAAACTAACATTAGTTCAAATCAGTCCACTTTGTTAATTCAAACTACCTGCCCTTAATTCAAATGTATTAAATTCAAACTAAGGGTTATTCTAATCTACACTGTCCTTAGTTTGAACTAAGGATCGAACTAAGGGCTTAGTTCGAACCAACCACTAGGTCATACTAATTCAAGCTAAGCTTTCATTAGTTCAAATTAATTCCTTAATTCAAACTAATGAAAGCCTAGTATGGACGGGGACTAAGTTAGTTCAGATTAAGCCTTCTTAATTTGAACTAACTTGCAAGTGTAGACATACCCTAAACAGATGTACTGTTTCATTAATTTTTAGTTGATTTTTTTCTCTAATTTAGTCCCAGGAAAAGCCCAATTTATGATCATGATGCTCATTGTATACTAGTTACAATGATAATATATAAACTGTTTTAGGTATAATATCTTGTGCAATGTTACATCACAACTACATCAATGCTTCCACGTGAGCAGGGCCCAAGAATAATTTTTTCAGACCCAGTACAAATTTGCAACATGGGCCACCTCTCACACACATACCACAATTCCTTAGCCTTGGCTGGGACCCCAAGGGTCTCAGTGCCCTGGTACCATTTACCTTCCACCCAACATGGGGGGCCTTGCATGTGACACCAACTTATACTACGTTTTCCTTCATTTTGTCATGCATGTAAAGTTATTTCCTCTGTTACAGCTTTGTTTGACAATTCTTTGAACTATTCTGTGTGACGTGCTGGCGTGGTAGTGTGGTAAAGTACTAGAATCATGGTATAATTGGGTTACATAGGCTATGTCTGCACTGGCAAATTAGGCTGGGCTAAGGCATCTTAGTCCAGACAAATTTAGTCCATGGCCACACGAGGCTTTCCCTAGTTCAAACTAAGAAATTTCTTAGTTCAAACTAAGGAACACTTAGTTCGAACTAGTTAGTACCAGCCCTTAGTCCGGACTAACCACCTTAGTTTGAACATTAGTGTGAACTCAGTCCAGCCAAGACCCAGACTAATGCTTCATTCGAACTTCAGAAGAATTTAAGAAGTTCGAACTAAGCCGGTTAGTTCGAACTAACCACACGTTCTAGTTTGAACTAGACTCTCAGTTCGAATTAGAGCTCATGGTCAGTTCAAATTTAGAAGTGTGAGGTTAGTTTGAAATAAGCTCAAACTTCTTAGTTCAGACTAATAAGTCCAAACAAAATTTTGCAGATGTAGACATAGCCATAGAGTATTATGAGCGGGAGCCATGTTTCTTTCTCTATCCTTATATTTTCTGTTTTGTAAATGAGAATCCCCCCAGCACAGAAAATAATAATTAATAAATGACTAAAGCAGCCAGTTTCCAGTCCTGGGAGTAGATAGCTTGTTTTTGTTGAATTGACAATAGTTTTAAAAAATTTAGATTTCCATTTTCTGACTATTACACAGTTTGTTACTAATAGACACAGCTGTATCCATTTCTTGGTATTTGGTGGATGTTTTAATTCACATAATAATGCCAATATATTTGGAGTGAGGCAAATTTTTTGTATTCGAAACTGTGCAGATATAATTCCAGTGCATTATGTCAGAGTGACTGATTTACCATCATTAAAGACCAGCTTTTTGTTTACTGCATGCCTGTTCAAAGTGCTCTAAAGTTCATAGTTAGTCAGATTGCTTTGAAATCTGGTTCACCTCATGGAGGTATGGAGTATGATCAGTGATCCAAATTTGGGGCACTTGACTACAGGGTTCCTGAGATACAGCTCCAGGTTTTCTTAAAGTTGACACATTCTAGCAAAGGTTTTTTGCTCACAGAGATCATACCCAGGGGTTGGATCACCATGCCAGGGTCTCAAACACTTGAGAGTTAACCTAGCAGAGTATATGGCATCTGCCAGACCTTTGGGGGTGGATTGGAAATCAAATCAAATTGTTCTTGAAATATAGTTTCTTTAGTTAGGCATCCTATGGCTCAGGTGCCTTCTTCTATCTCCCCTTACCCTTTGTTGGTTCTTGCACAAACTGGACATATTTAGTTTTTCTAGTCTTTCTTTGGAATTAATTTCCTCTCAGCCATGTAAATTATTCTTGTTTTTCTTCTATAAACACCCTCATATTTGTCTGTGGCTTTCTGAAGTTGAGTTGCAAGGAACCATTGCTTCTGTACTCTCACCAAATCCTTTGAGGGAGGGACAATTCCCTCTCTCCTCTGGGCCTTTGAAGTCTAAAAATTGCATTGGCCATTTTGTCTGTCACATCACATTGCCAACCCATGAATCATTTGCTGTCCGCCATCACCCTAGAGCCCAGACTTGTCCCTGCTGAAACTTCATTGATTTAAGTAGAGTTACAACTGGGATGAATCTAGGGTTGCCACCTGGCCAGTTTTTAACCAGTTTAGCTAGTTGTATGTTGCTTTGCCAGTTAAAAGATTTAATTTACCATTTTTTCCCTCAGTTAGGACATGTTAGAGCACTCTGCAGTCAGATCCCCGTTAGTCCAGAGTACAAATGGTGAGTTAGGATAATGTAAAACAAATGATAAAACATCCTAAAAATATTCAGATTGTATTAGGCTTGTATGTGTCTTAAATGGTTTTTTAAGACATTTTAATAACAGTTAGTTATGGACCCTTTCTGGTGGTGATGGTTGTAGTGGGATGGTCAGCGGCTGGCTTTTGTTGGTGAAGAGGGCAGGAGGGGGCAATCCTAGATTAATCTGGCTCTGATTTAGTCTTTCCAGCTTTCTGCCTTTCAGTGCACATTAATAGTTCAGACTATTTTCCCTCAGATGTGCCACATCAGTCTAATCCAGAAGACCTTCTTGCATCATTTTCTGCCTTCCCCTTCAAGTTTATCATCTGTTATTTTTATCAGAGTATGTTCTACCCTCACTTTCAGGTAATTAGGCAAGAAACTAAATAGGATTGAACTTAACATCATGCCTTGTTATATTCCTATAGGTCAGATTATAGGGTGGGGGGAAAGTGGTGGTAGTTTTCCAAGCATTGCCCAGAAGATAAACTCCACCTACATGAGTCATCTCCACCTACAGTAGATTGTGTAGTTGTTCAAACATAATCCATTCATGCACTCTGGGTTTGATTCTGCCTCTGTAAAATCTGAATATGTTCAGAGACTCTGCTGAGAGCCTTGGGGTTGCCTTGCCTTCCCTCACTGAGGTTCAGATGCCCCATTGGGCTTTCTGAGCTTGGATCCAGTCAGGATGAGTCCTTGGAAGGCCCCTGAGGTTTTTTTTGGCTCCTTAGATTTGAATGAGTTCCTTCTTCCCAATGCATGGAATAAAGTAGCAGTAGTGCTTAACAGTGATATTTTCACAGGGTTGCTGAGTTTGCACCCACTGAAATGAGTGGAGCACATCGCACCTCTCAGAGCTGCTGTTCTGAAGATACAGACAGATTTCACTGCATGCTACACTCTGGTTGTGTCCAGTTGTTGGAACTTGTTAGCATGCAGGCACTACTTCTGCTCCCCCAAATTTCCTCGGGCAACTGCACTGTCTGTTACTCTTTCTGTTAATAGTTCACCACAGCATGAGCCTTTAATTTCCTCTGATCTATCTTACTATTAGTTATGGCCCTCAGTCTTCTGCATAGACATTGTCATAGAGCATTCAGACCAACAAAACCAAAACACAGCTGGCTCCCTTGTTGTATTCTGTCATTCTAAACTCAAGGAGATGTGGATGTCTCTGTGCCTTTCTTCTGAAACTTCATTGGTTGCATCTTTCTCAAGTCAGAGGCCTTCCTATCTGATTGAGCTCCACCCCTCTTAAACACACAGTGCCCCTACAAACCAGACTGTGTACATCAGGCTCTATAATGCCAGAGCACCAGTCTGTGTTTCTTTCTTCCTGCAAAAGACTTAGGTTTCCTCATTGTCTAATTTGTCATTATGTTGGAATAAAAAAATGGAATGGGCAATGAAATTGTTTCAGCATCCAAGATGAAGCCCTTATTCAGCAAGGTACTTAACCACATACCTGCTTTTAAGCAGGTGGCATCAGTAGGACCATTCACATGCAAAAAATCAGGTATGTGCTCAATCAGGGACCAAAGGAAATGCAAACAGTAAATAGCATGCAGTAAATGGCTAAAGGTGAATCAGGTTTCTCAAATTATTCTAGCTTTAATAATCAAAGATGCTATTAATAAAATGGGCAAGAACTTTTCTGAATATGATTTTTGTCATGACTGAGTCCCTCAATCCTTCCTATGGCTGAATTTTAATTCAGTGAACACTCACCCATGGTCATCATATGTTCCTTCTTCCTAGGGAAAGTGTGATAAAAGCAAAGATCCACAAGAATCTACTGTAAAAATGACTGACCATGTTATATAGCAGGGCATCTGGTCAGGAGGAAAAGCAAACACTGTAGGAGCCAGCACTAGACATGACTAGAAGGAACACAAAAAAGAGCTTAAAAATCACAGATACATCTGGGAAGAAGAACTGCACTGTTCTATCACCTATATGGCATCATTTAGAGTAGGACATCAAGGTGTCGGTAATTGTGCAGCAAGCTTTCTCAAGCCCCCTCTAGTCTGAGACAGCCTACACACCAGTCATTAGCAGATGGCCAAGCATGTTTAGGAATCCACTGAACCACTTATACCATCCCATGCCAGAGATGCCAGTTTCTGCCAATACCAAGTTATTCTGCCCAAAACGCTGAACACTGACTATGGGTATATCTACACTGCAGGCTCAGTTAAGTCGACTTAACAAGGTTGACTTTAAGTTGACTTGAAGTTGCCCTGGTTAAATCAACTTCAAGCATCCACATTTAAAAGACCTGTGGACTACCCATGACCTTGTGGGCAGCTGTCCCACATTGCACCAGAGAAGTGCTCCCCTCCCCTGGCCACTCCTATAAAACAGGAAGTGAGCACAGCACCCTCCCCATTGTGCCTGGCAAGATGGAGCCTGAGGAGGTCATGGACCACAACGTGCCCGAGCAGCGTGCCAGCCTGGTGCTCCACACCTGCCATGTACTGGCCAGACGTCTCCTGTTTTGGAGCAGGCTCCCCAGGACAGGCTGCAGCAGGCTGAGCCCCTCGCTGAAACTGGGACCTGGCACCCTCAGGGTGCCCTCCATGTACGCTGCATCTGGGCACAGGTAAACAGCAGCAACTGGTGAACCAGATTGTCCTCCCACCTGGGACGATGATCAGTGGCTGCAGAACCTACGCATGAGGAAGAGCACCTTCCTTGAGCTGGTCACTGAGCTCACCCTGGTTCTGTAGCACACCAATGCCTGGCTCCGACCTGCCCTGCCCGTGAACAAGCAAGCGGCTGTTGCCCTGTAGAAACTTGCAACCCCAGACTCCTACTGCTCCGTAGCCCACCACTTTGGGATTGGCAAGTCCACCGAGTGGGTCATCCTGATCGAGGTCTGCAAGGCCATCTGCTAGGCCACATTATGACCCTGGGCATCCTGCAGAATATCCTGAACAGCTTCACTGGACTCGGGGTCCCCAACTGCAGGGGCATCATGGATGGCACCCAATCCCTATCTGAGCCCCAGACCACTAGGCTGCAGCCTACACTAACAGGAAGGGGTACCACTCTGTGATCCTGCAAGCCCTTGTTGATCACTGGGGGGTGTTCACTAACATCTGTGTGGGCTGGCCACGGAAAGTGCATGACATCCACATTCTGCAGACCTCTGGCCTGTACTGATGCATACAGGTGGGCACCTTCTTCCCTGAGTACAACATTGTCATTGGGAACATGCAGATGCCCATCATCCTGGAGGATGCCACTTACCCCTTACTGCCTTGGCTCATGAAACCCTGCATAGGCAACCTGGATGCTGGCAGGTGCCTTGGCAACCAGAGGCTCAACCACATGTCTTTGGCCATCTGAAGGCACACTGGAGGGCCCTGCTCATTAGAAACCTGTCACAAGATATACAAGTAAAAACTTCTGCTTGGTGCTAAGATATTTTAAAACACAGAGAGATCCCATGAAGATTGGAAAAGATTGCCACAGCCCATAGTTTGCCAGGCTACTCTATTTTTTGAAAGGCCCAAGACAAAATCCAAAGAATTACATTCTTTTTCCATATAAGTTACTACAGAAAACTCATAGCATGACTGTTAATTTGAGCATGGTTAATGTCTATCAGCAGAAGTTTATAACCCGTGTGACATTTTAAAGATTTGCCTTTGTAAATACTGAGGACATTTGAAACTTCAAATCGTAATACTTCGAGAATGCCATGATACAACTGAATGTTGTCAGTCCTGCTTACACCTAGCTTACCACACTTTACACAAAAATCTATTGCATGAATCTGAAAATAGACAGTCTTCCATCTTAAGTACTTATTTCAACACCATGGGTGTGTTCACACAGCAGTCTTATTTTGAAACAACAGAGGTTGTTTCAAAATAAGAAAGACCATGTTCACACAACACACCGTTGTTTCGAAACAACTTAAACCCGATGTGGGGATGAAACAACGTTGTTTCGAAATGATTGTTTCGAAACAATGCCGTCCGAACATGTTGTTTCGAAACAATGGTGACTCGTTTTGAAATAACTGTTGTCTGAACATGCTATTTCGCTTTGAGCTTTTTTCCTTAATTCGAATTAACAAACTTTTAATTCGAATTAACTTATTTCAAAATAATGCCTTATTTCGATACAACTTGTATTGAAATTACCCCGTGTGTGAACATAGCCCATAGGTCTAGCTCAGTGATGGTTGGTGGGATTGGAGCCTTCATGCCATAGCCAATTTTGAAAGAATACATAGTGGTCTATTGGCCACAGCACTGAACTGAGGATCAGGGACATGGCTTGTATGTCTGGTTCAGTCATTGGCCAGCCATGTGATTGGGGAAGGTCACCTTATCTCTCTGTGCCTCTGTTTCCTATCTATAAAATGGGGATGTTGATACTTTCCTTTGCTACAGAAGAGCAAAGTATTGTTATGAAAATTCTTTTGGAAAAATAGCTACTGTGAACACTATTTAAATGTTTAAGTCCTGGTTTATTTAAAAATCAGGTTTTCATAACACCCATTGCTATTAGGGTATGGTTAATTACTGGATAAAGTAAGTCAATTTTGATCTGAACCACTGCAGAAGTCAGTTTTGGGT
The DNA here is from genome assembly GCA_007922195.1 of Podocnemis expansa. Classification (NCBI taxonomy): domain Eukaryota; kingdom Metazoa; phylum Chordata; order Testudines; family Podocnemididae; genus Podocnemis; species Podocnemis expansa. The sequence continues at coordinate 23,061,564 of ML682004.1, read as the reverse complement.
TTTTCTTTTTGCTATGCTTAAAAATGGATACAGCTATTTTAAAAATTTTCTTTTAAAAATATTGCTGTAGTCTATAATTTCCTCTGCCAGCTTTCAGCATATAATGAACTACTTTGTCTGAGTAATATAAATCCCTGAAAAAGAGGGATATAATGGAAGTGCTGACATAGTTGTAACAAAATCATTACTAACAGCAACTGTGTAATATAATGAGCAAATTATGTTAAAAAAATAGGAACTTTGATTGCCCGCATTGTAATGATACTATAATCATCATAATCGGTTACATTTATATAGCACCTTTCATCCTCAAGGGAAAATAAGAAGTACTTTAAATATTATGGACCAAGCTATGTCCTCAGTTACACCCGTGCAACCTGTATGCCAAAAATGTATCTAGAAAACACAAACAGGTTAATGCCATGTTGAGGTGACAGATTAAAAAAAATCATGAGACATCAGACAATACCAACTTTAAGTTTCCGAAAAGCAATTTAAAGAAAGGCATGTTCTTTATTTTATGGCATTCATTTCACAAAAAACATGAGCATGTTGCTTTGAATTTTAATCCTGCACCATCTGTGGGAGTCATTGTTATGATGGTTGGTTTATTATTTTTAAAACACCCAAACCTATGGTAGCCAAAATGGGAAGAGGTGATCTTTGCCTTGATGAGTTTACAAACTAATATTAGATGATGACTGAGGCAATAAACGTTAAGGAGGAGGTAGTAAAACGAAGGACAAGGGTAACACTAAACCCATCATGTGGTCATGCAGTTTGGGCATGCAAACAGCTTGCTGGTTCAGTTGTAGACCCTATTCCTGTGACTTGTGGTGTGTGGGTGGAACGTCCAAGTGGGCTGCTAGGCCTGGGCAGATCCTCATAGCCTTCAGTCTTCCACATGGGCTTAACAGGTTTTTTTCCATAGAGTACCTTTTGCAAGGGCAAGACTTCAAAAATATAAGTATAACTTATGAGCTGTATGGTTGTTGCAGCTAGAACTTTAGCATTTCCTAACTTTGTGATTTTTATTAGGCCACCCTAAAATTATCTTAATGCAGGGATTCCCCCAACCCATTTAATTTCTTTGTTCTTCTTAAATTGAAAAACAGTCTGTGCTTCATATTTTGGTAGTAAAGGGTTCATATATAGTCCCTTACGTCAGTGAGGTAAGTGCAATAGGAGAAGGGTGGAGTCTTATCTTTGCTACTATTACTAGTTAGCTAGCAAATGTTTTCTGCAAGCCTGTGTTAACAAGGCAATAACACTTCAGTTTACACTTTGATGGCTTATCTTTGCAATGGAGAAAGAGAAACTTATTTTTAAAACATTAAAATGTAGGATTTGCTGAAAGTATTGAAATTGTGGTGGCACCCTAAAAACCAAGGATGCCTTTTTTCCCCTCATTTGCAATTTTACCCTGTATTTGATGTTACTAAATGTTGGCTAGTTCTGGTGGACTATTTTGTAAAGGATCCAATGAATTTTCAGCTTCCTGTTTTGCAAACTGCCCTTGCAGCAGCCTAACGGCAGCAGCTTCTTAAAAACATCACGCTGGATAGTATATGCAAGGCTGTCACAAAGTGGGCCTGGCTTCCTCAGCTGACCTTAGCAGATGCCAGCTGAGCATGCTCAGAAGTGATGTTGGAATCACCCCTTGATCTCAAAAGTCAACCAACCAAGCCTGCACAAACACAGGAGCCCCTGACGTATGAGGTATAGGGCATGCTTTGAAGAGATCTTTGTGTTAGTGGCGTACCATGAGTCTCCAGTGCCAGGGAGCAAATGCATGCATTTGCGCCCATACCCCTAGTCCCTGAAGTTGGCAGCCCAGCATTGAGGAGGTGCACTGGGGAAACTTCACCCCCAGAGAGACTTGAGCCCTGAGGTCCCCTCTCTCCCACAGATCTGAGTCCAGCCATACTTGAGTTTCTGGAGTTTGCATGAAGGAGGGTGTGAATCCCCCCCACCCCAACTTTCTCCTCTGGGCAGTTGGGTGCTGAGCCAACCTTCTGTAGAAACACCTTGTGGAGTCTTGAGCTGTGAGTGAGGTGCTCTCCTCCTGACACACTCCTCCCCCTTCCCACCCTAGTGGAGGACTCTGGGCAACTGGAGTTTGCATGAAGGTAGCTGTGAATGCCTCCCACAGACCTCTGTAGGGCCAGCTGGCACTCCACCTCCACCTGCCAGGCCAGTGGCCAGGGTTGATGCCGCTCATCCACACTCATCAGTCTGCCACTGCTTTGTGAAGACTTCCTCTTCTCACCAGATTCATTTCCCACGCGCTTTTCCTGTGATAAGGAAATGTTCTGGGACTAGAAGAGAATTTGACACACATGGTCATGAAACATTCATAGCACTAGTAATTTCATCCATGTGTATGGAGTAGTGCTAGCTACCTAGAGTCTTTCTCATGAACCTGCTACCTGAAATGGAATCTATTTATGAGAGCTCAAAATATTTTTAGTTTCATAGTTAAAATTCTGCAAATACTTAACACACCCAAATTTCTGAATCAGACCCTGTTCAAAGGAGAAATATTTGTATGATTTCATATCAATCAAGCAGCTAACTCACTTTGGCTGAATGTGCACGAGACACACCTGCTTTTCTTTTTTTGGCAATATCATGTGCTAAAATCACACAAGAACCTTCCAAATTTCAATTTATATAAAACATATGTTATATTGAACACAATGTAAATATTTTAAATGATTTTGCAATGCACTGATAGAATAGGGAATACCCCATCTCTTTCCTACACAAAAGAACCGCCTGCAACATCCTTAATAAAATGAATTTTGTACTTATATAATGCCTCTGATCTGAGGATCTCAAAGTGCTTTTCACATGTAGATAAGAAATTAAGTCTCCAGATAAACAAAGCATTTAATCATACGTGTATTTTAAACATGTGAATAGCCACTGGACTACTCACTTGCTTAAAAGTAAGCATGTGCTTAAATGCTTTGCTCAATTTGGGCCTAAGTGACTTGCCTGAGATCAAACAGGCCATGTCTCAATTAGCATTTTTGGTCCTGCTGTAATGACAGTTAATCACTACATAAACTGAGTTAACTAACATCACAGTACCTGCTCTGCAGATGGCTCACCTGGGCATCAGCTTCAGTCAGTCTTTCAATCTCTGAAAAGACGACATGGGCTAATCCAAAGTGAAATACCTTTAATTTGCTCTTTCCTTGCTCTCCCTGTGTAAGGATAAAGAGAGGGGATTATCTGCTCATGTCTCTGGCTAATGATCTGGCTAAAAACAAATACATACTGGGTCAAAGGAATTACAGGGCAATTGCTGTTTTCCAACAGCTGAACCAGTGGAGACATTCCCCTTATATTTGCCTGATCAGCTGTCATCCTCCCTCCCCCCCCAAGTTCAGGACAATCATTCATAATGACCAATACTTTACTGAGGCTCATTTATGTTCATCAAAGAGAAATAAACAAAAACATTGCACTCTGGGTGACTGATAAGGGGTGCATCCCTTATTGATAATGGTGAGAGCAGGGGCATATTATTCTTCTTCCTCCTCTTTTGAACTAAAGACCACTGAGAATTTGTTGTTCTGCCTCATTCTCAGTATCAAGGATGGAATGGAAACTCCCCACTGTTTCTGTGAACATAGGTATTTTTTGTGTAAGCAGAACTGACCTCTACCCAAAATGCCATCATTTCTTTCTTGTGTGTGAATGCATGTATGTTCCTAATTCTCTTCTTCCATTAGCTTTGCATTTACTTTCAAAGGCGTAACAAAGTTAGCCTATTTACAGAGAGCTCTGAACACCTAGAGTCCTCAGACTCAAGAAAATATGCATGTGAAATTGCACACAGTGAATCATTGACAGCAGTTATGTTTCTTTATCTAGCTACAAGCATATCAGTGGTTCCACAACAGAAGCTATCAAACCTATTCTCTTGACAGCTTCAAACCTGAATTCTCATTTTGGTACCTGATAACCAATCAGTCTCCATACATGTTGATGAACAACTAAAGGTTGTGAGTGCATTCTGTTTTCATTTAAAAAAAAAAAACAACAAAAAAACCAGCCCTATGACTGTTTTATTTTGTTACTCAATATGGACTTAACTACGGTAGTTTCTTTGCATATTCTACCATATGGCAAAACTTTGATATTACCTTTTTGTATCAGAAATATATCCCTTTGCCTATTAAACTAGTGTAAAAATTGTGCACATGTGCAACTGAGCTAAAATTTTGTCAGTACTATCACCAAGAGTTGGAGCCTGTTTTCTTTTCTTCAAATTTGGTTCATTGTGGAGGAAAAGAGATTGCAACAGAGAAAGTAACAGGATGCAGAGACCAGCTTTTTGTTATGTTTGTACAATGTCTTGTGATTGAGGCCTTTATGTGCTACTGTAAAGTAAATAACAAAAATCAAGGCTGTATACACCCTCTGTTTCATAATTGCTTGCTTGTAAGAACTTTATAAATGAAAATATCTCCAGCGTAGTTTGGTGCTGTCTGTGGTTATTTTCCTCCCATTTAGCTATTAGTTATTATATATACTTCTTGGTAATGGAAGGTTTTAAATGTTTGTTGACAGGCTATGGCTTACATTTCTAGATTCTGCATGTGTACATAGATCATTACATGTAAACCATGACTAGTGCATGCCAGTTGGAGGTTTACATGGAAAAAGATCTTGATCATGCTTAATATTCAGTGTATGTATATCTCAGTTGAAGCCAATGGGAATAATTGCATGCTTAAAATTAGATATTGATCCCATGCCTTGTAGAATAGAGGCTATGCTTTGTGATTAATCACCCCTGGCTAACATGGAGGCATTGGCTGTTTTGCACATACAATTCATGTTTGTGGAAAAGTGCAGACACGTGTTTAAACCTGTAGGCCTAAATCTTTCACATTTAGCATTTCACTCTTTGAGTTAGCAGCTGTGGATGTGATTCAGTGAAGTGCTGATGAATCTCCGCTCCGACTGACTTCACTGAGCATTGGCAGCAATCTGCAGTACAGCATTGATAGCATCTCTTCCTGCTGCCATCTCAAAGCCTTCACTTATGGCTGTGTTAACACAGAATCAGGTTAGAAGAGACCACAACAGCCATCTAGTGTAACCTCCTGCCAAGATGCAGGCTTTGTTGTATCTAAATAATCCAAGATAGATGACTATTCAGCCTCATTCTGAAACCTCCTGTAAAGGAACTTCCACAACTTCACTAGGCAGTTTATTCCTTTGTCCTACTTACTGTTCTTCTTGTAAGGAAAAGTTTTCCCAGAGATTAATCTAAATATGCTATAGTGTAGTTTCAGCCTATTGTCTCTTGTCTTGCTATCATCTGTGGCAAGAGAGAACAACTTTTCTCCATCTGTTTTTTTATGGTAGTCATTCAAGTATTTGAAGACTGCTATCACATGCCCCCCTTAACCTCCTCTTTTCCAAACTAAATATACCTGGTTCTTGCAGCCTTTGTGCATATGGCTTGCATTACTACTTTAATTTTCATTTTTCTTGAGAATTTAGTGTTTGTCTTAGATGCCAGATTGATCTATACAAGAACAGGTACCTCATGGCAGGTATCTTATGGCAGGCATGTCATGGTGGTGCCTCTATCTGGCCACATGCGTTATTCTAGATGACCACCTCAAATGGTGACTGGATAGTTCAGCCTCCATGGCTTGGTCAGTCATTCATCTCTCTAATGGAAGTGACAAACAGTGTGCCAGTTAGGACCATTTGCAGCAATGGTTTAAATAATTCAAATATGTGCCTGTTAGGAATTGGACTGGGACAAGTATCTGACATACCAAAGAATAATCCATTGCCATAATCAAAGTTGGACAGAAAAAATCCTTGATGGTATAGACTTTCTTGCGTATCACCCATTAGAGCCCTACTCAGGCTTCGCTGGACACCTTGTCTCTTTGTCTGTAGAGTAGTTGTTTTTAAACTACGAGTCGTCAGTACTGGATCTTATAGTCCCTTAGGTAACGGGTCACGGTGCCCCTGCTGCCACCACCAGAAAGACTGGAATGCAGTGCTGAAAGATGTAATTAGTGGGTTGTAGGCATAAAGATTTTTTCAACAGGGTCCTGAGGAAAAAAATTGAAAAACCACTGCTAGAGTGTCTTTTTACTAATGAAACAGGAGCTTGTATCACTCATTATTAGTTAATTGTAGCACTGCTGGTAACAGTGTCAGCATAAAGTTATCCCACTGACTACTAGGATTAAGTAAAAGTTGGGCTTCATAATGCATTTCTGTGTAAATTCTAGAGGTTTGCAGGAGCAGGACCTCTTACACAGGAAAATCTCTTGGATTTCTGCTACAAAGCTACTGTTTAGAGCCACACTGTCTTAGCTATACTCTCTCTTTTGATCAGTCGTACTCCTCTAATGTCCACAGAAGTTCAGATAAGTTCACACAAAGGAACTTTTATGGAGTCAATGAACAGAAAGTAAAACTCAGCACCACCTGAAAGAGGTTAGTGCAAAAGGTTTTCACTCCTTTTGCACCCTCCTTGGGAACTACTGGAGAGGTGACATGGCATAACTTGAAAATTACCTTAGGTCTCTTGGATATGAAATGCACCATGTTAACCAGATGAGCCCTTAGAGAGAATAGTACAAGAGACCTCTGAGATGCAGAGAGCTGGAATACATGGCTCCCTGCATTAGCAAGAGTAAATTGGGTCATATAAACCTATTGCCAAGTTCCAAAGGGGCAGCTGTGTTAGTCTAGTCCAGAAAAAAAAAAAACAAAAAAAAAAAAAAACCCAACAACGAAGGAGTCCTGTGGCACTTAAAGACTAACAGATTTATTTTTCACATGAGGTTTCGTGGGAGAAAATCCCACTTCATCAGATGCTTTGAAGATGGGAATTTTTTCTCTCACGAAAGCTGATGTGAAAAATAAATCTGTTAGTCTTTAAGTGCCAAAGGACTCCTTGGTTTTTTCTCTTTTTTTTTTTTTTTTGCATATAAACATATGCATCACTATGAATAAAATACATGAGTTTAAATAAAATGTATCTGTATTCTGGTCTTCTGTGTACATTTAGGGTTTCCACTGAAATCTGGGTTGCCTGTTTGTATCCAAAATCTGAGTATAGTACTTTTTAATTTTAAAAAGGAAAAGGAAAAAAAAAAAGATTTTAGTTAACTACACATTATTTCAGAAAAGAGGAAGGGGCACAAAGGTTATTTTGTCTGAGGTGCTGAGCACTGGTTTGTCACTTACTGATCTGTGAATACACAAGATAATTTTTTTTTTCAAAGTACAAACAGCGAGCTGACTTAAGTCAGCTAAATTCCATTGACTTCAGTGGAGATATATCAATTCTGAACAGCTGAGGATCTGGCCAAGTGTGTATACTCAGTGATATATCATGGAGTACATATTTAAAGGGCTGAGACTCATTTTTCCTTTTAGAAGGCGCTCCCCAAAAAAGGAGGCTATATTCTTGAAAATTTGGCTAGGTACCATGCACTTCAACTGATTATTACCCTCACACGGGCACTTTACAGGTCCAAAACTTTAAGTCTTGGTACTGTTGCTCTCAGATAGAGCCTCTGAAGTTACAAGATTGCATTAAAGATTTCGGGAAAAGGCGTTGCAAGTTCATGCATCTAAGTGTCTTTCAATACTCCTTGGGGTGATCAAAATCCATGGCATAAGAGTCCATGTGCTGATATGGGATACAAGGTTGGATACTTAGTGAGGGTATGAGTGGATATTCATCATGGTGTGGATACTGCTGGAGCTATGGAATTAATATATCACACCATACAGTATATAAGTCTCATGCAGCTTCCAATGAAGGTAAAAGGAGTTTTTGACAATCTGACATTGCCCTCTCAGAATCTGGTCTGGTATGCCACTGTGATCCCCTGATCTCATTCCTAAACCCTGATTTACCCTGCTGTGCTAGGTGACCACTCACTCCTGAGTCAGTCCACACCAGTCTCCTGTGTGTAATCAGTCCCAGGCAGTAGTTGTGTGCCTTCCAGCTACTCAGGGGATGGTCCCCCAGCAAGCATACCCAGCCCCCAGACACTGTAGCAGGAACTTCTGACCTACAGAGTTTGGGACCCTTCCCCCAATCACTGTAGATTCATAGACACTTGTCCACCCATTTATCAAGGAAATGGGTATGCCCAGCTTCATTCATTCATGCCCTCTGAAGTTCACACAGCTTTAGATGAAACAATACTAGTTTATTGATTAGAACATTATTTTAAGTGAGTATATAGCACATCAATGCACAATCATTTAATAAAGGAGTGAAGAGTTACCATCATCATATAAGACACATGTTAACTATTGTTACTGTCCAAGGTTACTCATCAGATGTTCAGCTAAAAGGTATTTTTACAGCCCAGGCCAAGATCTTGCTTGAAGTTGGAGAATGTTTCAAGATGGAGTTTCTCTGGCCAAAACCCCCAGCAGTTCAAAAAGTGTCTCTATTTGTTTCCCATCACCCCTCAGCCGTGCCTCTTCCTGGGCTGAGGTGATTTCCTTAGCTCCTTCTGAGCCAGGGAGGTCAATTTGCATTGTCTTTGTCAGGTACCTCTCCAGTCTCCATGCTGGGAGATAACCCTGATGGTCTAAGCCACGTAACAGGCTTCACATCTGTACACATACATGACGCTGCAGGAAACATGATACCTTAACAATAAAGCAGACCACTCAAAAGAGAACCGTGCATGGCATAATTGGCACCAAACCACACAATTACATTGCAAAAGAGAACAGAAAAGTCACATAGATTATAACCTAGTGGTGCACGGACGTGCATCCCATAACACACTGATTTCAGTGGGAGTTGCAACAGGCCTGAAAAGACCCACTTAAAGTTGCAGGTTGAAAGCTGTTATTCATGTCAATACTACTTAGATGCATATTTAAGGATTTACAAGATTGGCCATAATTATAATGAGTTAGAGTAAGCTTAAATAAAATCTAAAGCTACTTACAGTGTAGCTGTTCCATAGCATTTATAATTTTGAAAGGATTTAACATAGAAATTCTCTATACAGGAAAACATATAAGGTTAAAGGGCATCATCAAAAGAAACTGTTTTAGAACATAAGGATAGTAAATATCATAGATTCAGATTCAACTGGTATAAAAATAGTGTATTTCCACTGAGGATTTGCCCCTCAGCTTCTTGTCAGACCTCTTAACTGGCTAAAACCACATAGAGGCACAAACATTTCAGTCTAAATAAAATTTTTAAATGACATCTTAGATAAGACACACTTGATGGAGGCAATTAATATTTTCTAGAAAACTATTAATACAGAATATAGGCAGAGGAATGGCTTAATAATCTATCATCTAAGCAAACTCCAAGTAACATATTCAGATGACTGTTGGTTTCTGTTTCAGTGCTAAGCATGTACTGTAAACAATAGATAACACAGCTATTTCACGGAAGGCATTTAAACTCCTACTTCTGAGAACCTTTTTACTAACTAAAGAGAGCATTTAAAAAAATTCATACGGCCAAAACAATCCTTTTAGGGAAATGCCAATTAGTGGAAGTTAACTCACCTTATTTTTAATGGACACATTCCTCTTCTTTTGATCAAGAGCCCTCTCATATCATCCAGCTGAAACCTTGGCAAGCAGTCTAGATTTAAATGTAGCAATGCTATTCTTTCCCCCTCCATTGGAATCGCTCTGCACAACTGTACCAGCTTTCTCCCTGTCCCATGTGGATCCTCCAATATGAAGTTCCAGGTGGAGTGTGGCTTTTCTGTTATTAATGCAGCCCCTTTTTGTTTTTTTTGCAAAATTACTTGTGTATTTACATTTAAATACTTAAAGGTGTTATTTAAAAAGTTATTAAAGAGACACTGTCAATGTAGTTTAGACTGAAAATTTAGGTTTTACTTAAAAATATCCTTTGTAGCTGTACTGGTGTAACTGAAAACAGAATTTGAGGCATTATATTTATATCTCACCTGCCTGTTACCCAATCCATTTGCTAGCAATGGTGGCATCAACTGCACCAATGACATGATAAACCAGAGGCTTTGTGGTTAAGGAAATCTGAAAATAGACGTGAGGTCTCAGTGACTGGAATACTCTAGCAATAATGATAACTTCTAGATGTATTATTCCATCAGCAAACAATAAGTTCCCTGAAAACTTTGTTTTTTCTACATTATATCCTAAACAAGAGGGAACAAAAAGTAAAGTTAAAGTGCTGGGATTCATGTGAGGGATCCTTCCTAAAATTATTCCAACTGCATTAATCCTTAGACTGTCATAACTGCACAAATCAGTCAAAATTCAGGGTCTTACCCTGCTTGCCATCAATTTTATGCAAAGTTCCTTTTGGTGGCAGGGATGATAAATAATCATAACAATATATTATCCATTACCATTATTGAATTTTATATTCCTTTTTTCCCACTTGCATTTGGCCTATAATATGAAATGTTCTAAGGGCTTTACCAATGTTAATTAATCAGTCATCCATGTGAGCAATCAATGATTTTTCAGAATTCCACATATGGAAAGACAACAGTCTACAGGTCTTCAATATTTAAAACAGGATATAAAAAATTGCATACCCTAAAATTAAAAAAAAAAAAACCAACCCAGAACAAAACAAAACCCTGCTCAAAACCCACAGTAATTCCACATTCATGGTGGACATATAAATAACCACTTGAGTTCTCAGAACAACACCAACAGATTTTTTTTGACTGTGGCATTTACTTTTGAAGCAATTTGCCATGTGATTCCTTGTAATAATTTTGTTATTTGCATGGTTTAAATAAAATATTAGGCTCACCTCTTTGAAATGTTCAAGAGTACATAAAACTGAGTGTAAACAGTGATTTCCTATTTTAACATACATTTGGAAATCTGAGGCAATACCACATTTCTGTGTTCTAGTGCTTTTTGAGCATCATGTTCATAGACTAAAACATTCACCTAAAAATACAGAAAGTTATTAAATTACAAATGTTCCAAATACCACTCAAGCTGTTCTCCACTGTAATATTCACGCTGAGGAGTGATAGCCCCAGAAATTCCTGGGATCACTGCTAAGTTTATCTGTTCTTATTAAAGGGTTATGGACAAGACTATGGCCCAGGGACTTAGGCTTTCAAGCATCACAGCATCACTGAAACAGCGTTGGGATCCTCAAGTCCTGAGTTAGGCACCTAGGACCTATACAGTGAATAGAGTGAGATAGATACCTTTTAGACTGTGATCTGCAAAAGCCAGTGCACTAGCCTAGGTGATCCCTGCTTAAGCTAGCTAATGGGAGATGCTATTGGGCTTGGTATATCTTGAGCCAGAGCCACAACTATGGCACGGTGAATAGGGCTTTGCTTGTGGCGCACTGGAGCAGCTCAGTGGAGCCACACTATTAAAAGGTACACTTTGCAGCACATTGCAAGGGGTGTGTTCTGATCAGAATGCACCCAGGGCGCTGAAACAAAGCGTTATGGCTCTGTCTTAAGCCTGGACTTTCTCTTGGAGGTAAGTGTCTGTCTCTGCTTATTAACAACAGCTGGGAACCCCTCTCTGACTGCCAGAGGGCCTAGGCTTCTAAACTATATCTTGTTAGACTTAGTTAGCGAAACAGCTGGAAGAGAAGGTAGTGATTGTGATCCATGGAACCCCTCAGTTCCAGATGGCCCACCATACTGTAACTCACATTAAGTTCAACACATATTATGCCAGCAGTATGTTTTGAGTGTCTCAAAAGGTGGCAGGTACTGTATGTAAGCAATTCACATGCTGATCCTAAAAGTCATTGTGCAGTGTATGTACAGGTTTTGTACAAAGAGTTGAAATCAGATGGAGATTTCTAACCATAAGAGGAGTGAAGTTCTGGAATTGCCTTCCAAGGGAGTAGTGGAGGCAAAAAGCTTGTCTGGCTTCAGAACTGAGCTTGATAAACGTATGGAGGGGATGTAACGGTGGGACAGCCTAATTTGCCAATTGACTGATCATTGACTACTGGTGGTGGCTATGCCAATGACCTGGGATGGGATGTTTAATGCGGGGCGGGGGGGGGTCTGAATTATTACAAAGAATGCTTTCTTGGACTTTTAACTGATCATCATACTTGGGGTCAGGAAGCAATTTTTCCCTCAGGGCAAAGGCTCTGTGTGTGGGCAGGGAGAGGGTTCACCTTCCTCATGGGCATGGCTCACTTGCTGGTGGCTGCTCTGTACCTTAAAGTCTTTAAATCATGATTTGAGGACTTTCATAACTCAGTCATAGATTAAAAGTTTACTAGAGGAGTGCATGTGTGAGGTTCTGTCGCCTGCACTGTGTAGGAGGGTCAAACTACATGATCATTTTGGTCCCTTCTGGCCTTAGAATCTATGAGTTATGTGTTTGTGCTGGAAGTAAGTTCTTAAAATGTGTTTGGGAGGCATAGCATAAAGCCAGCCTGTCCTAAACAAAGGAATGTATATTTATTTGGCCAAGCGGCTTGATTACAGACAGAGGACAATGAACGTGCATTTATATTCAAGGTAAACAAAGCTATCAAACCAACAAGTAGCAAAGGAAACAACAAAAGCTTCACCCCAGGATGCATTCCTGCTTCTTAAAGCAGAAACAATGGATTTTGGGCAACATAAGGGAAGCAAAGACATTTTAGCTATCCATCACTTAGGTGAAATGGGGACAGCCCCTTCTGAGCCTGTGAAAGTTGGATACTCTAGCCCAGGGGTCTCAAACTCAAATCACCAATGAGGGCTGCATGAGAACTAGTATGTTAGCCCGAGGGCTGCACCACTGAAACCTTTTCATACAACAATAGTGCAAATATCAGTAACAGTAGTATTGTTGTGGGCCACAGGAAGTAGCTTTAGGGGCTGCATGCAGCCCCTGGGCCTCATGTTTGAGACCCCTGCTCTAGCCTGAAGGGCGAGAGATGCTGGTAACTTGGTGTAACTGAGCAAACTGCTTAGGCAAAGATTGTAACTTACTAAAATTAAGTTCTAGGCAGTAGGAAGCTTGTTTTCTTTTGTTTATAACCAACTTTTCTCTTTTTCTCTTGCTTAGTGCCACTTAAATCTCTGTTTTTGTTAATATACTTATTTTTGGTCCTGGGTTCAAGCCCCAGGGGGTTGGACTCGACGATCTCATGAGGTCCCTTCCAACCCTATGATTCTATTCTATTCTATTCTATCTAAGTTGTGTTATATTGAAGTAAAGTGCTGTTTTTTCTGTTGGCAGTGAACTTAATTTCTGAGTATGTCCATTCAGAGGGACTGGGATTAGACTGCCAGAGTTGAGAGGAGTTTGCTGGCAAGGTGGACAGACTGGAATGTCCGGGAACTGACACAGGTTATCAGCAGCAGAGCTCATGCTTGCTGAGCCAGAGGGATAACACAGTGGCCTCCAGTTCTGTGTGCCCTGAACAGAACAGTACAGTGGTGACCTTATAACTTCTAGCCTAGTGATTACAGCACTTACCTGGGATGTGGAAAACCTGGTTTCAGTTCCTCACACTATCTTGATAAGGATAAAAGATTTTAATGGGGATCTGCCATCCTTCAGGAGAGTGCTGATATAGAATAGCCTGATTGCTTTGTGGGAAGTTTTCTTTCTTATTGAAGGCATACGACTTTGGCTGGCTAATTAAATAGCCACTGGTAGAACCTGGGTGCCTAAAGAACTCTCTTTCTGAAAATTTAGGTGCCAAACGAGTCCAGATACCTTTAAGTAGCAGCTGACTGGGAGTTTTGTGGATCACAGCCTAAAACTGGGATTTTGGCTCCTAGAATTAGACAGGTAAGTACCTTTGTGGATCTCAATGTATGTTTAATTGTGTACTATGTATAGCTGTGACAAGTTGTCTACCTACCCCCCACAGGGGGAAAAAGCTTAATGTGGGCCTGAGAGGCTGATTAAGACAGCTGGTTGCATCTGGAAAGTGAAGCAGGCCTAATTGAAGAAGAAGCCCAGTTCCTGGAGGTGATTATAAAGAGAGGAAGCCAGGTGCAGTAAGGGGCTAGTAGAGAAGGAGCAAGCTCGGGGGATAGGTGACTGTGGGATCCTCTTCTGAGGTGAGAAGTCTGGTTGGAGGCTAGGAGGGGGACAGGAACAGTCAGTGGCATGGAGCAAACACTAGTGGTGAGACCTGATGAAAGATTCAGGGAGAGAGCCAAGGGAGGTGTTCAACTGAGGAACAGACCAAAGGGAACACAAGTGTCATGAAAGGTCAAGCTCAAGGAGGGTAGATATTGGTTTAAGTTTATACGTGAGTTGTGGGATTGCTAAGAGGAAGTCTTGGCTTGGAACTGCAACCCACTGTAAAGGGTGGGCCTGACTTCCCCACCCCTGCCAGCCACTGGGAAGATGGTGTGAAACTCCCTGACAGCAGGATAATTTAAAACCCTGAGAGAAGGATGTAATGGTCACAGTGCTGAGGATCAAATGCAAGAACATTGCTTTTGTGCTGGACTTTGTTACCTCAGAAGAAGTGGAACTACAACATGAGCTCAGCAAGGGCTGAGTTGTGAGAAGAGGCAGATCACCAGAGCAGCTCCTGGAGGGGGTAATAAAGATGAAAGAGCAGCTATGCCATTCTGGATGGTGAGTCACTTTTCCACACTAGTTATAGTTTTTCAAAAGAGAAACCTGAGCTGATTCTGCTCTGGTCTTGCCAACTTCAAACATCCAAATAGATGCAATTTTTAATGAAGAAAAGAAAAGCCCCAAATATATATGTGCCTGATCATTTCTGAGTCCATAAGGAGCACTCAGGACACATTCAAGCTGTTTTTCACTGCTGAGAGGGCTAGAAATTTACTTTCATTTTTATAAATGAAAGTTGGAATTCTCAGGTAATCTTATTGTTTCAGCAACAGGAATTTAAAGAAATACACCCAAGATTGTCACAAAATGACAAGAATTGGTGATAATGAGGGTAACTCTATTGACTTAATATAGAGTTAGTCCTGCTTCTCACTTACAGTAAGCAAAATCAGGTTTAGGTCCCATGTCCTTCCTTTTTAAAGGTGTACTGATGAGAGGAAACTGCTAATGAATGTATTCAGAACATTGTATCAGTTCAAAAGCACACAAACAGAAATTGGTGTCCATGTTGTTTCTGTAGATTTATACTAGAAAATCTACTTTTCAAAGTACTTTGAAAACACGTATTTCTGCCTGCATATTCAGCTTTGTAATTTAATGAAAGAAGAAAACTCTGAACAATCAGTTTCACAAACTGGATTATCCATTTTAATTATGCAAGGGGATTTCCATTTCTTCCTGGTACAATGTTACGTATTACAAGGTCCCTTGTTAGGCTGAGGTGAATGGTACTTGATATCAGGCTCTACCAGACCTATCTTTATGGATAAAATTGTGTATTGCTCTCTGGAGCTCTTTGGGCTCAGTTCTGCAAGGTTGCTAAGCACCTGCAGTTCCTATTCAATTCTGCGGGGATTTGAGGACATTAAATTCATTGTTGACTTAGACTCTTATTTTGCAACTGATGGGTTTTTTTCAAAGCCACTGACAGGGATATGGATGCCTCTCTTCTATTAATTTCAGTGGAAATTGAGCATTAAAATCTTTTAGATGGCTTTGAAAATCTCAGTCACAGAGTAAGGGTCCAAGTCCACAAATTTAAGAGAACATACATTGGACAAGAGAGGAAACAAATACTAAACTTCCTTCCTGTTGGTGGGCTTGCTCAGGCTCGTATATGAGTATTTATTTTACTTTTGCCGGTATTACTGGGCATTGTAGTACAGGAGGTGAATTTGATTTACCTTGAATGAATTTGATAAAATCATCAGCAAGAATGGACACGTTCCACAATTAAGAGAAGGAATATTCACCTGCTGGAGTAATCTGACCACAGCGATGCATGCAAGAACCAGTTTTCTTTTCCCTTGAAAGCTAGGTTTGGCAGAGGTACTTCCCTGAAGCCCTGAGAACACTGTCCTTTCACTGCAACCTCAGTAGGTCTTTTGTCTCCATTCTTCTTTAAACACAACCAGATCCCCATCACTTATTTTGTCACTTCCAACCCATCTTCTTATGGAAGTGTCTTTGTCAGCTCTCTTGTGCAGCAGCAGCCTTCCTCCATCTGTCCCAGCCAGTGCAGCCACCTCACATCTGGGCCCCTGCTCTGCAAATGTCAAGCAGTGCAAAGAAAGTGCCAGAGCAGGCAGAAGCTGAACCACTGTAGGTTGGCACCATACCTTTGGTTAAACTAGGGGGGATGTGTGGAAGTTTCAGCGACAGTTGAAGGGAGATATGCAAGTTACTAAAAATAACTTGTATATCTCTTTTCAACTGCTTAATGCCTACTCACTATGATGAGTCCACTGTGCTGAGTCAACGGGAAATAGCCTACTGTTGACACAGCTCTACTCCAGTTGAGGGGCTGGAGATACTTGATTTGGCCGTGGTAAACTTGCTGTCACCAGTGAAGACCTGCTCACAAGCTTCTGCTTGCCCAGCAGGTGAGCATAGCTGCCCCTTCTGGCACAAAGCTGCAAATGAAACTTCCTATTGCCCAATGAGCTAGTAAAGAAGCTCAGTGGCACCCTGCCAGGGAAAGTTAAGGGATGCTGTTTAGTGCTGGTGCATAGAGTAGCTTCACTGTCTTCTCCCTTCCCTTTAGAGCCAGCCAAGATTTGAGGGGAGATGCCTGGGGGGGGGGGGGGGCAGTGTTTTCTTCCTTTTAGCCAGTATTGTTGGACCCCAGCTCTGAAGCCATGTGATTGTTGAGAAGCTTATTTTCTCTGAAAATAGGGTGACCAGCTGTCCCAATAAAATTGGGATTGTCCCAGCATTTAACCTTTTGTCCCATGTCCCAATTGTACATCATTTGTTCTGATAGTCAGGTAAAACATAAAACTTGATAGTGAAATAGGACTAATTTTCTATTTCTTAAATCTTTACCTAATTACACTCTGTTACCTGCTGGGGAATTTTTGGTTTTCCAGTAGTTTTCCAATGTAATATAGTAGAGATACGTAGTTTATATTACAGTTCTGAACCACGCTGTGTAGCGTAGCACAACCTACACTGAGCTTGTAATAACACATGCACACTGAGACTGAGTGGCTTTTTTCAGTTGCTAGCTACTATCTTCAACTGAAAACTCTGAAATGACAATGGCAAGTGAGGAGGGACCAAATACTAAAACACAAAAAAAGGCAGGAGCAATACAGGAGAGAATGTGAAAACTGTTACACCTGGATTTGGAAATCCCATGGCTATGATTCAAGAGCCTTTTGTAAACCATGCAGGAAGTTAGCATTTCCCGTGGCAGTGAGTCTGATGTTAAGCATCATACTTAAAAACACCAAGACTCCAAGGAGCAATACCCTGATCTCAATTTTTTATCAGCAGGCCAACTGAATCCTTCAGTGACCAGGTTTTTGCAGCTGAGCTAACTCAAGTGTGTACCACATGGGCATCCATCAACACTGCTATTACCACAGGCAGATTAATACATGGGCCAACTGGGCCCATGCTCAGGGGCTCACCATGATGTGAGGACCTCGCTGTCCTGCTGGTATTGGGGGGAGTGGGGTGGGCCATTCAGAGACTGGGCTCGATGCTCCTGCTCACCCCTCAGCCAGCCAGTCTGCCCCGGGGGACAGGGTGGGGCGGGCCAGCCATGGCCTGACTGGTTGGCCCTTGGGGATGGTGGGACTGATTGTGTTCCATGCAGTACGGCCTTCGGTGTGGCCTTTTTGGATCGCACTGGAAGTCGCACCAAATATGCTAGTTGGTCCTGCCACCCCTGGGGGCCAACCAGCCAGGCTGTGGGTGGCCCACCCCGCCACTCCTCTCCTTTTCCCAAGTGCTGACCCACCTGCGCCAGGCTCTAGGCTGGTGAGGGAAGCAGGGCCAGGCGGGGGGGGGGGGCACCTGTGGTGGATGCCCAGCAGCCCTGCAGCCCCTGATCTGCCACTGACTATTACTTGTGCAACTGTGAAGTTAACTTGGAACCTACCTTGTATGCAGATTCAGTGATTGTCAGGTATGTCACCTGTGGCTGGACTAAAGTGGAGGGATTAATCAAAAATGTGCTGTTGCCACTCTTCACAGAATTCTTAATAGATGTCAGCAGGCCAAACAGTCTATTTCTCAGTTGCCACTGACACTTCTGAAAAGAGCAATGTGAAAACTTAACCCTTATCACTGAGCTACTGGACACCCAAAGAAGGAGTCCAAGATAAAATGTCAGACTTCTATCAGCAAACTGAAGACACAGTAGAAACAGTAAGCAATGCATTGCTTGTAAAATTTGCAACACACAAACTAAACCTGAGCAAAGGTCTTGTTACTGCACCCATAATACAAATGTGAATTATGGAAAGTGACAATCGGTGTAATTAAATTAAAAGTTAAAAAAAAAAACAAAAAAAAATATTTTACTTACAAACTGTCCGGCCCATGTTGCACACAAGGCCATGAAACATGCTAGCAATATCCTGTGCCAGTTTACATAAAGACTCTGACTGGTGTTCAATCATCTGAGAAGTTCTGCTAAGAGAGTAGTAACATTGAAGGATATGTTTGACTTCATGGATATGGAATACATCACTTTACTGTTCCATGTTCCAACACACTGCTTGAGTCTTTTCCCAGATGTAAGTAGGCTTGCAAATACATGCAGGCTTTTACAAGTGACTTTGTTTTTCTGGCCAGCAACAAATGTCTCTAAGGACGTTGTTTTCCGAGATGGAAAATGGTGAAGGTGAGGGGCTTAGCAAGGTGGAGGTTCCTCTGATTTTCCTCCAGAATATCCAGAAAATCTTCAACAATACTGTGCTCTGTTTGGAAGATGAAAGGATGATGGCATGGGAAATGTATGTCTGTGGTTGGGTGCCAGCACCACACAAGTCAATGGAGGTGGGGTGCTGGCTGAGGAGCAGCCAATGTGCAGGAGTGGTGGGGCAATCGGTCAGGACCCTGGAGTCCAGTATAAAAAGGAGAATAGCAAATAGAGCAGGTATGTCACTCTCAGGAGCTCAGGGAGGGAAGACTGACTGCCCAGTAGGTTGAAGATGATCATAACCTTGAGCAGGGAAGTGGCTGATGGCTGTGACCCAGCAAGAGCAGACAGCCCTGATACAAGGATGGAGGAGGTACTGGGGCCGTGAGGAAGTGGCCTGGGGAAGGCTATTGAGGAATTGGAAAGGAGGCAGGGGAAGGCTGCTGGGACACATTCTATGTCTCCAAGTCTACCAGTGGAGCAGTGATGGACTGAAGTGGCCGCTGAAACAAGTGGTGGAAAAGGGACTGCAGTATACGATGACTGTGACTTGGCTGGAGAGCCAAGCCTCAAAGATGGCAGAGAGCCCTGACAATATCAAAAAGAGAAGTGATGGAGTACAGGCCACCGATGAGGGAAGAGCATCTCCACAAGCTAATTCCCAGACCACTAGCGGAGGCACTCTTTTGGCTGTGGGTGGCAGTCTGTCACAATGCCATAATAAATAATCTGAGAAGTAAACTTCAGCAATGGAAGAATGACAAAATCTCTGGCTCCAAAGTTGAAAATGCATTAACTGAGATGCTGCCTATCACTTCTGAATGTCGCTGGAAAGATTTCATGATATTTTATGATGTGTTGTCTGGAGAAATTTTTTTTTTCCCTGGACAACTGGCTACTTGTTAAATACGCAGTGCCTGAAAATCAGAGTTAATAGGGAATCTGAATACAGGGATCTGACTGTGACCATTATAGCTGTAAACCTGCAGAAAGCAGTGGATCCTGATCTTCTTTTGATGAATACTGTGTTGTCAAAGACATCAACTTCAAGTTGGAGGTTGGCAAATACTCAGCTGGGGAACTCTGATCGCAAGTGCTGAGAAATATGGATGATAGCACTATATTCCTGAACATGACAAAGCTGGTGTCATAGGTGCTCAGAATATCAGTTAGCATCGCATACACAGATCATGTATTTTGAATCTTGAAAAGTGCATGAACTGAAGTCCTGAATCAAAGCAGCATAGACTTGGTGCGGCGTGACACCCCTGTCATAATGAATTTCTATATGAGCTGCAAGGACTTCTACAGCTTTATGATTGCCCAGTAGCAAGTCACGATGGCAAAGTCATCAAAGTAGTATGAAACTGACTGCTGGTGTGTTTGGAAGGTATGTAAACTGTGAAGTTGATTTACTGACTGAATAAAAAAACCTCATTCTACGCCCATGTTATTTCCACTAAAGCACAAAATAAAGCTGTATGTTTAAATAGAGATTATAACTACTTAGCATTAATTACCATTTTAGAGAAGTTTTAATGTGTTGTTATGCCTTACTGAGTTTTTAAATGAAAATGAGATAAGGATAATAAGATCCAACTGATTTTTCCTTAATATGAACAAGAAGTCCTGTGGCATGTTTAAAGACTAACAAATTTATTTATTGCATGAGCTTTCATGGGAGAAATCCCATTTTGTCAGACCCTTGAAGTGAGATTTTTCCCATGATAAATAAATTTGTGATAAATAAATTTGTTAGTCTTTACAAGTGCCAAAGGACTCCTTGTTTTACTTAATTCAGTGGGTTAATTATCAGTTTACACCTACAGTGTATTGTGTTAGCAATGTTATGTTTTGTTGAGGTTATACATGGTTATACCATTTCTATTATTACCAACTTTATATGCATTTATATATGATA
This sequence comes from Podocnemis expansa, assembly GCA_007922195.1. Taxonomy (NCBI): domain Eukaryota; kingdom Metazoa; phylum Chordata; order Testudines; family Podocnemididae; genus Podocnemis; species Podocnemis expansa. Next base: position 23,040,901 of record ML682004.1, on the reverse strand, counting down.
TGGTATATTGCCCCAATGTGTCCCAATATTGTACCATTGTAATCTGGTCACCTTATTTGAAAAAATTGTATCTTGTCCTAGGCTATGCCCACACATAGTTTTTAAAGTGAAACAGTCGTTGTTTCACTTTAAAAAAAATTATGTCCAGGTGATGTTTCGTTGTTTCGATATGATGAGCTCTGTCATATCAGAATAATGAAACTTGAACTGAAACGTTAAAACCTGATAGGCAATTGAAACGGCTGTTGAAGTGAAACAGTTGTTTTGAAACAACGCCATTTGGACACGTTGTTACGAAACGACGACTGTTTCGATTCTGGCATGGCTTGCCCTTCTTCCTCCCATGGTGCGGAGCACCAGGAAGGAGGAAGTGTCCAGCCTCCATCAGGAATGGCGCTCAGGTTTGTGGCGCCTCCCCCCCCCCCCACAGCACAGTGATGCTGGCGCAGATGAGTGATGTCATCAGGGGAGGGCAACAGCACTGTCCCCTTTTGGCATCCCTCAAACGTTGGTGCCCCTCTGCAACACTTACCCAGCTTACCAGGTAGCGGCGGCCCTGGCCTCCATGGTACCATGTGCCTGGATGCTGCAGACAGCACGGCAGAGGCATGTGCTGCTGCACTGCAGGGGTGACGCCAGGCCTCTTTGTGGTCACGGAAGGAGGTCCTCTGCCTCCTGCAGATATGGGGCCAAGAAGACATCTGTGCCCGCTTCTGGGCAAGGCACAGAAACTGCAACGTGTACAGTGACATTGCGGAGGCACTGTTCACACAGGGATATGAGCACACCACCGAGCAGGTGGGTTAAAACATTAAATTCCTGCTCCAGGACTACTCCTGGGCCAGGAAGGTGAGGCAGCTCCAGGGTTCAGCTACTGTCACTAGCTGCTCCTTTTACGAGGAGCTTGACACCTTCCTGAGGCAGCAGCTCAGCAGTCTCCCTTCCCGGACCGTGGACTCTGGCAAGCCCAGCACCCTGGGTACGTCCCCCAAGGGAGTCCCCTTGACAGGGAGGCATCGGTGGACGTGGGCAACGCCAGCCAGCCTGGAAGCATGCCATTGGCCAGTCCCGAGTTGTTCCCTGCCTGGGAGGAAGGGGCTGTCACCTCCAAGGAGGAGCAGGAGGGGGAGATGGAGGAGGCACCGGCAATGGAGTCCAACCCAGAGCAAGGGACATCCAGACGAACATCAGGAGTGCCTGTTGGTGGGTGTTTTCCCCTCCCCCTTCGAGGTAGGCAGGGCCAAGGCTGCCAGTGGGATGGAAACCAAGGGGGGCACAGCCCGGGGATGGGCAGGGCTCAGGCCTAGGGGCAGGAGTGTTGCTGCCTGGGGGAAAGGCCCAGGGCATGGGCACAGTCCCCCCCCCCCCCACCTGCGGCTTAGATTTGCCACCTGGACCTGATCCAGCATCAGGCTCCTGCTGCTACCAGCCTGGCCCTGGATCCCTGGCTGGGACAGAGATGGATGCTGCTGCAGGCTGCCTGGCCTGAAGTCCTGGGGACTGGGCCAGTTGTCTGGCCTGGGAAGGGGCCGGGGTTGGTGGCGGTGTCCAAGCTCCAGATCTTCAGCTGGGGACAGGGCAAGGATAGCCAGCAGCAGCCCCGGACACTCGGGGCACTGGCGCTGGGACTCAGGGCACGTGTCCTAGTGCCAGGCACCAGCAATACCCCTGTCTGGGGGGTGCAGAGGCCCTCCCATGGGTTCATGTGCCAGGGAGACATGTGGAGCCAGGGTCCTGGGTCCAAGTGGTTTGGGGGGTTCCTCATCACAGGGGTGGCATTAGGCAGACATGGCAGCATGCAGGGCAGAGAGCCTGCAGCCTGCACCACTGTCACATGGCCTCGGGAGAATTCCTAGGCCACATCCTGCCGAGTACAGGTCACCACTGTGGGCACCACGAGGCCACGTGCCCCCTGAGTGCAGTGCACACAGGACACGGATTGGGAATCCCGCTCGCAGTCAGGGCAGAGGTGTTCACTGCTGACAGGTTGCACATGGCCACAGCCAGCAGGCTGAGGGGGCCTCACCTTTTCTCACTTCTCTTCTGCAGCTCGCACAGCCACCCATCATCCCACTCCAGGGAGCCCAACCACTACCTCGAGGCTGAGGAGGAGGGCCTGTAGGAGCTGGGATGAGATACTCTGCAGCCTTCTTGAGCTGGGCCACCTAGCCAAGGAGCCTGCCCGGACCTGGAGAGAAGAGAAGGGCTAGTGCCAGGAGGCTGCCATCTGCCAGCTCCAGCGTGTGGCTGACGCTGATGATCGTGTCATCACAGTGATGGAGTGGCAGGCTGCAGCAATGACCTGACAGGCTATGGTTATGGACCACCAGGCTGCGGTGATGGAGTGGCAAGCCAATGCTCAGGAGGCCCTCACCATCACTGTCCAGGGACGTTGCCTCCAGGACCATGTTAATGACGGGGGCAAGCTGCTGCAGCACTTCCCTGACAGTGGGCATCCTGGCACCGAAGAGATGGGCAACAGACATGTGGGATTCGGGAGCGGCCATCTTCCAGAGATCAGTCATTTCGAAATAAGAACCGTCGTTTCGAAACAGCTTAAACCCCATTCATTTCGAAACGGTTGTTATTTTGAAACAGTTTTTGAAATAAGGCCATTTGGACATGTTATTTCGAAACAACACCATTGTTTTGAAACAACTGTTTCGAAACTGGGTTCAATTCCCAGGGGGTTGGACTTGATGATCTCATGAGGTCCCTTCCAGCCCTATGACTTGACTTGACTTGACTTGACTAGGAAACAACATGTCCAAACGGCTGTATTTCAAAATAACCATTTTGAAATAACAGCCGTTTCGATAGCAGGCTTTCCCTTAATTCAAATTAACATTTTCTTAATTCAAATTTATTTTGAAGTAAGGACTTTATTTCGAAATACATTTTGAAATAACGATGCATGTGTAGACATAGCCTATGAACTTTCCAGTGCAGTTTTGAGATGCCCGCCATGTTGTATGACATCATCATTAAATGTTAAGTAGAATGTAACATGACTGGATAATCAGATAAACCACAGATAGCATGAGTCTATAAGAATGGAGACTCTCTCCTACCTCCTTGCATCCTTCCCTTCCCCAACCACACCCCAAGAGAATCAGTAGTTTTATATCAATGCTGCCTGTGGGCTGAACTTACATTTTGAAGCTGTCATTTTCAAAAGCATTGGCCTAACTCTGCTCCCAATGAAGTCAGTTTAAGAGTTAGGCCCTCACTGAGCACTTGTAGAAACCCCACTGTGAGTGTTTTTGCTTTATATAGAGACAATGTTATGCCATCAATTCTTAAGCAGAATTTTCTACTAGGTTCAAAGGAGAATTCTGCTAATGAATGCTGGCACAGTACAGCTCTGCTAAGTTACTCTTACACTTTCAAAGCAGGCCATAGTGATTTAACCATACAACTTCTATTGACCTTTCTAGAACAGCTAAATCCAAATCTATGGCTTTGAAAACTTGATTGTGGGTATACGAATTTGCTCTTTGTTGTTGAGTTCTAAAGCTAAGCAAGCCTGAGGTTCTATTATTTGCCTGGGGCTCTGTGGCACAGTTAAAAAAGAAAAAAAACCTGCCAAGCCTGTCAGGCTTGCCAAGGTTTTTGGGCCATACAGGCCTAACTAGCTCCACTATTTGAAAAATGTAATTGGAGGTTTTAAGTAGATGCCTGAAGCCTCCCTGTCTAACAAAAGGGGGGAGAAAGAAAGAAAACACAAACAAACTTTCCCTCCCCCCTTCCTTTTCCACCATACCTTTGTAAAACATAGGACATAAATCCAGTTCCCTGTTGTAAATCAACTGCCTTCATAGTTCTGCAGAGCATCACTATCAAAATAACACTAACCTGAAGCTTAACAGTAGGATTGCCCTAAGTGGATAACCAACACTGATATCCAAAATGAGAAACACACATATGGCCTGATACAAAGGCCATTAAAAGTCAATGGGAATCTTTTAATTGTTTTAGCTGGATTTTGGATCAGGCTTTTACCTAACTGCACTTTCAGTTTGATTGGACCTGCAATGGAGCAATAGTAATCACACACTATTTTGTGAGATTACACAATAGTTCTTAAATGACATTTTACAAATTTGGCATCTGATTCCGATTGCATTTAAGCTGGTGTCAGTTACAAGTAACACTGAAGTCAATAGCATTAAAACTAGAATGAGATCAAAATTGGGGTGTTCAGTGTCCTTTTGTTAACACCTAGAAATAATTTCTATTAAGGTCAATGAACATTTTGAATGGACAACAGTGAGTCATTTAAAATGGATTCTCTTCTGGTTTAAATAATGTAGTTCCATTAAAGTCCATTTGCAGGAACAAATTAGGTTCTTTGTTTTTGTTTTGTTTTTGTTTTGTTTTTTTAAGGATGGTGAAATTCAGTCATCACAGAGATACAGCATCCCCTTTTCCTTAACCAAAGCAACCCTGCAATGTAAATTAATCTAAAATAATCTTAGATAAATGGTCTCCTGCTGTTTCCACCACCAGCATTTTATAGAGTATCTTTATTCATTCTTATCCTGAAAGAGAGGATGACTTGTGGTATGTTGGCTCTTGCATTCTCCTATTTTACAAAGCCTTGCATTTTTGCAATGTAAAACATATTGTATTATAACCTACACCAGTGGTTTTCAAAATTCTTTTCTTTGGACCCAGTGGAAAAAAATAATTTATGCCCATGACCTAACAATTACAACTTTGAACAATGCATTCCAGTGTTTTGGCAGCGGTCGCAGAGCTCCCTGCGACCCAGTACCTGACGGCCTGCGACCTAGTACTTGGTTCCTACCCTAAGTTTGAAAAACACTGATCTACACAATACAACTGAATTTAATGAAGACAAATGTTACTTGATGCAGGTGATCAGTTTCAGTTTAGATAATGGAGGCGTCATTCCAAATAACGTAGCACACCTAAGCAGAGGGAAAGAATATATCCTTGTTAAAGGATCACACCTACTTTTAGGGTCATTCTCAACCCATCTCCATGTAAGTATCTCAACATCATTGCCGTAAACATCAGCACTTCTTTCTGTGCTTAAGACCCTGCAGGTTTTTCTATTGTAAGAGCTGAGAGATGTCAAGTAGGGGCCCACTTCAATGAGATATTCAGGCATGCTTCAAAATATATGGACAGTGTCTGACCATCATCACTTCAAGTAATGTAAAGGTTTAGATTTTCTTAGGTACAGTTGCAGTAGCATTCTGACATCTTTGGGCTTGACCTGACGACTCCTATTTTTCTTGGCAAAACTCACAATGATTTCAACAGAAGCAGGATCAGACCTCTTTCTTTTTAGAAGTTGTAATGAACAAAATGGGCTGGGTACTGGAGCTCTGGTAGCACTGAAGGACCTTTTCAAAGTCAATAGTTAGAATGCATTGACAATGACTCTGTCATATTCTTAGGAGGGTTCCTTGACCACAAAAGCTTGTATCAGGTGGAGCATTTGAATTCCTGAAGCTTTTGGTGCATTCAGAGTTAAAATGATTTGTTACTTTCACATTCTCGAAATAAAAGCATGAGGGAGTTAGTAGTTCTAGAGGCTCTGTTAAAATTCCGTAATTCAGACACTATTCCATTTTAAAACTAAAATGTGTTAGGCTTTTAAATATTTTAAATTAGTGCCTTTGTGGAGAATAAAAACTACCTCTATCTATTTACACTAATTACTAAGGACTTCCCTTTCAGCACTAGAATTATGGTGATAGAGTTCTTTGCTCCCTCCTGTCCTCATTCATCCCTTCAATTTAAGTCAATGGGTCAACTTAATGGTGAAATTCAGCTTTTTGCAAATGAGTCTGGGCAGCCCTATGCATCACTGAAACCTTCAGAAAGAGACTTTCAAAAGCACTGAAAAGATTTAGGAGCACACATCCCATTGAAAATCAATTGCAGTGTGATCTTAAGTGCTTGAAAAATCTAATGTTCTGAATGAGTGGGGGGACTTTACCTTCTGTGAGTAAAATTTGTTCATGTGAATGAAGGCTACAGGCTTAGGTGCCAGCTTTTTTACTGGAGGAATCCTTCATCACCATCTGTCATTTCTCATGTCATCCCTACAGCTTGCACTGTGGACTCCCCACACTAATATTGTTCTCCTTCCTCTGTAGAAAGCACTGTTCTTTGGGATGGGTAAGGGTTGGCCATCTCCAAACACTGCTAAAATATAAAGCGACTCAGATTTGAACAGTAATCTGAAATTTATTTTTAATTAAATTTTACCCCTGAAGGCAATTGAATTTGTTAAACATCATTGATTTTGCCTCCCGGACAACCCTGCAATGCTATAGAAGTACTTGCATGTTGGTTGCCTCCTGTGGCACTCACATCAAAGGATGGAAGAAGGCTACGAGCGGCACCAGCATTATGCTGGTACACCGAGAGCTAGGATAATATTTACAGTGTTGGTGGCTTCAAAGTGCAGCATGAAGTAAGTAATGTTACGCTTACCTGGTGCCTTTCCTCCAGAAGGATCACAAGGCATTTCAGCCAATAAAGGTTATATTACGAAAGAAGTGTAGCTTCCTTCATTATAACTATTTAACTGCATTAAATATGAATAATCATGGTCTGGTACAATACGATTTTATGCAAAGCAATTATGTATCTGACTCCTTTTCAGTAGTGCTTTAAACTTGCTGAATCAACATGTCCTTAACTTTAAGTATGTAAACCATCCTACTGGCTACAATGGAACTACTTGATGCTTGAAGTTAGGCACGTGCTTAAATGGGTTGATGGACTGGGGCCCTTGTTTCTAAAAACATTTATCCATAATTTTCAACAGTTCAGTCTTTTAAGATAATGCTAATCAGCGAAGCAGAGCCCACTAGATTAGTGGTTCTCAACCACTGTGTCAGTACACATTACTGTGTCACTACAGAGTGGTAAGTGTGGGTTAGAGAGCTGGGGCAATGGCTGGATAGAGCCTGAGGGGGGTGGACTAATGTGTCCTGTAGAATCACAATAGGCCACCAAGTGTGTTGCAACTCGCAAAGGTTGACATCCACTGCACTAGATAATAAGCTGCAGGAAGAAAGGAGAATGAACCCTTCTTCACTGAACAAGTTAGGTAAGCCCCATACACGATACTCCGATTTCTGGGCTTCTACTGGGTGAGCGTTGCCAATGCCATGTAGGGATTATTTCAGTATTCATTAGTCACCACTTTTCTTTCCAAATAGATCCTAATGCAAAAAGTTGCAAAAGACAAATCAGTGATTAGCATAGAAGAAATATTCATCTGATACTTTTAGTGGCAAGTTTAAATACTTTACCTTTCATGTAGTACAATACTAAGCTATCCTCAGTGTACATTACTAAGGTGATCCATTGCAATTTTGTGAATTTTTCAAAATACACTAAGCACACACCTTCGAAAAAAGCTGAAGAGATAAGTTCAGTAAATTTAAGCCTTTTAATATTTACAGGTACATTCCCAGCATTTTGGCCATCAAATCTTTCTCAAGGGCGTGTGATGGCTGAAACGTCAGGAATGTGCCTGTAAGTAATCAATGCCTTAAAATGACTGAGCTTATCTGTTTAGTAATTTCTTGAAGGTAAGCGTTCAGTATCTTGAAGTTTCTAAAAAACTTCAAATCACTCCCCTGAAATACTGTTTTCATGCCTGATTGTGGAGTCCTTTCAATAGGTGCTCTTTCTGTGAAGACTACAGGACTGGACTATTTAAAAGGTTTTCAAAAAGCAATTTATAGAATATGCAGTTAACTCAGTAGAGCTATTCAGATCTATGCCAGCTGAAGTTATTACCCATAATCCGAAAAATGACTGTCAAAATGGCCTCCCATGTCTGTCTCATTGAATTTCATGTGAGACTTGTTGAATTTATAAGGTTTTTTTTAATTAGTTGCCAACTGTGCTAACTAAACATGGGATCCAAAATTCAAACTTTGCTTTTTTTTATGACATATCACCTGTTATAAAATATTCTGCTACCATACCTCAGTTAACAATCGTGGCATGGACCAGAAAAGAGTAGAATGTAGATTTTAGAACAGAGGGTTTTATAAAGGATATCAGATCAATTATTTGACGATATAAGATGAGGAGACTGCGGCACAGGGAAGTGAAGCGACATGCCCATGGCCACCTTAGCAGGCTAGTGGTAGAGCTGCCACTAGAACTCAGATCGTCTGAGTCCTAGTCAGTGCCCGTCTTCTATGCCACATTGCCTCCCACTTTTCCTCCCCTAGTATTGGCTCTGTAGGGCTAACAGGCCAAACCTAATTAAAAAGCATTTCTCTGCCACCCACAGTAAAAATAGATCAAAGCTCATTGGGTTAGGTTGTTGTCACTTCAGGTGTCAACATTATGTTGTGATACAGTATTGAATTGTCAAGTGGTGATGAAGTGAGACCAGCATAGGGACAAAAATAAATGCATCCAAGAGACATTTAAGTCATCAAGCAGCTCTCAACCAGCCACCTTAAAAATAAATAAATAAAAGTATGTGTGGGGATTGGTGTAGGGGTATAGGGCTGGTGCTCCCTCAATAAAGTTGTGAATCACAATTCTTTTCACAGCCCTGAGAAGTTTTCCACATGATTTGGAAATTGGCTAACTAAAAAATGGCTGAATTTTAAAATAACCTTCTCATGGACTTTGTGAAAAGTGGGCAGTGAATATGCTCTAAAAATTACGGTTCAGAATTTTAAAAAAGCTGGGGGGGGGACTGTCAGCCTGCAAGGTGCTGAGTGCCCTTAACTCCCCATGAATTCAACTGGAGTGAAGTGTGCTGTATACTCCACAGGGGGCTGTCAGGCCCAGATTCTTTTGGTTCCTGACTTATACTGAGTTAGGAGGCGAAATATATTTGAGGATCTGGGCCTCAGCCTTCTGCAGTAACAGCCCACACTCATTAGTTTGTAAATCACTGTGCATGATTTTCCACTGCATTTTAAGCAAATGAATCTACTGTGTTAGCACGTATATATCTCCAGACAATTGTGTATATATATGTTTTTCAAAGACTGATTTGTTTGTTCAAATAAACACATTCACTGCATTGATTTGAGTGTCAGATTAGATAAAACTGTTTTCTTTAAGTATATACATACTATGCTTTGCTGGGCCTAAGTAGGACCTGATTCTAAGGAAACACATCAGCATTTTAAATTTCTTTTTTTCAGTGTTGTTTAAATACAAGCTTGAGTTCCATGAGTGACTTTTATTTCAATATACAATTGATTTCCTGCGTTTATCTTAGTCACACTGAACCCCCCCCCCCCTGAAGAAAATTGGAGCCTTTCTATTGACTGACTTCAGTGGGTTTTGGAACAGGTTATTAAAGACCTAGGAAGTTCATTGCCATGCACTGATAATAATGAAACATTAAGAATATAAGTTTAAATACAGATATTGGGACATGCAAAATTATTCCTACTAATAACAGTTTCTCACCACTATATCATTCAAATGAGAGCAGCATGGGGCCCGAGATCAACCTGAGGATATAGAGCAGAAGCAGATCTTTGATGTCTTCACTGATTCAGGAAGCCATAGAAGTCCTGTGCAGATGAAGTCTACTGCCTTTCCAATTTGCACATACAGATTTTCTGCAGAAATTTGCATGGAACCATCAGAATCTGACCTCTGCACCATTAGAATAAGAATTCACAGATGTCAAGAAAAGCTCAAAGACTACATGGTTTCTAACAACATCCTCCTACAGAACTTTGGTGTCCTGTTGTTGCGGAGGGAACCCACAGGAGCATTGCCAATGGAGCTCTGGTTTCCTGGAGTTGCTGTCTCTTTAAAGAGCCACCTACAAAGATTACTTCATGGAGTATCCTCTCTCCTGAATGTTTTCCTGGGAGTTGTTCCTGCCACTCCTAATCTGGTTATATTGCATATATCTGACATCATAAAAGCATGTGCTGTAAGACAAATGCCTTGTGTGCCAAGAGGACATGCTTCTGTTACTGTGAAAACAAAAACATCCACTCTTCTGGCTTTTGTGTTTTTAATACATTGTAATTTTGTTCTATTGCTGTAGTCTTTTGCACAGAATATTATATTTATTAAAAGTATACTGTGGTAGCTGTTTAAAACAGTCAATGGTACCTGAAATACAGCAGTATCTCCTATTTTAAGTGCCATTTTTAGGGTGTCACCGTTAGCAAATGTGGCCTTTTACATTCCTTATGTTAGAAGTATAAGAGTAATAATACATTTCAGAATGTAATTTTGTGTTGCTCTGTCTGAATACTAGTTAGCAGCAAGGATTCTTTGTGAAGAAAATTTTCTGCTTTTTATATGGGTATTGAAGGGTGACTGTAGATGAGCACTGGGGCCTGCCTCCGAGTCGAGGCTGGAGGAACTCCCCGAATGCCCCCGCTGGCCAGGCCAGGGGACAGCAAGGGCTCAGCCCCGGAAGCAGAAGGGCGGGGCCAGAGCAGAAAGGGGCAGTATAAGAGCCCAGGCTGGGAGCTCATTTGGGCCTGAGCTCCAGAGGGGAAAGGACGTGCCGGCCCAGAGGGAGCAAGCCAGGCTAGGCCAGGGCCAGGCCTACCAGCCAGGCCCTGGCTCCCGGATCGCCCGGTGCTATGGCCTGCCCAGCCTCCCCGGACCAGGTGACTGGGAAGGAAGCCCCGAGGCAGCCGACTGGGGCGGGCACTTAAGGGGCCATCGGGCCCCATTGCAGCCTCCCCACTTGGGCCCGACCCGGGGAGGCAGGGAAGCGGAAGGCCTAACCCCTTGCCAGACCTGTGACTTAGAGGAGCTGCCCCCTGCCCCAGGCCCCTGCGACCTGGAGGAGCTACCCTTGGCTGAAGAGGAGAGGCCGATCCCGTATGGGCCCCAGGACCTGAAGGAGCTGCCCCTGGCCAAGGAGCCATCGGAGTATCCCGATCTGCCGCCCATGGATACGGAGGGGTTCGCCGGGGTCCCACAGGCCTGCTATGAAGGGGACCCTGAAGACGGCTACCCGCTGTGGAAATAGGTACCCCGGGCGGGAGGGCAGGACGGGGTGGAGGAAGTAGCCCAGGGAGGGCAGGACGGTGGGCCATGGTCCCGGGCAGTGTGTTTCGGAGGCTGCCCCGCTGACCCTGTGGTAGGCCACCCTGCCCCTGTCTAGGGCCCTGGGCTGAGACGCAGTGGAGCAGGTAGGCCTGCGTCTCCCTTCCCCCAACTCTCCTCCCGTGGATCCTAGCCAGAGGAAGCCCTATGGGAACCCCGAACCGCCCAGACTCTGTAATTGCCCGCCCCGCTGGGGGGCCGGGGCTTCAGACTCTGTATTTGCCCGCCCCGCCTGGGGCCGGGCTCCAGGACTTCGTGTGAGCCTACAGAGACATTCTGCCGGTCGGCGGGAGGGTGCAACCCCGGCTAACTCCCCTTCACCGCCTGTAGGAGGCGCCCTCGCGACCGGACACCGGCGTGGAACGCCTACAGTGACTTACTTTCATGTAGTAAGTCATATAGGCAGTACTGAAAACTATATTTGACCCCCCCTAGATTAGGTTAACATGTTTTTATTTGCTGATAATTGGAACAATCTTTTCAAATGTGGAGCACCTCTTCCGCCTTCTGTTGGCCTGGGCTGAGAACTTATTTTTACTGTCCATTCTGGCAATCTTAGGATCATTTTATAGAATCTGTAGTTGAAATCCTGACTGCTTTGAAATTGATAGCAAAACTCCCATGGTTTCAATGGGCAAAGATTTCTTCCTTTATTTGTTGTTCTGAGAATTTATGTAAGGCTGACAGAACTTTGAAAATCCTTTACATTTATTTTCTTTCCTTATCTTCATGACATAGCGGCACCCTAACTACAATACTCCTGGCCAAAGAAAGGATAAGATATGTTTTGAAGCCTATCAACATTCCTCATTATGTAAGGAAGTCACTATTTAGGAGTCTTTTACTGCTCCAGTGCTTTCTGTCCCTGCTGCTCAGAGGAGCAAGAAATGTGGGCTGCAAATCAGCCACACAATATGGCCATCTAGAATAAAGGTGATAGGACTAGACCAATGGGCAAGGCCTGAAATATCTGAGTTTTACTGTGCATCTTAAACTTAGCCAATTTAAATTCTTTGCTTGTCTGACTCTGAAGTCAAGTTGTTTATCCCGCAAAGAATCTTTAGATATGGGAGAGAAGCAGTGACATCAGCAAAAATCAGTGAAGGACCAAGAACTCAAGTTAATCTAGGGAATGAATGACTGGTTCTTTGATCCTGCTGCATTCTTTTATCACTTGAAGGCTAAACTTAGCCCTGCACATACAAATTCTGTTTAACCAGGTTTACTTAAGTTTTAAATATTTGCAGTTTTCATGTTGATTCTGTTGTATAAGAAACTGTTGCCATCTAATCAGATCACCCATGCTTGTATAGCAGCTGCTTTCTTCAGTTGGGAGCAGAATGCATTATTTGTATGGAAATACACATGTAGCTTTAAACGTTACAGAAAAAATACCTTGAACCATACTTACGTTACACAATGCATGAAAATAAACTTTGAATAATACAGAGATGTACTGTAGGCAAAAATGACAAGTTTTTGTGTGAGTGTGAAGTGTAGGAAATCTAGTGACACTGAGGAAAAGATGTTTTGGGTTTGAGTTGTCTAATTAAAAACATCCAACTTGAAGAATTTAGAGATCATGAATACAATTAAACAGATTGTGGTGTGAAACTTTTTTTTTTTTGATAAAGCAGAAACTTGTTTAATTTTGCAATCTGAAAACAAGGTGAATTATGTCATAACAAGAGATAAAGTTTATACTTTATTCCCTGACAGATACTTAATACCAGCAAGCTATTTTTTTAAAAAAAAATATATTGCTGCTTTTTAGTTTAACAAGAAAACAATGATATAAAGGCTTTAAAAAAGAAACAAAGAAATAAAACTTAACAGCCAGAGGGAAGGAAGGACCAGGAAGCTGAGAACCTTTGCAGACTTATGCTCCAGCAGTCATTCCTATCTCAAACTTTTACCTGCACCGGAGTAATACACCATCACCACCAACACTTTGCCTCCCTCATTTTGAGCACTCCTGTGTGGTACTAATATTTAGAAGCATAATCAAGCAGCAAGTGTTGGGCGGAGGGCATTTTTTAATCAATGTACAGTTGGCTAATTTGGGCTTTGACCTTGAGAGGCTGCTGGTTTGGTAGCAATTGCTGATAGGAATGATACATAAAGCTAGACTGTAGTCTTAATTTTTGTGAAAATGCTTGGATCACTAGATAGAAGCTTCTTAGTTAAAGTAGAACTCCAACTAGAAAAATCATTAACTAATTTGTGAGAACAAGCAGGGGATAAGAAATTTTTTTAAAAGTCCTGGATTTCAAATTCTGTGAACTGGGAAGGGGAAGAGCAGGACTCACTTCAGCATAGTGGTTCCCAACATTCTCTCTGCTGTTGCACACCTTGCCACCTTTAATTAATTAGAGGCACACCAACATGTAGTGGCCAAATGAACTCATGAATATTCATGAGCCAATGAGCCAATCCAGTTTTTCAAAATTTTTGTGGCACACGTGTGTGCAATGGCACACTGGTTGGGGAACACTGCTTTAGCAGACTCGGGGGTAGCACTAGCAATCACCTATCTATGACCCCTTCACCATTTAAAAAAAAAATAGGAAGGAGTCCCGTGGCACTTAAAGACTAACAGATTTATTTATCACATGAGCTTTCATGGGAGAAAATCCTACTTCGTCAGATGCTTTGAATAATTTAACCTTCCTTTCAAAGGGCTTGATGTACAAAGTATTGGGGCTCCTCACTGCCAAGGAATGCCTCTGTGGCTCTTGGCCAAAGGAGCTGTTTCATAAATAATGAGGCATCACCTCTCTCAAGCTCCAGGTTGGAGGAACAGCCCTACCCAACTGAAGGTGTGTGGAAGTGGGGGAGGCCTCCTCTGCATTCATTGAAAGAGCAAGAGGTGGGTGGTAGCTTGATTTTCCTGTATGAAAAATGGCACCGGCATACCAAATGGGTCCAGCACAGAAAAACTTCCCTATAAAATAAAATCCCCCCCAAAATAAACCTGGGGGGAAGAGACTAAATCACCCATACACTAATATTTCAACCTTTCTGCCTACATGGTCAAGCCTGCCTAGGGTTACCAAATGTCAGGCAAAAGGAGGCCATGTCCTCCTTTTTCCCTTCACGTCCTCCATCTGGCAGGCAGGAGCGCCGCTGGCCTGGGAGAAGACCTGGTGGGTGATGTGCCAACATTTGCAGCTCACATGCTGCTGCTGCAGCTGCCGCCATGGCTGGCCCAGCAGCAGACTTGAGGCTCGGACGCTGGGACTCAGGGCTCAAGCTCTGTAAGCCCGGCAATAGCGACGCCCCTGCTGGCAGGCATTTTAAAAATACATGATTTCATCTGGCTTTTTACTTACAGGGGTCTCAAAGACATGGCCCATGGGCTGCATGCAGCCCCTAAGATTATTTCCTGTGGCCAGCAACAACGCCATTGTTACCAACATTTGCAACATAGTTGTATGAAAAGCTCTCTGTGGTGCGGCCCTCTGGCTAATGTACTAGTCCTTATGTGGCCTTCGTGATGATTGAGTTTGAGACCCCTGGGTTAAAGTATGCTGGAACGCCTGGGAACACTGTGGCTGGATTGTGGTGATCGTAGGCCCTAGGCACTTTCACTCTGAAAGGTGCTAAAAGAGGGGTAAATGCCAATCAATTGACATGATGCACTTCAAACTATTCTAATGCTAAACTACATGATTTTCCTCTTTTTTCCTGCTTTTTAAATTTTTTCCCTCCTTCGTAGGCCCTAAAAATTTCATAGGCCCTAGGCACTGTGCCTAATGGGAAATCCAGCACTGAGGAACACCCTGTTTTTACAGGGAAGCGTTCCAGGGCCCCCTAAAAACAGACGACTATTATATTAACACTAGATTTTCTCCATGTGTCCTCCTTTTCCGACTCCCCTGTCCTCCTTTCAGTGCTTTGGTATCTGGCAGCCAGGGCTGGCTCTACTGTGAGGCAAGAGACAGACATGGCTTCAGGTGACAGTTTTTAGCGGCACCTAGCCCCCTAAAGATCAGGCTGGCTCCTGCCTCTTCAACTCCTTCCTAGCAGCTCAGACACTGTTAAGTCGACCTGCAGCTTAAGGCTATGTTCACACACAGGGGGCAACTTGTATCAAAATAAGGTGTTATTTTGAAATAAGTTAATTCGAATTAAGAAAATGTTAAGTCGAATTAAGGAAAAAGTTCAAAGCGAAATAGCATGTTCAGACAACAATTATTTCGAAACGAGTCACCGTTGTTTCGAAATAACATGTTCTGACGGGATTGTTTCGAAACAATCATTTCGCAACAATGTTGTTTCGTCACTAAATGGGGTTTAAGCTGTTTCGAAACAATGGTACGTCGTGTGAACATGGCGTTTCTTCTTTCGAAACAACCTCTGTTGTTTCCAAATATGACTGCTGTGTGAACACACCCTAAGTCATGTAGGCAGAGTGCACCTTAAATCCCTCTCTAGGCAGATGCTGGAGATTTATGCACTTTGGAAAACCCTCTTCAACCTCCATGAATGAGATGGGGGGGGGGAATGAAATCAAAATTTGGCCTGGGGTGCCACAAGCCCTTGAGCCGGGTAGCCCTAACCCAGGCAGGTGCTCCAAGTGTCCTGCTGGCTGCTCTGGCAAAGCGCTAGCCAGGGGAAGCCCCTCAGTTCAGCCCAAGGGCAGGGCAAGGTCAGTGTCTTATACATTGGACAAACAGGACGATGCCTGCGCAGAAGCATAAATGAACATAGAGATGATATCAGAAATCACAAAACAAAAAAACCACTGGCTGAGCACTTCCATCTTTCTAATCACTCGATAAATGATTTGTTAATGACAGTCCTCCAGGGGCGTCGCTGGTGCTGGGCACCCGGGGCACATGCCCTGAATCCCATCACCAGTACCCCGGTCTGGTGGCCCCGTCCCCAGTTTCCAGCCCGATCGGGCTGGAGATCTGGGGCCCAGTGGCAGCCCCATCCCCAGCTGAGGATCCAGGGTTCGACCGCAGAGGCCGCTCCTGTCCACATCCCCGGTGGGGGATCCAGGGCCGAGACACCCACAGCCGCGGCAGCCCTGTCCCCAACCAGGGCTGCTCCGGCTCCATCCTTAGCTGGGGATGCAGGGCCCAGCCAACCCGTGGTGGCGCGTGGCAGCTTCTGGCCCTCTCCCTGGCCAGGGGGCGGGGCCTGCGGGCCATGCCCCAGGTCCCTCCCCGGGGCAGTGACGCCCCTACCATCCTCAGAGATGTGACTGGGACATCAAGACTTCAAACAGAAACAGCTGAACTCGAATTAATATGTAGATTAAATTCTGTGAAAGCAGGCTTGAATCCAGACTATGGCTTCTTTCCCCATTACAAAAGGTAATTTGACTTCAGGCTTGGAACCTAACCACTGCTCTGATTTGCTGTTACTGTATGACCTGATCCTATGTTTTACACCCCCTTGCCTTTACTTTCATGCCATTCTGTGAGTTCCCCCATCTTCGAAGCATCTGACAAAGTGGGGTTTTCTCCCCCAAAAGCTCATGAGAAAAATAAATCTGTTAGTGTATGTCCACACCTCTCTTTTATTTCGAAATAACACTGGTTATTTTGAAATAAAAAAGATTAGGTCCACACAACGTTTTCTTATTTTGAAATGACAGGCTCTGTCATTTTGAAATAAGAACCATCATTTCAAAAAAACTTAAACCCCATTCATTTCAAAATGGCTGTTATTTCGAAATAACGCCGTTTGGACACCTTGTTTTGAAACAACACCATTGTTTCCAAACAACTGTTTCAAAACAACATGTCCAAATGGTGTTATTTCAAAATAACCATTTTGAAATAACAGCTGTTTCCACAGCAGGCTTTCCCTTACTTCGAATTAACAGTTTTTTCATAATTCAAATGAACTGATTTTGAAATAAGGACTTTATTTTGAAATAACTCATTTTGAAATAATGACGTATGTAGAGCCCTGCAAATCTGCGGATATGGGGTTTTCTCCCCCAAAAGCTCATGAGAAAAATAAATCTGTTAGGGTATGTCCACACCTCTCTTTTATTTCGAAATAACACTGGTTATTTTGAACTAAAAAAGATTAGGTTCACACAACGTTTTCTTATTTTGAAATGACAGGCTCTGTCATTTTGAAATAAGAACCGTCATTTCAAAAAAGCTTAAACCCCATTTGTTTCGAAATGGCTGTTATTTCGAAATAATGCCATTTAGACACATTGTTTCAAAACAACTGTTTCAAAACAACATGTCCAAATGGTCTTATTTCGCAATAACCATTTTGAAATAACAGCTGTTTCCATAGCAGGCTTTCTCTTACTTCGAATTAACATTTTTTCATAATTCAAATGAACTGATTTTGAAATAAGGACTTTATTTCAAAATGACTCATTTCAAAATAATGATGTATGTAGAGCCCTGCAAATCTGCAAAACCTTATATCTGCATCTGCGGATACAACACGGATATCAGTGGTCTCTTTCTTGTGGATGCAGATCGGATACGGATACACATATTTTTATCTGCACAAAGCTAGAGCCCTGCAAATATGCGGATATCTGCATCAGTGTTCCCTCTAATTACTCGCAGACTGTGTGCATAAATAATTTCTTTGTGTGCGCAAAAACATTTCTTGGTGAGCACCAATATTAGCACTACTGAATTTTTTGGTGCGCACTTTATTTTGTTGTGTGCGCAGGTTTCATGACCTGTGTGCGTGCGTACCCATGCACAGCTTAGAGGGAACAGTGATCCGCATTATATTCGCATCGGCGGATACAACACGGATATCCATGGACCATTCCTTGCAGATGCAGGTCAGCTATGGATCCACTTATTTGTATCCTTGCAGGGCTCTAGCTCAGTGGTTCCCAACATTTTCTCTGCCGTGGCACACCTTGCTACCTTTAATTAATTTGAGGCACACCACCCTATAGGTTATGTTCACACACAGGGGGTTATTTTGATACAAGTTGTATCGAAATAACGCCTTATTTCGAAATAATTTTAATTTGAATTAACAGTTTGTTAATTCAAATTAAGGAAAAAAGCTCAAAGCGAAATAGCATGTTCAGACAACAGTTATTTGGAAATGAGTCACTGTTGTTTTGAAACAACATGTTCAGATGGCATTGTTTTGAAATAATCGAACAACGTTGTTTCATCCCCACATGGGGTTTAAGGTGTTTCAAAACAACGGAACCCCTTGTTCAAAACAACGGTGCGCCGTGTGAACATGGCCTTTCTTATTTTGAAACAACCTCTGTTGTTTTGAAATAAGACTGCTGTGTGAACATTCCCATAGCGGCCAAATGAGCTCATGAATATTCATGAGCCAATCCAGAGCTCTTTGGCTATGTTCACACACAGGGGGTTATTTCGATACAAGCTGTTTCGGTACAAGTTGTATTGAAATAACGCCTTATTTCAAAATAAGTTAATTCGAATGAACATTTTGTTCATTTGAATTAAGGGAAGAAAAAGCTCAAAGCGAAATAGCAGGTTCAGACAACAGTTATTTCAAAACGAGTCACTGTTGTTTTGAAACATGTTCAGATGGCATTGTTTTGAAACAATTGAACAATGTTGTTTCGTCCCCACATGGGGTTTAAGTTGTTTCGAAAGAATGCTGTTGTTTTGAAACAACGGAACCCCTTGTTTGAAAACATCGGTGTGTCGCGTGAACACGGCCTTTCTTATTTCGAAACAACCTCTGTTGTTTCAAAATGAGACCGCTGTGTGAACATTCCCATAGCGGCCAAATGACCTCATGAATATTCATGAGCCAATCCAGCGCTCTTTGGCTATGTTCACACACACGGGGTTATTTCGATACAAGCTGTTTCGATACAAGTTGTATTGAAATAACAAATTATTTCAAAATAAGTTAACTCGAATGAACATTTTGTTCATTTGAATTAAGGGACGAAAACGCTCAAACCGAAACAGCGCGTTCAGACACCAGCTAATTCAAAACCAGTCACCTCTTCTTTTGCAACAACATGTTCCGACGCCACTGTTTCGAAACAATCGGGTGGCAAGAACATCGTTTCATCCCCACATGGGGTTTGTTTCGAAACAACTGCCTTGTGTGACCATGGCCTTTCTTCTGGCTTGTTTTGCACTAAGACTGCTGTGTGAACACACCCCTGGAGCAGTTTTACAAAAAATTTTGCACCACACCAGGAGCCAAACGCTGTCTTCGAGCGCCCCAGGACCGCTGGGGTTCTTAGGGGCTGCGCTCGGGCAGCGGCAGCCCGGCGCCCCCGGCTGGCAGGCGCCCGGCCCCGCCCCGCTGAGCTGACGGGGGGCGGGCTCGGCGGCGCCGGTCCCCATTGGCGGGCGGCGCTGACAGCTCCAGCTGGAGCCGCGCCGGGGTAAAGAGGCTGCGCTGAAGTTTCCCGGGAGAAGTTTCCTCTGGCAGCGCCAGGCGGGTGGCTGCTCCTCGCCCCGGGCGGGCTGTACAATCCTCGGCAGTGTCCTGAGACTGTACGCTCGGCTCGGGAGCCCGACGGCGCTGGGGTTCACCATGACGGCGGAGAAGGAGAAGAAAAGGTAGGAGCCGGGAAGGTCTCACGCCGCTCCGGGTCCCGCTGGCGCCGGAGTCACTCCGCTTTCCCCGCCTGCGCTCCGGAGCCGCTGCGCGGTGATCGTGGCTGGTTGGTGGGGCGGGCGGGCGCTTGCCCCGAAGCGGTTTCGCACCGAATCGCCGCCCGGCTCCAGTGGGCGGCTGCGGGAGCTCGGTCACTCAATGCGGATTCAAAAGCAGCCCGCAGCTTGGTGCCCCGAATTGGCCAGCGTGACCTCAAAGAGGGTGTCAGCAGGTCCCTTCCAACCCTGTGGCTCTGGTCTGGCCCAAAGGGGTTTTGGGGGTCGGTGTGTGGGAATTGGGTGTCGCCTGGCCTCCGGGGGAAAAATACAGCCTGGGCAGGGATACGCGCCGCGGCTTCCCGGGCAGTGTGTGCACGGCGCTGTCGCCCCCTTGGCACCCTTCGCTTTCCTCCACTGCACCTGGCTTTGGGGCGAGGACTGGATGTAAAACTGAACAACCAGAGTCCTGTGGCCCCTTAAAAACTAACAGATTTCTTCAGGCATAAGCTTTCCTGGGCTCCACCCCACTAGTGGCCAGATGGGCATGCCGGGCACCCAGCAGGCAGGTTCCCCCAAAACCAGCCCACCCTCAGAGTTTACAGGATCTCTTCTCCCTCTTCTGTGTCAGCACCAAACAAACCAGGAGCCTGGTGGCTCTTAGAAGACTAACCAATTTATTAATCCCAGGAGCTTTCTGGGGTGAAAAACTTGGTCAAGGGTCTGAGGCAGGGAGATTTTTCTCCCCCAAAAGCTCATGGGAATAAATAAAATGGTTAGTCTTTTGAATGCCACCAGGTTCCTGGTTTGCTTTGCTGAACTGGGCTAACAGGGCTGCCCCTTTGGGAAGGTGTCAGTGCCCTGTATTTGCCTCATGGGGCCGCACGTGGGGTCAACAGCTCATCCCGGTCATGCTGATTGTGAATCCGAAATTACTTCTCTTAAGAGGCTAGAGTGACTTCGGATTAAGCCCAGCATGATTGATCATCATGAGTCTTTAGCCCGGGAGCTGACTGAGCGGATCTCTGCAGCTGCAGCTCAGGGACCCTGTTAGTCTTGTCCTGGTTTTGAGGGGCTGCGCTTTCATTGGTTGCATTGGAAGTGAATAGTCTGGGAGCAACTCTCTGATTAGCTGCACTGGGAAATGTCCAGGTCTGTGTTTTCTGGTTGGCTACATTGGACTGGTTCCTAATATCCAGAGGCGAAGGTCTTCACCCTTACCCGCTTCTGCTCCATTCACTCCCACTTTCTTGCTCCATCCGGCGCACTCCCTTTGAAAATCCTAGCCTCTGCAAAGTGGGAAAGTATCGACCTTTCTGTGGGAGAGCAATCTTTCTCATACAAACAAGAAGTGTTCAGTATAACTGCAAATACATAACTTCACCCGGAGCTGGTCATTGAAACGAAAGCCCTGCACATACATGGACAGCAACGAACAGTATTACTAGTTGTTCAGTTTTTTCTGCTTCAGAGTTATTTAGTAAGATTTCTAGGATTCAGCCAATGCTGTTTACAACAAGGTTTATTAACTTTAGTGTCAGTTGTTTAATTTTTCAGCTGAAGATGGTGTTTTAGAAGGAGAGAGTTTAACCAAACATGCTTCATAAATCAGAATTACATGGACATAGTTCATGTTATCTAAACATTTATTAATTTTATGTGGCTAAGTCTCAACATAGGACGTAGGGAACGTGTGTGGGTGGCCTCATCGTTTTGGTGAACTGATGATGTACCAGAATTTAATACAGGACCTGAGGGGCATAGAGTACTTTTAACTGCAGATCGTTTCACTTAGGGTTGACGGCTCTGGGAGTGTACTTAGCGCAGTTATGGGCTAGCTGTTAATAAAAGTACTATCAAGAAGGTGTAAAGTAGGGATTTACAGTAATTGTATCACAGTAAATGCATACAGTAGTTTGAAGGAAAACAGAAATCAAGGTAAACAAGTTCTGTACATCGAAGAACAATCAACCTTCTGAATCTTAATAAAAAGTGTTTGTGAAGCCCTGTGTTATGCTACAGGTGGAAACAAAGGGAAAGAAATCCTTAGAGTCCAAAACCCAGCCTAACTCATGAAATTAACGCAAGTACTGGCAGGAGTATAAACTATCCAAGTGGGTTAAAAACAGCAGGATTGATGTCTGTGTTGAGGTATTCAAGCTATTTTATGTTATCAGTGTCTGTGACATTGACTTTTGTCATTGAATACAGAAATACATTAATAAAAGCTGTAAATTATGAAGGAAATGCCTTATCTTGCCATTGTTTATATATAATAGTTACTTACTGATAGATTAAGCTTTTAAAAATTGCATTTCATCTTTCAGTTTAGTTTGTGCACTAGATCAACTGGGCTGCACCGTGACTGAGTAGTGTCAAAGTTATTGCACTGATGACCTTTTTTTTTTTTTCAGTCGTACTTTTAGAGTGATCAGCATATCAGGCATTAATTCATGAAAGTTGTATATTTTGCTTAACAGCATATTTGTTCTAAATGCTAGTTAACATTCTACTGAAAATGAAGTACTGCATAATATCATGTGCCTTCAGAATTCAATTTTGAAGAGTGAAAAAATTACAGTACAGTGAGGTGTGTTTATAAAAACGTATAGTATGTTTAATAAAGGGATGAAATAATCTGTCAGGCTGAACGCTCTGTTTTAATGAAAGATAGTTGCATTACAGTTTTTAACAAGAAGATCATTCAATCATCTAAAAGTATAAGGGAGTGAGCAGTGTTGAGGGTGCAGAGCACTTTGAAACTAAAGCAATCATAGCGTTTGACTTCGCTGCAATTAAACATCTGTGGTGAGACTGTAATTGCAGTGTCTGTTGTTCCGGGCTTGGGCTGGTATGTCCACACTGCAATTTTACCACCTTGTAAGCCCCCAGTCAGCTGACATGACCCAACTAGGCAGTTGTCTGGAGATGATAGAGTAATTGCCAAAATGGTATCATGCTGTAGCAGTGAGAGTAGCTAAAAAGTTCAGTTTTCAAGATGTAGTGTGGATGGTGCAGTCTTAAGCCTCAGAGCCAGAAGATGAAACCAGTGTTGGTTTTTGATGTTTGAGATCTGTTGCATTTTCCTCTTCCCTCTCTTTGCTTTTCTCTCTCTAAAGTAAATGTACTTTAGATACAACCCATAACTGAAATTTGAGAGATCTGAGTTCTAATCTCATGGCTCTGCCACTGACTCAGTGCGGCCACAAGTAAATCACTTGGCAATCTTGTGCCAATTTCTGTATCTCTGAAATGGGGTAACAATATCTATATCTAATACCCATCTACCTAACAGGGGTGTTTTAATAGAAGCGAGATTTAATGTTTGTAAAGCAGGCTGAGATTGTCAGATGAAAGATCATGTCTCTAGTTAAATTTTCTTGCAGATGTGTGTGCATGTGCAGGGATATTCTGCATAGTCAGCTGAAACTTAATATATTTTATTTTCATTTGTTACTCTTGCATGAATGATTTATTACCTTTACTTCACCAGTTGTTACAGGGTTAGTAGCTTGATTTCTACCCAGATACAGAACTGGAAACTATCTAATGGGACACTTTTTACATTATGCTCCATTTAAGTCAAAGATCATCCTCAGTTTCTCATTATGAAAAACGAACAAGGAGCCTGGTGACTCTTTTAAAGACTAACAGATTTATTTATTGCATTATTGTAATGCATTCTTTGTCTTCAGTACATTAGGAATGATGTCCAAATGTTTGGATTTGAAGAGGAAGATGATGTCTGTCTGTATCTGTGCAGAGTTGTTTTGTGAATTTGTTTTTCTTTAGAAGTGCTGCCAGACTCCTCAATTGTTTTGCTGGACTAGACTAACATGGCTACCACTTTTGGAGTTTCTCATATATTTCAGTCCAAAGAGACTTGAATAACATTTCATGTAGAATTTCATATTATCCCGCTCATGTGGGTAGCATGGATTTCCTAAAATAAAAATCTGCTGTGAGTCTTCTATCACTCACTTTGATGGCAGATGAATAGACCCATTACTTTAAATTAATCAGCGGAAAGCTTTTTACATAAACATATTCTCAAACAAAAAAGAAAATATTTCTTAGGATTCTAATATATTTTTTTAAAACTTTGAATAAAAACATATATCTCTTGCAAGATAATAAAGACTAAGAGTAATCAATATTGCAGACATTGAATTTTCATATTCCAAACATGGCCATGAGCAAAACGATCCTAAATTGTGTTTCCTATGATATTTCAATGTTCTGGTAATGTCTTGTTTTTTTTATTTAACCATAATTGACTTTTGTTTCTAATTGGTGGTTGTTTTTGTTTAAGATACATTGGAAGGCCAAGTAGATTTTGCTGTGTTTATTAAGAATACAGGCAAGATCAGTGGTTTTCAAACCATGGGTCGGGACGCAGTAATGGGTTGCAGACCCTCAGGTACTGGGGCAAGTCGGCTCCTACTGCCATTGCTGAAAGACTAGGAATGCATTACTGAACTTTTTTTAACTGGGTCCCAAGAAGAAAATACTTGAAAACCACTGGGCTGGAGTATTCCACATAGAACAGTCTTTAGAGTGAAGACTGAGTGAAGACCATGTCAAAGGTGTTCTGTTCGGAAAGTGAAAGTTGATCGTGCTTGTTTGGTGTTTCCTGATAAATTCATTCCGAACAGATTTCTAGAAAAAAAAATCCACTATGAGATTTTTTTTTCCAGTTGGAAACATGAACAATTTAGACTGTGAGAAATATGAATGTGTCACTGTTAAGTCACAATCTGGCAGTATCAAGATCCAAAGGGGCAGCTGTGTTAGTCTAGTTCAGTAAAACAAACAAGGAGTCCTGTGGCACTTAAAGACTAACAAATATGTTTATTGCATGAGCTTTCCTTTTGTCAGGCAGTAGTGATTTTTTTTTTTTCAAGTGTCCTTTTGTGTGATTGTTTTATGATTCCCCGCCCCTGTGTCTCCTGAAAAGTCTCCTAGTTAGTGATTGATTGATAATGTTTCTATACTATGGTCAGGCATTTTTTTTTATAAGTTGTGCAAATATATAGATGCTGTGTGATGCTGGGGTGGGTGTGTGGAAAATAATTGACTAGAAGAAGCAAACATATGATTCACTAAATACCCATGTTCAACTATGGCTAGATTATTGAATGCTTCATGTTAATATTTAAAGCTTGATTTTGCTAGGCGCTAAGAAACTCTCGTGAGATACTTTGTGCCTTTGACTCCCATTGACTGCTGCCTTAAGGTACTGATTGTGTCTGCATAGCTCAGCTCAATGAGAATTTTCCAATTTACTTTAATTAGACAAGGGTAGGAGTTTAAGAGCTTAATTTTCAGTAGTAGTCTGCAGGTCCTTACTCATAAATAAATAAATAAAATTAATCCAGTTGCCAGAAACCAAGTCCTATAGACTTCAGTGGCACCCAGGTCCTGTTAGATAGGGTGATTTGACATCCCCCACCCCACTGTTCATTCCACTTGCACACAGCCCATCTATTTGAGCTTTGTCCAGATGGACGGGATTGCACTCTAACTGTGCAGAATGTGGGCATTTGTTGATGTCTGTGAGACTGCTGAAATTGTCTTGGCTTCTGATTTATCCATTAGCATTGTTTCTGTCAAAGTTTAAATGCTCATAAGATGAATGCTAAAATTAGGCATCTTTGTGTGGATCACCTCATTCTGATCACCTGTTCGTCAAATAACATTTCATTTTCTACTAATCTGTTCTCAGCCTCTGCTATAATATATAGTAACCCTAGCTGCATAATATGAGAGCCTTTGATACTGGAATTCTGTTGTTATGCTATCTTGCATAGCTAGGGACCTTGTCATAAATCTAAATGAGGAATCTCCTTGTCCTTTATGTAGTGTGTGTAATGTTATGGGGAAGCATTCTCACATCTGAAAATTTCAGTATATACCTGTAGATTTCATAACAAGGAGTGGTGTCGTGCACTGTGACTGTTGTCAAGGACTTTCACTTATTGCCTAAATTTGATCTATCTGAAAACAACTTCCAAGGAACAAATTTTATTTTCCTACCCTTACGAGTTTTACAAGCTGTAAGGGGAAAGGGTGGGGAGAAAGCATTGGAGGTTGAGCTTTAATAAAGCGAGATACTACAACCTTTATTCATGGAAAGCTGTTCTTACTGATTTGGGTAGTCCCATTGAAGTCAAAAGAATTATAGCACTTAAGGACTGGACTGTTTTGTTACCAGCATAATAGTTTCATTTGCAAAGAGTGAAAGGAAGTTTTATAAGGAATTTCAATTCATATTTCAAATGTGAGCATAGAAATGGAACTGTATTCTCTTACTCAGCCACATTTTTCTGAATGTAGTAGAAGAAATACAATGCTCAGGGTCCAGTCTAGGTTGCAGTTCACTATAATGTATTCTTTGTATTGTTCATCTTGCTCTATGACATGAAAAAACAGCCTTATAGAAAAAAATACCAT
The DNA here is from genome assembly GCA_007922195.1 of Podocnemis expansa. Classification (NCBI taxonomy): domain Eukaryota; kingdom Metazoa; phylum Chordata; order Testudines; family Podocnemididae; genus Podocnemis; species Podocnemis expansa. The sequence goes on along the minus strand of ML682004.1, from coordinate 23,014,835 downwards.
ACTTCATTTTAGTACCAAAGGCTATGTCTGCATCTAGAATTTCAGTTTGAACTTGAAAGACAGAACTAACCTTGGGCTAGTTCGAATTAACCTGGACTTTTTAGTTTCAGCTAGCCGCATATTCCAGTTCGAACTAGAATGCATAGCTAGTTCAAGGTAACCGGCTAATTCAAACTTCTTTACTCTGAACTGACCCTTAGTTCGAACACTAAGCACAAACAAGTTCTGAACTAAGTGTGGAAGTCCAACCTAACCCCTGGGTCTTACTAGTTTGGACTGGGGGCATCGCTGGTGCCGGGCACACGGGGCCCATGCCCCGAATCCCAGTGCCAGTGCCCCGGGGCCTGTGGGGCCCTGCCTCTCCCGGTCTCCAACCCAATCGGGCTGGAGATCCGGAGCCCAGCTGCCCGTGGCCGTGGCGGCCACTCCCAGTCCTGTCCCCAGCCGGTGATCTGGTGCCCAGCTGCCTGCAGCCGCTCCCAGACCTGTCCCCCCACTGGCGGCATAGCCTGCGGGTAGGGAACGGGTCCTTCCCCGGGGCAGCGAGGCTCCTGGTTCAGACTAAGCTTTTCCTAGTCCAAACTAAGAAATTTCTTAGTTCGGATAGGCAAAGCCTAGTGTGGCCGTGGGCCAAATTAGTCCAGACTAATTTGGCAAAGTAGACATAGCCTTAGACCCCTCTCATGTTGTGGATATCAGGCCAAAGGTACTGATGGCCAGTGAGGCATGGTAATACAGGCAGATTATTTAAATACAGTAAATTCTATAATTGGAAAGGTGGGTGAGGTAATATCTTTTGCTGGACTCGCTTATGTTGGTGAAAGAGAGAAGCTGCTTTCCAGCTTGCACAAGGCACTTCTTCAGACTAGCAAATTTATTTATCTCATGAGCTTTTCTAGGAAAAAATCCCACTTCATCAGGCGCTTTAAAAGCCCTTTGAAACTTGCCAAGAGGTCTGGGCAAGGTACTGAAGGGAGTGCCTACAATGATGTATAAGACCCATGACTAGCCTCTATGTCAGCTGGCTCAGGTTCACAGGATTTGGGCTGAGGGGCTATAAAATTCCAGGTTAGTGTTTTGGGATTAGGCTTATCTTGGGTTCTGGGACCCTCGTTATTTCATGTGTCCCAGATTCTGAGTTCTGGCACAAGCCTGAATATCCACGTTGCAGTTTTAGCCTTGTAATCTGAGCCTGAGGAGCTTCCATAGGGTAAGGGGAGGGAGGGGCATGCCACAGGTGTTTTATGGCAGTGCAGCCATACCCAGAGTGTGACAGCTACCTATGATTTGTTTATCATGGGACTTAATATGTTGTAAGAGACCCATTCCAGTTGAAGTGCGCAGTTAACACATCTGCAGCATGAGGACGATGGACCTTGTGCTAACACAAGATGCAACACCTGCAGCCATCTCTCCATGGCTATGATGATCAGTGAGGCTATGTCTACACCTAAAACTTGAGTTTGGACTTGCTTAGGCTGAACTAAGTAGTTCAAAGTCAGATCAAACTAACTGCATTTTTTTAGTTTGAACTAACTTCTTAGTTTGAACTAAAAAAGCATGGTTAATTTGAACTAACCACTAGTTTGAACTTATTTAATTTGAACTAGCATGTCTATATTGGGCTTGTTTGAACTAAATATGCAATTTTCTTTAGTTTGAACTAGGCAAAGCCTAGTGTGGACAGGGTTCAGATTAGTTTGAATTGAGGCTCCTTAATTTGAACTAATTTGCTAGTGTAGACATAGCCTAAGAGCTGTAATAACAACTGGGTGGTTGAAATAAGACAATCACTATGCTTTTCAATGAACCCACACACAAAGACAAAAATACAGTATCACCGGTGGGCAAACATTTTTCACAAAATGCTTACTCCATATCTGACTTCAGTCCTTCTCCTCAAAAGAAACCTGCACAGTACCTTTAAAAGATGAGCTTGGGAGCTTAGATTCATAGCTTCATTAAACACTAAAAGTCATGGACTTAATAAAGATACTGAATTTATGACTTGTTACAATGGGGCTATAACCCATTAACCCTCCTGTGTACTGTGACTGGAGAGTTGTTAACTGCCCACTTCACCTTGGATGGTCTCTACATTCACATTGAATGGTCTCTACAACATGTTAATGCCTAATGCTAAATGATCTGTTCCACTTTGTACTGAGCTGTGTCAGCAAGTATCTTTCCCAGGCTTGAAGAAAAGCTCTGTCCGCATGGATGCTTGTCTCTTTAACCAGCAAAAGTTGGTCCAGTAAAATAGATTTACAGTACTCACCTTGTCTCCCTAATATCCTAAGACCTACCCAGCTAAAATAACCCTGAAAGCCCTAAATTCTTTACTCAGAAGTGCTTTTTATTTTTTTCATTTATATCTGTTGACAATGAAATACAGGTGATGATCAGCATATTCATTTAAATACGAGTGTGCTTATACACATATTAACATGCTGAGAGAAAATTCTGTGTGCGTATCTCACTTCAATCTGTAACATAGGACATGAAGTGTATGCCAATAGCCAGGACATACCATTGTAGGTTAAAATAATACAGTATGCAAATATGGCACAGTATACAGGTGCGATTCTTTGTTACTTCCGTGAGACGATAAGATTTGTCAGTCTTGTGCGGTGTTCACTAGCTACTTAGACATTAGCTGGAGCAAAATGTTTAACTAGGTGGTGCTAGGAAGAGCTTAATCATGTAGAGAATTCACTTTTTATTAGAGTTGCAAGATTATTCACAATTACCAAGTTTCCTTTCCATATGAAACAAAAAATGTGTGAAACTGTAATGCTGCTTTCCAATAACAGTGTAAATACAGCATTTGTTTTATAACATACAGTAGACCAGTTGGCTGATAACAGCTAGTGTCCCAAACTAGCCCATATTTAGTTATGCTTTTTAGTATGGTAGCCAAATTTAATTGTGATTATAGCTTTTTTGCCTGTATGATTGCATTTAGCTCTAGAATCTTTTTTTTTTTTAATTTTTAAGAATTGTACCACAAACGATCTATTGCAAACTCTGTGTGCAATTTTAGAAATTAAAACAATTAAACTTGTAACTTTATTTATAAATGGTTTGAGGTGGCATAACACGTCTATTATGCTCCACTGTCCATCGCATTACATGACACAGCAAATATTCAATATTCCATTCTATAGAAGCTCATTAGATGTTTTGTCTAACGAGAAGCAAAGTTGCTTTAGCTGAATTTTTGTGTCTGATCTTCAGTCAGAGAGGTGCCCTGATCTTGACCTTTTCTGTGTGTATGATTATGTGGAGTCAGCAGTTTTCTTTCACTACGGGAACGTTTAGGGTGTTCCCTCCAAAAGATTCAGTCAGAAAAGTTCAGAAAACTTTACCAATGTTCTATTTTAGCCTGTGGGTGCAAGACTAATATTGGATTATTGCAGCATTATGGACAAGTTTTGTGCATCTAGGCAGAAACAGAAGTTGGTTTGGTTTGTATTGTTTTTAAGGGGGAACAGAACAATAGATAGTTTCTGTAGTTCTTTTTAGTTTTATTCTAGCTAACATTAATGTAGGCAAACATACTCTGGTTTGTATAATGACTGGTATCTTTGATACTAGAGTGTATTTATTTATGCTGGAAACCAGTTACAAAGAAAGGAATCATATCATAGGTTTACATTTTCAATCTCAAATTTAATATTTGCCTTTTAAACTCTTTCTAAAATGTATAGCTGAAACACAACTTAATTGCATTCTTTTTTTTTTTTTTTAAGCGTCTTCTGTAATTCCCATCTTTAAAAATAGTCTGATAGATCAGTTTGGTATTAGTTGAATAATTCTCTAGGAAGGAAAATATCAAAATCAAGGGAGTTTAACTGTGTGTCTGAAGCAGGCCAAAATGCACTTTTAAATTATGGGCCCTAGGTTGAATCTACAAAATTAAGTCCATTAGCTGAATTGTGTATCTCAATGACTTAAAAATCTGGGGCCCAATACTCAGCTGGTGTACTCTGTCGTACTTCCATGCTTACGAGTCAACCCTCCCTGTAGATAACTCTGGGAAATTAACATGTCATAGAGGTGTTTCCAAGTGCACATACACTGGTGTGAGGATGGGTATCCGGTGCTTCTTTTTGCTGTTATGCAGGCGTATGAAGTACTAGCACTTTTTTTTTGCTGGTGCCACTGCCAGGGGTGGCGGGTGTCAGCAAGGGAGAGTACTGGTGCCATTTATTTATTTATTTATTTATTAACATAAAAGCACTGGTTATAGCACTTTTCATGAACTTCCTTTACTAACAAGTGCAACTGAACTAGTTGCAATAATCAGAGTGCATGGCAGAATACAAGCTTAGTGAACCTTTACCTCAAGAACATCTGTCTCCAAATTTTAAAATCTTTAGAAGAAACAATTGCAATGTATCAAATCTATAAATGCTAGGAAGCTAATGTAAGTATTTAATGAAAGATGTCTTTGGACTTCAAGATCAATAAAAAGGAAAACATTTTAATTGATTATTTCTTGTAAACATAGGATAGTCAATGTAAATGTCCATAAATTTTTGTTTTAATAATATGAGCAAGTTAAGTGTTGGATCTTCTGTCTTGTTGGGATGTTGGTTTGGTGATCAGTATTCATGTTCTATGAAGACTTGCATGTTATGAGTAGTTCTTCAATTCTTCCAGTGTGTTATTGCCAACAGCAATCTTGATTTCAAAGGAGGCTGGATGCCCATTCTCCCAGCTGGACTGGACTACAACTAGATGGTCATTTTACCCAAAGGAAGTTGTGTGGTTTTGGGGGGTGAAGAATGGTTGCCACAATCCACTTCAGTCTCTGTGCATACTATACTTCATAGGATCCTTATGTTAATTAGAGATGCTACAAATATTAGTCACTGTTTTTCAGAAAAGAACGAAATGATAATGAAGACCCATTAGCCATCAAACTGTGAGAAAAATCAAAGTCTGTATCAGGTACCTAGTAATGTGGAATGTTGTTTCCTTCTCTAAATTGTTGAGCACCATCAACTCCCGCTGGCTTTTTCATCCTTGGCTTTCCATTGATTCATTTTCTGTTCTGTCTTTCCTGTTGTTCAGCATGTGGACAGATGAGAAACTAGAATGTCACTGCATTGTTTTATACATTTAGATAGGTCAGTTACACATGTGTAATTGACATTTCTTTTTAAAGCTCTTTCATTAATGGTGGACATGGAATTTTGGGACTTTCCCTTTTAATTTTAGAAAATTTTAAATTAGATTATCTAAGGAGAAGCCAAAAGTGCGTACAATTTTTTTAATTGAGTAACTGCATTGAATCATGTGGGTATTACCTACCTTAAAATATCTGTTAGTTGGCAGTCCGAAGGTGTATGTGGTAAGACATTAGCAGAATAATTAGAAATGCCTTTGCAACCACTAAAATATTAGTATCATCTATTGTAACTATTTAAGCACACCATTATCTTAGTTTGAAAACATCTTTGGAAGCTGAAGGCGGATAAATTCAGACTAGAATGAGGCACAAATCTCTAACTAGCCTAGGGATGTCGTGCATTCTCCATTGCTTGCAGTTGTGAGTCAGGACTGGATGTCTTTCTGAAAGAGATAACAGTAGCTCAAACAGAAGACAGGAGGTTTGATGCAGAAATTATTGGGTGAGCATCTTTGGAGGATGCTATGATAAAGATCATTCTAGATGATCATTATGGTCCCTTCGGCCCTTAGACTATGAGTAATTTCATTATTATTGGTAAAAGATCAAACAAATATGATTGTATGCATAACATTAAAAGTAAATGAAAATAATTTGCTGCTGAAAATACTTTCTGAAAGTTCAGAGGAATGCAAGATGAAGAACAAAGGGTGCAAAATTAATGAAGAAATAGCATAACTTCTAAATTAATTAAAAGATAGTCTAAAAATTCTAGATGCTCTTTCTAGAAATGCAAACAAAACTACTTCATACAGTATGTACATCCCTTCCTAGGTAAGTTATTCCTTTAGGAGACCTGTTGCAGTCGTACTTAATACAGCATATCTGGTATCCAACTTTATTTAGGAAAACATTTTCTTTAAGTACTATTTTTTTTCAGTCCCCTAAAACAGGTTTCCTTGTACATAATACACTCTAATTTACAAAACAGCTACTGTCTATTTGAAGTTCCAGAGGGTCAGCTGTGTTAGTCTAGTAAAGTAAGAAAAGCAAGGAGTCTTGTGGCACTTAAAGACTAACAGATTTATTTTCGCATGCACTTTCGTGGGAGAATATCCCACTTCGTCAGACGCTTTGAAGAGGGAGTTACTTTTTTTTTTTTTTTTTTGGTCTATTTGAAGTAATCCATAGTATTTCATGAAAACAAGTGTGCCTTATTAAGCTCATTTTCCTACAGCACAAAGCCCATGCTATTTTATATTCTTGGAACTCTTAGGAGCTAATTTTATGTTTGTACAGTGAAAGATCACTTGGTAGTCGTGAGAATTTTGATATGAATGTGTTGAATAACACTTCAATAGGTGCTATATTGTATTTCACCTTTAAAACACACATTTGTGCACTTGCACAACAAATGTTTGCTTAGATATTAAGATAGAGAAGTATGAAGGTCACATTTTAGTAGTTATGGAGGAGTCTTTATAAATGTAGTGGAACAAGATTCCCTGTATTTTATTTCACCAGAGGTACATAATGGCCACAGTAAATGGTAGCATATTAACTGCACTTGGTTCATTTTCACTTGCATTTAACAATGCATTTGTATGATAAACCACAGACCAATCCTTTAAATATCACTCCTGTTATAACACTCCAGATATTATCAGTGAATCTCCAAGGCCTGTGCATTCACAATTATATTACTGTCTGTATGAGTGAATTCTTGATATTATCAGCTCCGCTTAGTGTCATAGTGCTTTGAAGATCTTTGATGGGACATTAAAATACAGTAATTTGGCTGGCTTAATGTATAATGGAAAATGTGTTATTGCCTACAGACCAAACTTAAATCATTGCAATAATTCTAATTCCAGCTGCAACTTGTTCCACACTGTAAAATATTTTCTGTCACACAATATATGAAACTGCTGTGTCTGGTTGGATTTTATAAACTATTGTTATATGATAGCATACCTGATCATTGTCAGTTTCATAGAGGATATAATTTCATTTATTGGACCCTATTAGATAACTACATTGAGTACTGGCCTGTGGCAGCTCCCACTGAATTCAACAGGAGCAAGAATGGCTTTGTAAATAATCCTTTGATTAGTAAAATAATGCACCAAATTGTAAGGTGAAATCTTGCATTCAGAATGCATTTGGGCAGTGGAAGCTTTGCTTTGGTTAAGTTCAAGTCACAGACTCAGAATTTGGACCTGAAGGCTACATTGCGTCATGAATTTTTAAGCATTACTTTTATTGGAATGAAAAAAAAATAGATAACCAATGTGGCTAGAGAATTTAAATTACTTACCTGTTTTCTTAGGGGCTAGATTGTCCCTGTTGTGGTGGTTGTGGGGGTGAATAATTGTTAGAATCTTCTTGGAGAGCTTCTCCCACATTGTTCTGTTGGGGGGGAGGTAAGGTTGCCTCCCCTGCCTTGTCTCCCGCAAAAGGAGTGAACTGTAAAGCGTGCCACTAAACGCCATTGATTCCTGGGAAAGGAGAGCCATCAGCATGGAGACCATGTGCCTCTGATTACCTGTGGTTCTGGCTACCCTTAGGATCTTCTCTTTTTAAAGAAGATCCATGCCATAAAGGAGAGGATCTATGGGAAAAATGTTGGGGCTGTGCTGTGTTTCCCAGGGATCTGCAGGTGGCCTTGACATAGCCACTTCCCATCTTTCTCTTAAGCCAGTTCCAGCCAAGAGCAGTCTGAGGAAAGGGAGGCAACTATCTCTGCCACATAGAATGGGCAACCTCCATACATGGAGGAGATCCTCTTGGTGGACAATGAAGGGACCATCTGACTCTTAGTGGAATAGTGGGATTCCTGAGACTAAGAAAATGTTTGTGTTTGGTTTTGGCACGGCCTCTTTCTCACCTGACTATGATCTTGACAACTAAATCTGTGCTCTTAACACAACAACTCAGCAGCTTCAGGTCAGCGTTTTTAAGCTGATGGTTAGCATAACCTCTCTCTGGTGGCTGTCTTCAGCCTCTGACCAACTCCTCAGTGCTACAAATGTAATAATATTATTGTATAACTGAAGATTTTATTTTCTTACAGTTACTATATTTTCCTGTCAAAGTGATTTAAAGGAAATGTTACTGCCTTTATTAACCAGAGGGCTGTTTCTATGAAAACATCTTTTCACTGTCAAGTTGTCTTAACGTTACAGGGCTTTTTACATAGGGGTAGGACTATCTATTCTACAAATGATTCCGAAAAAGAGAATATCCTATTTACATAGATGTATACTGACCTGAATAGAATAGAAACGTAGGGTTGGAAGGGACTTCACGAGATCATCGAATCCAACCCCCTGGGGCTTGAACCCAGGACCTTCTGCGTACTAAGCAGAGGTGCTAGATGTTTGCAGGGAAACATAATACTGATGTTTAGAAACTATCATTGTTATTTTTGAAACTACATTAGTAACCAGCCAATCCAGAGCCCCCTTAAAATGGGGATCTAGACTAGCAGCATAATGCTGTCAAGCTGAGGATGTCATTTGGTAGCTTTTAACTCACCACAGTCCTTTCTGATGCAGTTTCAGGGTAGAAAGCACTATGAAAGGAGTACATCTATGTCTGTTTCTGCATACCACTTCTGATTTGTGCAAGCAAGATAGACCCTGCCAGGCTCCACAAAAAAGCCATATTTACCAAAGGCTGTTCAGCAAGGACCTTTAAGGGTTTGGAGCAAATGGAATAAGGATGGATCTGAATTTGCTAAAGCAGATTCTTCCCTTGGGAAGATCAGGCCTCATCCATTACACTTCCTTAAATTGCAGTCAGGTTTTGGTTGTTTTGACTATAACATATACAGGTAAGTAAACACTTAAGGGCTGAGTTCAGAGGTGATGTAACTTCTGGTGGAAGCTTGCATATCGCTAAGGAGGGATGTGAGTTACTTATCAAGGAATGCAAAGGGAGTGTTATGGCAGACAATGCAACTGAACTTTTTTTGTGGAGAGGAAGTTCTCTGGTTAAGGCTCTGGATTGAGACTCAGGAGATCTGAGTTCAGTTTCTGATGCTGCCACAAAATTCCAGTGTAGGTTTTAGAAAGTCAGTTAATTGCTGTGTACCTCAGTTCTCCATCTGTAGAAGGGATAGTAATACATCCTCACTTCTACATTTTGTCTGTCTTGCCTGTTTAAATTGTAAATTTTTTAGAGGAGATACTTCCTCTGCCAACTGCAACGCATCCCAACCTTGGTAATGTCTTCCATAATTGATAGTGTTTACTGTTCTGTTTTTCTCAGTTTTATTCATTTCAAAAAAATTCTTAGACTACTTTGGTGTTTATTTTCCAAACTTTAAAAATTGGGTTAAACATAACAGAAAAAAGGGGAGGGGAAGAGACAGAAAAAAGAAAAATGGAAAAGGTCTTTCATAATTTACACATTTTACTATAGTATAATTGAAACTTCTTCTTTAATGTACAAAGGTATGCTTTGTCTCTCTGCTAGTAGTTTTTCCAGAGTTCTACTTTGCATGTGTTTGCATAATTTTCTTCAAAGTATCTTCACCTCATGTTGAGCCTCTTGTTTTCTTGGAGGTAGAGCAACTCTGGAAATAAGTGCTCCAAAACAGTAGATCCAGAAGGTACACTCGGAGCTTGCTGTGCCATATAGCTGAAGTTGGGACATATGTGGTGATTGATTGAAAGCCAGTACACCCAATTTCACACTGGTTAGGCATGTTCATGTTATTAGTAAATTCCCCTTTCAGATTTGAAGTTTCATCTTTAGTGGCAAATGATTGAAACACTCTGACATAACAGTTGTAGTCTGCTGCAAAGTGCACATTGAGGAAAGGATGCAACATTTGGATGATATTCCAAAAAGAATTTTCTGCGCCAAATACTTGAGGGTTCAGATTATGGGTCATAGTTGTCACCCATTTCTCACTGAGCATTTTGTTCAAGATTTTGAACACTTTTTTGGTTTGCCTCATGTTCCAGGGTTACAAAGATTTCCAGAAAGAGCTAGGTTTTCTTGCCATATATTTCTCCAGTAGCTTTTGTGCTCACTTCAGCTAAGATTTTCTTTATTAGAATCTGGTAGAAAAAAATCTGTATTGGCAAACAAGTTGGCAGTAGTTGGAGAAAACTCCAGTCTGATTTTTGTGTGCATGTGTGCACATGTGAGTGTATCTGAGAGAGAAAGACACGGTGATTCCAAGTTTTCAACAATGAACATTACCTTGGTATGCAAAATCTGGCTGTCATTTTGGTCATTTTCCAGTTTCTTCAGAGTTTCTGCTTTAGAGTCAACAAACTCGAGATGGTCTCCAGGACTCATTAGCACAGTCCATGTGCTGTTGACATGACAGACAATGATACAAGCTCATCCACTGATCTGACATGACAGGGATAGGTAGTTGCTAGTCAGCTCTCTACTCCTTTCATACTAAGGCCTGTTCTGCACTGTTGGCAAAATTTGGCAGCAGTATATGGAAGTTATGCAAGCTATATAATGTAGCTTGCATAACTCTGGTTGACTTCATAACCCCCCTTTTAGTGCACTGTCTTCATTGTGCTGTGTCAATGAGGAATGTGTTCCCATCGGCGCAGTGCTATGCCACTTGATGGCCTGGTTGTATTAATTTTAATATCCAGATCAACTGAGCGTGTCTTTACTGACCTTTCAGTCAATCCGGATGAATCAGTATGATGGCCGCTTTTAGAGTAGACACATCCTCTGTGAAACAAAGCCTGTAACTTGTTTGAAAATGGTCCTAAATCTGATGATGCACGATTTTGCGTCTGTCACTTCTTCTGTAGCCATAGTTGCTGACAGTGCAACATCAGTCAGTTGAGCAGGACAGGAAATGTGTAGCAGCTCTGGTTTCTGATTGATTTTAATCTCCTGTGTAAAGTTAGCCATGTGGGAAGCAGAATCAGTGTTAGCTGTGGTGACATTTTCTCAAGTTAGTTGGCACATCTCAACTGAAATGCCAGTTATTTCTGTGCCAACAGAATGGGTGAGAGTAGAGGGGGTGAATGTTACATCAGCACAAAGTGGTGTGCATATTTTTGCTTTGAAATCCAAAAAAAAAGAGAAACAAAAGGCCAGCAATTGGATGGTCCAAAGCATCAGGATACTTGTCAAAAATCTAGACACTAGATTTCCATTAACTGGTTCCATTGGTTTAGCTAACAATGCATCAGCATTTTCTTTGAGGTACTTAAGAGAGAGGATGCAATTTAGTTACAGGGCTCAGAGATTCCATGACTTTACTGAACCTCTATGACTGCTTTGCCTGTGGAGAGGAACGTGTGCCCTACCTCACCACCCTCGGCTGCAGCTGGAGTCAGGGCTGTACACACCACACCTCCCTTCATAGCAGGGCTCAGGCTGTCACTCTCCCCTAATGGGGCTTTAGTTGTCATTCCTGCCCCACTCTGCTCAGCCCTCCCATCCCTGTTATTTTTAATAAAAGTCACGGGCAGGTGAAAGCTCCTGTGAATTTTTGTTTATTGCCCATGCCCTTTATTAAAAATAACCACGACAAAATCTTAATTTTGTGTTATGGGTACAGTACTGTTGCAATAAGTAGGACCTTCTGCAATTAGTAGTGGGTGTCCAGTGAAAGAAGGGCCATGCATCAGTTCATTGATGTTGTGTCCTCTCATTCATTAATGTGCTGGTGAAAACTCCTGAAACTGACTGTTTTTAATCCCAAAGCTAACTCTCTTCTTTAAGCTGCTTGTGCTGCTTGCTTTAGACATGCTGCTTTATTACATCAGCATGAACTCTGACCTCTATGATGTTGTAATGCAGAACACTGTATATAAATAATAATCCACAGGAGAATGTCAAACTAGAAGGGCCTATGTTATCCTACTGCCTTTGTATAGCATCTTATTGTTCTTCCTGCTATACCACTTCCTGCTGTCGTTCAATGACCAACTTGTGTTATTTATACCACTCCATGGGGTAATTTATACATACCCTTATGGATTTGGCCCTTATGCTATAAAATCAGGATACAGATTAGGTATCCTGAGCAATTTAGGAGACATTTGGTGAGGCAAATGTCAAAGGATCAGAAGATGGTGAACATTGCTTTGAGATGACAAACCCATTGTTGTTGTTTCATAGTATTTCATCACAGGGCAGGTAAATGGGCAGTCCCAAATGCTCCTGAGACAATGAGAAGGATTTGGGTATTGAACTAAAGCCAGAGCAATATGTATGGAAAGATCAGGGTAGTGTTCAATAACTGTGCAATAGATATTCTGTTCCAGGGTGTTTTAGTTGTCTTTTGGCACAGTGATCAAATTAATAATAGTAATAGAGCTTTGTGGTAGAAACTTTCTTCCTGTGTGTATGCAGTACAGCAGTACAAACAACAAATAATGATTAGTATGAAAATCTGATGCAAATTGTTCAGCAGAAAAAAAAGCACTTTCCTGCCAAGTCTGATACATGGTGCTTTGTATAAAAAGGCATGAGCAAATGAGATATGAGGATTCTTAACCTAGCTTACTACATTCACATCGATCCCATGGACAGGAGAACAAAGCTTTCCCCGTGAAGTCTACAAGGAAGATTCTGGGAAGTAGAAATTGGTGATTTGGTCTAAATTGTAACCAGGTACGGAGTAATTTAAAGGAAGTAGATGTAAGGGGTGGGATGGGAGTAAGACCCTGGCTTGTGAAGCTGCGTTTACAGCAATCTGTGTTAACAGCTCCCAGAGCTGACAGCAGTGAAGGCAGTTAGAGCTGCAGACTGCTTCTGTTTTAGGGGTACTGAGAACTCCTCCCTTGCCCATGGCAAGATATATACAACACAAAGAGTGTCCCTGGCCCGAAGTATTTATAAACTAACCAACCCAGTCCTACAAACAGTTGCATATCTGCATAATTTTAGGCCTGTGAATATTTCCACTGTAGTCAACATGAATGCTCATGTGTGAAGTTAAACAGTTGCATAACTGTTTGTAATACTGGGGCCTAAAGAATAGATTCAGTACTAAAGGAAGTCGCACATAAAGTTAGATCCTCCCAAATGGTAATTTAGCAGTGATTCCACTTATGTTCAGTCTCCAGTATGCTTGTTGTTTAAGCAAACAAAACTGTTGTATGCTGTGTAAGGTATGAGGAAAGCAGAGCAAAAATTTGTTTTTATATTGTTGCTTGTTCAGGAAGTGGGTTTTAATTTACCAGTGTTTTTAAGGAGAAAACATTTTGTGGACAGATCTATTTTAACACATTGTGTGTGGCTTTAAAAAAAAATTCAGCTTGCTCTGGTGCCAAGAATTGCTGCAATATTTAAGAAGAGGCTGTTGAGTAAGATGTAGTATTTGAGGGCAAAACACAAGGCCATTACTTAGTGATATAAACTTGAGAATTTGGAAACAAGTAAGATACATTTTTTCTCAAGGAGGAAGTTTAAGAATTTTCATCTTTAGTGTCAGGTGTATTCTAGTTTGTGCCCAGTCATAGCTAAGAATGAACCATATAAATTATGACTATAAAATATTTTCAGTTGCCTTGATACACAACATTCTCATTAGTGATTTTAACTAAATCACAGTAATTTAGCATGATCGACCGGCCATAGAGGAGTTTCCATTTTGCTCTTTTTAGAACAATGATAGTGTGACATCACTCATTATCATTTGCATTTGGTAGATTTTGTTGTTTGAAGCCTGCTAGAAGTGAATATGGGCAAAGTACCTTTCCTTCTTCTGGGCATTTCAGGGGGAGCTTGTGTGTGTACTGGAGGCTTGGTCTTTTGAACAAATGGAGAAGATATTTGAATCTGGAAGTATTCCTACTCTCTTGTGTGATTGGGATGATTTTTTTTTTTTTTTTTTTTTTTTTTTTACCCCTTCATTTTGAGTGGAAGGTTGTTCCTGTTGAGAGAGAACAGCATAGCCATCACGTATGGTTAAACCTAATTGGTTTTCTTAGCTGGAATATTAAGATTGAATCCTGGAGTGTGTTAGCAGTGTAGCCAGGATCACGCATGGCAGTATGTGCTTAACTTTGAGGGTTAAGTAGTCCCATTCATTTTGATATGGAATTGTGGTCCTCACTTGGAATAGGAAATTAACTTCTCACTAGCTGCAGTTGTGGATCCAGAAGTTCAGACTGACAAGGGACATGCCATCAGGAGAATCTGGTTCCTGACACAAAACAATTAGTCCTTGTTTGGAGAGGGCTGTTTTTGGTTGAAGTGGGCCAGATGTATTCATTTGTGATTGTTATGCTGGTGTAACAAATAAGGCATTATAACCAGTGTCATTTTGTACTTTCTGGTATTGCTGCTTTAACTGTTTTCAAAAGATGGGTTATGGAAACCTCTTTGAGTGGCAATCTATGGTTAGGATTTATGTTTGTTTGACACTCACTTTATTTAAACAATGATTGTGATGGAAATAGTTTTAATCAACGTAACTGCAGGCTTGGCAATCTGTATCTACTACTTGAGTTACACATTTCACAGAATCTTAATCCTTCTCTTCATGGCAGTGCTATTGTTTGTTTGTATTTCATTGCGTATTTGATGGAGGGAGAGAGCTATTGTTTTTTTAGAGGGCAGCTGGAAATATAAAATGGAATCTCTTGAATTCCAGGAACTGTACATTTCGCAATTGTTTTGTACTGTGTGACACTTCAGTATGTAGGGATTTTTATTTGGCCATGTGTTCAAATCAAAATAGACCTTCCCACCTCTCATGCTTTTATCATCAATGTTTTGAAGATTAGCCTCTGAACTAAATAGAAAATGTCTTCCCTTCATTATACTACTAGGTAATTGCCATTTGCAGAATTGGGAGCAAATAATCATTCTTTATTCAAGCAAAACTCGCATGGACTTCAGCCAGTGGTTTTTCTTGAGTAAGGGCTGGAGGATTTGGTCCTTAAAAAGGAAATTATTCATTCTCTGTATTGAAGCACCTGCTCACACTGTATGATGGAGTGAGTGGTCATATTTTCCTCCATGAAACATCCTCGTGCAATGGTCTTTCCAAAGTACTAGAGAAAGAAGGAAGCCAGGATATCCAAGTATTACTTTCAGAGAGACTCTTTAGGTAGACTACACCTAGAGAGGGATGTGGGGGCAGAAGAAGGGAACTATTGCCAAGAGATTTCCTTTGTTGGCCACTTACTGTAGCTAAAATTATAGGGAGCAGAAGTAATAGTGGTCTGTTTAGGACAGCCATGAAAATAAGCCCTTTTGTTGTTTCTATTTAATACTGAATGAAAATACTTTCCAAATTTAAAAAACAAGTTAAAACCTGACAAACCCCACCCCACCCCAAACCTGAGTTTATCTGTATCCCGTCAGGTACATGATGTCCTGGAGCCTAGCCCACTGGCAAAAACATGTGGAGTGTTATCCTTTGCGACACTGGGAATGTTCTCTGCTGAATTTGGCGCCAATGACCAAGGTTTGCTTGTTAGCTGAAGTTCACACAGACTTCTTGCCAGGTCTGCCCAGAATACTGTCTCCTCTAGCTTCCTGTGGTCTTGCATAATGTTTCCTTGCTTCTTGTGTAACTGTGCACTTGGTCTGGTCACTGCCCAGTTCATTTTAAAGGCCTGAGGAGAGAGATTAATATGAGGAAAAATTAATACAACTGGAACTTTTCAACTTGGAAGAAAGACAGATAAGGAGGGATGTGATAGAGGTCTATAAAATCATGACCGGTAGGGAGAACATAAATAAGGAAGTGTTATTTACTCCTCCTAATGCAAGCGTTAGGGAGTCGCCAAATTAAATTAATAGACAGCGGGATTAAAATGAACAAAAGGAAGTATTTCTTCTCATAATGCACAATCAACCTGTGAAACTCTTTGCCAGAGGTTATTGTGAAGGCCTAGATCATTGGTTTGCAAACTTAGAGTTGAGACCTGGTAACGGGTCACAGACTCTCAGGTACTGTGTTGTAGTGCCCTCTGCTACCACTGCCAAAAGACTGGAATACATTGCTCAAAGATGTAACTGTTGGGTCATGGGCTTCTATGTTTTTTTTTTTTTCTTACCTAGGTCCTGAAAAAAAGTTTGAAAACCACTGGCCTAGACTATGTCGGGGTTCATGAAAGAACTAGATAAGTTCATGGAGGATTGGTCCATCCACGGCTATTAGCCAGGTTGGGCATGGCTGCAGAGTCATGCTTCAAAGTCTCCCTAGCCTTCATTTGCTGGAAGCTGGCAGTAGGTGACTAGTGATGACTCATTTATTGATTGCCTGTTCTGTTCATTCCCTTTGAAGCACCTGATGTTGGCTGCTTTCAGAAGAGAGGATTTACTGGACTAGTTGCACCATTGGTCTGACCCACTATGGCTGTTATGTTCATATTTTCTGATCCTGCTAACATGTATGTCAGTAGTTTCAGGAAGGAGATGTAAATATTGAAGTTGGGAGTTGTTAACCAGAAAGTGTTAGCACAGTCTAAACATGTCTGCCATTGGGATCTCTAGAGTTTAGCCTTACAGAAGGTTGGCTTAAACCAACTTGTTAGTTGCCAATAACTGCTTAAGAAAAATATTTGTGCTCACTTCATTAGCTGCTTTTTATTACGGTATATCTGTGCCTTTCTAGAAGAGAAGGACGGACTGGCAAGTGTGAAGACTGAGAACTTGCTCCTAATGGTGCTTAAACTTGT
The DNA here is from genome assembly GCA_007922195.1 of Podocnemis expansa. Lineage (NCBI taxonomy): Eukaryota > Metazoa > Chordata > Testudines > Podocnemididae > Podocnemis > Podocnemis expansa. The sequence continues at coordinate 22,998,062 of ML682004.1, read as the reverse complement.
ATCAAATATGGGAAACAAAATGGTAATTTAAAAAAAAGGAGGGAGGGATTTTTGCCCTTATTTTCTTATCTTTATTTCTATCTTCCAGAATAGGGGTAGTGCTCTTATGATCACTTAATGACAGTTCACACTGTGGGTAGAACCGGTGAAAACCGTTTTGGGGTGCCATAAGCTTGACTTGAAAGTATCCTTCATTTTTTCTGGATTACACTTTATGTAATGCTTTTGGCAAGTTGATTATGTGGCAGAATAGTCTGAAAGTTAGCAGAAGAGGATGGAGAGAAATGGACAGAGTGATTTAAATTTAAATTGGACTGCTTTTAGTACAATATTTTAAAAAGAGCAACTTGTTTGTCAAGCGTGTGTGTGGTAGAGTGGACACCGTTTTTTATGGTTTTCATATGGAACTTTATGGTGAATATATATTGTACTGGGGTATGACCTGTTACTTTATCACTGGAAGTTTTTTTTTTGGTCTGATTTTTATTGTTTTTACTTAAAACTCAGATTGACTAATATGGAGTAGGGCTATCATCACTGAAGAAACCTAAGGCTATGTCTACATTTAAGAAGTTGGTTGAAATTAACTTAGTTTGAATTAATTAATTCGAACTAACATGTCCTCACTAGAAACCCAAGTCGAACTAGCATGTCCATGGACAGGACTTGCGAGTTGGATTTAGGAGGGGGAACCATGGAAAATGTGGCAACATGGCCCCTGAGAAGGGCCATGTCCCAACCCAATGCATAGAAAGAGGAAGGCACCCTGAGATGAAGAAAGTCAAACTGCGTTAATTTGAACTAATGCTTAGTTTGAATGAATGCAGCTTCATTGGGTTAATTAGAACTAATAAGCTCAAATTAACTGTTAGTTGAAGTTAAGCGACGTTTTATAACTTCAAAGTAAGCTTTCCTTACTTTGAAGTAAGTAATTCCTTATTCAGGAGGAGATTGGGGATAGTGGGGAGAAGTGGCAGCATGGTTGGGGATGGTGGGGAGAAGCGGTGGCGTGGTTGGGATTTAAAAAAAACTTGCTGCTAGCCTGCAGTCTTCTACATCAAGCAACAGCTAAGTTTACTGTATAGGCCTGGTTTTTGTGGTAACCTTAAGTAATTATTAAAATCTGACATTAGTAGGATCAATATTTGCCCTCTTTTTTACATTAAAATTAAAGTGTGCAATTAATTTTAAACGTGGTAATTTTGGAGTAGGTAAAAGTATATGGCTGTATGCCTCACTGCTGCTCTCAAAGGTTTAATAATCAACTTGTGTGGCTCTTGAGTTCCATAACTTTGGCCACCCCTGTTAGCAGTTTATATGTCAGACCACAATTTTACACTATTTAAAAACTTTTGATATATAAATACCTTTGCACATAATTAGTAAACTGTCAGGTAATTATTGTTAAAAATGGGCAGGCATCTGAAATGAATTTTACTATCATCCCTTTTCTAAAATTTCTTGCAAAATTGCTATTCACATTCTTGACAGCTGAATTCCTGATTTGATTTTTAAAAGACCAAATAATAAAGGTTACAATATACCAGTTTTAGTATGTTTTAAATATACCCAGTAGACTTACTAGTACTTTTGTTACGGATTTCAGAATTTACATGATCATATGTAATCTTTCTGTTAAAATGTCTGCTGGAATCCCCACCTTTATTCATTTTAAATAATGTATATGTTTACAGGTTAATATGAGACTAAGTAAGTTCTTCATGGATGCCAGTTGAAAGTCATTTAAAAGGAACTAGTTTTTTGAAAGCAAGGATTTCAAACTATATATCCATGCTATTTTGATTAGAGTCTAGTTGTTACCAGAAATGTTGAAAGTTCCAAAGGTGCAGCTATGTTAGTCTAGTTCAGCAAAACAAGCAAGGAGTCCTGTGGCACTTAAAGACTAACAAATTTATTTATCGCATGAGCATTCGTTGGAGCAAATCCCACCTCATCAGATGCTTTACTCATTCAGCTGGTCATCCACCAACGTGATTTATGCCATCATGTGCCAGAAATGCCCCCACACCTTACACATTGGACAAACAGGGCAATCTCTGCACAAAAGAATAAATGAGCACAAAAGTGACATCCAAAATCACAACATTCAAAAACCAGTTGCTGAGCACTTCAGTCTTCCTAATCACTCTGTTGATTGATTGTTAATAACTGTGCTCAAGCAAGTCAGTAAGACATAAAGACCTTAAAGAGAAACAGCAGAATTGGAACTGAGCGGCAGATTCATTTGTGTGAAAGCAGGATTAAATCGTGGCTATGGATTCTTGTCCCATTACAAAAGGTGATTTGACTTCATCTTCCTTTATATCAGGGGTCTCAAACTCAAATCACCGCGAGGGCTGCATGAGGACTAGTATGTTAGCCCGAGGGCCACACTATTGAAACCTTTCCATACAATGCTATTGCAAATATTGGTAACAACAGCATTGCTGTGGGCCACAGGAAATAGCTTTAGGGCTGCATGTGGCCTATGGGCTGTGTGTTTGAGACCCCTGCTTTATATACTGTTTCTGTGTGTTTTGAATCTAACAACTGCTTTGATTTGCTGTTCCAGTATGACCCGATCCTATGACTGACACTTCTCTGCATTTATTTTCCTTCCATTTTGTAAGCTTCCCCCACATCTTCAAAGTGTCTGAAGTGGGATGTTCTCCCACAAAAGCTCATGCAGTAAATAAATTTGTTGGTCTTTAAGTGCCACAGGACTCCATACTTGTTGGAAGTGTAACAGAAATACCATTCAAACTTTTTGGCTGCATCTGGCATGACATTTTGAAGTGTTTTCCATGCAAATCCATGTTTTGCTATCAACTTTTAAAATTCTTCTGCACTTTTGTTGGAAGGGTGCAGAAGATGTGCTAGAGCACCCCCCACTGAGCCACTTGGGCATTGTGAATGGTCCAGAAACCTGGCTTAACTAGGCACTTTCTGCAGGAGGAAACTCTTAGGTCTGATTGATGCTGAAAAGTTATATCAGCATAAAACTGTATTGTCGAGTGTGGGGAAAAATAACTGTGCAGGCCAAACGCTCAGCATGGATGCATTCATGTTGATGGAAGAAAGCTTCTGTCAACATAGCTAACTTCATTCAGGGAGGTGTGGTACCTACACCGTAGGCTGCATCTTCACTGTGGGGCTATGATGGTATAATTGTGCTGATGGGTATATGTTGGTATAGCACCTGTAGAGTAGATGTAGTCTTAGCTAATGTAAACACTATCTACTCCTGCGAGAGGAGTGAGCAAGGATATAGCCAGACTGTCCTTGCAGTCAGCTGATCTCTTGCTGCAGCAATAGTTCTTGGGGTTGTGGGCAAACAGCGCAAGATAGATTTTTACCTTGGGCAGGAGACTATGGCAGGGCAGCTTCAGGCTTAGGGCACTTGAAGATAGCTTAAAGTCCTTTCCCTCCTCCAGTTCAGCCAGACTAAAGAACATGGCCCAAGTGAAGTCTCCTTTAAATTGAATAAAAAGTGAGAACATATTTTAGAACATAAATATCAATCCATTTCCTTTCCAAATGTCTTATTTTCTACATTGTAAAAGTTGTTGGAGTGGTTTAAAAAAGATGAATCTTCAGAAAAGTCTTGAGTGTATAGTGTGGCTAAATCAATGTGAAACGACTAAAGAGGTATCAGTATGTCAAGCTGAGCTATTGGTTGATGGGCTCCAGTATGAGAACCATGATATAGAGAAATCTATAAACTCATTTGAACCAAAATGTAATTAAATAATTTGAAATAAACTTGCAAGCTATGTGTGCCTTTTTCTTTCAGATTTTTTTTTTTTAACACAAGATTTGAAAATGTTGGATACCCCTGATTCAGAGCATTGGACATTTTAGAGCTTCATCCCAAACAGCATAGCCAGGCAAAATTCCTGCTGAATTCAGTCAGATTGGGCTTGTACACATGTTTACTTTATACAGCTAAGTGCTTGTCAAAATACAGCACTTCTGCAAGTAATCTACTTTTGGACATAGGGAAACACCCTTTGTGGCTTATGTAAGGGAGTTTATATACCCATCTTAAATTCTGTGCGGATTCTTGTAAAGAACTGTGATCTCAGATCACCACATGTCCAATATCTTAAGTGGAAAGAGAGATACCTTTGAGGGATAGCAGCATCCGTCACTCCGCTGTTGGTGTTGTCTGATACTACTGTTCTACAAATGACATGGAAGGGCAGATACATGCTTTTAAGGTGCCTGTGCTCAAAGATAAGAGAAATGGGGAGTAGTCAGGACAGAATGTTTTTTAACGCACACAGCAGTTATTCACAATGGTGAAGTCCTTACTTACAGTACTCACTTTTTAACTCAACCTTCTTTCGGCAAACCTTCTGTATAAGCAAACAAGAGTTTGTCTGAGAAAAGATTAAATGAAAAATCATTAAGGACTCTAGAATTTGAACCATGCTCTGTGATGCATAAAATATTAAAACATGTTTAATGAACAAGAATAGTGTCGCCTGTTGGGCGAAGCAACATATTTAAGCCTTTTCAGACACAGTGAAAACCAAGCTTTCTGTCTATTGCAATTGTGATTTAATATGTTTTGTTACATGTGGCATGTAGCTAAGTGAAATGAAAGGCATGTCACATGGTTGGTTTATCAAATGATTCATCTCACAGCCAACTGGGATGTTGTAAGTGAAAGTTGAGCTTGTGGTACACCTTTAATTTCACAGAGAGGCATTTCATGTCACAAAGTACTGCAGCTTATGTAATCAGCTAGGATGGAGGGGAGTACGTGTGTAATTTTTATAATGTCAACAATACAGATATAAAGTTTTTCTTGTTCGGACATATTATTTTGAATATGATGTATAGAGTTGGCAGGCTTTTTTTTTCCTCCAGTAAATGTACAATTGTGCTGGATGCAGAGCACCTATGAGAGGTGTTAGAAGACCCTCTACTCCTACTGTGTATCATAGGAGGGAAAGGTGCTTAGTATCTAATTGGATAGGGCAAACTGATATTAATGAGAATTAATATGCTGGTTTGTGTTAAGTCTGGTTAAAAGTCTTGAAAGTCTAGCCAAGAAATATGGCTAATTTGAACAACTGAAATGAAGCACACTATAAAAGACATTTAAGAAGAGATACATTCATGGTGAGCAAACAGAACACTGACCATATTTGCCAAAGTGAAGATCTGGAAACAAAACCTGTAGAACTGCCCAGCCAAACAAAAATAAGTGGAATATGTTCTACTCATCTTTTGAGTCATTAGGGGCTGATATTGCAATTTTCTTTACTGTTCTTTTCTTTTTCTTCACAAAGCTCCAAATCAAACCCCAAAGTGCAGGTGGCTGGAGTCTTGCTAAAACTCCAAACAGAAAAGCAAATAATAGAAACATAGAAATGGTCACATTTTTGCAGTTCTGTTTCACCACTTTAAAGGAATAGTCATCACTCTTTCTTTTACCTCTAATAATTAAAAAAATTAAATCAGATGAAGTTTGTGTAAGACTAAACCCAAAAGTAAGTTTAATAAAAGAGCAGGAGAAATAAATATTTTAGAGCTTGGTTTTGGTCTCCTCACGCTGGGTGAAATTTGCTTGCATGAAGGGCCTGCAAGATGTCTGTGAATCGCTTAGATTCATTAAAGTAGGGCTCACTCAAGTAAAATGTAAGTAAGGGGTAGACTTCATGGGGACTCTCTTCTGGTGTGAATTTTATGCACTGAGGCTGTTTGTGGAACAGGTCTAACACCACTTGGGTGAGTGTTGACGGAACCGGATCCCTAGCAGCTAGACCTTCTGAATAACAACTTCAGCTCAACTGAATCACCCAGGCTGGCCTGGCAGTGGTTTTAATTTTAAAAAGGACTTGCTGTCACTTATTTTCATGAGTGAAATCTATAACCCAATCTTGCAAACTTGGCATAACCCTTCTGCAAGGGTCTGCACACTGTCCACTAGGGAGCTCTGCGCTGGCCAGGAGATGGGTGGGTGTATCTGTGACCCTTCTTTCACTTAGGTTGGGTTTATTTAGTCTCGAAAAGAGGAGACTGAGAGGGAACATAAGTTTTCAAACATGGTTGTTATGAGGAAGAGGGGAAAAAATTATTCTCCTTAACCACCTCTGGTAGGGTAAGAAGCAACAGGCTTAAATTACAGCAAGGGAGGTTTAGGTTGGACATTAGGAAAAAATTCCTAACTGTCAGGGTGATTAAGTTGCCTAGGCAGATTGTGGAATCTCCATCCCTGGAAGTTTTGAAGAGCAGGTTAGACAAGCACATGTCAGGGATGGTTTAAGAGGGTACATGGTCCTGCCATGAATGCAGGGACTTGACTTGATGACCTCTCATGGTTCGTTCCAGTTTCTATGATTCCTTTTCATCCCTTCCCATCTCCTTGGGGAGCACAGACTCTGTTTTTATGGGCTTGGGGTCTTGAATTTCCTTGATCCTTACGTAGGGCAGGAGGAAGATCCTAACATCAGTTTCTCCACCCCTTTCACAGGCATAAGCAGAAGGCACAATCAAGCCCTAAGGCTCTTATTTCACACAAGTGCGTGTACAAAGCCTACTTGAAATATAAACCTGTATTGACAAAATTCAGGCCCTGAGCCCTAGAGTGAATTGCACTGCAAGGGTTAAATCAAATCAATCACAAAATGCCCTTTGATTTCAATGGAAACAAAATTTGGCCCTGAGTACTACTTGTGCATGACAATCCCACCCTTATGCGTCTACTATTTTTGTGTGTGCAGTAAATTTATTGCCTAATAATTAATATGGACTCTAAAACAACAGTGATTTGCTGCAGCTTTGCTTTAAATGTTTCAAAGGATAATACATATTTTTCCATTAGAAAGTGTGATTAATTCCCCCCCCCCCCGCACAAATAACATGTGTTTCTTCACAGGAAAAGATGTTTTACAACAGCATTAGAACAATTACAATTACAGCTGTAAGATTGGATCCATCTAACCCCAGGGGATTACAGAGATGAGATACCAGCCAAGGCCAGGATCATTTTACGATAAGCAGGGACAATATTAGGGTGGAGTGGGCAAGGGTGTATAGCCTTGGAAATCCTGAAGAGATCTAAATGTTTTCTTCTTCCCTCATGAAGTGGGAGAGCTCATCGTGGTTGCTGGAAAAGAGACCTTGAATAAAGAAATGTTTGTGGGTGTCCAGTCTTAACGTTTGTATTCATTTTAAGTGATAGTTTCCTACCTCTTAACTATTTATGACTCTGGTTGTTTACTGTTTTTGAGACAATTCAGTGCAATACTTATGGAGGAATTTTTTTTTTTTTAGTTCAAACACAGTTTGATTTTGAGAACGGTTATAGGTGAGATGAGGGTAGACTTCTATGGGGGTTTTATCTGAGTAAGAGCAACAGGATTGAAATTTTATTTGTAGTTGTATTTGGGACTTGTTCCAGGAATGTGGCTTCTGTGCAAATTGTGGGTGTTCAACACTATGCAGAATTGAGCTTTTACGTGTATCAGTTGTAGCTCTCTGTGTGTAAAAGGCATGCTGGGACACGCCCTTGTGTGACCCTTGTGTTCCTTTCCTGGAATCTGATGGGACATGAGAGAAATTCATAAAGGGCTGCTCCGGGAGGTGTGAGATATTACATGAGATTCAGTAAGGAAGTTTTTCTGTAAGAAATGACAAAACAGCATTCCATTAGAGGATAGAGATGTACTGTATTTATGAAAGCAATGGTTGAACTAGGTAACTTTTCATCTTGCATGTTAGGCTGTTGGTTTTTAAAAGTTGAAATAGAGGCAAAAAAGGCACAAATCCATCAGAGAGTTTTATGTATCATATAATCAACCTGCAGAGAAAGGCCTTCTTTTCTGTCTAAACAAGGAAATATTATGTTACAGTAAAATCATATGCAAAGTCAATTGTGCTTATTGCTGTTTAAATTCCTAGTGCTGTTCTTGTTTAGAACAGCATCCTGTGTCCAAAAAACCACAGTACATTTTGGATATTGTAGAACATACTGACATGAAAGACAAACTGAATGTGACATGAATGGATTTCCATGTAGCTTTTGAACTGTTAAAAACCAGGATCCAGGTTGTGTCTCTGAGATCTTATCCCTCCTGGGCATGTTAGACCCTCTGCAGTGATCCCTCCCAGTGATGCCTCGTTGCAGAGCTCCGCACAAGAGAAGGAAGACAGAACAGGACGAGTGTGTGGGCTGGGCAGCGCACCCACATTCTTCAACCCCTTTGAGCATACTTGACACAGCCCAGAGTGCGGTGTGCGCGCAGTGATGTCTCTTTAAGTCCTCTTTGCACTGTCTTGATACAAAGCCAGTTCCCAGTCCATTCAAATTAGAAGATTTAATTGTGCTGGCTGCCAGAGCTTCCATGAAACTCCCAGGCAGATGTGTCCGAAAGAATCCTTCTGGTCCCATACCACGTCCATCTGACTGTGCACTTTCTGCCTGCCACAGAGAGATGTATGGATGCAGGGTCCCTACAATAGCTCTGCTTCCTTTGAGGGGCCATGGCACAGAGAAGATCCTCTGGTTATGCTGACCTGCTTTGCAGCACAAAGCTGTGCTGAAGTTGTCCTAGATCTGGCATGAAAACTGCTGCTGTCTTTTGATTTTTTGTGACTGTTTAAGATGCCTCTAACAATGAAATCATTCTTAAAAATTGCTGTAAAAACAAATGTTTTTTGCAGTCCCACCTACAAATACCTCTGTGGGCTGTACCTTTTCATTTGCCATTGGAAGGACTCCCTCACAGATTCTAAAGCCAGAGGGAACCATATTGGTCATGTGGACTGTCCTCCCACATAGCATTGATTCTTGAAGAAGCTCATAACTTGTGTTTTGGATTATAGCATATCTTTTAGAAGGACATGGAATCATTGTTTAAAGACTTCAGGTGACAGAGAAGTCACTACATCCCTTGATAAATTGCCCCAGTGGTTAATTACCTCTGTTTAAAAATTTTGTACCTTTCTTTTAGTTCAAATTTATCTAGGATTCAACCACTGTATCTCATTTCTGCCTTCTGCTAGATTAGAGTCATCTGCTATCAAAACAAACAAAAGCTAAAGACTAACAAACTTATTTATCACAAGACCTATTGTGGGAGAAAATTCCATTTAATCAGATGTTTGAAGATGGGGGAATATACAGAATAGGAGAAAAATAAATGCAAGGAAGTATAAGTCATAGGATCAGGTCAGACTGTTACAGCAAAGCAAAGCAGTTGTTTAGGTTCAAGCACTGGGGAACAGCATATAGAGGAAGATGAGATCAAATCATCTGTTGTAATGAAAAAAAAAAAGTCCCTATTTAACCCTAAGACAATGGTGTCAAATCTCCATATTATTCCAATTCTGGAGTTTCTCTTTGAAGCCTCAATTTTGTTAGCTATTTGTTTGAGCACAGCTGTTTAAAAACTCATTGAAGTGTTCACCTACTGGCTTTGAATGTTGTGATTTCTGATGTTACACTTTTGTCCATTTATTCTTTTATGCAGAGACTGTCCTGTTTGCTCAATATATAAGGTGTGTGTGGGGGAACAGAAACACATGTTGTTGGGGCACATGATGACTTAAGTTACATTAGAGGATGAGCTGGTGAATGTGCCCTTGATGGAGTAGCTTGTTTGATTAGGCCTTGTGATGGCATCTTTTTTGTTCATCTTCAAGCTTCTGATGAAGTGGAATTTTTCTCCCACAAAAGCTCCTGTGATTTTAAAGATTAACAAATTTATTTAAAGTGCAACTAGACTTCTTGGTGTGGTTTTTTTTTTTTTTTTTTCCTGAACTGGACTAACATGACTACCCCCTTCAAAACTTATCCACTGTCAAAGATTTGTTCCTCATGTTGTTGTTTTTATTATCAATTAATTTTCACTTGGGTAAATAATGAGGCGTGCTTGTTCTCTTTAGTCTCTCACGAGAAGACATGTTTTGCAGACCTCAGATCATGGTTGTAGCTATTTTCTGATCTCTTTCCCATAGATCAACAATCCTTTCTGAAGCATTACCCAGTATTTCAGTATTGGTTTCACTACGGTAATATGCAGAGTTAATATTACCTTTCTACTCCTACTTGATAGCCTTCTGCATGGACAGCCAAGGATCCCGTTTGCCTTTAGCTGCAGCATAGTATTTGGAGTTTATGTTCAGTTGGTCATCTTCCACAGCCCTCAACAACCTTGACGTCCTGTCGTGATGGTGTTTTTTGAGACTCCTTCTAACACAATGCTCTAAAGCTGGGCAGCCCAAGTAGAATTTGGACAAGTCATTTTTTGGTTTTAAAGAGGATATGCTAATTTCAGATTATAAATCTTAAAAATGGTTTAATGCTTTGGGTTTCATAGTTGTTGCAGACATGAACCCAATTTACTTTGCAGGCCACGTAGATTTGCTTGAAAACAAAATGTAGTTTGAGAATGGGTACATTTAGAAATGTATGTAGACACCCTCAAAGTGGTATGCACAAGAATGTGGGAGGGGAAAGTTGTAGGTGGAATCCTATTGTATACAAGATCCAAGGAAAGCAAGTGCTTTTTACAAACCAGTTAACTGGTAGCTATGAACTAGTAAAATAAAGTTTTGAGGAAATAAGAGGAATCAGCCTTATGTGTAGTTCTAACGATCGTTTTCTAGAATGCCTTAAAACATTTGCTTAACAGCCACGTAGTAAGATTTGTTCTGGTCATGTGTAATTCCTTGATTGGACAGTTATGTGCTAAAACTATTTGTAGAACACTGAAAAATATAGGGACCAAATTTTTAGCTGGTATATATCAGTATAGTTCAATCCATTTGTCTATTTGAATGACAACTCGCACTAACTTTAGCAGGGCCAGGATTTATCTGAACAGAGATTGTACACACATCACAATTCTGAAAACTATCTCTTCAAAATAAGAGACTCTTTTTGAAAAATCAGAGCTTACACTGCTGATTCTTCAGCTAAGCACATTTGTTTCTCAGGAAGTAAACGAGTGTTTTCCAGGGTTGCAGAAGTTGTCAATAAGCTTTTCTTCCTCTTTCTTCATTCTGGGTCCAACTTTCCTTGATGCACCAACTAGTAAGAGCATGACTTATCATTCTTATATAGTGCATCTTCAAAGTGTTGTGCAAACTCTAATGGATCTTTCCAACATGCTGCACTGTAGGAAAAAGTTTGAATTTGTTTGTTCAAACTAGTAAGTTGGTGTTTAGTTCGAACTCAACTCGAACTTTCTAATTTGAATTAACAAGATGGACTAATTCAAACTAACATTCATTTGAATTAGTCCACTTTCTTAATTTGAATTAACTACCCTTAGTTTGAATTTATGAAGTTCGAACTAATGGTTAATCCTTGTCTACATCATTCTTAGTTTGAACTAAGGATCAAGCTAAGGGCTTAGTTCCAATTAAACTGACAGGTGTTACTTGTTGAACTAAGCATTCATTAGTTTGAATTAAGGAATTCCTTAGTTCAAGACAATGAAAGCCTAATGTAGACAGATACTAAGTTGGTTCAAATTAAGCCTCCTTAATTCAAAATAATTTGCAAGTGTAGATATAACCTGTAAGAATTATTAAAGAAGGTCTGTCTACACTGACAATGGAGTCATGATTATAGGACAGGTAGGTATACCTGCAATAGCTATCAGCTACTGGCAGGTAGAATGATGGTACTGAATATGCTGGCAGAAGAATAGTCTGCAGTGGGCTTGAACTTAGACCAATATCGTCCTTAGTGGGCTTGAATTTGGGTTACTAGCCTGCACTGAATTCCACGTTGCCACATCTTCACTACTCTTGTTCTGTGAGTAGTTAAATTAAAGCTAGCATAGGTTTGTTTTTGTTTTGGTTTTTTTTTTTGGTGTATGGGCATATCTTGAGAGGCAAGTAACTCTGTAAAAAGGCAGTGACAGAGAGGGGTTTTGAATTTTGGAATTTCTGAATGCTGGCCCTGTTTTCAGTCCATTAAATTTTGTGTCTTATGTGTATAAGGAAATCAAAGTGATGTTGCTGTGTTTAAATGAAGGTTTCTATCCATGCAAACCACCTGCCCCTTTCTAAAATGGACAGTTCCTTCCCCCCCCTTTTTTTTTTCAGCATTTACCCATTCTGTGTCTCAGAAAATCTCTTCCAATCCCATATTTCAGTAGCACTGAAAAGTGTGTCCTCTTTTCATTTCAACTGTTCCTATGAATTTGTATAATAAGATTCTGGGATTCTCACTCCATGTATCACTCTGAAGCCTATTATGCTTGTAAATTAGTGTGAAGTGACAAACATCTATAAGCATGTCTCAGAGCTCTTTCTGTTGAGGCTTAGCCCTAGTCTACACTTGCCATACTTTTTTTGGCAGCAGTCATCAAGAGCTACACAAGGCATGTAAAATACCTTGCGTTATCTCCCAATGACTTACTGAGTACTCCCTACACACTATGCTTTTTCTGGTCATGTTACCCATACTCCAGTTCCCGTGATTTCTGGCTTGACTGAGTGCATCTACACAGACTGCTTAATCGAACCCAGAAGATTGCACTGACAAGGGCAATTTTGCTGCTGTCAGTATAGAGTTAGCCTATCACCAGGCTGAATCATCACTGGATTTTTGTGGTTTGTTACCATCCAGTTTGTAAATTTTCAGGCATTTTGACTCTGTGAATTGTTCCTGTGGGATAGCAAAGTGTGTGTCTATGCCACAGACTCCATGGCATGCCTAGAGTCCTAGACCCTGCCTGTGATATCAGAAGTGACTGAGCCAATTGCTATCCTTACTCTGCAGCTAATTTGCACACAGCAGTTTCATTGGTTGTATCAGGGAGGCTGCACAGATGCAGAATTATTTGATCTAGTTACCACATTTGTGTAGCCATCTACCATGCACACGAATCAACACAAATCTCCTAACACAACACTCTCCAGACACCAATCAAAACAATTGCCCACATGATAATAACAAATAGTCCCACATGGCAGGATATGCTCTTTATTTGCCCCATTGCAGAAATCCATACAACTCTCCCAGTACAACACAACCCACACAGCAACGCATCCAGAACACACACATAACCCTGAACGTCATTATGAAGTGTAAACTAGCTGTTGTGTCAGTGTGAAGTGATGGTTAAAAGAATGCCTGAAAGCTTTTTTTTTGTTTAAAATATCACCAGATTCAATCATCACTGGTATTCTCAATCTGCTATTATCTGTTTTAAAGTTCTTTCCCACGTTGCACTTTTTTACAAGACTTTATGAACTGCATCAGTGCAATTGCTTAGTGTCTTCCTAGGTATACTTTACTACATTAATATATCTCTGTGATTATAGTATCTTCAACTTTCCCAGTCTAGTTTGGGGAATAAATATCTTCAATTGACTCTAGATCTGTAATCGGGACAGAAGTACATAACACCAAAGTTACTAGAACATCTGTAGCAAATAGGCTTTTCATAACTTGCACCCATTAGAAGAAACGTGCTTGATATTGCATGTCCATTTATCAGAAAATGATTAAATAGTCATATCTTCATGTGTATAGATTTAATATAAATTCATAGTTTTAAATGATGAATAGGGAACAATGTAATCCTTGCAGTTGCAATTGTAAGAACTTTAATTTAAGATGTCAGTATTTTTTTCACCGGATTCTGCCCTGCTTTATGCCTAGTTCAGTCTGAGAGAGATGAATGGCACAAGCCTTTAGGGACTTTTCAGTGTACTACATTGGCACTATGAACAGTGAACCTCTGGGAAAGCTCTGACCTTTGAACATTGTGGTGGATTATGAAGGCAAAAAATTCACAAGAGCCTGATTTAGACCATCCTGCTGGTTAAATATATTCAAATAGCATGTTCTTTTTCTCTAACAAGGGCTCTCTTAGGAGAACACTGGGGTACATTCTTGGTAATTTCATTATTATTATTATTATTATTATTATTATTATTATTACTACTACTACTACTACTACTACTACTACTACTACTTCAGGAGCCCTGAAAAGCCTGTTTAGTAAAGCAAAGAAAAGATTAAATGATCACGTTTGCTTCTCAAAAATTATTTTGATGGGGAGTCTAATAAATATTCTTTCTGTGCATTTTTATGGATTTCCATCTACTTTAATGTTATACCAACATATTTCCACTGATGTGACTCCCTCCCAAACAAAAAGTCTCCATATAGATAGATCAGTTTTCTAGTAATGATCAGGAAAGTTACTAAGCGAAATCATTTTAACCTAATCTAAATGGTTCACTGTTTTTATTGAGACCAATTATCAGTTTTACTTACCAGATGAAGTGGCACTGGCCTCATTTAATTACAACTAATTATTACAATTAAACATAGGTTCTATATTTTAAAATGGTGCTGCCAGCACTACTACTTTTTTTTGCTCACCTTTACTGCAGGTTTTCCTTGTTATATGGGTCTTGCCTTTGGAATTCTTTCTCACTGACTTTAATTTATATTATACATAGAATAATTTTTACTTGGATTGCACTGGCACATTCAGATGCCATCAAAATATGTTGGCCTGAGTTATTTTCTTTTTATAGTCTTTACATCACAAGTAGCAAACTACCCAATAGCTATAACTGAAGAAAACAGCCATTTAGCGAATGCTTAGATCAGCGCCTCTAAAGTTTTTTTTGTGTTGCGAAATTGTTGACAACTTGTACAACCATGCACGATACAGTGCCCCTGCTGCGAACACCACCCTACTGCCAAACAATTTTCTCTCCCACTGCTGAAGAAAATCCTGCCATTTGAAACTGCAGTTTGCTGAGAAGCTGCTGCTGCAGGGAGCTGCCGCCCCACTCTGTGTTTTCAGCACAATATAAATCTTACTTCTTTGGATTTATAGAACAGTTGATGATACCTCTAAAAATATTGCTGACATTCAAAGTCATTCTGCTGTTTCCTAAATAAGAATAATAATCTGTCTGAGTAGAACAACTAGTTAATCAGCCATTCTTTTTAGAAATGAATTTCTTCAGACATTATTTGCAAGGTAACATTTCTCCACTCTACTGAAGAAAGTACATTTTAACATAATCATATAAAACAGAAAACTCTCTGGGCCAGATTCTGATCTCAGTCACAAATGTAAATCTGGAATAATGTCATTCAACTCAGTTGCTAATGTATATACATCAGTGGCAACTGAGATCCACATCTAGTCCCTTGTATTTTACAATCTATAAAAAGGGACAGCTACTGGTTTACAGGTTTAGATCCTTCAAGCATCATAAGTAAGCAAACGATCCAACCAAACATAATGTGCAGTCATTTCGCTCTGTCCTTCTTAAGGTTATTTAAATACAGGACTTTTGTTTAGGAAATGTTGCATAGGATGTCTGCATTTGATGCAGTAAGCTTTTTCTTTTTTCTTTTCCTTGCAATTTATCATTTTGGATTAAGATTTAGAAATCATGGATCAAATAAGTTTAAAATAAAGTATAAATATAATGTAACATACTTTGAGTGAGGCCTTGTCTACACCAGCAAAACTTTTCTCACTCAGGAGCATGGGAAAGACACTGTTTCTCAGGAAAGTTTGCTGGCATAGGTGCTTGTGTGGAGAGCTCTGTGTTGGTGGGAGATGCTCTCTCATCAGCATAACTAGTGCCACCCATTAGGAGGTTCTGTGATGTTAAAGGAGGGATCTCGCAGCTACACCACACAGTGTTTACAGCTGCACAGCTATGCTACTGTGAGCTTTAACTGTAGACTAGCCCATAGGTTACCCCAATGGCTAATCTTTTAACCAAACCCAACTCCTTCTTTGTGATTTTATAGTGTCTTTTAGTTTGACAAAAAAAAGAAAAGAAAGGTAGGGAGAAAGCAAAGTTTCAATCTTCAGATGACTCATTACTAGTGATTGTTTCTCACAAAGAATTAAAAATATTGGTGATCCCGCTATGCATAGATAATATGCAGCATTTCTCTGTAGGTAGGTAGATAATTTTTTTGCATTTTTCAGTTTTATCAAACCAGTCTACATAATGTGTTTTAAAATATGAAAACTTCTGTGAAGTTCATGGAGGAAATAAAAGGATTAGCTTTATCGTCCATTCTTATTCTCCCTTAGAAACACTGGCTAGGTAGATGCACAATGCTCAGGACAATGTGTGTTGAAAATGTGGCGTGAGAGCTTTAATTTGCCTTCATCTGTCAATGTTAATGGACAGAACAAGTGCTGGAGCTGCTCTAAAACTAACCTGTTTTCCTTTTGTCTGCTGTGCTAGATAATGAAATAAAAAGCTAAATTATCGCTGATAAAAGTAATTTGCAGAAAAGCAATAATGCAAATATAACACCAGAGCTTGCCATTAGCAGGTTAAACAGATAATGTCCTCTGAGTGACTGGAGCCCACTCCTGTTCTGTTTTTACTCGGTACAGGCTTTTTCAGTGTAAAGTTAAGGAAGTAAAACATGGTATATTCTAAAATTTCAACAAGAGCATCCAGTCTTTTAAAACTATTATTGTCCTTCTCTAGTTCTGTCTTTGTAATATAATACTCTCTTGTCAAAGATTGTGGAAGGTTTGAAGTAACACAGTGTGCCATAATTCATATTAATGTCAACTATCCTACTCAAGGAATGTGTCAGTTTTGATGTAAGCAGTTTGAGATGATGATATATTCTGTTGTAGTGACATCAACTCTTGTGACCTAATTGACTGTTGCAATATTTAATGTTTTTCTGGAAACCCCAGCTCCTGGAGTCCTGTGATTAAATGGGAATCATAGCTTTCACTTTTTAATGAATTTTTTTTTTAGCTTTGTAGTTGCAAAGAAATGCATTAAAATGTGACTTGAGTACACCCTGAAGGCTCACAAATCAGAAGGCAAAATAAAAAGAATCCAAATGCTATAATGGTTGTTTTTTAAATTTCATGTTTTAAAGTAACTTAATTTTTTAGCAAGCCTGACTCATGATTTTTGAATACTTAGGGTTGACACTCTTGCGCTTCTGACAGGAAAATGGTATCTATTGTAAGATCACCTGTGGAGTGTGGCTGTGTAGCTACTTACATCTTACAACTGGACAGCCTAATTCATTGGAATAGTTTTGTTTTGTAAAAATACTCTTTTAAATTGCAGTTGTGATAGTCTGCAGAGGGAACAACTGCTTAACTCTGTTTCCAGTACATGGAACTATTTTGAGTTTGGAGCCTGGAAGCTAATGGACAGCACTTGTCAGTTTGCAAATGTCAAGGACAGTTACACCGTCACATTTTTTTTTCTGGTGTGCTTAGGACTGTCCTTTAGAATAACTGTCCTTTCTGAAGTGCTACTCTTTCTAGCTACTACTGTTATTTATTACATAATTGTATTGCAGTAGCACCTCAAATTCTCAATCTGGATCAGGGCCTCACTGTGCTAGGCATCATACAAAAGTAAATGATGACAGGATCTCTGTCCCAAAGAGCAAGAAGTCTAGTAGATTACAAAAGGTGGGAGAGAGGCATAAACTGGCTATGTATTAGCTTGCATAGTCCAAATATATATGTTTTATAACAGCTATTGTAAATGGCTAAGGGGCCAATATTCTCTGTTATTTGGATGCCTAACTTGGCTTTTTTTGTGTTTTTTAAGGTTTTGCGATTTGGGTGAAATTCTCCACTATTCCCATCTACCACACAATCTAACTATCCCTCTTTACATAGTTTCTTATAGGCATTATGAAATACAGGTAACAATAGAGACAAAATAGGCATGACTGAGTTTATGTCTAACAGCAGAATTCTACTTTTTTTTTTTTACTATTATTTTTTTACAATTATTATGTGTTATTGCAAACAAATACTTTGGTTTGCATGAATACCACAGAAGAGTTTCATTTGATCCAGTTTGTATAAGATTGTTCTGATGATCATTGCTGTGTATCCTATTTGAATGATGATTATTATAAATCTTACAGCTATGTATCATTCTTAGATCATATTTCTGTATCTTGTCTATATTTGCTTTCTCTGTGGCATGTGTAGCTCCCATTGGAGCTGTACAGGGTTTAGGAAATGTACAATTAAATGCTGTAACAACCATGACTCAGCTTAGCCTACTGGATCTTGCACTAAAGTATATTTAAACAGGAAAGATTTTGGTAGATTTCATTTGGCACTGGTTTTATTTATAGCACCTATTGGCAGCAAAAGTAGACTCATTTATGGTTCAGAAATGCATTTGCAGTGAAATGTTGTTCGGTGTAATTACTAAGAATTTTCATGTTGAAATGTGTAATAGCTGAACTGGAAATGATAGGGTACTTGGAGAATAATTTATACCATGTGGTACTCTGTTTCAAGCGTGTTTGCGCTTTTTTCATACAAAACATCTTCTTAAAACATTTAGCTCTAAGCAGAGTGCAAATAAGTAATACCAGATTGGATGGTCATCTATTTCTTTAGTATCAACAGAGTATGCTTAGTGTTAGGATTTGTTTTTACCAGACTGGTTTTGGTAAGAAAAACCTAAATCTATTCACAAAGATCAGATGCTCATTTTAAGACAACCTGAGGTCAGGGATGAGAGGGTTGTCAACATACAGTAGAAACCATACACTGGCTTCTAATTATAAACAGGCAGGACTGATTTATAAGCTGATTACTCAGGGAGAAGTTTAAACTGCTATGAAAACAAAACAAAGCTATAAGGCCACTATAACTGGATAGGAAGGCTGTACACAGACATAATATTTATATACCTCTATTAAGAACAGCAGCAGACAAAAACCAAAGACCCAAAACCAGTTAGAAACAAAGGCCAAAACACAAAATCCAGATTAGAATGGATAAGAGCAACTAGCTGTTGTACAGTGTTTTTGTGTGCATGTGTGTTATACACATTAGAGCTGAGCTGTCTAGAAAATGTTTTTTCCCTTTCAGATAATGTTGACTTGTTGCCAAAAAAAACCACCTGAAAATTTCACCAAGAAACATTTGAAAACTAAAACTTCTGGTTTATCTGATAAAATATTGGAAAACTTTTGAGGACAGCAGACTCTTCAGAAAACTTCATTTTGTTGCTAACCTCATTTTTCCACTGGAAAAAAGATTTTTTTTCAGTAAACCCTAATGTATACAAAACATATGGCCAAATCCTGACAGCTGCTGAGCATGAACTAAGTAGTTCCATCAACTCTTGTGGGTTTTTCAGCACCTACTTTGAATGTCTGTCTATTGTAATATGTGCAAAGCTTAAAATGTACTGAAGTATCTGCAGCTGATAGTGACAACAGCTGAGAGCCCGAGACATTCAAGGGGCAATGGAGACAGGGAGGGTAAGACCCAAGTCTACCCTGATGGTGTCAAATTCACCACCATCAGTTCAATGTTTCTGGTTTGATTGAGCTTTCAGTCAAGACCCACACGATCAATCTGGAGTTTGACTTGGCAACTCCATGCCCATAAGAAGAGTAGACTGAGTCAAAGGGACAGCATTTCCCTTTGACTCAGCATAGTGGAGCCAGGGAGGCAAGTGGGTTTTAGAAAGTTGAAGGGAAATATGCAAGTTACTTTATGTAGCTTGCTTATCTCCCTTTGACTGCTGCTATATTCTATGGCCAGTGTAGACCTGACCTTAAAGTATGTGGAGTGATTGCTGGCAATACAGTGTCCAAGCAGGTCTTCAGTGGAAAGCTCATATCCCAAAAAATATTTAGGTGCCTAACAAACACTGACTTCAGTCTCTGTGAAGCTCTTGTTCTAAAGACGGATTGCATGACTAGGTGATGTGAGTAACATCACTAGAAATGGTGGCAGGATACAGAATTTGGGGCTGTGATAAACAAAAAGAAAAGTGATCCTTCTTTTCCTCTCACCATCTGAGCATGTTATTTGACCTTCTAAAAGGCAAAAAATGCCTGTCCCAAAAAAAGGTGAGTTAAAACTACTAACTGGTTTGAGAGGTTCTCCCATTGGTGTAGTTAATCTGTCTCTTCAAGAGATGGTAGCTGTGTCAATGGGAGAAACTCCCCTGTCAGTATAGTGCTGCCTACGCTGGGGGTTAGATTAGTATAACTGCATCAATGAAAGGCAGATTTTTCATACCCTGAGCAATGTAGTTATACCAATGTCAGTTTGAGGTGTAGAACTGGCCTAAGAGTCTCATGGTCAAGGCCTTATTCCACATCTATCTGTGTTCTTTCCACATTAAGGGGCTTCGTTTTCAGAAAACCTAGAAAGTCTATAGTCACTATTCTGCATCATTATTAGTCTGGTAGGAGATAAAAATGTAAACCTGCAGAATAAGGCCAGGCATATAACCACAACGCGAAGCTTCATAGGGCGTGGGGCTCCCATAGAGATGTAGATAGGTGGTCCGCAGTAAATACTCCAGCTTTGGGAGTTGTCTGTATATTACTATATTAGAGGTATACATGTGGCTTTTGCAATGATAAAGTAACAAGGCCATTTAGATTGGAAACAGACAACTTGACTTTTTGTAGCTTGAAAGGATAGTGTGTGGCTGCTCCTGAATGGGGCAGCCCCAGTCTGAGCTTCCTGATCATCCCTGCAGAAAGTTCCATCAGAGAAAGCATCCACTCAAATAGGAAGAATAGGCCCCGAGGCATTTTGTTCTAGCTCTGTCAGACATTAGAGTCACTTGGAACATAGATGGGTTGCTTCTGCAGAAAGTCATTTACTCCAATTTACTGAAGCCAACTACCAACCTGGAGGGAAGGCATGGCTTGTGGCTGTGTTCTTTATCCCCTCAGACGGATTCTTAAGTAGTGTACCCTTCCCTGTACCTCTTCTGTACAAGACCCTCTGAGAAATAAGAGAAAGCAAAATGTGGCTCATTCGAGTCATACTGAAGTGGTTGTCAGCTTGGTAGAGACATTAGCAGATATGTTCAATTCTACTGTCTGGAGTGACCTGATATCCTGCTTTTATTCAAGGTTTTGTCTTGTATAGGTGCCTACTAGCACACCTCCATCCTGATTTTTCACACGTATTATCTAGTCACTCTACTTCTGTTCTAATAAACAGGAGTTAAACCCTTTGACTCCTCTCAAAGCCACAGTAGGGCATTTCAGTCTTTCCCAGAACTCAGATGTTCCTCTACTTTGTACAATAATGTGACTATATAGGAAATTCCCTTGGTGTGGAGCATAGGGTTAAGATCAGACAATGCTGCCTCTTTCACCCATTTGTCTACTTCAGGATCTGGTCAGAAAACATTAGTATTTTCAAAAGCTATTAAATGTAACTAAGTAACTTTTGTTTCATTTTCCAAAAAATCTGCTGTGAAGTGTTCCCACTTCATCTGTTATCCCCATTTTTTGATTAGCTTTAGTTATTTAGAGTCTCAGTCCCAGTTCTCCTCACCTCCATAGTTAAGTGGTGAAGTCAGTGGCACAATTTTATATTATTTGTCATTCCATGTTACATTGTTTAAAACAGTATCTTTTACAAATCATTTTAGGCATTCTATTTTGTCTCTGGAATTGAATGTAATTGCCCCAAGGCTATGTATGTTCTTATAGGAACAATCCAAATATATTCACCTTTGTTTTTTGTTTTTTTTTAAATAATAAATTTTTCTCTTTTAGTAGATATCTCCTTGGCTTGCAGAATTAATTGTAGGTCTTGCAGACCCATATTTGATCTTAGTCTGTGAAAAACTAGTGCTAAGGACTGCCCACTCCTTCTTTTGGCTTTTTGGAAACCAGCTTTTAAACAGGATTGATATAGAAATTGTGAAGATCTGTCTGATCCCAATTGCAGATGGCTATATTTAGATTCCGCTGGACCTCATATTCTATTGAGACATATTATAGATAGATCATACAACAGAGTGATACTTGTTTGATGGGAAGGGCACAAGAAAGGAAAATAGAAAAACACACTAACTTGATAGGTTAAGAAGTGATCGTTTGATTTCAAAGGCCTAATTCCAAACCCATTGACACTTGTGAATCTGGAATAACTCTTCTGAAGTCAAAAGAGTTACTCTGGTGTACAGCCAGTATAATGAGATCAGATTCGGGCCCAAAGCCAATTCAGCAGAAGGTATTCTATGGCTATGTGGACTATGAGCCCACTCAACTGAAGCTATGACATTTTCCTGAGCTTCCAGAGGGGAAGTTTCCTTTAAGGAATTTGATAGCACGCTGACCGTCTCACCTGGATTCTTTCATGTTCTCTTGCTTTACCATTGGGCCAGAGGTCACAGGTATTATAATGCCTGCTTAAGTTTCAGATTTTCTCCTTGTTTTCTTTTGCATCTTCTTTTCCCTAGTTGGGTGTGAACATGAGTTTTCAGTTTTGACTGTTTTGTGCTGAACTGGGTACAGACATGAGCAATACATACCAAGTTTGATTTCAAGAATAGCTTTCTCCCAGCTTTTCTCTTCAAAGAACTTCAAGGAGCATGTAATAAAAAAGGCTAAGAATCAAGTGAGAATTTTGTGGAGATGGAAGTCCATAGGAAACGCATAACCTAAGCAGTGGAAATGCTAGTTTGCCCTGCTGGTGTGCATCAGCCCTGAACTGTAAAGGACCAGTTGTGTCTGTTCCATGAGAGTTGAATCCTTGGCCTCTCCAAACAGTTGTTCAAGTTGCCAGCAGTGGTGCTGGTGATGGTTACTTTATGAAAGGAAAGATAGAGCACTAAATACATGTCAGACGACAACAAACTTTTCAGTCACTACTAGGGTAGGCTGGATTGAGCCGCTAGTATCCTTTCCTATCCTGAACAATTTGGCTGTAGAAGTGTTCTTTAGACAGTTACTGTGGCAGTGAGTTGGAGTGAATGGTGTAAATCTGAGGACACCAAGATTTAAAGCTACGTGTGGTGGTTGCTGCTCCACATGTGGAGCAAGGAGACAAAAATTCCTTCTGTCTGGTTGGGCACTATGGACTGTCATCCATATTTTCAAAGAACAATTGACGTTTCTTCTTTTCACGTGGTTTGGCCATTGTAAGTCACTGTGGTTACTCTTTGTTGCATCTCTTCTCTTCTTTCCATCCTCACTTTGGAGTTCAGTTTGCACTCTGGTTTATAGTTCTGCAGTTTTTTCTATTTAACCTGCAGGACACAACCTCTAACTAGACCCTTTTAAATTGGCCCATTGAAATGATAGCATTCATATGAAAGACACACAGATTCTTAATCTGTCCAGAATCATAGAAGATTAGAGTTGTAAGGAACTTGAAGAGGTCTTTGGTTCCCACCCCCTGCTTAAAGCAGGAACAACCCCAACTAAATCACCCCAGGCTGGGCTTTGTGAAGCCTCACTTTAAAAATCTCTATTAGAAATTCTACCACTTCCCTTGCTAACCCATTCCAGTGCTTCACTACCCTGGATCTAGGATGCATGCTGAAAGCTGTACAACACTGGGTCATCATGTCTTTCTATCTGATATTTGACTGTATCTCCAAGAAACTTATGTGGTCTGTGTGGTTTTTCTTTGAGGAGCATTTGAAAGATGGAAAGCAGTGAAGTACGAGCATGCTAAAAATAAGGACAAGTGCAAAATCTTAAAGGAATTTAAGTAATGGAAATTCTGGTTTGATAAGCAAGAGGAAAAGTAAAGCATCTGCTAAACAGACCTGATGCTGGAGAGATGACTTTGTAAATTATTCTCCTTACAAAGCTCAGAATTAGAGATTAAGGTGTCCTTTTTTTTCTTTTTTCAAAAAAAAAACATGCTGTGGTCATAATCAGTGAAATTCATCCCTCTGCACAGCCATAGCAAGAGTCTGTGCACCACTTAAGCGGTGGTTGTGTGCCTTAGCCCTAGTCTATGCTTGCTGCACTTTTCAGTGGCAGTCAATGGGAGATACACAAGGCATGTAAAATACATTGCGTATTTCCCAACGACTTACTAAGAGCTCTCTCACTACACACTTTGCTAAACCGACTGGAAATGCTTTCCAGTAGATTTATCATAACTTCAGATCTGGGGCTGGGATTGCCAGGGCAATTTCTGGATCGATTGAGCATGTCTACCCAGACTGTTCAGTCAAACCCACAAGGTTGTGCTGACAGTGGTGATTTTGCCACCATCACTATAGACTTACCCTAAACTGAAAACTGAGTAAGTGAGCTTTAGTGTCCTTTTGTGCAGGGATGAATTTTACTGAATTTTCTTTCCAGAAGAGGTTTTCCAGACTTAATGATATTAATTATTGTTCTGTATTATAAAGCTGAACTGCAAGATTGCATTTATCTTGATTGCAGTGACTTTTAAAATATTTTTTGAGGTAATCTACATTTAGATATACTACAAAAAATCTAAATTTGTTACATTTTTGACAGGGATTATCATGGAAGTTTGAAAAAAGCTAATAAAATGGGAAAACTGAGTTTAAATACTTGACATTTATCAAGTAGATACAGTTGGGGAAAATGTTCAAATGTATGGACTAGTTCTGTTATCAAATCTTGTTTCTTTAAAATCTGTAGTGATTATAGTCAGGGTTTTTTGTACAATTTCTGACTGAAAAACTAACATGAAAGTGCAACATAAAGAGTGAGGAAATGCTTTCAGAAGTGGAGGAATAGTTAGATGAGCTTTTCATGTATAGCAGGTTGTATTTCAGTAATACTGAAATAATAAGTGAAATAAAAGGATGGAACTTTTTAATATATAACAATTTATTTTTCTGGGTTGTTTTATTCATTACATATTAATTTAGTGTGAACTATATTTTAAACTTCTAAGAACAGTGTTTAAGATGAAGCATATTCTAATATTGCCTTTGATAATGTTCTCAAATTGTAACTGAACTACATTTAGTAATGCAAAGTAGCTTTGTAAAAATTGGAGCCCAGAATTCCATGGCTTGCACTGTTGGCTGTTGGGATATGTGCCAATGTTAAGAGGTTTGAAAATATTTCTTCCTGAGAGAGAGAGAGAGTTAATTTTTGGTTTAGTTCATAGAGCTGTAAAAATATAGCTTTTTGTCAGTGCAGTCTTCTCTAGCAGCTGCATCATGTTCTCCGAAGCATAGTTAACCTCACAACTACTTTAATACAACTCAGTAAGGTTACATCTGTAGTGACAGTGTTACTTTTGGATTTAGTTTGTGTCACTCTATGTATTGTCTGCCAGGAGCGCCCCAGCCCAGAAAAAGATCTGAGGCTTGGGTGCCGGGATTCGTGGCTCACATGCTTTAAGTACGCCACTGCTGCAGCTGCTGCCACGGCAGACTTGGGGCTTTGGCCCTGCAACTTGGGACTCGAGCCTCATAAACCCGGTGTCAGTGATGCCCCTGCTGTCTGCAACTCATATGCATGGAGTTGAAAATTCCTTTGTGCTTCACACAGGAGCTGTGTTGCTGTTAGTTCTTAATATATTCCCATCCTAGGCCTCTACAGTATCCCAGTGCTGTTTCCTCATAACAAAATAATTATTTTTGGCATCACACATACTTCTCTAACATTATTATTTTTCTTTTTTCCTTGTTGCTTCTCTTGAGAAGCAGTAGTTTTTGGAACTCACACCAGATGATTAAATAATTTTATTTAGCAAAGAACAAGTGAAAATAAAAGATATGTATTTTTCCCACCAAGCCACTGCTGCCAAGTTTTCAAGTAAAGAAGACCCAAGGGATGGCTGAAACACTGTATGTGCAATCTCTCTTTGTGACTCCATGTGAATGGGCACATTGGTCTGTCTTGGAGCAGCCATCTGCTCTGCAGTAATTCTGAGTATGCCTGTGCAACTGTGAGCAGGTTACCCAGTTTGAAGTAGGACCATTCCACAAATTAGAACTGAAATAATATAAGACCAAAAGAATTAGGGCCAGGTGCTCACCCAAGTGCAAACTGGGATAGCTCCATTGACACCAAAGGTGCTATGCTGATTTCCTCTCATTAAAGATAAGGGCCATTTGTTTCTACATTTGTTTTTTTTTTTAATCCCTTTGATACTGAATTTTTTGTACAGCATTTCAAACATGAAATATAGATTATATTTTAATTAATTGTCGCTCATTTTAGAACCAGGGCCTAAAACAGCATTATTCACAGCTAGTTAATTTCAGGTTTAATTATTTGTTGTGTACTTAATGGTTTGAATAAAAGTCCACACCTGCAAAGGACTGTAGTAAACATATTTGCAGACACAAGACTTTGTATAAGTCTTGTCTTTTATATTATGGGTCTAATTGTAATTACAGCAGATATGAGACATCCAGATTGATGTAAATGGTGTTTAGTGTAAATGAGAATTGGACACTAACAGGGTTACCATGTATGAAATGCAAAAAAAAACCAAAAAACAAAAACAAAAAAAAACCCCAAGCCAGTATGCCCCCCTGGCAACCCCAACCTCAAGGCAACTCTGAAACCTCTCCTCTGCCTCCCTCACCACCTTCAACAGCCACTTATCTGGAGAGATAACATATATAGATACCATACGATAACATCACTGAGAACAAACTGGGTGTTGGGTTTATCAGCACCTTTTGCCAGCCAGTCTTTGTAGTTTTTGTTTAGCTAATTGTCATTGAATGTGCAGTTTCTGAAGCAATCATTCTGTTTTTGGGGTTCAGTAGGATCACTCATGCCCTCATCTCATCTTCTGTTATTTAATATGCCTTATCTAATGCCTAATCTTCCATTATTTAATGTCTCCTCACTGTCACCTGACTCAAACACTCTCTCACATATATATGCAGCGCTCTTGCTTATTTGTGAGCAGACAGCTGCTGTTTTCAATAGTTTTGATCCGTTATCACTTAAATGGTGGAACAGGGAACAATACAGTGTCTTTAGCTAGACACAGAAACTTAATATTAGATATCCCAGTGTATTTTGATGATGATGAAAATCTTTAGATCCCCAATTTAAAAAGCCCAGCAGATTAAACTATTTTGCTGGCAATTCCGTTTTTTAAAAAAAAAACGTGTCCATGCGTGTCAAATACCAGCCAGGTGTTAACTCTAGTCTCTATATGTAAACACATACCCTGTTTGTTTAGCATTTGCAAATGAAGGCTCAAAATGATATGGTTGCAAAATATTAATCCTTACTAGTTATTGCACAGAATTTAAACTAATTACATAAAATTCTCCTACCTCTTACAAAATGGTATGACACCTATGTTGCTCTGTGAGACCAGAATTCTGGAGTAAAGTCAGGTGTTTGCATGCAGAAGGTCCTGGGTTCAATTCCCAGGGGGTTGGACTCGATGATCTCATGAGGTCCCTTCCAGCCCTATGATTTGATTTGATTTGATTTGATTTGTTTGCTTTGGGTACTGATGTAACTTAGCTGGTTTGCAGGAGAGAGAGAGAGAGAGAGAGCAGGAAGGTGCCAAAGCAAAGTGTTATATATGGCTGCTCACCTTGTTGGCCACCAATTGGTTGGAATGGCTTTAAAAGCTTCAGAGAAGATTGCACAGAATCTTCTCTCTGGAGGGCAAATGTTGCAATGGCATCAGCTGCTGGAGAAGCGGGGAAGTGGCATTCTTAGGATATGTCTACACTTAAACAGCTACATTAGTGAAGCTGCAGCACTTCAGTGTAGACACTGCAAGCACCAGCAGGAGGCGTTCTCCCCTTGACATTGGAAATGCAGCTCCTTAAGGCCATGTCTACACTGATGCTGACAAATTCTTTCCAGATCGACTTAGCAGTTGGTTAATAAAACCATGACCTCAGGTGACATACAGTTGTGTCAATAGGAACAGGTTGCCAGTGCACAGTGAATAAAAGAGCATGCAGTTTTACTGCTGTTCATGAGTTTGTAATTAAAATGTCCGTGAAATCTCTTGGCAGAGTGACCTGAGCAGTTGGATGCTGCCTCCTGGGTCCTAGTGCTGGAAGTATTTCATTTCTAAGCATACCTAAAAGTGGAGTTTTTCAACACTTGGACCCAGGAATCAGATCCAACTACAGCAAGCAGCACTCAAGCATCCTGTATGGGTCTGATCCAGGAGGAGGCAGGGAAGGGGGCAGGATCCATGGTAGATGGGGCTGTGCGGTGGAGGAGGGGGCTAGCTACACTCTGGCCTTACCCCTGTCACCAGTGACCAACAATTGCTTTAACTGCTTTTCAAGGCAAGGCTGGGCTTGCGGGGGGAGAGATTTAAGAGGAGGGGGCCTTTTTGTGCAGCTGGATTCCTGCTCCTGTGCACCCCATTGAGCTCATCTCGTTGGGATGAATGTCACAGAGCCAGTCAGTTAAAAGCCTCAACTTCATATTTCCATGTCGGTAAAAACTAAAATGCAAGGCTGGCAGCCATGAATTGGGAACACATATCCTGTCAGCTCAGTGCAGTAAAAACACCACTCTGAAGAAAGATACTCTCTGTAGTTTGCATAACTCCTGTCGCTGAATTTCGCTAGTGTAGACCTGGCCTTCGAGGCAGTTGCTACGTTGACAGAAGAATTCTTCCATCAGCCTAGGGTTGACTACGTGGGGAAGAGCTTGGCTTAACTATGGCTCACAGGGTGTTAATTTTTCATACTATTGAGAGATGTAGCTGTGGTGATGTGAATTCCCAGTGTAGACTTGCCTGAAGAGCCTCTGAAGGCAAAAACATTACTCTTACAAAATGGAATTCAGTGGCTGGCACTGAAATATTGGTAGAAGTCAGTGGAGCTAGTCTGATTTTTATCCCATCTGAGGATCTGGCCAAGTATTTATTGACTGGTAAACTTTCAGGGTTATTTGCATTTCCCTGCAGTCAGAATAGGCTCTGTCTCTGGGAACGGGCAAATATTGAATGTTTAGCCACTTCTTATTTCAGTTTTCTTGTATCTATAATGTTTCATTTAAAATGTTTTGCTTCTGATGTTACTATTTGATCTATATCATAACTGCATGTATTTGCATAATATTTCCACCAGTGTATTTATACTGTACTTATTACTATGGTATTGATTTCAGTAGCCTTGCTTGGATGTAAGTAGGGAAAGAATCTGACCCTCTGAATTTAATAGTGCGCAGTTAGGAAGTGTGTGTTTTTTGGTTGCTTGCTTGTTTGTTTCTGGCTTTTCCCCTGCAAAGAATTCCTCTAGGGACAGGGACCAGTTTTTAACGTTTGTTTTTGAATGAATAATATCAACATGTTCCATTGCCAAAATTTCTTCAGGTGGCGTACCAAACATTCATTGACTCTCTCTCTGCTAGTAGTATTAAGCTGTGTACCCGAGAAGGGTTGTGTGGACTACATGTTAAGAATTGTGCATAACAATTTTTTTTTAAACACTGATGCTGTGCCCACCTTGCAGAACAGAAAATAATGAGAGAGAGAGAGAGAGAGAGAGAGAGAGAGAGAGAGAGAGAGAAACTTAAATATTGGAAAAAACTTTTAAGTGTATCCAAGGTCAGATCACTGCATAGTCTGATGGGGCCTGTGCTGGGGGTGGGGGGGGGGCCTCTGCCCTGCCAGCAGCCCGGCACTGAACAGGGGAGTGGGGCAGGCGAGCCCAGAGGCTGGCGCCCACCCCACCCTGGGCCAGATGATCTACTCCCAGGTGATGGGGTGAGCAAG
Organism: Podocnemis expansa; assembly: GCA_007922195.1. Lineage (NCBI taxonomy): Eukaryota > Metazoa > Chordata > Testudines > Podocnemididae > Podocnemis > Podocnemis expansa. Next base: position 22,968,636 of record ML682004.1, on the reverse strand, counting down.
CCCACAAACCGAGCTCTGCCATTCTCACCCCACCCCTGGCCAGCCACTCTGCCCCTGGGGGCAGGGTGGGCCAGCCGCAGCCTGGGTGGTCAGCCTTAGCAGGTGGCAGAGCCGACTGCTGTGCATGCAGTATGGGCTCCGGTGCAGCCCACTGTGCATGCCAGTCAGCTCTGCCACCTGCTGGGGCTGACCAGTCAGGCCAGGCCATGTATGGCCCCAGCCACCCCTCCCAGCCCCAGTGCTGGCCTGCTGGTGGAGTGGGGGAGGCCCTCCAGTGAAGGGGGGCCCCACCATTGGGGAGGATGAGCCAGCACTGAGTATATCATACTGAAACACAATTCTCTTCACTTTCCACATGTTTTTCAGAATTTCAACTGCTGTGTTTTGCTAATCAACCAACTATTTTGGAGTAAAATATCTGAGTGCAAGGGCTGTTTTAATGACATAAATGGAATTACATGCACCCACACCATCAATGAACTTGGCTCTCTCTGCCTTAAACAAGGCTTTCCCCTCCCCCTTTTGAATGCAGTTTCCTCCTCTCCTTGACCCTGTAGTAATCTTAATGCTAAATATGTTGCATCACAGTCAGTCATTGTATCCCACTAATGCAGTGGTGTTAATATATCACTTCAGGATTTAGACAGAGAAGCTGGGATAATGGTGCAAATGCATGTCTCTGATAATAGCAGAGAACTTGGAAAATATAGCCCATGTACATCTCAGTTTTTATAAATGCTAAATGTCTCCTTCCTAGTTTTGCTCTACATTTAGTTTCCACTTTTATACTGTATTAGTTTACTGAGGATGTGCAGAAGTTTAAAGCTGTTAAAACAGTTCTGTTTAAGTCACGAAAATGTCTCTGCTTGCATCTGTCCACATTATCTTAGGGTAAATCTGTACTGATGGCGGCAAAATCGCCGCCATCAGTGCAGTTTTCCAGTTGACTGAGCAGTCTGTGTAGACCCGCTCAATTGATCTGGAATTTGCCATAGCAACTCCAGTCCCGGAGCTGGAGTTGTGGTTAGACCACCAGAAGGCATTTTCAGTTGGCTTAGCTTGGTATATAATGAGCTTTCAGTAAGTCATTGGGAGACAGAGGTGTCACTGGCGCTGGGCACCCAGGCATATGCCAATTGGGCCAGAGATCCGGGGCCAAGCCGCCGGTGCCTGTGGGGATCCGGGGCTTGGACGCCCGCAGTTGTGGCGGGGAGTCCCGGCCCAGCCGCCCGGAGCAGCAGCAGCAGCCCCGTCCCTGGTCAGGGATCTGGGGCCCGGCTGCCCGTGCTGGCGGCAGCCCCATCCCCATCCCCAGCTGGGGATGCGGGACCCCACGGCTGCTTCCGGCCCTGTCCCCAGCCGGGGATGCGGGGCCTAGCTGCCCGTGGCAGCTTCTGGCCCTGTCCCTGCCCAGGGGCGGGGCCTGTGGGCGGGGTGGGGCGGGGCCTGGACCCATGCCCCAGTTCCTTCCCCCGGCCAGCAGCACCCCTGTTGGGAGATCCACAATGTATTTTACGTAGCTGGCATATCTCCCGTTGACTGTCACCAAAAAGCGTGGCAAGTATAGACTAGAGCATAAAGTTTCAGCTGCCTTTATACTCTGAGTCCTATTGAAATCTCTTCTGGTAGTGAGTAATTTCCAGTTTTACAGGATCCAGTAACCTGGTTCATCTAACCAAGCCCTAATTTTTAAAATATTTGAAATACTGATATTAAGTATATTGAGGGCCACAATTGTTTACTCTTTAAGTGCTGTAGTTTCCTCTTCTCTCAAACATTCCACTGCTGCACCAAATGCTGAGAGAAATGTCAACAATAAAGAACTGCTTAAACACTCATCAAATTTTGATAGCAATAAAAACAATCCATCAGTGATGTTGCTACATAACTAAAATTCTTATCAACTTTTCTGTGACTTTGGCTCAACTATTGTGAACATGAGCCCCGTGGGACAAATTCATCTCTGGTATAACTCCATTAATTTAATTAGTTTACCCCAAGAATGAATTTGGCCTAATCTGACTTGACTTCAACGTAGTGTGTTAAGATTCATATTAGTCTGAGGATTCAAACTGAAGTGGGAATGGAGGGGAGTGTCTTCTGTTGTCTTTGCATGCAACGCAAGAATGAAATGGAAAATGCTAAAAAGAGGACTATGTTCTTTAGTCATACTAGCTGGCACACTGAAGCTATTGCTTAGAAAGTCAGCCAGCCAAAATACTAAACAGGTAGAAAGGAATAATTAAGCCTCTGAAAAATTTGGGGAAGATTCTGATCCAAGCTGTAAAGCAAGGGTAACTCCTCTCTCTCTTCAGTGAATTTAGCCTCGGTACACATCAGGGTAAGGGAGATAAGAATGTGACCTTATGTTCATAGTTTCCTCTTTTTGAGTGGTCATTTCCCCCCAGATGTCCCTTTAAAACTACTAGATAGGATACATTTCTTCTGTTCTCTTAACGGACTTACAGTTTTCAGTCTCACATTAGTACCTTACGGGTAAAGCAGTAGTGGCTTTTGCCACAATTTCCTGACGGTTTAGTTTAGAATGTCATTGACAACTAAAGAAGTACAGTAGGAGGCCATGGCCACCTGAAAAAAGGAAAACCAGGGATTGATGGGGCGACTCTAGGGATACTTATTCCACAGTCCTTACACAAGCAAAGCTTTCATCCTAAAATGTAGAATGATGGGAGGAAATTAAGAGCAGAAATTTTTCACAGGGCATGCTTCCTGATGGCCACCCTTAAGCGATGTGGAGAACATCACTTTACTCAAAATTAGACTGGGTGTATTATTATTCCAAGAACTGTTTACTCCAACTCGTGTCACAGAGCTAGATTACATGACAGAATTAGTCTTGTGCATTTGTGTAATTGGGATCATTGGATATTCCTGCTCTCATCATGAATGGCTCTAAGAGCATAGAGGAACCACACATTCCTGTGTAATCAGCTGGGAGCTAATATAATCATGGTGCAGATATTAAATGAAATTTGACATTATTGCATGAAGATTTTCAGATTTGAGATCTTGTATAAACTTTGTTGTTGTTCTGGGGACTTAAAAGGAACAAGAGAAGACAGATTATTAACTGACATTGGTTCAAAGTCAAAGTTTGTTTGTTTTTTATACATGCACCTAGTGGGAGTTAATGCGGGAATTTTATAAGCCAAAAATAAAATTATAAATGAATTTCTATGTACATGTGTTCACTATGCATATGGTCTATAGAGAAAGACCAACAAACACACAGACATCTGAGCTTTGAAACAAAGTGACTTAATCAGAACAGTAGCTTGTTTCCTTTGTGGAGACATGTTAAAAAGAAATCCTATTTCCTCTTGAGTTCATCCTGATTATTCAGCATGAGGTCTATGTGCAGAAATTATTTGTTTGAAATATGTATCTGTGGAAACCTAGAACAAAACCTATTTAAAGATATAATCAAAATCATGTTTCCAGAATAGGACAGCATCACTATCTACATTTAAGATTTTATTTTCAATAATTTTACTTTCACATTGAAGGTTTTACCTGCCATTGTAATGTGCAAAGAAAACATGCTAGAAAGCAGGGTCCTAATCGTGCAAAGACCTATAGATGTGCTTAACTTGACACACTGTGAATGAGATCTGCACCCTCACTCCAGCCTCTTTACACCATGTTAAAGGGGCTGGAATGCTGTAAAGGGGCCTTAAGAGTGACTCTGGTCAAGGGAGGATTTCCCCAGCACTGGTACTTTGGAAAACAGCCATAAGGCCACTTCTAGAGGACCCTCCTTGCAAGCCTGATACAGGGAGTATGTTGAAGGTAGGAATGAGTGCTGAAGGGGCATGTTGGGCTGGGAATTCTTAGCAGTCCTACAGCTCAGATGGCAATGTTGGTTTTAATGTAGTCAGTGCTGTAAGTCACCCCAGGGGCATGTCTGGCCACCAGAACAACCCAGGACATAAAGGAGCCTTAGCCTCCTGATCCTGAGCTGTAAGTTCTGTTGCCCAAAATCTCACCCCATCAGTAGTCTCACTGAGTGTATGGACTACTCGCAGGATGAAGTCCTGGCCCCACTGTCAGAATTTTTCTATTGACTTCAATGGTATTGGTTTTACCCATGGTAAAATGGAGGTTGAGAGCCCTTAGCACATTGTAGCATTGGCTACTGATACCATCTTGTTTATGAGGTGGCAATAGTATGGTGGAAATTGCAGGATGTGGGGTGTTACAAGTGTTTTTCTAATGTCTTCCTTTCAAAGAAGTTTCTCTTGAGTCCTTGGTGGTCCACACCCATTATGCTGTTCTGCAAGCGGCTCTCTGATTGTTTGTTTCTTTCCACAAAGACATCCGGAGTAGAATTTTAACATGACTATATGCCAGTAGTATCAGATAAGAGCTGGTGTTGTGGGCTGCAAGTTTGGGCCTGCTGTTTTGGAGTACTAGTGATTTTAACCACAGGTCCCACAAACCTCAGTTGGTATTGCCCACATAGTAGGATGTGTACATCCAGGATATGTCACAGATTGAAGCAATACTTTCTTCAGTCATTCAGAATTCGGTGGGCTTTAAGACAAAATTTGCCTACATGATTGTGCTGAGAGTTTACAGTAAGGTAATCTGATGGCAGAATTTAGCCCTTTCTTAGCCTTAAAATAGTGGTCAGAATTAAAAGAAGTCCTGCTGATTTACCTGCAGGTCTGTGGATCCAATATGAAATACTCTAATTTCAGTTGAGCAGCCTTTACCTTGGCTCAGGAAGGTCTGTCACATGCTGGGACATACTACAAAATGAAGGTGGTCAGAAGTGCAACTTCTGAGGCCACAAAAGCCTGTGGGCTGCACTTTAGTCCAGCTGTCCTTACTGTCTACTAAAGGGATAAAGACATCTTTTGATATGTGCATTCAGATTAGATAAATAGTTGACTTATCTGAAAGCAGATCTTAACAATACTTGCAGAGCTTCTAAGTAATGATGTGTACAGACCTTTAGATTAGCTGTCAAGGTTGATGAATTGCTACAAAGAAAGACTGCTGTGAGTTTAGGATCTTTAATCTTTCTGAATACAAATAATTGATAAAGATATAGTGCCACATATTGACAAACTGTCCTCAGTGTCTTCAGCTTTATAATGCGATTCCGCTTCCTATTTTAGTACAATTAACATAGATTTAAAAATAGAGGCTGTGAAGGAAAGCAATAGTATAAAAAAAAAACCCCACAGAAAAACGTTTTGTTGCTTGAAAAAGTGTATTTAAAAGATGGGTAGTTCAGTTGCAGGTCTTCAAGGTCAACCTGCATTGAAACTGTCCTTGGGCGGGTTTCTCAATGCCTGTTTTATTTGGCATCAGAAACAACTTCAAAAGGGGGCTAAATGTAGTTGTAGCTGGGTTGTGCTAAATAGTTTAACTTCAGATTAAAAGAATGGATGATCCAGAACCAGAGGTTGTGACTGAGTTGTTGACAGCATCACTTAGCAGGGCAGGGTGCAAAAGGATTAGGGTGCCTCTGGATTAGCTTTGTATTTCCCTGTCCCAAGGCTGGCTGTGTGTGTTAGGCGTACTTTAACCTCCAATTCTCATAGAAATTAAGAGCAGTTTATGGCCTACTTTAAATTACAAAAATTTGACAATAGCTCCAGTGGGTCATTCTGGTAGTCCGAAATCATTGTGGTGCAGAGATGCCCTAGCCATATCTCATTTACTCGTAGCCATACCCCTTATTCTGGCTGCAGCAATTGGAGGTGGTGTAGTGTCTGAATCCACAATGCTGGAGTTTGCTCCAGAGTTGAAGCAATCCTTCTGACATTGGCATTAAGGTCTTTTTGCATCAGTTGCGCACTGCCAGGAATCTTCATTCCAAAGAAATCACAATTCCAATAACACTTAATTATACAAGTGTGTATATATATCATATTAGTGGCTCGTGCGTCAGAGAGGATCTTTCCCCTTCTGCAAAATGGTGCAGAAGATTGCAAATCTGAGTTCCCCCAAAGAGTTGATCTGCTTATCTTGAAATCAGCACAGCTGTGGAAGAATCCTAACATGTGGCTGTGTTAGTCTGAGTTGTGGAGATAATAATGGTGGCATGGATTTTGTCTACTGTAAATGTGCTCTGGTTTATTCAGTGTGTTCCCAGGTTCCCTCCCCTGCCTTAAATCCTCTTTCTCCCTTTCCACAAGTCCAGATGCCACTGTTAATGAAGCCCCAAACCATGATGCTTTTTGGAAGAACTGTGGTTACAAATAGAAAGCTGAGCCCGTAGCATGTTCTTATCTCTGCCCTTTCCCCAACACCTCAAGTATATTTCACTTTTTCCAGTTCAAATTCACTTAAAAGCTTAACCTGTTTTTAGAGACCTGGGTCTAAACTGAGACCTAAGATAAGCAGGTTCATGTCCATGGAAATTTTTGTTTTGTTTCAAATTTTTCAGGACACAAAAGGACATTAATAGTAATGTTATTTAGCTTGCACCAGTTTGGGTGTGCAGAACATATGTAATTTACACAAAGGCCGAAGTAATGAGGCACAGCACGGAGAAGCAACCTTAAAAGAAGGAAGGAAGGACATAAGATAACGTGTACCTCTGTGTCTCTTGTACAGTCTTGTTAGTTGCTTTTCCATCTGTACTCAGATTCCCTCAGTATACAAATTTAGCCTGTTTTGGTGTGGACCTTGACCTTGCTTTACACACCCATTGGATGTCAAATCTATCTAAGTTGCACCTTTTTATCAGCATATGCTTGTCTTCAAGCCAGTTTACACCTGGTATATGATTTAAATTCCCATTTATGTCTCAGTGGAATTTCCTATTTTCATCTGCTTCAGCCTTTAGAATAATTCATTAGTGAATGCCTTTCACCAGAGATTGTCCCAAGCAAAACCAAGATGAAGCTATCTTGTCTAAATAGGCTGGAGTTGCACTTTCAACCTCTGCATTTTTGGCCTCAGTCCCTGATGAGTGAGTGAACTACTTATCATGCACATTTCATTTACGTATTGCCAATTATAGGAGTTCAAAGGGGCACTGTCCAGGAGTGCTGCTGGCCATGAGGAAAGACCTAGGGCGCTGAGGTTTGGGGCTTCAGCATTATTACTGTAGCAACCACCCCGCGTGGCCCAGCAGCGGACTCAGGGCTCGGGCTCTGGAACTTGAGGATCAAGCCCCATGAGCCTGGTGCCAGCAACACCCCTGGCACTGTCAAAAGGCCAGTGTGGTGCTCAGAGTGAAGGCTATGTTTTAACATAAGATGGAGAGACTTGCTGTAAAACCCATTATTAAAAATAAAAATGATAACCACTTTTGTACGTACGTTAAATTGTTGATTAAAGAACTGGACCCAAATATTACAGCACTGAGCAAAGTGTAGAACCAGAAAGTGCAAGTGACTGTAAACAGAAGAGAAACTGATCAGTTTGTATTTCAGGACAAGATCGTATGTTGATTTACATCAGCTGAACATCTGACCCTTATTATCCAAACTGAATGAAATGCACAATGTAAAAATTAGCATGAAGTGCATCTGATTTTTTTTAGTAATTCTTCATCAGTAGTGTAAGATGATATTAATCATGTAGGTTATTACCTTTGGATTCAAATAACTTTTACCCTAAAACTATTCTTGTTATTCTAAATGAGGTCTAATCATCTCGATCAGCCACTCTGTGTACGGTAAACCTTATATGTTATCTTTTCATAGCCATTCTTGTTCTGCCAGTTCAGATCTGAAGCGTTGACTGTAAACATTGAAGCCACAGGTAGTACTATAGATATTTTGTGTGATGGTTTAATTAACTGTGGATTCTTGACCTTTAATAGTATTGGAACTACAAGGGCTTAATAATGAGGCTTACCACGTAAAGTAATACGGTAACTGACATACAAGACTGAGGTGCATACACAGCAGTTTCAAACGAACTCCAAAGACACAAAACTAATTACGTAAACTGAAGTAAGCCAGTCTGAGACTATGTAATTCTAAACATGTGGTAAATTCACAGTACAGTAGATATTGTATAAGTGAAAGCTGCTCTAGTTAAATACTAATTTCAGCTCTATTGGTACTAACTGCAGAGGCCGAGAGACAGTAGTTCTCTAGAACCTACGAAGTTTATTTGTATTTCATGGTTCTGGCATTCTGCAGAACTAACCCAGCTCAAGAACGGACTAACTTTATTTAAATGTAGAGGGCCAGTCTCTATTCCATACAATGTCTCCTGGACATGCATTATGTGTAACCAAGGACAGAATTTGTATGTCTAACTCTGCTTCAAACTAGTGAACCCTTTTACACATGTGACAGACAGGAGTTGCTTATCTAGTGCAAATGAATTCTAATTATCTCATGACTAAAATGTTGGTTTGGTTTTTTCCCCTGCTGAACTTCTGAGCATACAGGATGATGTTAGAAAGGCATAGTTTAAAACAAAAATCTCACTCTTTCTGAAAGCTATACACACAATTGCAACACTGGAGTAAGAGTTACTTCTTAAGGCCAGGTTATGATTCACTTAACTCATCCTGGCTCTGCAAACACTCCCACTGACTTCCGTGAGACTGCTCTGAGGCAAGGGAATAGTCCCCCTGAAAAAGGGGATTGCAAGCTGGCCCTTAATTCTGTTCAGCATATAATTAAATTATTGCCACTTATCTGACTGGTGGAGTTAATGCTCTGTGTTTTGTTCTTGTTTGTGTGGCTGTCTTTGGGGCTGATCTGTAGTTTGAGTTATTTTTGGCAGTCTGGAGAACTTTTGCTTCTGAAAATTCACGTGATTTCATAAAGTATTTCTGAGTAGTTTGTCATCTTTGCCCCGCATGCAGCAGTGTAAATAGGTCTTCTCAGAATTTTAACTAAACACGCTCAAGAGTGACTGGGGGAATCATGTCAATTTCAAAAGTTAGTCTAGTGTTTGTTAGTCTAGTCCAGTAAAAAGACAACAAGGAGTTGTGTGGCACTTTGACTAAAAGATTTGTAAACAGCCTTCAGGGGCAAGAAAAGCTGCTTGTATTCTGTGCTATGAGAATTCATCACATATTCTCAACACTTTTTCTTTTCCTATGAGTCAGACCCTATATTGTATGTGCTCACTCATGGCTAAACACTGCTGCAGCCACCTCAGAGCATTATCAAACTAGCCAAGGAATATCTTTGCTTGCAAGTGGAACTTTCTTTTTCTTCCATCCAAGCAACCACCTTACCATCACTTCCTGAAAGCAGGCTGAGGTGCTATGGTGAGGGAGCCAGCCATGCCTCCTTTCTATTTCATTTTCTTCCCATAGATGTCTGGGCTTAGATGTTCCTCTTTCATAGCTTCATAGGGAAGACTTGTATGGCATTTACAACATGAGTGTGTATGTGAGTGGGGAAATAAGGGTCTGTTCCTAAGATGTGCCAAACCCCTGGAACTAAAGGGCTATTGAGGGAATTCTCAGGAAGCTTGCTGCCCATGGTGGGCTCTGTGTTTGCATATTGATGGAAATATCATGGCTGCACAATGTCCCTTTAAAGTCCCACAGATTTCTGGGTGAGCTAGATCTATGCTTCTGCCTGAGTCACTTTTTCCAGGGATGACGTGCACTGTTGCCAAACAGCTCGCTCGTTTTCACCACAAAAGCGGGTGGTAGCCTGACTAAAATTTGCTGGAAGGGAGTGATTCATGAGTTTGCTGAGTCCTGCCTTCTCCCTGTTCTGTGCTTTTACCACAATGAAGTACAAATAAGATTCAAGGAAGAGTGGCTTAGGACAAACCAGCTGTTGAGTAGCTATGGTTCTACTCTCCTGACACGGGTGAATCAAGCCGTAGCCTGGGTAAAATACACTCCCATTGAAGTCAGTAGGTATAACTGAAGGCAACTTTGGCCTCTAATATGCAACTGAAAAGTACATGTCACTGAGGTCTGTTTGCTAGATTGCACTTGCTCATGCAGGATTTTCCATAAGGAAAACCAAACAAAAGAGTACAGCAGCAATTTTTGAAGCATTGCAACCATGAGTAGCAAGCATTGAGTGACATTCTTTTAAAGCATTGTTTCTAGAAGGCAAATAAACAAAGATTAGTGGCATTGCACCACTGTGTGTCTGTTGAATTTCAGTAATGATGTAGCTTTGGTGGGCCATGTTAAGCAGAGAAATGGAGAAAACTGGTATGCATGGGAAGAAGTATTTCAAGTAGACGTGCTTGTATTTTGTTAACTTGTTCATTTTAAAATATACTGGTTGAGCAAATAAACTTTTTAAGAAGTGGAGAGACTGTTTGTTTGTTTTTCTCCAGCATTCTCAGTGTAAAGAAAAGATTTGTGTGCAGTACGTACCTCTGCCAAATGTCTACTGCAAAAATAATGACTGGGATAAGAAACATTGTAGGATAGTGTAATACGATTTGAAACAATGACTCTCTAAGGACAGAAGTCTTGCAGTCATAGGTGATGAAACCACCTTGCCTCTTTAGCCACACTTCTATATTATATTTACCTAGAATGACAAAACTAAATATTTTTCTTTGTGGGTTGAAAGGCATTATGAGGTTGCCAGTCTTACACAACCCATTTCTAATTTGAGTTGCGACATGGCAAACATCTTTATCCTGTGTGTACAATTAGTTTAGAATTCAAATGAAAGATGATGTTTTGATGGGGATGGTATTTCCTACCATTTTGAATGTTCTGTCTAATTTAAAACAAATCTGAAAATTGCAGGCTGTCCATTTAGAATGGAGCTCAAAAATTTGTGGTTCGAGTTCCAAATGCATCTTGGAGAATGTAAGTTCTCATAAATATTGCTGCATGGGGATGGAGTTTTCTGTTTTTGTTTTTGTTTCTAATCTTTATTCTGCTGATGAACTGACTTCTAGAGAGAGATTATGTTGAGCATAGCACAGACTTACTTTAGATAGGAAGAAATGGGGTTTAAAAAACATTGGTCTTATCATTTGCATCTAAAAAAATCTATATTTCATTGAGCTGTGTTGGTTTTAAAATTCCTATTTAGCTTATTTATTTGATTGTGCGCTATGGCATAAAGCTAAAATACGCTACGAATTAACTTGTGTTTTTGTTAAGTTACCATTGTCCCATGAGATGAAAACTCCAACCATTCACAACAGCGAATCAGTGTCCTCTTTGTGGCCCTGATACTCACCTAAGCAGTCCCTTTGAGATTATTGCCAGATTTCTGTGCAGTTGATGTTTCCATGTTTGCAGCATCTCATAAAAACCTTTCATAGCATCCTCTTTCTCAACAATGTAGACATGATTCTCCTGGAATAAAGTATTTCTGAATTAAAATGACTGGAGGTCAGCCTGGGGGCTTAAGAGATGTATTTCTGAGGCTGCTTACTCTAGTACCCTACCCATGAGCACACATCTGCAACACCACCTGTCTAGGACTTTGCACCTGTACCCCAGCTGAAACGTACAAAAAATCTCACTGAATTTATTGGAACTATGCATTTTCTTCAGATAGGCGTGTGCTTCAGTACCATCCACAATCAGGGCCTTGCTGTCATATTGTGGATCTTGCCGCCACGTTGCTAGATAAACTTGAGTACCTCAGTCCCCCGCTCCTTGCAATCAACAAGTAACTTGATTCTCTTCCAAGCTGACAAAGCCATCTTGACTTCCCTTGATGACAAGCACTTTTACCTTGTCTAGCCTCCCAAACCCTCCCACTCAAAGTACAGTGTTGTGCAGTAATATGTCAAAGGTTACAAACCTCTTACTTCATAGAAAGCCACAAAATGAGAGTCAGTTTTAGGTGACATTACAAATGGGATGCATACTAAAAAATTATAGCTTCTGAAACTGAAGAGACTGACCTAATATGTCCCATAATGTACTCATCCAAGCCAGGTTATTTAAAATGACTGCTATGTTACCGATTTCTGATTAGGAAATGGAGCAATACATTTCATTTCACCTCCTATAATGATCAGCAAAGGGTTAGAGCCATCAGCTGATGTAAATTGATGAGGTTCTACTGAAGTCCATGGGACTACACTGATTTTCACCAGCTGACGATTTTTAAATACTCTTTAATTTGTTTTTCCTGTTTCCTTTTGTGGGAGGTGCACCCCCTCTGCTTTGGCATAAATACATTTTATAAATAGGCCTTACAGAATTCAATTTTTTAAAAGACTTTTAATGGATAATATTGGTTTAATTATAAGCATTTTTAAAGACTTTTATCAATTTTATATGTTCACACTCGCATGAAATTTTGGGGATGTCACAATTATTTTGTGATCATAGACATCAATATTCAAAAGGTTTAATTTTATAAACTGTTAAAACGCCAATTGTCAACATCATTCATTGCATTGAAATGTACAAAGTGAAAATCCTTAAGTCAACAGATTTATACACCTATATATTTGCTAACCCATCTGTAACAAGCCTAATTCAAAAGTCTAAATCACTGAATTTTTACTCTAATAAATTCTCCAGTGATTTTTTTTGTACTTTGTGTATTCTTAAATTTTGATTATTATAGTGGAAATATTTTTTCATTTTGTTTGTATATATAGGGTAAAATTTGTGAGGAGCCAGCATTTTCTTGTACGAATCTAATCTATCCATGGCTATTTAAAAACTACTGCATAGGGATTGATAAAGGTTTTCCTCAACTAACTTGCCCACCCCAAACTTGTACTCAGTGTTCCTGGGGTTTTTTCTGTTTCTTTAAACTTATCATTGTGCTTCCTGGAGGACTGATTTTGTTCCCTTTCCCTTGTAAAATGCCTTTTCTTTTTCTTATTTCTTGTTCTTCTTGGAGTGCGGAAAAGGCTGGCTCTGTTGATTGATTGTGTTTAGTTCACTGGAGAGATAGACAGGAGTGAAACGATTTTGCCAAGAATTGGCTTTATTTCAGCTACAGTGTGTTTGTTTTTTTGTTTGTTTTTTTAAAAATATATTTCAAGGGAAAAAACAGGTGCTTTTTCATGTATAACATCAGGTTTAGAACTGGGATGTTTTGTAGATTAACAAAGTTTACGGCCTACTGCTTACTGGTATTGAAATGCAAAGAATGGCCTGTCCCATTCAAAGTATCTAGGAACCGTAAAAAAACAACAAGGAGTTGTGTGGCACTTTAAAACTAACAGATTTATTTTTTTGCATGAGCTTTCGTGGGAGAAGATCCCACTTCCTCAGAACCGTGCCACACTTTGAAATAGCTCTATCTCTGCAACAGGTTGCTGTACACACATCATTGGTGCACTGCTCTCTGTATTCATACCAGGTAGGATTGGATCCTTTGAGAGAGGTCTGGACTCATTAGTAAAATTCATTTTATAAAGGCATTTTTTTCTGTCGGATCTCTTCCATATGACAGCACTGTAGATATTCCTTGCACTGCGGACAAACTGATCAGAACCTCAGTCCATGAAAATATTGGGTAATTCCATACATTATTTCCTATAGTTATGAAAACTGAAAGCTTGTGGATGTAATCTGTACCCTTGTAAAGACAATGGAAGTTTTGCCATTGACGTACCTTGGGTGATGATATCACAGAGTTTCTTTACAAGGTAATTAGAAAGATATTTAGGTCTCCAAAGACACTGAAAATAATCTGAATCCAGCTTGTTTGAAAAATCCAAACAGTTTTTTCAAACCTCCTGGGAAAAAAAAAGTATTTTTAGTGAGTGAAATTTAAACAGAATGTTGGTGGAAGCAATGATTTGCTGTGTCTTTTTGAGTCTATCACCTAAAAGCAACATTTTGATCCCACTGAAGGCAGTGAGAATTCAGCAAAACCAAATGTTGACCTGAATTAATATTTCAGCTATTTTTTTTATTGTGGTGTGATTATCACATCTGCTCTTTTTTATGCCAAATGGCTCAGCTACCTCACTGCTGAGATTTTCTGTTGACAATTAATGTCTCTTAAGATATGAATTACTTCTCAGGAGCTGTCTTTTTTTGCTTACCTATAGAAGCAGCTCAGAAAGGAGAAAGGAGAAATCAAGAGATGCAGCAAGGTGCAGAAGAAGCAAGGAGACTGAAGTATTCTATGAATTAGCCCATGAACTGCCCCTACCCCACAATGTTAGTTCGCATCTGGACAAGGCATCCATAATGCGTCTGGCAATCAGTTTCTTACGCACTCACAAACTGTTGTCCTCAGGTAAGACCTATGTAAGAGAAGAGGTCAATGTTGGTTGATATCACAGAGGCAAAGGTATGCTTGTTATTTTGTAATTACAGGAGACTTAAGACATATTGGGACATCCCAGCATGTGTTCTGAGAACTCATCCTATCATTAGGGCATAGCTCTTCATCAGGACAATGTGATTTTTTTTTAAGGGCTTAGGAAATATTGAGCAATATCAGTCATTAATCATGCAAGTTATTAATTATCAAAAAATAATTGAAGCCAAATTTAATGTCATTTCACATATGTAAGAAATTCATCTAAAATTAGCCTTGAAAATGGTTAATTAAAATCAATTAAAAGATTTTGAGCATCAGGAATTTAATTATAATTAATACACCTAGATTATAAATTGCAGAAAATTTTTCATGCTGAGATAAGTAAACTCTGATTTGGCATGAAAAGCACATTTGCATAAATGTGTTTGGAAGGCAGCTCTAGCATTTTTAAATGTCCAAAAAATATTGTTTAAAAGGATTCATTGTACTATACACTGATAGATAATATGGTATTCTGGTGAATCTGAGACAGTATGTGCTAAAATAGTTAAAACCACAGTATTAAAATACTTGACCTGGATAGAGAAATTCTGTTACAATAGAAGCCACCCACTTTGCTCATAGCAGAGTAGTATAACAATGCACACATGGTGAATGGGATTTCCCAGTATGTGTAAACTGTGAAATATATTTCAAAAGTTTTTAATTACTGCTACTACTTCTGAGCATATGCTGCTCTGGGCAGTCACTTTGGTGGATATTTGTGACCGCGCAATGTGGAAGATCAATGAAAGCAACTGTAATAGCAGTTTCCATTCTTCTTTTGAATCTGAATTGCAGCAAGGAATAACACAACACCTGTATTTAGTTTTATGACAGAAAGAATCAGGGCTGTGAAATAGTAGAGAATTAATCCCTTGATGTTTAGAGACATGCACTCACTACTCATTACCTACAATGGGATGTGTTAGGGAGTAATTACAACATCTAAAATCAAAAGGTCACTTAGTTCTTTGGACTAAACACTGTAAGATCTGGGGATGTTAAAACAGCTTGGTTAAAATAAAAACAGACTGAATCTTTGCATATTCTTCAAAGTTAACCATGTCTTCAAGATTTACGTGTTACTAGTCTTGGTCTTTCTGTGATGGTTTTCATATGATGACTTCTTAAATGCTGAAACTACAACTTTTAACAATAACTCATGCAATGCCTGAATTCAAATGAAATGCTATGGGTCAAGTCCTGGCCCCAGTGCAGTCCCCAGAGTAGTCAATGACAAACTCCCATTGACTTCAATCAAGCCAAGATCTCACCCTCAGTCTTTTAAGAAAGTTGACAAATGGGCTAATAGTGATGCTGCAAAACAAATGGTATTAGAAAGTATCTTATTTTTCCTGTTACTTGCTGAAGGGCTTTTATCATGGAGTGTAATCACTAAATCAGATGCTAACTGTCATCATTCAGCAGGTCATGTCAGAGGAAGTCAAATTTACACACTTCTGTTTCCATCTGGTTAAGGGGTGTCTGTGTTTTCACAGTGCTGCCTTTCTACTTCCTCAGAACTGATATAGGTGGTTTTTTTGTTCTTGGCTTATAGAATTTATTTGTTTCACAATTATCGTCTACCTGTTAGAAAAGGAATATGATAGAAGGATCTGCAAAGAACTCTCTTTGCTGAACAGCACTTGTATAACATCTGTGATTTTTTTTTGCCATATATATTCCATACCAGAGCAAATTGCATAAAATAAACTTTCTTCCCATTGAAAACCCCATATGTCATGCCAACTCATTAGCAGTTAACTAATTCTAAAAACTGAACACCTACAAATTGAGAGCTATTGGTTGGTGGTGTAGTGCAGACTAGATTGGTGGGAAAACAAATTTCTTTTTTCCTAAGGACAACCAGACAAATATTATTATTATTACATTAGATAACTTCCAATTTGTTCTCATCATCACAGGAGGATATCAGCTTCATCTGACGCTTAACTAAGGCAAAGTGAACACTTTCAAAAAGAAATCTATATTTCTTTGCAGGCTAAGAAATAAATGAATAAACATGTTTTTAGTGCCTTCTTACGTGTCAGGCTTAAGTTGTAATTATCAAATAATGTAAAGATCCAATATGGTCTGATTTGTCCATGATGTTAAATCAGCTTTTAAACAGTTTCAAAGGGGCAGCCATATTAGTCTTGTAAAGCAAAAAAAAGCAAGGAGTCTTGTGGCACTTAAAGACTAACAGATTTATTTATCGCATGAGCTTTCATGGGAGAATATCCCTGATGAAGTGGGATATTCTCCCACGAAAGCTCATGTGATAAATAAATCTGTTAATCTTTAAGTGCCACAAGACTCCTTGCTTCTTTCAAAAAGTGTGATGAGTGCAACTGTATCATTTTGCCTTGAGTACCTCCCTGCCCAGTAGCTAAATGAAGCTGAAAATAAGTAATCAGTCACAATTGTGATGGCCTGTGTTTTAATAAATCAACTTTTTATTTTCCAAACCAGATGTAAATTTAACTATAAATCCAGGAGCCAGTCAGAGGTGGTGCTTTTTGTTTGTACAGCAAAGATAGTTACATCCTTTAACCAAAGTCTGAATTGTTACTACACAAAATACATCTTTAGACACTCAACACTTTCACAAGTGACTAGTTATTTTGGGTGTCTGCACTTCTGAGACTTTCTGAGAATCAAGTCCCTTTAAAGTATTTGTAAAGCGCTGTACACCTGGTCTCCAAAAATCAGAACCCTCTATGGTGTCCCAAAGTAAGCATGCAGAATTCTTGGTCCTCTCTGAAAATCTTGACCCAAAGTCTTGTTCATCTCATGCAGATCTACTTAAGTTAGTATAGTGATCTAGGGATGAATTTGAGCCTGAATATTTAAAATTAATATTCTAAAAACATTATTGTTTTTGGAACACAACAGTGTTAGTGACACACAAGATTTTTGAAATCCTTTTTGATGAGACAAAATTTTACTTACATAAGTCTCATGCTTCCTTTCAGTATTCCTGTGTGATTTCCAGTAACACCAAATATAAGAATGCATTATAGTAAAAACCTACCAATAAATTCCAAAGGACAAATGCAAGGAAGAATGCATTGCAATAGAAACCTACCAATAAATTTCCAGTGAGGAAACATATCTTTCATACTGAAAGAATTAGTCTAAAGTACATCTGTACTCATTTAGAAGTTATTTCTTGCCCTGAATAAGCATGATATTTGAAAATCAAGGTTTTTGTAAATAGACATTGGTGTTCCTGAGCAAACTTCTAGCAGTCAAGGTTTTGTTGGAAAAAAATGGTTTTTTGTCTGAAACTTAATTTTGTTGTATAATAAAGTACAACAGTTAATGCATATGCATAAACTACATAGCTTTTTGGATCAATTAATGTGAAAGCAGGATGAGAATTAATTTACAATCTTTGTACAGGGCTCCCTTGAATTTTTCAGGTAGCTGTCATTAGAAGATGCTGAAATGTTAAATTTAATGGAAAATTTTAGTTTCCAGTACAATTTGTGGTTTATTTATGATAAGGATTGCTGCACGTCTTGCAAACATTTTGAAAGTAGTATGGAATAAAGTGTAAAATGGGTTTTGTGATACTTGACCACATTCTACTGTCGGTTACACCAATCGAAACTGAGGCTAGCTGCAGTAGTTTGAATAAAAACCCTTGATTTATGCTGGTGTTCTCAAGAGCAGAATTTGGCCCCTTTATTGCACATGAGGAGCCTAATTCTAGTAGGATAGGTTGATAAACTGTTTGAGAAGAGGCACAGATGTTAGTGTGGCAGTTGGTCTCTGTTGACCTTTTGAAATGGGAATTTAAAGGACTGAAGTCTCCATGAAAAGCAGCAGATTGCCTCAGCCCAGGCTCCCCCTTTCTATTCTATCTCATGTTTTTGCATGCAACTTACATTAGATATTTTATATAAACTGGTCTTCAGTATATTTATTTTGTAACTGAATGAACTGTAAAAATATTTGCTTCATTTATGTACTCACTCTGTGCCAGGAAAACAAGCTGCTGATTCAGGTTTAAAATGTGCTTTAAAGGGAGCCTGATACAAAATATGGTTTGCTGAGTGTTTCTGTTATTATTCAAGCTTACCAAAAGCTACAGTCATTTAAGGAAAAAAAAAATTTTGGTATTAAAATATTCACAACATGTGTTTTATAGGCCTGGTCCTGCCGGGACCTGACCTCTTTATTTCTTGTTGACATGCATGAGAATTGAGGGTGCAGAGCACCTCATGGGACTGGATTGCACATTCATGTTGTAACAGTGATTTTTCAAAGGGGCTGAAAAAATTCAATAGCCAGCTCCTATTGAAAGTCAAAGGGTGTCTAATTCCATCATTAATAATAATAATAATAATAATAATAATATAATAAATACTTTATAATAAACTCGAAGGCTTTGCATTGGAGGTCAACATCCTCTCCATTTTACAGGTGTGGAAAATGAAGCACAGAGGTAAAGTGACTTTTGCCTGTGGTCAGACAGCAGGTCAGTGGGAGAGCCAGGAATAAAATTTAGGCTTCCTGAATCCTAGTTGAAGACTCTGTTCACATCACCCTCCTCCACTGAGGCCCTCTGAAAATTCCTGCCTCTGTGTAAGATATTTCTGCTCCCCAGAAATCACTGAAGGGTCTGAATTCAGCTCTTTGTATCCTCTCATAATAGGAAATAGCTGGCTGAATATCTCCAAAGTTCAAAAGGGTAAAAAATCCCAGGTTTTGCTTTTATAAAAGTTGTTCTTTACTTAGTAACACGTTTCCCTTTGATTTTCACAGTAGGCAATTCTGTGTGGGAATGTTGAAAAGGAAGTCTTTAACATTTAGAAATACAGGCTGTAGGTCTGACAGTCTGATTGAGATCAGTATCACAGGAAGCAAACTAAAACAATAGCTTTATAATTGTTTCCATGTTGTGCACAGAACAATACACAATATAAGTGGAACTTAGTAGAAATTTCATTTAAATATGAGCACCTTAAAGGTTTTTCAAGATGTCTTCTAATTATATTGACATAAATTTTATCATCTGTACGTTAGCAAATCAGTGGGATTATTCTAGACTATATCTTGTTTATTCCAAATGAGGATCTTGATCCCTGCATGAATTTACTGCTGTGAGTAGCTGAGTTGAAGTCCAAAAGGAGTAAGAGCTTGCCGAATCAGGTTCCTAGGTTCTTTAAAACACAGATAAAATGTGATGGATTGAGACTTACAAATGTATCCTTTCAGCCTGTAATGTTCGTACAGCATTTACAAAATATAAAGTGGTGTATAAATTGTTATAATCCTAATACTGCTTTAATTCTTCAAAGCATCTGAGGATGTGGAGTTTTCTCTCACAAAACCTCATGCAATAAATAAATTTGTCAGTCTTTAAGTGCCACAGGACTCCTTGCTTGTTTCGCTGATCTAGTCTAATGCGGCTACCACTTTTGAATCCTAATACTTCTGTACATGAATAAATACTAAATGAAGCCTGGCTAATGTCTTCTCCCAGCCAATTTGTTGTATTGTCTCATTACTATCATGAAGGAGGAAGCTAAACAAAAATATTAAACATATGTAGACCCCCCCCACACACATTGCTTTTCTTAAAGCTGCTGCTATGCTTTCTAGGGATCGGTGTCTTCCCAATAGTCAGAAAGCAACAGAGTCAAGTTCCTTTTTAGATGGGCTACTTATATATCAATTTTGTTTAATATATGTTGCCAGCAATTAAAATGAGATTATGATGACATTCATGGTAAAAGGCACTAATGCCAATGACGCTTCCTTGGACACCCAAGCTCTCATTGACATCAGTGAGGTGTGTGCGTGCGTCAGGAGGACTATATAATATAGCCCACATTGTGCCAGACACTTTCATTGGGCTAGTCAGGCAAAGATTTTGTCAGCTTCCCCCTGCTCATTCTAAATGTACAGACACCAGGGATGCTTTTTTTTTTTTTTTTCTTCCAAGTAGAAACTCAGCAGTTGACAGAAGGAAGTTGGCTGTTGGGAGTTGTTTCTGTGGATAGAGACAGCAGAAGGAATGGGGAGGGAGCTGGGAAGCAGACAGGAAGTTGTTTCAGAGAAGGGAGGTAGCAAGGAAGTCAGTATGAAGTTGTTTCAAGGGAGGGAGACAACAGAGCCGGAAAGCCAGCAGGGAGCAGAAAGGAAAAAATAGCTTTTCTGTAAGATTTTTAAGGGATAGCATAAACCATACGACGCATTGGTCTGGCTATTGTTCAGAATGTCTGGACAATCTGAGTCCACTGCGACATAAAACATTACTTAAAAAATAGCATGTTTGTTTGCTTTGCATAATCGGAAAAATAACTCCCTGAGTTGACCTTAGCTCAGTCAGTCAGAGTGGGAGAGCTCATTGTTAGGATACCACTGCAGGCAATGGAACAAAGTTGAGAAAACTCATATCTGACTTACTCCACCTGATCCTGCAAGGTACTGAGGGCCTCCTGAACATCCTCGGCTGATTGCTGTAGGAATTGAAGGTATTTACTACCTCACAAAATTCATGGCCCTGGCTGACTATGATGAACGCTCTGCCATGCGCGAAAACAAGTATCTTCTACAAGTTGTTGATTTGCTTGCCTGTAAGTGAGCTTGTCGGGAAGCTGGGAGCTTTCCTGATAGCTTTTTTGCTGATGTCCTTAAATTGCAGAATGGAGACTTATCTTCTCAGGCATGAGGACTGTTGTGTCAGGACAAAGATTTCCTCTGCCATTGAACAAGAAGCTTTACTAAAATAAGACAAACAGTACTCTTCCTAAAGCTATTCTGTTCCAGAATTCTGCTCTGTTATCGAAGTTCTGTAGAGCTTCTTCTAGAACCTTTCCCTAACCCTTCTTCTGTATGCTCTCATACAGAAACACTACATGTGTCCTTACGCAGAATTCTCACTCTTCACCCCATTCATGCCGGCCGGAAGCCTGTAACCATTTTTGGCATGGGGAGATCAGTAAATATTGCTGTTGAACAGCATGTGACTTCATCTGCTGAACGTGACATCCAAACAACTTTCCGACTCCCTGCCTGGCCCAGGGGAGGAGTCAAGCCCTGAAGACTGACTCTTAGATTATGCCAGGGCAGATAATTTCCAATAAACCACATGTGCACTTGATACATCTTTAAATTTAAAAAGTCATATCTGAGCAAGATGAAAGGTGTCCAAAGGAACACAGACCCTTCTCTCAGATGGTATATGGCACTTAATGACACCTGAGCTGTTATATCTTTCAAGGGAAATATGATTTTTAGCATTCAAATTTGTTCCAAGGGGTTGGTATGAAGGAAATGAGCAAACATCTGTGGAAAAAGTGTTCTAAAGCTTGGGAGCAGTGCACATCCTGACAGTGGGAATTAATCAAAGCTTGTTTACAAGAGCTATTTTTGGTATAAAAGAAGGTTACTATAAACATTATAACAAGCATTTGCTGTAACTGTTCAAAGTTACTGCATGATTGATTTGTTTGTACTTTTCTGTGGCCAGAGGAGAATTGATCACAAAACTGTAGAAGATTTAAATTTTACCCCTTCTAAGAAGTACTGTTCAGGAGGCAGCATGATCAATAGCTAAGATATTCGACTGGGACTGTGGGCACCTGGGCATTATCCCTTGTTCTAGTGCATATCTGCAGTGTATAAGTTTGGACAGGCCACTTCACTTCTCTGTGTTTCTGTACCCCTTCCCATCCTTTGTTTTGCCTATTTTAGACTCTAACCTCTGTGGAAAATGGATTCTGTCATTATGGCTTGTGGAATGCCTAGCACTACACAGCTCCAATGTTGGTTGGGATCACACAGTACAACCATAATACAAATAATAAGTTGCTACGTGGTATGAATTAATATAAAATTAAGGAGGCCAATGAAATGGGAGCACAAAATTCCTTTTTACTCAAACGTTTATCATCAAGGCACTGTGCCCATGCCACAACTGTTGTTAAAAGGGAAATGAAAAAGGCTGTATTAAAAATGAAACACTTGTTTGTACGATTTCACTGTCATGCTTCTTTCAAAATGTAACTAGCAATTTTTTTAACATAATTTGACTCAATAATTACCCTTCTAAACTCCTGAAGAAGCTGGGGAGGAGACGCCGCGTTACGTCTGCCAAAGTAAGTGACATCACAGCTACTGTAAACATAAATTGAAAAAGTCATTCCATTCTAACCCCTATTTTCCTTCCCTCCCAACTTGCTCATACGTTTTCCTCTGGGGCTGAAATAGCTTGTGCTTAGGCTTCAGTGCAGTTCATCAGTAATTGTTTATGAAAATTTAAAATAAAAGAATGGAGTAATTTTTGACATATGCTTGAATTACAAAGTCTTTGTTTACCTTCCTATCTTTCTGCCAAACTGTACTTACATTAGAGTGAATCGGACTTTTGTCACTGATTTGTCAGTACATGGAAGCCATATCACTATAACTATATCTGTGTAGTTCAAGTGGTACAATTCCCCTGGGTCACACTGGTATAGGAATGCTTTAGACCAGGATAATTATTCCTCATGCAGGAAGGGGTATGAGTTATACCTGTATGACATCTTTTATACTAGCATAGATGTATCCACACTAGCGGGGTTGTACTGGTAAGAAACCAAACACACAATCAGCATAATTATACCAGTACAGAAATATGTGTGGATCAAGATGTGGATTGAGCAGCTGCAGGATCTGCAAGGTGCTAATCACTACAGCTGAGAAGTCCCATTAGGTACTGATGTTGAGGCTGCCCAGTGTTTTGCAGGGTGGGCTATTCTTTCTGTACAAAGATAACTTTAAAAAAAATCATCTGTAAGGGTCCATTTCAATGAAGAACTGAAGTAATATGCTTAACTTTAAGCCTGTGCTTAAGTGGTCTGCTGATCTGAAGCCCCAGGGCTTGATTTTCCATCTCTTATGTGAATGCTACATGGAAGTCTTTTCTGTGCATGTGTATGTGATGTAATATGTAGGGAAAAGTCATGTAATTATCTGATATGACATGAAAAGCATTTGCCTTACACTGTTGGTGGTACTGAGTATTTAAGAATACAAAATGTTTTGAAATAGTCTTCCTGCATTTGAATATTTGCTAATGAAAATTTATGACTTGAAAAAAAATAGAAGAGAAAGTTTTCAGTTGGAGCTGAAAAGTCAAGAAAATTAGATTTGCTATGAACCTGTATGTGGCCCTTGCTGCCTAAATTATTTGCTTCCAAAAGGGGAAACTCAACATTCTGTATTTAGCAGAATTGCACTTGGGTGGTAGATGGCCACTTATGTAATTGTTTTTAACTGGGCATTATGGTCAAAGTGAATATTATTCCAATCTATGGTATACTATTCTGATCTACTGTATATTTCTAATTCTATCCCTGGTTGGTATCACCGCAGTTAAAGGAGATGCAGGAGGGAGGAATTAGGCCTTCTGTGTTTGTTTTTGTCTAAACCGTTATGCACAAATGAAATGATATTCACTCATTAGAGTTCTGGCCTGTCCTGGGCTGGGAGTGAAGGAAAGTGACTGCATGGTGACTTCACTTGGCCTCACTTCCCAACACATCCATGCAGCAGCAGGGCATGATGCCTAAGCTCAAGGCAGCTCTAGAATTGAACTTGAATAAGTTCCTAGTGGTCCATTTTGGTGTGTGGTCTGCTGGCTATCAGGTCTGGTCAATTCCAGTGTTTGGGAGCTGTGAGGCATGATCCACTAAGATGTCCATATCCATGCCTCTCAATGCCTCATCCAGTGAAGTTGCAGAAAGCATAAGTAGGTTTGGCTAGTCAATTAACAGATCAAATAATGTCAATTGGCCTATCAGTTAAGTGGCTATTATTTGATCATAGTCAAATATTCCAGCAAGAATGCTGTGATTTAAGCAGTAAACTACCTTTCTGAATGTATCATGGTGTCATCTGTTAGGAAGCCTTCCTAGATATTTTGGTCATTTCCATCAGTGGGTTTCAGACTTAGGGTTGGGAGCCAGTACTGGGTTGTGGACCCTCAGATGTTGAGCCATGATGCTCCCTGCTGCCACCACCAAAAGACTGGAATGTATTGCTCAAAGATGTTGGGTCGCAGGCATAAATGGATTTTTTTTTTCAACTGGGTCCCGAGGAAAATGTTTGAAAACCACTAACTTACATTACTATACCATGCTAATGGCACCTGTTGGAGGAAAAGATAAACTAATTGACAGTTCAGCATCTTGAATGGCTGGAACCTTCCAGAACAAATGTGTATATGTATTTGTATGCCAGGCCATCAACAGACATGACAGATTACAAAGCACATTAAACAAGTTAAAAGGGATATTCCCCCGCACCCCCAAGCACTTAGTCTAAACTGACTATATAAAAATTCAGAAATTAACTCAGAAGGCAGTGGGGAAGGGATCAGAGGGTTCAGAGTAATTAAACCTCTTTCCCAAATGGAAGAATAAAAGAGGCACAGTAATTAGGCTGTTAACCCGAATTGGTCTCCTGCATAAGTTCATTTTAAAATTACATTTTTTTTTATAGTTGCTTTGTGTCTGTTCTATTTTTGTTTGATTTTCTCTTTTTTAACTGTTTTGTCTTGAATAATGTTGCTATCTAATGGTTAGCTTGGCACTGCTAGAAAAATAATTGTTCTGGCATTTTTTAAGACCTTGATTTAATTGTTTCACATTTTCTAACTTAAAATATCTCAGTTAAGTAATTTTTGTTTTTTGTAATTAGGAATAAGTATGTATCATAGGCCTAACCCTACTGGAGACCATAAAGTCTTTTTTGTTTTTACTTTTGGTTACTGTTCTAATAAATTAATATGCTAAATATTTGACCATTGGTAACATTATCTGACAGTATTGCACTGATCAGTTGACCAATTATTTTGGATTGAAGTGCTCAGCTCTATGTACAAGTATGATTTAACCTTTAATCTTACATGATGAACTCTTTAGATGGGTTTTATTAGGAATAATTGAGTTCAGGTTCTTCCCTGCTAACATATAGGAAATAGATAATCATATAAAGCAACAGCTGCTTCTATATTCTAGCGGATCTCCAAAAACAGTGTCTTTAGTAGAAATGTGAAGGAAAAATTCCTGAGGATAACTAAATCAGTATGGGAGAAAGGGGAAGAAAGCATAATTTTCCATTTCCTTGAATACATGTTTCTTCTGTACCAGAATAAGCAAAGCATAGGGATGCTGCCTTCATATAGTGTGCAGCCTGACCAGAAGGCTTCTCTTAGCCAACCACCTTTTGTCTTAAGAGACTGACCTAAATGAGCCACAAACATGTTAAGCATGATTTTATTTATTAGATGAATGACGCCTGCTTTAAGCAAATGATTTTATCTGTCCCTTGACTGGTAGCTTGAGACTGGTTTCACTATTTAAAGTAGGGAGAGAGATTCATGAAATAAAGCCATGCATTCGTCTGCTTGTACAAATGGGTACCTGGGTGTACAGATCATGTGCATTTGCTTTTGCCATTACCCTGTTGCATGCAGGTTCAGTAACTGCGAACACAAATCAAATGAAGGCTCTAAATTTCCTTAGTCTCAATAGCCACTACATGCACTCATTGACTGGAGAACAGATGCTGTTGTTTAAATTAGTAATACTAGACAAGAAAAAGGAAACATTAAGTGCTTCTTTATGTGCTTGTCCATGTATGTTCCACTGTTGTAGGCTGTGCACCCAGTGCACTCAAATTCAGCTACTTTTGGTCAGCCCTTTCCATAAGTAGCTATTGTGTGCTCTGAGAGTATGTCTTCGCTGCAACTGGAAGCATGTCTTCCAGTCCAGGTGGACAGATGCACTGACTCTGGTCAAACAAGTGCACTAAAAATAGTGTGGATGTCACAGCATGGGCAGAAGTATCACTTAGCTCTATGAGCATAAGCCCACCCAACCACGTGTGTCAAGTGGCCACCTGACATCAACACTTATGTCACAGCATTCGCGTTGCTGCTGATATGGTGCTAGCTAGAGGAGGGCTAGCATGTGTTAACTACTGAGGCTGGGAGCAGAGCCGTAACTACTGTTTACGGCACTCCTTCAAGTGGTCAGTGCCTTGGGTGAACAGTGTAGACTGCTCCCTTTAATGGAGCAGTACAATATTGCCACTCTGGGGCACAGCCCAGCTCTCCCTGTTGGGAGCTCCAGTGTAGACATAGCCTGTGTATTGCTGTGCCTCCAACTGAGGATTAAAAGAAGAAAGTAACCCCAGTGGCCCTCAGTTCTATCTTGCTGTGGCAGTACTCTCTCTTTGCTCACTGTTCAGTTTACCCATTGTTTTGTAAATAGCTGTATATAGAGAGCTGCTCTCTTGACAGCCTTTCCTTTCTTCTTCAGTAATAAGGATGTTTAGTTTTGCTTGAAGTTTGCCCTGGTAGCGAGATCAGTCAGAGTGACTGAACTCAAGTTCCAGGTGTTAACAGTTGTTGTCCCTCAGTGGGAGCACTAATGTCTTTCTGTACTTCTTGTATCTGAGTGAGTGGCACACCACCCAGTGAGATGCCATCTATAAATCAGTTTATAAGTGAATTGAAAAAGCACTGGGGTCTCACCTGAAAAAGTTCCTGCTGAAGAGTTCAGCAAGTCCCTCTTCACTCCCTGGGAGAGGGATGCCTTCGACAAACACCATTGGGCACTCATTATCTAAAAGGGCTTTTTTCTGGAGACAAGGAGAAGAAAAAGCAGTCCACTAGGTCTCCGTCATCAAGTCCTTCCTTGGGAGCCACAAATCCTCTCAGATGTTAGCTGAGGAGGGGGCGTGAGACACAAGAGCGTACCGCTGGTAGCCAGTCAGGCACCGGTCGCTTGGCCTCTAGACTGGCTCCTTCAGCGTCACTAAAATTGCCTCGTACCAACCGTTCAGCACAGAGGCCCTCCAGGACTACCTAGCACTGTACTGGTGCTGTCCTCTCATCTGTCTTGGCACCAACATATTCAATATCAAAGTCGGGTACAGAACACCTGCAGGTCTCTTCAGTACCAAATCCCCTGCTTTTAGCAGAGGTGCAGATGCTTCCTGTGATTCCAGCCTTTGCAGCTACATGACTACTAGGTAGTTATGCAGTATGGACCAGAGCCCAGTCTGAGGGTGCTGCCAGCACATTAGCTGGTTCAGTTTCTCTGCTGCACAGACTGGTTGGGGCTCTGATGAAGCGTCTCAGACCAAAGATTCTTGTCCGCATGCTCTGAGGAGCCTACAGTATCTGTGGCATCTTCCTTGATCCAGAAAACCTCAATACGTTAAACAAAAAGCAACACCAAAAGACAGGGAACTGCCCAAAATTAATTTTGTTTGTACAGAAGAATTCTATATCACAACTCCAAATGAGAACGACCAATTACCAGGCCTTGTTGGTGAAGCAAGATTCTTTGAATGGAGATTCCCTCTCTAAATGTATGGACAAGCCACCGCAAGGTAATAGGGAAGAATTTAAGTCTTTGATGGACAAAAGTCAACTTGAGATGCATACAACCTTTCAAGCAGCCCTTGATTTGCAAATTCAGCTCCCAGATCTACAGCTACCTCAACTGCCAGGAGATCTTCTTGGCTGCAGTCATCAGGCATCCCTAAAGAGTTACAAATTATAAATGAGGATCTTTGAGAGATGTGAAAATGATGAAGCTTTAGGCTATGTCTACACATACATCGTTATTTCGAAATAAGTATTTCAAAATGAGTTATTTCAAAATAAAGTCCTTATTTCTAAATAAGTTAATTCGAATTAAGAAAATGTTAATTCGAATTAAGGGAAAGCCTGCTATCGAAACGGCTGTTATTTCGAAATAAGGCTGTTCGGACATGTTGTTGTTGTTTCAAAACAACATCATTGTTTCAAAACATGTGCAAACGGCCTTATTTCGAAATAACTATTTCAAAAGAACAGCCGTTTCAAAATGAATGGGGTTTAAGCTGTTTTGAAATGATGGTTCTTATTTCTAAATGGCGGATCCCGTCATTTGAAATAAGAAAATGTCGTGTGGACCTAATCTCTTTTATTTTGAAATAACCAGTGTTATTTCGAAATAAAAGAGATGTGTAGACATACCCTTACATTTGCTGAAAGACTCGCAAGTGACTCTGACATCCTTAGGAATCTGTACTCCTGCATCTAAGTGGAAGCACTTAAGGCCTCAGCCACCACAGAGGTACTCAACAGAGGCAACCAGAAATACCTAGAAAGTGCAAAAAAAATTCCACAAAAGGAAGTTATCTGAATCCTCTTCATTAAGGCAGCAGATTTGACTCTTTGGTCAGGAGCAGTTTACATGATCTTCTGGGTCTTCCTGTTATATCCTCTCCATTTGAGAATTTATTTCATTTTCATGTGTTGTGGAGCACCATCGCTATGGACTTCTAAGTCCTGAAAATTGTAGAATTGGGCTATTTCATTCAATTATAAGCCACTGCACACCCTAATCCCCAGACATCTTTTTCATACATTTTCAGGGCCACTCTCCTGAGAGCACAGCACATCAGGGTGTGCAGTCACTTCTAGACATCGAAGTAGTGGAAGATGTTACCTCAAGAGAACAAGGGGAAATTGTTCTACTTTTATTCCTGAGAAGAAGGGGGACTGGTGCCCTATTCTGGACCTGAGACAACTGAACATCTTTATTCACAGGCTCCAAGTCTGGATGATGACTCTGGCCATGATGATTCTAACCCTACATCCATTTGACTGATACACAGCACTCAACCTTCAGGATGCTTATTTCTATCTATCAGTTTCCTTGCCCAAAGAGGGTATAAAATTCAAGTAGGCGATTCTTCCTACTACGGTAAAGGTTGCTACCATTTGGTGATGTCAAGGCTGTTCACAAAAATGGCTAGCAGTACTGACAGCCGAACTCTGGAGATAAGAAGTGCAGGTTTATCTTGTACAGAACATCCAACTAGTCTCTTTAACCTTTTCTAAGAAAAGCTGTATCAACAGTTAACTGACTGCATTCAGTGGTCTCTTCTCTTTTAGACCTAGAGAAGTGGAAAGTGTATAGAAAAATCAACACTAATTCCAATGCAAGCGGGTAGTTATTATGTAGCTCCAGCATGACTGAAGCAGATTTGTTTCTTGGACCTAAAAAAACCCCATCATGATCGAACCTCCAGTACCGTTGCCTCTCCAGTCATGGGTAATATCTCAAATGGCCTGTCTTCCCCAAGAGAGATTTCAAGACATGTACATGTACCTACAAGTTCATTTCAAGATATTGGTGAAGACTTGGCTCAAACTTTTATGACACAGTGGCTTTCTGCACCTACATAATGTGGCATGCCAGATTTTATTTTCTCCATGCTAGGTAAATCATCACCTGGATATTTCAGTACGTGTTTCCCCAGAACAACATAGGGGTGTTCCACATTTTTGTGCCCCATGGTGCCTTGGTTCCTAAAAGACTTTATGAGGATTTATCTCCTAATCAGAGAATATCCCACTACTTGGGATCTCAGGATGTTACCAACAGAATTAATGAGCCCATCCTTGGAGCCATTAGTTGTGTGATCCCTATTTTGTCTTTCCAAAACAACCTCTCTGGTATCAGTAATGTCCCCCACAAGGTTAGGAGTGATACAAACACTAAAACAAAGGTCCTTCATATACAGTTTTTCATAGAACCAGGTTTTCTTGAGACCTCACAAAGAGGGCTTTTTTTTACCACTGCAGTCTTTGACTGCTGTCTTAAAAAAACATTTTTTATACCTACTTATGTTTTTCCCACATTCAAATAGCATTCAAAGATAGATTACTAGTACCCATCTTATGATCCTACCCATGGCTGGTGAGTCCCATAAATGAAATATATATAGGCAAACACTCAAAAAAGAAGAAATAGTTACTTTACTTACAGTAACTGTGTGATTCTTTGAGATGATGTGTTGTCCATATCTATTCCATGACCTGCCCTCTTTCCCTGTTACCACATACAGACTTGACTCCTGGTTTCTGTACTGGTAAAGGAACCAAGGACTGATTGGGTTTGTTCTAGGTTGGAGGCACAAGAATATTCAAGGTACGGGCGTGACCCTCAAAGAATCTGAATGTAAATGTCTGGGGTGCGTGTGCGCCAACAGTGGACTAGGCATGAGCAACACTTTGGGAAGAGCTAAAGTTACTATCAGGTAGGTAACTAACTGTTTCTTCACCTTTACAAAAGCTGTCTTTTCTTTTCCTATTGATAAGCGTGTCCCTTTCTCACCCAGTGCAGATGGCCCACCCAATTGCCCTCCTCCTCAAGAGTGCACACAGAGGGACTATTTTTATAAACAGCTTTCTGGAACCAGAAAAGCATTTGCTATAGAGATGTTATTACACAATAAGCAGAAAAATGAGAGCTCTGAAAACTGACTTTTTTTTTTTTTGTGGTCACTTTCCTTGTATTTCAGTATGTGCTGACAATGAGAATGATAGTGAGACAGACCAGCAAATAGACAACTTGTACCTGAAAGCTTTGGAGGGATTTATTGCTGTGGTGACGCAGGATGGAGACATGATCTTTTTGTCAGAGAACATCAGCAAATACATGGGCCTCACGCAGGTAAACTGTTCCTTACCACTTTCAAGCAGCTGCTTTGAAAAGTAATTCACAGAAACCTTAATACAATATTCTCTGGCTCCACTCTGCTGACTCACTCAGATTTTGCCTAAGAAAGCTGTGATCTCATTCCCTAAAAGATGCAGGGAGCAAATGTAGCCCTGTGTGACACAGCAGTACTTTAAAGCAGAATGCTCTCAGTGGAGTGTTCTCAGCTCTGGACCACCACTTCTCATTTGTTCGGCTAGCACCCAGATTCAGTGGCTACAAGATTGGCCTATATTCCCAGATTTTGTGGTGGAGAAGAGAGAGAGGGTGGTGGTTTGCTTTGAGGTTGAGGGGAGGCGTCTTTTTAATGTCAGAGAGTTTAAGGCCAGAAGGGACCATCAAATCATCTAGTTTTGACCTCCTGTTTATCACAGGCCGCCAACAGCAGAGACTAGACAAAAATATTGCAGCCTGCAGGAGACCAAACTATGATTTGTCAGAGAGAGAACAGATGGGAACAAGGTGCACTAGAGCCAGATGCCACCTGGTGGCAGGGAAGCATCCTTTTAGTTATATTATCCATGTCTATAGATAGAGCCCTGCAAATCCACAGATATCCGCCTTATATCCGCATCCATGGATTCAACACGGATATCTGCAGACCATTTCTTGTGGATGTAGGTTGGATACGGATCCACTTATTTGTATCTGTGCAGGGCTCTATCTGTAGATATCTATTTTGCTTTACACTTTGTCTCTACATGTGCTACGAGTCACCGGTGGTGTGGGGGGCTATTAACTCCTTTAAGTGCTAGGGAGCCCATTGGCTGAACACAGATTGCTTAGCACTACATGTACCCCGTGGAAGGGGACTGGTCCTGCAAAGACTGAGAAGATTGGCAAGTGCCAAACAAAGCTAAAGGCCCTTGGATCTATCTTTGCTCTAATCCAGGGGTCTCAAACTCAAATCACTGTGAGGGCCGCATGAGTACTAGTATGTTAGCCAAAGGGCAGTACCACTGGAACCTTTTCATACAATGATACTGCAAATATTGATAGCGGTAGTGTGCTTGTGGGCCATAAGAAATAACTTTAGGGGCCTCATGCAGCCCGCAGGCCATGAGTTTGAGACCCCTGCGATCTAATCCAGTGGTCCTTGCCTACCTTGCAAAAATGGCGTCGAGGAGCTGCTGCTGCAACATGTGTGGGAGAGCTGTGGTTCCATGTTCTCCAAGTCCCTTTGCCATACTCCTGCCCTCTTCCATAAACAGTCAGTTGGATCCAAAAGCCATTGAAGTCAGTGAAATGCATGAGTGAAGTGAGTTACCAGTCTCTTTAAAGGTTAAATCAAAATGCAGAAATGGATCCATACCATATAGAATCCAAATTCAGACTGGATGCAGGAGATTGAGCTAAAATTAAGGCTGATATGATGCACACCATGATAGTTGCACAAACCAGGGCTGAATTTGGCACATTTTGTCTTGAACAGGCTGCCTGTCATGTCTGTTTTAATATTTTTAGGGCCAAATCTTCAGTTGGTCTAAACAGACTTATTTGCATTGATTAGTTAGTTTGTTGAGGTTATCCAGCTTAAATTTCTAAGCTTAAGAATCAGTTTGTTATTACCTAAAATATCCTCAAAAATGCCCCAAAGAAATCCATACTCTAGGGCAGCGATTGTTAGCCACAGTGGTGGGACACATTATTGTGTCACCACATAGAAGTAAGTGTGTCACAGACAGCCAGGAAGATGGTTGGATGCAGCCTGGAGGGGGGATAGGCTGGTGTACACTGCCAAGCATGTCATGGCCTTTGAAAGACTGAGAACCCAGTGCTCTAAGGAGTCAGGTAACAGAAATGAAGAACAGAAATGATTACCAAGAAAAGCTCAGGCATGATGTACTGCTTTTGTCTTTTCTCTGACCATGCTGAATGAATCAGTGTTCCAAAATACTTTTGTCTGTCATGAAACTACGTTTATTGTCCCTGCTGTTGGCTAAATATATGTACTGTTTCCTGAACAGGTGGAATTAACAGGACACAGCATATTTGATTTCACTCACCCATGTGACCATGAGGAAATTCGAGAGAATCTGAGTTTGAAAACTGGTAAGAAAAATAACCAAAGTCTTTGTTTTTTTCTTGTTTGCATTTTAAGCATGCCAATAAAATAATGGACAAATAGCTAAAGTTTGATAGTGCCTGTGGGTGAATGGGAATTTTAATACCTGAAGTAGTCTCTGGCGTCATCAACTACAAAAAGTTCTAAAAACTGTGGAAACAATGGTTAAACATAACAACATTAAGATCTGTGTGTTCTGGTGCTTTTCTATTACCAGCCCAAAAGAGATGCAACATCTTCGTTTGCAACAATTGGCAAATATTATGTGCCTCCAGCTAAAATGCAGGTTAAAATGTAGACTGTTACCATAACATTTCTGTACACCTTAGACCTGGGCAAACTGCTCTGCATAGGTGGACTAGAAAAATACAGCCTCGATGGAGATACTATAACAGAGGTGCATAACTGGTTGGAAAACTGTTCCCAGAGGATAGTTATCAGTTGTTTGCAGACAAACTAGAAGGACATGTTGAGTGGGGTCCCATATGGATCTGTTCTGGACCTGGTTCTGTTCCATAACTTCATCGGTGATTTAGATAATGGCCTAGAAAGCACACTTACTAAGTTTGTGGATGATACAACACTGGGAATGGTTGCAAGTTCTTTGGAGGATAGGATTAAGATTCTGAATGATCTGGAGAAATGGTCTGAAGCAAATAGGATGAAATTCAATAAGGACAAATGCCAAGTACTCCACGTAGGAAGGAATGATCAGTTGCACACACAAAAAATGGGAAATGACTCTTAAGGGTTCTGGTGATGATCCCAAGCTAATCATGTGTCAAAAGTGTAACTCTTGGGGAAAAAAAATAAAAAAATAAAAAACCACATCACTCTGCGATGTATTAGTGTGAGCGTTGTAAACAGGACCCAAGAAGTAATTCTTCAACCTTCTACTGTATTGTGCTGGCCATCCAGCCAGGGGATGGGGCAGAAGTACCCGGCCCCCTCCTGCAGCCCTGGCCTGCACCCTCCCCAGCAGCATGGCCCCCCCTAAACTCCCCCACAGTCCCCCAACATCATGGCTTGCCCCTCCCTGCAGCCTAGCCAGCCAGGGGCCCCCCAAATCCTTCCACAGCACTGACTGAGGCCCCAGAGCCCCTAAAACCACATCCCGGGGGGGGGGGGCAATAGGTGGCCTACAATGGTTGGCAGTCCCAGGCCTCTCCCAGCCTTGATCCAGCCCTTTTAACCTCCAAAGATAGGACGAGAAGCAATGGGCTTAAATGACAGCAAGGGTGGTTTAAGCTGGACGTTAGGAAAAAACTTCCTAACTGTCTGAGTAGTTAGGCACTAGAATATATTGCCTACAGAGGTTGTTGAATCTCCCTAACTGGTGATTTTTAAGAGCAGGTTAAACATCTGTCAGGGTCTATCTTACTACTTGCTTACTACTGCCGTGAATGCAGGAGACTAGATGACCTCTTGAGGTCCCTTCGAGTCCTACAATTCTATGATTGAACCTGTGCAAATTCTCTGAGGCTCAAGAGTCTGCCCACATGAGCTAGTTTGGAGGATCTGGGCCGACTTGCATGGCAGAAAGGTCTAAAATTTCACCCTAAGAGGGGATTTATTTTTTACACTAGTGCTAAATATTACTTAAACAGGAGTGTTTTGGGCATGGGTAGAAGTCAAGAAACCAAGAACCAAACACTCTCTAAATATTTTGTGCTTAAAAACAAGAGTGAATGTTTTAAAATGAACAAACAAACCTTACTATCTAAGAATTTACCTTTTGTCCCCCCTCCCCCCGTCTTAGGTCCAGGTTTTGGAAAGAAAGGCAAAGACCTGTCCACAGAGCGTGACTTCTTCATGAGAATGAAATGCACTGTTACCAACAGAGGCAGAACTGTAAATCTCAAATCTGCCACATGGAAGGTATCACATTTTAGCCATAAAAAGTTTTATTGGTAAAGTCAGAGTGACTTTTCAGACAGTACATTTAAAAGTAATGCCCTGTTATGAAATCATTGTTTGTTTCAGGTCTTGCACTGCACTGGACAAGTTAAGGTGTATAACACTTGTCCTCCTCACACCCTTTGTGGGTATAAGGAGCCTCTCCTCACCTGTCTTATAATAATGTGTGAACCCATTCAGCACCCATCAAACTTTGATATTCCACTGGACAGCAAGACTTTCCTGAGTCGCCATAGCATGGACATGAAATTTACCTACTGTGATGACAGGTAAAGAGTCAAGTACCAAAGGGGCAGCCGTGTTAGTCTAGTCCAACAAAAGAAAAAGTCCTGCAGCACTTAAAGACTAACAGTTTCAAACAAAGGGGGATTTTCTCCCATGAAAGCTCATGTGAAAAATAAATCTGTTAGTCTTTAAACGCCACAGGTAAAGAGTCAACTGACTGTTCTGTGTCTCGGAGGTTTTTGATTTATCTTTAACAAAACAGTCAATAAACAGCAAACTGTAGTCTTCCTTCATGAAGTGCTTCATATTTGAACAGGTTAAATTTGCACTAACAAGGGTAAAATTCTTCCATTGGCTGATTCTGCAAGTCCTGGAGAGGAACCAGCAGGACTTAATGATCTTCTGAGCAGCTATCCATTTAGATTTCTAATTGGAAATCTTGAGCTTCAGCAGAGATGATTCCTTCAGTGTGTGGCTAGTTTCCTGCACCATGGTTCTCCAACCTGCCCTGAACACTAGGAGAGGAGTTTTAGTTAGGGCTGATAGAGCGGAGGGACATTGCTCTAGAGCTGTAGATGTTCCCTTTCCTTCTTCCCTATGGTGACTGCAGTCTCCACCAAATCCTGGCAAACTTTCATTAAAATTTAGTAATCTAGACACAGAGGGCCAAATTAGGGAAGATGAGCCACGGGGGGGGGCTTGAGATTTTGGGGGTGGTCTAGAATGAATCTAAATTGCTGTCTCATGCATGATCAGAGAGGACTGGAAGGAAGTCTAATGCACACCAATGTACCTGTCCTCATGATTCACTTATGCTCACCTCTGAACTGGGGTCAAAATCTACTCTATGGTCCTTCACCATGATGATTGGTGAGAAGGGGGAAAACTGAGATTTTATTCTGATTTTTCTCCCTTAGTGAGTAGAATATTGCAAGATCATTGGTAGGACATCAGCCATTTGAGAGCAATAGCATTAGCCCTTTCGTTCTGATGAGCTCTAATGGTAACAGAAATCTGTTGCTGTTTGTTTTTGAAAAGAGAATTAATATATGGGCTTGTTCTTACAGCCCTTACTCATATGCCCTTCCCATATTTTGTAGATGCTAATTAAGTGCTGTTTTCTGGGTCTCTTGGGTCAGTACATTACCAGCCAGCTAATCCAGTAGGTAAGGTATTCTCTGATGGAGAATTTGTAAGAAGTCTTTAATGGTTTTGCTGTGGCTGTAAAACAGGGATAGATTTCTTTTGTCAAGTGAAGGGCAATTAATCTTTGTTCCTCTTTTAATGTCTCAAGATTGTGCATTTAAACTGTTCTGGTGATTCTGATTTAAGGACCCTGGTGCAAAAGTCTTGTCTCAAATGTTCCCCTTTTGGTGACCCTCTGCTAATTCTGACACCAGATTATCCTTTATATTTCAGTATTTTATCCAAGACAGACATTTCTGGTTTACTGTATAGATCTTAGTCTTATAAACATTCACATGCATGCATGCAACACAGGAGCACCCCACCGAAGGCAAAGTGATTGTCACTGGGAGATGCTTAATATTAAGAACATGCATCACTGTGAAGGGTTGGGGATTTACTTAATTTCTTTGGTGCTTTGAAGACTTTTAAATGGCTGTGAGTAAGAGTTTTATTACTTTTAAATAATGTTATGAGGCAACCACAGAAATTAGTAATTTTGGTGACTTTGAATGTAAGGAAGATTAGAAATGTACCAGTTGGTGGTATAAAGGCAACTTGTGGCTGAGATCATTGCTTCCTTTGGAACTTAATAGCAAATGTATCATTATTAGAAATATACTCTGAAGATTGCAGCATGAGTCTGCTCTGCTTGGATGGTAGGCTACTGCCTCACTTTTTTCGTTTTTAAAAAAGGATGTTGGAATTCTCAGAGAATGAACACAAGGGCTGGTGCTGATAATACCTTGTCTCCCCACTGGGAAAAGCAGACTAACTGTGAAACCCACATGTTGAGGAGCACCATGTACATGTATGTATCCAAAGATGGATCCGTCCAGAATTCCTAGAATTAATAGAAAGGCTCCAATTGTCAAAAGAGAACTCTACCTTTTCTTCAGAGTTCCTACATGCACTTGTTTGTGTGTGAAGACACACCACCTCCATTCTCAAGCACACACAAAACCTGTGCTTACACAGAGAAATTCCTTGCGGACAACCTATGGGGCACTTTTGAAAATTTAGCTCATGAGGTGTTGTGAGGAGATCATGCCAATATAAAAAAATGATTTGAAAACCTAAAGATGTTGTGGTATCATTAAAAATGAGATGTCACTACTGAAAAAATGTACAGTGCTGAGTCAAAAAGAGCAACATGTCTCAAGATTGTTAAAGCTGTCAGTTCACATTTTAGGGTCAGGTCTGAGGGAAGCAGGAGGTTTTCAATACCTTATAGTATCTGCCAGTCTTTCCCAAATTCTATTTTGTGAGTATTTGAACATGAGAATTCAAGGCATTGATACTTGCCCTTCAAAGACTCACTGTCTTGAAAACTGTGCTATGTCAGCACAAACAAAAGATAAGTGAGAAACTTCATACAAGGCATATATCAGCTGATCCTCAGGAAATACTTGTGGATCAGTTTTCTTGTCTAGAAGTGAATAGACTTCATCCAATAGAAAACTCCTCAGCAGCCCCAGAAAAATGAAAAAGAAGCAAGAATCCCTGCCAAGACACATCAAAAGCAATGGCCTGGGAAAACTTCACAGGGGAAAAACTCATACAAGGAAATGAATCCAGTCCAAAAGGAAATAGAGGCATGCGTCAATCCCAAAATTTATGAGCTCCAAAATCCACAGATCAGGTTGTGAGGCAGAGACTGACCCAGCCTACGTCACTAGCAAGCCTTTATGCTTCTTGCCAGGAGATTTCTTCTTGCAGAGTGATCTTAAATCTAGCAGACAAAATCATAGCCAGATCCAATGTTTTGGAGCTAAAGGTAGACAAATTCACACTAAAAATAAGATGCCCATTTTTAAATGAGGGTAATTAACTATTGGAACAGTTTACTTAGGGATGTGGTGGAGTCTCTGTCATCTGGAGCCTTTAAATTAAGGTTGGAGGTCTTCATCCTGAAAGAGGTGCTGAAATTCAAAGACATTATTTAAAACTGATGCAAAATCACTGGATAAAATTGTATGGCCTATGATGTAAAGGAGGACAGATGATCACAATGGTTCCTTCTAAGCTTAAAATCTATGAATAAATCTAATTTTATTTTGTCAGTGATATTTGATATTTGCTCACTCTACCAATTACACACACACACACACACACACACACCCCACTTTACCAAATTAGCTTTAGCACTTAGCTTTGACCTTTGAGAAGTTACTGTATCTTCAACATCTCTTGGAATTACAAACCAAGGAAGAAAAAGCCTTCCAAAAATGACACACATTATGAATAGAGTTATTTATAAGTGGAATGTTTTGTTCTGAGAGGTCTGAATTAGATGCACTATGGTATTTGTTTAAAAAAAATTTGCTTATAATCTTGTTTGGTCAAAAATAATGCAGCCATTCAACCGGTTTTTCAAAGGCTAGTCACAGCTTATAAATCATTTAAAAGCATCCCAGACACAGGAAATATGAGGAGCTGATGCAACAGCACCTTGTCATGATTTGAATTGCCACATCTCTGTGTGATGATATCAGAACATCAGAAGGTGTCCAACATGAAGGCATGTTGCAACAGTTTTGTCTTGCTGACCATCCACTAATGAAAAATTGGCCTCACGAAGCGCATTAGGAAGCTGACTCTTCTCTTACAGTAATCTTATGCGTATGTGCAATACAAAAACCAGCTGATACCACTGTGCCTCACAGAGTATACCAGACTGACTGGCTGGCTGCTATGAAAATATTCATTAAGCAGTTTGCATTTTAAATGGTATTTGGAGTTCTGTTTAAGAATCTGGTTTTGACAGGTGAAGAATGGTCTTCTGTTACCAGTGGATAAGGAGCAAACTTCTGTACTCATTATGCTCTTAGTCTTCTCAGTTAGCTTGAATAGTGTTTGACATACTTAGCAATGTCATTTTGAGATCTTTGTCTACTGCCTAAGAAATTTGGTACGATGCTGTACCACCCATAAGATCCTGATGGGCAACCATTTCTATACCAGTAAGATACCTCTGGACAATTGTAAGATTCACGCCTCACTTCTGACCTATTTATTGTCCACTACCTATTTAACTGCTGGTGAGATTTAATAATTTAAATAGCAGTTATGACCAGACAGCAGTCACCTCTGTTTATCCTTGGCATCATACACAACAGTACCATCACCCAGCTGTCCCAGGATCATCTGGTCAGTATCAGTAAATGGATGAGAACTGATTCCACACAAGATGAAAGATATGTTGTGAAATGTACAGGGATACCCTCTGAAGAGTTTGTCACCATTTTGTTACCTCCTTTAATTGAGGATTTTTATCTCTGGATTATTCTAACAATCTATGGTATAGGAGCCCTTCTAGATATCTCACTCACACTGGAATTTCTCATAGCATCAGCCACCAAAAAAACCCACTTTCTGTGGCTAGCTAGGGAAGGAACTGTGCCCCATCTGGTACCAG
Source organism: Podocnemis expansa (assembly GCA_007922195.1). Taxonomy (NCBI): domain Eukaryota; kingdom Metazoa; phylum Chordata; order Testudines; family Podocnemididae; genus Podocnemis; species Podocnemis expansa. The sequence continues at coordinate 22,929,078 of ML682004.1, read as the reverse complement.
GGTGACCTGGTCTCGATCACATGATCTCATTATCTCCAGGTTGGATTATTGAATCACCATGCTGTGATTTAAAGATATAAATCTTGAAAAAGCTTCCACGGGGCACAGAATGCAGCAGCTTGCCTCCTCCAAAATACAGCTCCCAAATCACCTCTGTACACTACTTGCTCCATGAATATCTCTACTGAACACCAGGTAAAGTTTAAAGTCTTTAATTTCAGAGCATTCAGTGAGTTTGGTCCAGGATGCCTTGAGGACCACTTTAGATAGTTCTGCTCCTTAGAAACAATGGACTTGTTTATCTTAAGGTTGAAGCTCATAGACACAGGAAACAGCATTGTTTCAGCAGTCAGATGAGGCTGAAATTCACCACAATAGAAACAAAGAATGATCACACACATTTTCAGCTAAACTCACTCCTTTATTCCTGCTTTCCTGCAAGCAACGCACAACAGCCTATCATTGTTTTGACACTTAAGTATAAAACTGTTAATAAATGGAACATTATTCTCCATAGCCTGGAAGAAGCTATTTTAATATTAGTCATCGTGGTGGTTTTGAGTTTTACTCTGGGTGGCAAAGTGACGAGTGTGGTATAAAACTCCGCAAGTATGGTGGATGGGAATAGCACAGACTTGCTCCTTTCTCTCTGGCAATAAAAATTATGCTATGTTAGTTCGTAAATTGCTCCTGGAAAGGACGTGTATGCATGTGTTAGAGAGAGAGGGTGAGAGATAATTGTGATAATCACTTAACTGAAGGCATGGACCTGAAGATAAACAACTGACCTATAAAAATGTGAAAATAAAACCCAGAGTTCAAACTGTATTTCAGTTAAATACCTGATTAAGTCATTTAGCTAAGTAGTTTGCAGTGGAAACAATACTTCTTCAAGCAGCTGCTCACATGCATTCTCCTTAGGTGCACATGCGCCGATGTGCCCAGTTGCTGGAAAGCTTTTGCCCTTATCCTGACCTCCCAGGAGCAGAGGCGGTGTCCCCTAGTGTGGCGTTTGACCGCCCTCCTTAATAGCTGCCACTGCTCTGCCTCTCCCCACATTTCTTTCTTTCCATCGTTGGTGTTGGTTGCCGGTTCACTGTACTTACATGTGCCCTAGAGTTTGCTTACCTCTTTTCCTCAGTTCTGTTGATGTTGCAGTAGAGTTAGTAGTTAGTGTTGTGAAGTGCATCAAGGATGCCTCGTTCTCCCAGCTTCAAGCCGTGCGTTGCTTGCGGCAGGATGTTCTCCATGAGCGACCCCCATGATCAGTACCTAAGGTGCCTGGGGGAGGGAGGCACATTGTGTGGAGAAGTGTAAGCTCTGCAGAGCCTTCAGACCCTGTACAAAAAAGACCGGGATGCCAGACTAAAAGCCCTCCTCACGGAAGTGGCGTTAGCCCTGGCTCCAGAGCCTGAGAGTGCCATACTGCCCAGAGGCACCATTGCCGCACGGAGAAGCACGTGTGGGTCGGGATCGCAGCAGCCCAGAGCGGGCCAACTCTCCCTTGACCCTGGGCTGTTCAAGAGTGGAGCCGGTGCCTGCTCTGTCTACGCCGGAGACGTATGAGGCAGCAAGGGCCCTGGTGGCCTTTCCTTTGCCCCCACTCCTGCTGGATGTCTGTTCCCGGCCGCTGCCTAGAGGAAAGCCGCCACTGCTCTCCCCCGAGTGGCACCAAGCGGCCCATCTGCCTCTTGAGCAGGCCTAGCTTGTCCCCGTCACCGTGACATGCCCCACACCGGGACAGATCAACCAAGCAGCGTCGGAGTTCCTTAGCTGGGGGAAAATCGTGCCGGCTCTCCTCAAGGTCTTTTTCCTCCTCGGCCCCTCGGCACCATATAAAGAAACGCCCAGGACAAGAAAGGCCCGGTACCGTCGCCATGGCTCCTCTCTGTCATGGCAGGGGGACTCCCAGCATGACTCTGCAGAGGAAGCCCACCCAGGGAAGGGGTCTTTCCCTCTAACCCAGGCTAGGCACGGGGGACATTCTGCCTGGTTTGAAAAGGACTGTGGTCGTATGATCATAGGGTTTCACTCTCCTTGTCATCTCTCTCAACCAACCATCCAGGGGTTGAGGCCGCAACCCAAGGGAAGCGTGGTTGGCTTGAGCCTCCCCCCACGCTGTCTCAGCTGCCTAGCCAGCAGTTGGTTTCCACTGAGGAACTGGTGTTGCGGGAATTGGCCACACCTGCCGATGATTTTAGAGCGCATCAGGACCTTCTGTGCAGATTAGCATCATATCTTGGCCTGCAGGCTGAGGAGGTGAAAGACAGCTCAGACTCACCGTTCAATGTTCTGTCTTCCCCAAGGACTTCTCGGTTGGCATTGCCCATACATGAGGGAGTTTTGAAGATCGTGAATGGGGTTTGGCAGACGCCTGCCTCGATGGCAGCTACCTGCAAGGGGGCGGAAAAAAAATATTATGTCCCAGCAGTCCCCTTTCAGTATCTGTATACACATCCCACCCCGTCTTCTCTGGTGGTAGAGGGGGCCAACCCGAGAGAGCGCCAGGGCCAGCCAGCGGCGACACCACAAAATAAGGACACTAAAATGCTTGATGCAGCTGGTAAAAAGATTTATTCAACAGCAACTATGCAGCTTAGAATTGCGAACCACCAAGCCCTGCTGGGACGGTACAATTTTAACTTGTGGGGCTCATTGGCGTGTTTTTCTGACTCTCTGCCCCCTGGCAGACGTTTGGACTTTAACACCATTCTGGAGGAGGGGTCTCTGGTGGCGAAGGCAACTTTGCAGGCTGCTTGCGACGCCGCCAACTCGGCAGGAAGGGCGGTTGCTTCAGCAGTGTGCCTGCGTAGAGCGGCCTGGCTCCAAGTTTCGGGTCTTCCCCCACTGGTTCAGCAATTTATCCAGGACCTGCCGTTTGAGGGGACCTCATTGTTCTCTGAAAAGACAGACACCAAATTGCATGGTTTAAAAGACTCCCACTTAACTCTCCAGTCCTTAGGCCTCTGCTCGTCGCAGGAGCCCCATCGTCAGTTTTAAGAAACAGTCTTGGGCCCAACCCTTCTAGCCACACCAGCCTTTCGGCCTTCGCTCCAGGCCCAGGGATAAGGAAAGAGCGAGACCCACGCATGCCAGCCGGGTCAGCTCCCCATCTAGATTTACCTGCCCAACTAGGCGCCACCCTGGCAGCCAGAGGAGGCACTTTTGACATGATGCCCGAGGATGGCGATCTATTCCCCCGGACTCAAATCCCTCCCATCCTGCCTTTTCGCAACCGGCTCTCCTCCTCCTTCCATGATTGGGCCTCGATTTATGACAGATCAGTGGGTGCTAAGGACCGTCCTTCATGGTTATGCCCTCCAGTTCCGCACAAGACCCCGCAGACACCCACCCACCCCCCAGTTCCTCTTAAGGGACACCGCTCACGAACAGCTCCTGAACGAGGAAATGGAAAGACTTCTGATGCTTGGCACCATAGAGCCAGTCCCGAAAAGGGAGGAGGGGAGAGGCTTCTACTCCCTCTATTTTCTGATCCCTAAGGCGAAGGGAGGCCTCAGACCCATTCTGGACCTCCGTGGCCTAAACAGATTCCTCAGGAGGCTAAAATTTCAGATGGTCACGCTGAATCCTTCCCTAGACCCCAGGGATTGGTTCGCTGCCCTCGACTTGCAAGATGCCTATTTTCATGTGTCAATCATGGCCGGTCACAGGAAGTTCCTGAGATTCACCAGAGGTTCCTGCCATTTTCAGTTTACAGTCCTCCCTTTCGGTCTGGTGCTGGCACCGAGGGTATTCACAAAATGTATGGCACTAGTTGCAGCCGCCCTATGAAGGAGAGGGGTCCAGGTCTTCCACTACTTGGACGACTGGCTCCCCAGGGGTCATTCGAGGAGCCAGCTGCTGGCGGCGATCCACACTACTCGGGACCTGTGCCACCGCCTCAGCCTAGTAGTAAACTAACAAAAGTCGGTTCTGTCTCTGGTTCGAAGGACAGAATTCATAGGGGTGACCCTAGACTCTGCACAGGCCAAGGCCTCCCTCCCGCCCACCAGGTTCGCTGCCATAGCTGACACCATTGCTGCCCTTGAAAGAGGCCCCATCACCACAGCCAGGCAGTGCATGAGGCTACTGGGCCACATGGCAGCGGCCATGCTGGTGGTTTGCCTCACCCGCCCGCGCCTTCAGCCACTCCAGCTGTGGCTGAGGTCAGCCTTCCTCCCCAGCAGGCACCATTGGGACAAGGTGGTGCATGTCCTTCACCGCATTCAACAAAAACTGGGGTGGTGGAGGGACCCAGAGGCAGTGATGGAAGGGATCCCCTTTGGCTCAGTAACCCCATCAGTTTCACTGATCTCGGATGCCTCCGACATGGGATGGAGGGCCCATCTGAGTTCTGGCCTCAGCATCCAAGGAACCTGGGTGCCGGGAGAGATTCCCCTTCATATCAACGTGAAGGAGTTGTGGGCAATAAGGCTCACCTGTGCAGTCTTCCGGGAGGAACTGTGTGGCTGCTTCGTGCACGTCCTGATGGACAATACGACTGCCATGCAGTACGTGAACCACCAAGGGGGCGCTCATTCCTCAGCCCTGTGCCACGAAGCGACTTGCCTATGGGGCTTGGCGATAGAGCATGGTTTCCACTTAGTGGCCTCTCACCTCCCTGGAGTGAGGAACAGTCAGGCAGATCGCCTGAGCAGGTGCTTCTATTCACAACACGAGTGGGCTCTCCACCCTGAGGTATCGCAATCCATCTTCCGCAAGTGGGCTTTCCCCGAGTGGACCTCTTCGTGACTCGGGAGAACAGGAAATGTCAACTGTTCTGCTCCCGCAGAGGTCTGGAACAGGGCTTCCTCCCCAACGCTTTCCTCTTGGACTGGTTGGGCGATCTCCTCTACGCCTTCCCTCCGTTTCTGCTTCTCCACAGGGTGCTGCTAAAGGTGAAGAGGGACAGAGCCAACATCATCCTAATCGCCCCAGCATGGCCTCGCCAGCACTGGTTCAACATCTTAGTCAAGCTGTCAGTAGCCCCACCATGGGAGCTTTCACACAGGGTCGACCTGCTGTCACAGGATGGGGGGGCACCTCCTCCACCCGAATTTGACCTTGCTCTGCTTGACCACCTGGAAGCTCCGTGGCTGAACACAGAGGAGCTGGCCTGCTCGTGAGGCATGAGACGCGTCCTGCTGGGTAGCAGGAAGTGCTCCACTCGATAAGCATATGAGGCGAAGTGGAAGCGGTTTGTTAGTTGGGCCTAGGCGCGAGGGGTGGATCTGTTAGCGGCGCCCATCCAGCTCATTCTCGACTACCTCTGTTCCCTGAGCCAACAAGGCCTGGCCTCAGCCTCATTGAGAGTTCATCTGCCTCTAGAAGGGGGAGCCAGGTTTTCTTACATCCGATGGCTGTCTGTTTCTTGAGAGGTCTGGACAGAGTGTTTCCCAGAGTGAGAGCACCCACCCCCTCAGTGGGATCTCAACTGAGTCCTCCGAGTGCTCTCCGGCCCACCCTTCGAGCCCTTGGCTATGTGCCCCCTCGCCGTGCTCTCACAGAAAGTGGCCTTCTTGGTTGCCATCACGTCGGGCAGAAGGGTATCAGAGCTCAGGGCTCTTTCCTCCGAACCACTGTGCATGGTATTCTTCAAGGACAAGGTGCGTCTCTGACCACACCTGGCCTTCCTCCCGAAGGTGGTATCCGACTTTCACTTGAACCAGGACATTTTTCTTCCGGTGTTCTTTCCCAAGCCACATGCTTTGGAAGAGCAAAGACGGTGGCAGTCTCTAGTCATCCGGAAGGCGTTGGCCTTTTACATCGAAAGGACGAGAACTTTCCGCAAGTCGACACAATTGTTCGTGGCAGTAGTGGAATGGGTTAGAGGCAACCCAGTGACATCGCAGATGATCTTGTCCTGGATAGTGTCCTGCATAAGAGAGTGCTACCGGATCGCCTGGATCCCGCCTCCCGGGACCATGAAAGCTCACTCAACCAGAGCGCAAGTGGCTTTGGTGGCCTTCTTAGCCCAGATTCCCATCCAGGACATTTGCCGGGCAGCAACATGGGCATCGGTCCACACTCTCACCTTCCACTATACACTGGTCCAGCAAGCGAGAGACGACGCGGCGTTTGGCGAAGCCGTCCTCCACGCCTGTAGACTGTAACTCCGCCCACCGTCCGAGGTGAGACTCTCTGTTCAGCTAAGGGGAATGCATGTGAGAAGCTGCTTGAAGAAGAAAAAGAACAGTTACTTACCTGTAACTTCTGTTCTTGGAGATGCGCTGCTCACATCAATTCCACGCCCAACCTCAGTCCCTGCTTCGGAGTTACTGGAAAGAAGGGACTGAGGGGAGAGGCGGAGCAGCAGCAGTTATTAAGGAGGGCAGTCACATGCCACGCTAGGGAGTGCCACTGCTGCCCCTGGGAGATCAGGCTAAGGGCAAAAGCTTTCCAGCAACTGGGCACATCGGCGCATGCTCACCTAAGGGGAATGGATGTGAGCAGCACATCTCGAAGAACAGAAGTTACAGGTAAGTAACTGTCCTTTTTTCTCTAATGTGGAAGTGCTGATCAACTAGACGCTTCGATAAGTAAGGTGTTATGTCAGCTGCATAAGATTTTGCATTGGGACAGATTTTGAGTGGAGGTGTCTTTATTCCAACAAAGAACACTTTAGGTAATAATTTCTTCTACCCCTTGAATGGAATTATTAATAGTCAGTAGCTTCCTCAGCTGTGGAGCCACTAGGAAGATGTGTAGATAGAAATATTGCAATGTGTGTGTGTGTTCCTTGATGGAAAGGTCCCAGTGCACATGTAAGAGCTTTATCTGGATGTGGGATTAGAGTTCCACAACCCAACAGAATTTCTTTAGCCACTCTGGCATATCTTGCACCCATATATTTCATGTTAAATAAGAAGAAACCATACGGTGGACCAGTACTTCCAAACGTCAGGAGAATGTGGATGCAACTTGGCATTATCTTTAGAAACCTCATTCTTTTTGAGTTAAGGAGGATAAAAATAGAAGCCATTTGGTTGTAACATGTTTAATGCTATGTGTAACAGGAAGAAAACCTAGCAGAAAGTATTTATCACAAACACTGGGAGAAAATTGTGCCTGCATATTTTGGGTGGGGAAGGAATTTTCTCCCAGGGCAGATTGGTTAGGGGCCTGGAAGTTTTTTCACCTTCTTCTGTAGCAAAGGCATGGGTCACCTACCAGTGAATTCTCTGTATCTTAAAGTCCTTAAACCATGGTTGAGGAGGTAAATAACTCAGTCATAAGTTAGCGGCTTATTGCTGGAGTGGGTAGGTTAGGTTTTGAGGCCTGCATTGTGCAGGACGTCAGACTAGATGATCATAGTGGTCCCTTCTGATCTTAGAATCTATGAGTCTATTTGGAAGGGTAGGTAACATACAGGTTTCCTAATGGTGATTGACTGAAAAACGGACTTTGTTTATACTTTCAAAGTAATGGACACTTCGGAGAGTCATAATTTCATGGTGACTGTTAAAGTTGATTTGAATAACCTTTGTAGGGGTTTTTTTTTTTAATTGAAACAGTTTTATGGGATGGAAAATAGGAGGTAGATAAAGCTGTCTTAAGATAAAAATCTGGATTATTATATACACCCGTTATTCCAAAGAAACATGGACTTTAGACTGTTAGTCCCAGTTAGGGAGCAGGATGTATATATTCCTGTTCGGAAATAACTAAGCAACCTGGCGTGTTTGACAGTCAAGACAAGAAACGTGGAGCTTTATTCTACTTTGACTTCCATTGGTGTAAATCAGAAAAAACTTCATGCCTACAAACAATAGAGCAGTGGTTCCCAAACTCTGGTCCATGGACCTCTGGTGGTCTGGGAGGATACTGCAGGTGAGCCATGAGGAGGGGAGAGTTCAAATACTGCTGGTAAATGTACTGTGATGAGTGCAATATGTTTGTGAGTGAACATAATAAATTATTAGAAATAGCTACATTTTTAATACCCCTTGATTATATAAGTTTGACTCCTGTCAGCTGTAGGCTATGTTAAAATGTTTAAAATGGCTTGCTTACGTGGTGGTCTGCAAAAGCTTACCTGTCAGAATAAAGGAACAGGCTGGGAACCACTGCAGTAGAGGATCCTAAATAAAGGTTTAAAGTCAGTTTTTAGCAGATTTTATTTTAGATGAGAATGCAAATAGGCAAATGAAAGGGGTTCTCACACCCTGCCGTTAGGAGATAGCAGTCATTCTACCAATATTTAACTAAACAGACTCTAGTTATATGCTCTACTTAAGGAGAAACATGTCTGTGTGTGGCACATTTTTAGTTGTATAATAAAACAAATTTGGATTGTCATACAACTGTAAAGCTAGTAGGAGAGGACATCTAGTCCTACTACAATTTTTTAGAAAACTATTTTTAATATGCCTGTTTTTCTGTTTTGACTTATATGCTGCATAACTCTTAAACAGGGCTTTACCTCATCAGAGGTGGCACAAGATAGACAACCAAATTAATTGTGTAGGCAGTCTTTTTGTCTCTAACTTCCGTGATTCTATAAAAAGATCAGCAAGGAAGAAAACACCAACAGCAAAGGTTCCATAAGCAGACAGCCTCAATGCATACCTGTATTACAGGGTAAAAATTTAATCCTACTGAAGTCCAATGGGCATTTTACCCACTGGTTAAACCCAACTTATTTAGGGCCAAATTTTCCAAATAGCTCAGTACCCAGAGCTTCCTGTTATTCTAATTGGGTTGTTCTGGGGCCAACTATGTGTGAAAATCTGGTCACTTTAGTGAAGTGCCTACATGGGAGCTGAATGTCTTTAAAAATCTTGTCCACATCTTGAGCATTTCCTTTAATGTTGTTGTCAATAAGCCTTGAATTTAGTCAAGAAGGTCTATACGCAGGCTTTTTATTCGTAGGCACTTCTATGCTGTTAATCCAGGACAACCAGATTCTGCTTGTGTACTGCCCCTTTAAAGGACAGGGTGGGTGTAATCAAAGAGGGCCCTGTCCCACCTTGGATCTGGGCTATTTAAACAGGAGTAAGATGCTGAGCAGGAGAAACAGAACAAGAACTCGTATGGATTGCAATGGGCTATGCTTGCTCTCTTAGGCGCCAGGAGATTAGTCTGACCAGGCCCGGACTTCTGTGTGGACCTCTAAGTCCTGGGGGCTCTGGACCAAGGTTTTAAGGTAAAGACTTTAAGAACTGTGGTAACAGCTACTCCCTCTCCTTTGTAAAGGTGAGAGACTTATTGGGTATGTCTATACTGGACCCTTAGGTCGACTTAACCTACCTTAGGCTAACCTAAGGTACTCCCTGGCCCCATTCAAAAGTTTTTAAGTCAACTTAAGCATTTGCTTAAGTTGACTTAAGTCCTGCCCTGGAAGTTGACTTAAGCATTAAGCCAACTTTCCAGGGCAGGGTCATGCACCCTGCCCAGCCCCAGGTTCTGTTCAGGTTTGGGGGTCTGATCTGGCTCCCAGCCCTTTGCCTGAAGCATCGGGGGCTTGGGGCTGGCTCCTGCCACTCCTGGCAAGGGGCACGGAGCCAGACCGAGCCCTGTACCACTTGGTGCTGGTGGCAGGAGTTGGCCCTGAGCTCTCTGCACCTTGCGGCAAAGGGCACTGCGATGTCCCTCTTGCATTGCCATCCTTATATGTGCTGACTAATAGCTTCTTCCATTATGTGTCCCACTACAATCAAGGTGTTCAAAGCATGTATTCATCACTTGTATTAATGACAGGTATCACCAACACAGTGGTCCTCCAGCATGGTCATATTTTCAATGCTTAATATTTCCAAGGTAAAGATCAGAGATGGAAGAGTATTAAATATGAAATCAAGACAGAGTGAAGACTATGTTATAAACAGGTTGCAAGCCCAGGTTAATAAAAACAGTCCTTTACAGTTCACCTTTAATGAGCTTAGCCTCACAATGGCCTTAGAGATAGGGAATTTGCCATGCACACGGTTTACTAAGTGACAGAGGGTGAAGCGACTTAGCCAGAGTTACACAGGCAGGCTGAGAGATCCTGAAATAGATTGCAGGTCATCTGATTTCCAGTCTTGTACCTTAACCACAAAGTCATCTTTCTTGCTGTGTCTCACTAATATCCCATGATGTTTTGAATACAATTAAAAGTGGGTGCTCCAAAGGAAAGTGCAGAAGAGCTCTCAAAACTACATTGATTTAATAGCAGTTGGGCCAGATTCTGCTCTCTGTGACTTGTGCATCACTCTTTGATGTTTTTGCTAGATTCTGATTATGTTATTTCTAGAATAGCTGAGTAGAGAAACTGGCCTCTGGATTTTGCTGAGAGAAGGATTCAGGTCATAAACATAAGAGGCAGTCCATTGAAAGAGCAATTCCATGAATCCTTAGATTTTTTTTGAGAGAGGTAGAAAAGGGCTAACAAAGTGCTTTCCAACTAGTTGTACCTTCCTCAGCTAAAATTACTACGATTCCTCTAATTTGCAGCCATGTAACCTTTGAAAATGAAATATAAATGGTAACTAAGAACACAAAACAAGCATCAGCAAGAGTGCTATCCAAAATGACACTAAAATGAAAGTGTCTGATGAAGTGGGATTTTCTCCCACAGAAGCTCATGCAATAAATTTGTTAGTCTTTAAGTGCCCTGGATTCCCTGTTTGTATTATTTAGTTATTCCACAGTTTAAAGGAGAAACAATTTTTTGCCCACTGTTCAAACCCCAGAGTACTACTTAGCTCTTGTGTAATGATTAATTAATTGCATGGAGCATATCTTCTCCTTCTGTTTCTTTCTCCTCCTCTTCCTGCCTACATCACTCACCCAGAGAAAGGCTTTCAAGCTAACTGCTTGTTACTGTATCCTTTTATTGTGCTCTATATGTTCATCTGGGATTCCACCATTGGGAGATTCTTGCGGAAGATATTCAGAGCAACTGAAGGATTTGTCTCAAAAATGAAACTAAAGCAGCTGCCAAATAGTATTTTCGACACAAACATTCCACCTAGTTGCTGTATGCTGTGTTTCTTCACAAAATGCCCAGTAACTTAGAATGGCGTTCTGGGCTGTGTGTGGCGCAGCACAAGCGGCACATTTGACATCACATTTGGCACATTGTGTGGCATGGAATTGGCTAATTTAATTTCTGTCTCTGCAAAGGCTGCAGTGAGTTACCTTTAAGCTTTTGAAAAAATATGTGCCACTCCTCCATCCTCTCCTCAAAAGTATGAAATGGCTGTACAAATTTACGTAAAAGTTACTCCTGTAACGTCTAGCAGATACAGACGTTTTGTGCTGTATACTATGTTACTTTTAAAAAAGTATTCATGAAGCCCTCTTAGCATATTTTAATTTTCTTAGTGTGGGAGAAAAAGGAACAATCTCTTGCTGCTTCAATTTTTTTTCTTTTTAATTACAGACACTCACACTGCACTAAAGAGGGTTTAAAGTGAAATGCAGCAAAGCCTGGTACTTTAACAGATTAGTTAACAAGGATGTATGGCTGAGTTAGCCAATTTAAAAAAGTGGCCATTTTAAAACTTAGTTCACTGTGATTTTGGCTAGGGCTAGGATTTCTCATTGTTGAATAGTATTTATTCTTCACAGTATGAGTGCGGTTCTTTGACAAGTAGCATCTTGACAGCTTTTTGTTTTTTATTAAGTATATTGTTAGTACATTTGGCTGATCTCAGTAAAACACCATATCCCTTACCAGACATACAACACTTTAATCCCAAGACATTTGATTTAATTCAATTTGGCATCCTCACTGGAGGATCATGCTTCCAGAAGTGGTACTGTGACATGAAACTACAAGGGTAATTTTGTAATGAGGAAGCTAGCCAGGAACATACTGGATGAAAATTTAGGGGATTAAAATCCACAGAATCATTTTGCAGCTGGCTAAAAGTGCATCTTTGAATTGCAGACAATTATACATTACTGCATCAGGAGGGACTCTCACGTAAATTTTGCTGGTGTAACTCCAAGATGATGTAGTAATTTTGGATTATACTGGCATAATTGAGACCAGACTCTGTCCCCTCCCTTTACTGTTGAAATGTTTTTCTTTCTCTTCCTGTCCCTAAATTCATATTTCAGGATTAGGGTTAAATCCTAAACTCTGAATTTTTAAAAACTTGCCACAGGTGTTGGGGTTGCAATCCCACTTGCATTGTTTTCTGATTTTATGTTACTAACTAAGGGCAGCAGCTCAAATTTTTAAGCACTACAGACTCTAATGGAGCACTTGACCAAATTCTGTGCCCAGTTTATCTCCATTCAAGACAGCAGACTTTGATTTTCATCTTTATTTACGTAACCTGTTTGGAGCATTCACAGTTATTTAATGAGTCTCACCATGGTCTTCTACTTAAAGTTCTAGATTCTGATTCTAAGAATTTCAGTTTTTATTAAAAAAAGGTGAACTTCTAGCCCTCATGGTTGCAAATAAAAGCTTGAAAATACAACCCAAATATACCTTAAAGGTTCAGAAACCAGAAGGTGGAAAAAAAGTCTCCCAAATTTAGTATTTTAAAGTAAAGTCATTCTTAAGTTTCTCTTAGAATTTTGGGATTATTTTTAATAGGGATGGCTGGCAATGCTATGTTTGTTCACTGACTATGAGAATTAATGGAAAACAGACTGTTTTTTGAAACCACAGCACTCTGACATGTTTGAAGAAATGTATTTTACAACTAGTGGAATCAACACATTAGTGGTTACTTGTGTACTCATAGAAAAGGATGGATTCTTCATCTTGTGCATTAGGTGGCAATTAGTCCTCTCCATTGTCCATGATTAGCAATGGGAGTGCAGGGGACAAGTTTTCAACTCCAATCATGGATCCTCCAGAACTGTAGAGAAACAGCTGGGTAGGGTCTCCACAGAGGAGCCAGACCTGATCCCAGTTACCTTATAACTTTAGCATCAACCCAACTGAAATCAGAATCTGGCACCTGGAGTTTTCTGGGCCAAAATCAAGGGCATCATAGGGGATGTGGGCCATATGTTTATGCTGGTAAAGCACCTGATTCGGTATATGGTTTGCTAGCTGACGCTGCTGACGTACAGTGTATTTATGTTCCTAGCTTGTGGGAGGCCTTGCAGGTGGCTGCCATGTGCATTAACTTGACTTTTGCAATATTTATGTGCCCTTCTGTTTAGGATATTTATGTTTTGGACCATGCTTTTTCCTAGAGTGCTGGGAAAACACCCAGACCCACAACAACCCAATCTGAGCACATGTACCCTAAACTGAGAGTTTGCTTCTACATTCTGTTGGTGGCTTGTAACCCTGTGTCACGCCTTTCTAAGCAAGGGACTTGCACTACCATTTAATAGGAGTAATTCAGAGGAGAATCGGTCCCTTTTAATTCAGCTTATGGAGCCCAGCACTTATACACATTAATATTAAAGGCAATTACATGTGGGAAGAAAGAGGAGACTGATTATTCATTGAAATCTGATTTTCCTGGCTTGGTAATGTTTATGACAATCTAGGAGTTAGTCAATTGTTTTTGTGGTTTTGTCTGTTAATTTCCCAGTTTTTACTTCAGTTTGTTTAGAGAATAGAAGAAGTCACCCAAGAGTTTTGTGTGACACAATAAAATTTAGTGGTTTCCCTGGATTCCCTGCAGTAGATGTGACTTCTTTGCTGTTGGATATATAGAGAGATTTGTCATTAGCTGAGGTCTACTTTGTTTCCTGTTTTTAATAGATAAATTTCTGAATATTTTTTTCATATGACTGTTAACAGGCACTTCAAATTTAATCCCTGATATCCCCAGCTAGATTGTTCTTGGCCCTAAATTCTTAAGGTTCTTTAAGAAACTTATAATTTTGGAGATCAGATTTTTTACAATTCTATCTATGTAAATCCTGTTTAGTTTATGGATTCCTGATCCACATAACCCAGTTCATATGCTAAGATCCTCATGAAATTTTTGGGGAGAAACATTACTCCATAAGCAGAGCAGCTGATTTCTTTAAAATATTAATATTTGTCCCAGCATGAGTTTACTGTGGGGTTTTTTTTATAAATGAAATGCTAAAATAATAAGCTAGTCCTTTGCCACTGTTTGGTTTTTTAACATGAAAACCATAAAAATTATATAGGCATAGAAATTTATAAGCTCTTTCAGAGGGTCAGTGCATGTGTGGACATGGGTGATCCAGTGGATAAAATATAACAGATCTTCACAATGCCTTTGACAAGATCCATCACCCAAGTCTCTTAATCAAAATATGCAGTCATGGGATAAGAGGGAGGATCCTTTCCTGAATCAATAACTGGTTAAAAAGCAGGGGAAAAAGGGTAGGACTAAATTAGCAGTTTTCAGAATGGAGAAGGGTAAATAGTGGTATTCCTCTGGGATACGTCCTTTCAACATATTTATAAATGATGTGGAAAGGGGGGTAAAGAGTGAGATGGCAGAATTTGCAGATGATGAGAAACTACTCAAGATAGTTAAGTCCAAAGCCGACTGCAAAGAGTTACGAAGAGATCTCACAAAACTGGGTGACTGGACAACCAAATGACAGCCAGAATTCAGTGGTGATAAGTGCAAAGTAATGTACATTGGAAGACATAATCCCAACTATACATATAAAATGATGGGGTTTGAACTAGCCATTATGACGCAAGAAAATGATCTTGGAGTCATTGTGGATAATTCTCTGAAGATATCCACTCAGTGTGCAGTGTCAGTCAGAAAAGCTAACAGAATGTCAGGAATCATTAACAAAGGTGTAAATTCTTTTGTTTTTATGGTAGATAGGCAGAGGGCAGGACCGTCTATTCTTTGCAAATGGTGCTCCTGGTGAAATCTGTGGGAATTGGGTATGCTTGAGGGGTGGAGGATCAGGTCCTTTGGGAATAGCCGTCAGTGTGGCAACTAGTAAGCCGTGCTTTGCCAGTCCTGAGTGGTGTTTTTTTCCCCCAATATTGCAAAGCTACTGGGGATGGAGAGGGCTAGTGTTTTTAATGGCTGCCTACAGAAGGCAAGCTATAGACATGAATGGGAAATGTATTCTAAGGGCACAGACGTCTACTCTGTGATTAAAAAGTCACATGGCACCATGATTCAGAGCCTGGGTCAGTTTACTTGGGCATACAGGGCTCCAGGCTTTGGGACTAAAGGTGGCAGTGTAGGTGCTTAGGCTGGAGCCAAGTCTCTGCAACCACAGGATGCAGGAGGGTCTCAGAGGCCAAGCCCAAACCTGAGCATCTGCACTGCAGTTTTATATCCTTGAGTCTCTTGAGCCATTGTCAGCTGACTGTGACTGCATTGCAGGTCTCTTATTGCAGTGTAGACATACCCTAAATATGGTAGGTGCAGCACATTAAGAATACGATAGTTCCTAATATGCTCCACGAAAGAAATCATAGCTTGTATTCTTTGCCATCCTCTTTCAGCTCTTGTCAAGTTCCAAAGGGGCAGCCATGTTAGTCTAGTAAAGCAAAGAAAGCAAGGAGTCTTGTGGCACTTAAAGACTAACAGATTTATTTATTGCATGAGCTTTCATGGGAGAACATCCCACTTCGTCAGATGCTTTTAAGAGGGGGACCTTACAGAATAGGATGAAAATAAATGCAGGGGAGTGTAAGACATGGGATCAGGTCTTACTGCAAGAACACATTTGTAAAGATTGTAAAGCATTTGTAAAGATTCAAATGCTAGGAATAGCACATGGAGGGTAAAGTCAAATTACCTGTTATAATGTGAACAGTCATTTTCACATTGTAACAGGTACTTTGACTTCACCATCCCTCTATGTGCTGTTTCTTAGCATTTGAAACCTTATAAATGCTCTGATTTGTTCTTGCAGTAAGACCTGATCCCATGTCTTACACTCCCCTGCATTTCTTTTCATCCCATTTTGTAAGTTCCCCCTCTTAAAAGCATCTGATAAAGTGGGATTTTGTCCCATGAAAGCTCATGTGATAAATAAATCTGTTAGTGTTTCAGCTCTGTTGCTATGATGACTTAAACTAATGGCAACATTTAAATTATATATTGACATTGTGGTATAGGGGAGATCTAATAGAAACCTTTTTTTTTTCCTTTGATCAAGAATTACGGAATTGATTGGATATCACCCAGAAGAACTACTGGGTCGTTCTGCATATGAATTCTATCATGCTTTGGACTCGGAGAATATGACCAAAAGCCATCAGAACTGTAAGTCATGTTGATATGGTCCTTTGTTTGTTTGTATGTAAACACTGTATGCATGTGCCCAACTAGGAAGCTGCAAATATATATGCACGTTTGTGTGTCATTTAGTCGTGCGTGTGTGTGTGTGTGTATATCTTGCCTCTTTTCTATAAGTGAGAAATTCAAAGGGCCAGCAGTAGGCCTTAAAACAGGGACTCAAATGATTCATAGGTGTTTTTCTAACTCCTGTTCAAGCCCTACGGCTAGTGCTTTAGATGAATTTCACTCTAAATTAGAAACATTACTAGCTCCAGTTGTAGGCTGTTGATTCTAGGACACACCCTTTTTTCCCTTAAATCATGATACTGGACTCGGCTGAGATCTGAAAAACAGGATAAGAGTTGGGAAAAAATAAATGGTAAATTTCAAATGCGATAAGAACTGAATAGTGCCATACCACAGCAGTCAGTATTAGATGCAGTTGTCCAATATAATATAAATTAGGAAGAGAAAAGATCTATTAAATTATTTTGCTCAGGGTCTTTCCATCCTTGTCACTTCTTTCTCCCATCCAAAACAAATAGCTGGGGGGAAAAAAACCTGAAATATTTAGCTGAACTCAGCCCTAGTCTACACTTAGGGGTCTTCTCGGCGGTGGTCAACCAGCATTTACGCAAGGCACATAAAATGCTTTGCGTAACTGCCAGCGACTTCCTAAGCTGCCAGGACACACTGGGGAAAGCCAATTGCAAATCTTTGCGGTTGGCTTTCCCCTACCCCTTTTGGGGCCAGGACTTTTGGCACCAACTGCTGGGAGCACAGCAGCGATTTTCAGACTCATGGCTAAGCACTCCCGGAATGCCAGGCTGACAGCGGCAATTTTGCTGCCATCAGTATAAACATAGCTTCAGAGTAGAGAAGATTGTGGGGAAACTTAGATGGGTTCCATATTACTTGCAACATGAATGTTAGCATCTGCTCAATAGACCATGGCTGTCAGAATGATGGAGAATCATATAGAAATCAGAATGGCATTGTATGAAGCCATACTTCACAGTGAATATTGTACATGCTTGTGATCACCTCATTTCACCCCTTATATGATCATTTTGAAATGATCATGAGAGGTCATAGAGTATGAAGAAGGAATAAGGGGAGAAAGGGAGTTCCAGAGGAAGAGAAATTTTAAAATACCAGAGCTTATGGTCTAGGGAAACAAAAAGGAAAGGAAAAAGTGAAAGGAGATACATGAGACATATATAAAATAAAAGCTCTAGACAGTCAATTGCCCTATCCTGTAATAACATAGCAAGGGAACTTGCAATGAATCAAGCGGAAAAACAAACAAAATGAAACAACTTTATATGACCTAAAATTAACCCATGGAATACTGTTGTGAAAGATACTTTTGAAACACATAGCTTAGTAGTAAAATAAAAAAGAAATAGTAAGATATTAGTAAAAAAATGAATGTATCTGCATGGTCTTGGTCTCATTTCTCATCTTCCTTCCTCTCCTCCTTTTTTTTCTGTGATTTTTTCCCTTAAATTAGACGGTAAGATCTTCAGAGCAAGGAGTTTCTTTTCACTGTGTGTTTGTGCCGTTCCTACTACAGGGCGGCCTGAATCCTGACTGTGAGTTCTAGTTGCTGTTACAATGCAGTTGTGTTAACTAGATTAGAGAAGCAAAAAAGATGCTCAATTCTCATGCTCCAGTGTCTGAGAGTTTATCACAAGCTGGTGGATCAGGAAAAAAAGCCATACCAAGATGATATAATTGGTCAGGTGCCTCCTGTATATGGCCACTTTTTAACACAGGATACCAGTCCCACTGGACCATTTCTCTGTTCCCTTGTGTCGTCTCCTGTGTGCTCTGCCTAAGTGAGGTGAATTGCTTGGGTTTTATATCATAATCACTTTGACAAAGTGTTTATCTGGTTCTATACCTGTATATCAGCAATTCACAAGATCTAATTACAGCTCTTGGAAACTTGACTGAGGCTATCCAACATGCTGCAGCTGATGGCTTCATATAAAAATTAAAAATGACATAATAGTCTTTTTGAAGAGTGTTTATATGCGTAATGTGACCACATGAATGTGTTTTGGAATACCACATTCAACCAGAGTTAATGGTTTCCATAAAGAAAATAATACTAATGATCAGAAATACGCGCAGTTATAATTTAAATCAGTATACAAAACTCTGACGTGTCTTTCTGAGGTCTTAATTACTGTTTGACATATAAAACAAACTCTTGGTGAATGAAATTAACTACATCATTTCTTCATGAGCTCTTTGCACTTACTTTAAATTTCTAACTCTCTTTTCCTGTTCAAGGTGACCTTCAACATTAACGTCCCAAAGACTAGAATTTTGACTAATATATAACTGTTCAGCTTAATATACAGTTTTTGGTTAATGTCTGTGCATTGAAGCAAGCCTTTTATAGCAATATAATGAAGGGCCTGCATCTGTCTACCAAATACATTTGCAGTGAAAGGCTTGATCATATTGTTGGATGTGGAAGTAAGATGATAGTGGTCTACCATTCGATGCCATACTTTTCAGAGTGATTTTAACTTGTGTGAAGAACATTAGCGTCAGCTGGCATCTTCATAACCAGAAAGGGGAAGGGGGGGTGTTACATTACCCCTAACTGTCGGGGTTCTAGTTTCACCACCCCCCAGTAAGTTAAGTATTCAGATGTTCATTAATATGAATGTTTGACAGTAGAGAGAGTCGTCTGTGCTGCAGAATGGTTTTAGCTTTGATTAGAAAGTTCTGGGGAGGCAGTTATATTTGTCCTCCATTAGCCTGTTGCTGTCAGTCTATT
This sequence comes from Podocnemis expansa, assembly GCA_007922195.1. Classification (NCBI taxonomy): domain Eukaryota; kingdom Metazoa; phylum Chordata; order Testudines; family Podocnemididae; genus Podocnemis; species Podocnemis expansa. The sequence goes on along the minus strand of ML682004.1, from coordinate 22,910,136 downwards.
AATGTGGCTTTGTGTTCCTTACAAATTTCAAATTCCCCAAACAAAGGTCTTCTACAGGGATGAGCAATTAATGATGTTATCTCTACCTAAGTCAGTTATGCATTCTGAGATATCTGATTAGAAGGCATCATTAGCTGCAGGGACTGTAGTACTTTGGGTTGTTTTTAAATCCAAGAAATCAACAATATAAATCTGTTAGTTTTGCAATTTGGCACCAAAGAGGAAATAGAACAGACTATCAGTGGAGGCTGCTCGGTGCTCAAATAGGGTTAGATCAATTTCCATGCACAGGACCAACACAAACCATCTGTGTTACTTAAGCCTTCAATGTAAAGCCTAATCCAAAAGTGCACTGAAGTCATTTGGAAGACTCAGAAGTTTGTACTAACAAAAAGAATCCCATTTGCAGCACTATAGGGCTACTCATAGCAGTGAGCACTACATCTGATGGTAAATGTATAGGATCAGGCACTGTAATAATATGCGTAGCCCTACAGACAGAGTGTACGGGGAAGCGTGGACACTATATTTAGTCCCAGGATAGCATAGATGATGCATTCTGCCCATAGCAGACATTGGGTCAAGTTCGGTAGTGGTGTAAATTAGTGCAAATCCAATAACTTCAACCAGAGTTATGTCATTTTAGATCACCAGGGCTATGTCTACACTAGGAAAAGTTAGTTTGAATTTGTTAATTTGAACTAAGAAGTTTGAGTTTAGTTTGAATTAACAAAGTGGATTAACGTTAAATCGAATTAGTCCACTTTGTTAATTTGAACTAACTGCCCTTAATTTGAGTTTATTAAATTCAAACTAAGAGTTAATCCTAGTCTACGCCATCCTTAGTTCGAACTAAGGATTGAAGTAAGGGCTTAGTTTGAACTACCTGCCAGGTCTTACTAATTCAAACTAAGTTTTTATTAGTTCAAATTAAAGAATTCTTTAATTTGAACTAATGAAAGTCTAGTGTAGACAGGTACTAAATTAGTTTGAATTAAGCCTCCTTAATTCAAACTAACTTGCAAGCGTAGGCATACGCCAGAAGACTTGGCCCATTGCAACTTGCTGGGGCAAATGTCTCCATGAACCTCTTTACAAGCCCAAAGAGTGAATAACCTGGGTTGGGGCATATGAATAGCAGGCCAAGCCCTCATTGAACTTGGAACCCTTACGACCATTTGAGAAAGTGGGTTATGTTCTGTGATTTCTAACACACATTGGGTAATCCAGTTGTAACATCTCAGATATGAGATTATACATATTTGAACTTCTAAAAATGGTGATTAAGTTAAAAGAAAATTAAGATAAATTTTCTTTTGGAGAAATCTCCCAGCTGTTGTGAGCTGTGCTTCACAAAATCCTTGTGGTAGGAGAGCTACAATGTAATAGTTTAAAATGCAAAACAAAAATAAAACTCCATACTAAAAATCCATTAGATATCCAAGTTTTATTTAATTTAACTGTGCTTTCTATAGAAGACAAGTATAAGCACACCATCATACACTCACTGATTCTGGATACAACAGTGCCAATAGTAATGTAGTGTTTTAAAAATTAAGTCCTACGTCAGGATTTATTTTGCATTACATGAAGGTAATCCACCATTATAATAAGGGGGAGGAGGGTTTGAAGGATGAACAAACAGACCAAAAATGAGCCTCTAAATTTGAAATGTAAAAACTGCTCACTCCGCTGATTTATTGCTCCAGTGAACAACACTGCTGACACATTTGTTGCAGTTTTACAATACTTAATGTTGTTTTGAGATGAGCTAACAATCCTGTGCTGCAATAAACCATAGTACAGTCTGTGTTCTTGACTACAAGTATAGCGTCATATACCATATGAGACATAATATAATAGAATAATGTAATATAATAATGCAAAAATAGAATTTAATTTGGCATAGTTTAACATACCCAGTCTTTTGCACGTTGTGTGAGGAAGAAATGAAAATCTTCATCTTTGCGCAAAAGATTGACTTCAGAGTTATATTTTCCAACCAAGCAATTAAGTAAGTCCTGGTATTGTTCCTAGTAAAGACATAGGGAATTTTACCATTGATGTTCATGAGGAGCTGGCCAAGGCCACCTCTCCCATGTCAATGGGAAGTTCATAGAAGTTTGAGAAGCTAATCCAATTGCATCAGATTTTTGCATCTCTTTCGGACGTATGTCAGTACTTAAAAACAACTTTGTAAACAGATGATGAAAGCAAAAATTAACTAAAGATAATATTTTTGTTCATTTTTCAGTATGGTGATTTAATTACTGCTGTATGAGATAGCGATGTAATATTTTGGTAACTATTTAAAATAAAAGTGTGAGAAGGTGTTAACCTCCTAACAACTTGGATGTCAGAGACTTAAGGCATATGGTTAAGTAACAAAGACAAAATTCAAGTGCATTAGTAATTTATATAGTGTTACTCCAAAGAAAGCGTTCTGCTGCTGTTTGTAGCAGAACATGATGTGCTTTGGGAAGGGAAAAAAAAAAGATTAAAGCAGTTAAAAGCTTTCCTGTAATATAACAGGCACCCTTATTATGACTTGCTGAAGAGCTGATGATTAAAAAAGCCAACGTAATTATGCTTCACAAGCAGAGCAGAACAGTCACTGAAACATACTAAAGTCAAAATCTTTTGATTTTTGTGCCTCACATTTAAAAACATATTTAATTAAAAACAATAATCTTGCATTTTGTCTAAATTAAAAAGTCTAAAATTAAATGAAGGATGATGAAATATGCCTAGGGAAAAAAGACTTCAGAGACTGGAAGACACTACAAATTACCCACCAACACTTAGGCTGAGATTGACAGAGGTACAGAAGTGCCTAACCCCCATAGAAATCAAAGGGAATTAGGCACCTAACTACCTTTGTGTATGCCATCCTTATTTTATTTCATTAAGTTAACGGACACACTTCTGTAGTGGTTGTTGAGGAAAGACTTGCATTTTAGTAGCTTCTGCAATGGCTTATGTACCTGTGATTTTTTTTTTCCTGTGCAAAGACTGTAGGATCAAGTCCAAGTCCAATTGGTCTTTAATACATGAATTGTATTAATAATATGTTACTGCAGTTAACACTGTTTAAAGGAGAAATTTTGCCAAAAGAGCCTGATTGTGCAAACTCCCACTGGTGAGTGCTTATGTACCAGTAAGGATTGCAGTACTATTATTAATATTAACATGAGTAGAAAGATATCATCAAGTGGAAGAAAAACAATTAGGTGGTACAGTTCACATTTGTTGCTTTGAGGTGAATGAAATTGATACTAAGTAAGGTTTTAGGACGCTTTAAATTCTCAGGTGCCAAGAACACTATAGAGTCCTATGTATATCTTAGGATTTCATCTGTGAAGCATCCACATTGAACTCTCAACCTGAACGTCATGTTTTTTTGTGGTGTTATACAAAACTTGATTCTGTCTTCTGCGTAATCCCAGATACTCTATGACAGTATTGCATTGTCCTGTTAGCAAGTCTGAACTTCCTCTAATTCTTAGCTGAAGATTGGTAAGAGGAAATATTACAGAGAAGTAATGACAACTGCATAGCCCAAACAGTCGGATAAGTGGAATAGTTCAATTCTCCATTTTCTGTATTGGCCAAATCAGTATCAGTGATAAGTCTTCATTTTAATGTCACTTTGACAGCTTTTTTTTCTTTCCCTTTTTGCTTTCAGACCAATGTCAGTATAGTAACAGTGTACCTCCTGCTTTGCAACAACAACAAAATATATCTGGGATTGATGTCATAGGTTCATAATTCCAAGGCATTAAAGAAGGAAAATGTATGTTGTTTAGGCTAATTTTTTTTTTTTTTTTTAAGTGGGAGCACCTAAAGTTGGCCTCCTAACTTAATAGACACCTAACCAAAAGCAGCTAATAGTGCTTTTGAAAATCATTCCACTTCTTTAAATGCCAAAATATGGTCTCTGGAGACTAACCTTAGGTACCTCTTCTTGGCCTTAGAGTAATCTATATGTACACACACACATGCAACCAATAGCCACTGGTTTTGGGCACCTAACTTGAAGGAACTCTGTCACATTGAACCCCCAGGAAGGAATGGCCACTTTTGAAAATTTTGGCCTTAACATTTACACATAATCAGATTTTTGCCAGTTTTAATGATAGGGCTGTCATTTTAAAGGACTAGAACTCAAAAGCAGTTTTACTGGATTAAGCGGAGTACTACGTTTATATACTGAATTCTTATAAATGCTGCTACATTACTTATATTTTGTCCCATTTGATAGTGTGTGCAAAAGGTCAAGTAATAACTGGCCAGTACCGAATGCTTGCAAAGCATGGTGGATACGTATGGCTGGAGACTCAAGGAACTGTCATTTATAATACACGCAACCTACAACCTCAGTGTATTGTCTGTGTCAACTATGTTCTAAGGTAAGTTATACAGAACCCAAAAAGTGCTTATGAACATAGACAATATGTGGAATTTTTGTAATTTTGTTTTTTACTTTGATATTCTGAAACAAACATTGGCAAGCACTGTAGGTCAAACACCACAGTTGAGCATTTTCTTTTATGGATTTTATATCAGATAGAAATTAGTAAAAATATGCATGCAGAAAGCTTTTATCTGCATGCAGTAGACTTTCTGCTCTGTTGGCAGGACCAGCTATAAACCTGCATGGATTACTTGGAGTATAAAACAAAAACAGGCACATAGAGAAAACAGTTTAACAATCTCTCAAATAACACCAGGAAGATACAGTCTGTCTCAGCAAAGTCAGGAGAACAAAATAATAGGCTCTTGAAAAAATTAAATATTGTTGTCATAGCCTAGGCCAAAATCTGCAATACTGTGGCATGAACTGGGCTGGGTCACTACTGTATTAACTACACACCTATCAAACTGGAGTAATGGTGGTAAATCATCTACCTCAGAATCATTAAGCAACTGCAGTTCCTCTTTGCTTCAAGTTAAGTTGTGAAAACTCAGCAGCTCTGGAAATCAGGTCCATTTGTCTCAAGTTAGGCACCCAAAATTAGTGGCAGTTTTGAAAATGTTGTCCTTTGCCTTTAAAGTTCTAACAGTTAGTTAACTGTCTATGTCTTAGAGTGCAAAATATCTGACACATCCAATTTCTGTGTTAGTGAAATTGAGAAGAACGACATCGTGTTCTCAATGGACCAGACAGAGTCTCTGTTTAAGCCTCACCTGCTGACAATGAACACCGTTTTTGATAATGGAGGCCCAGTGACTGAAAAGAGTGACTTTTTGTTCACAAAACTGAAGGAAGAACCGGAGGAGCTTGCTCAGTTGGCACCCACACCAGGCGATGCCATTATTTCTCTGGATTTTGGTTAGTATTAGAGCATCAAGCAGTCTACAGTAAAACTAACCACAAAATACTGCTTGTTTTAACAAGTGTAAAGAACCACAATAGAATTGATTCTGCTCTCCCTTGGACTTGTGCAAATCAGGTGTGACTCCATTAAAGTCAGCAGACTCACACCAGTGTAAAATTATTGTGAGCCAGATGACTATCAAGCCTATTATTTTTTCTTGATTTATATGAATAATTTAAAATGTGGGATAGGCATAGCTGTATTGTCATGGGAACTGGGAAATGCTTGATTTTAATTTTTAGTAAATAGTTGAATTGTCAGACTGGAAGCATCTATGACTCTTGTTAATGCCTACACAGGGACGCAGAAGTTTGAGGAAGCCTCTATCTACGACGAAGCTGTTGTTTTGACTCTAAACAAACAATGGCCAGTGGAAGTGAAGGCCCGTATTTCCCCGGGTGAAAAGCTGACTCTGCCATCATTTACAATGCCCCAAGTTGCACCAGGCAGCAGCACTCCAAGTACAAGTAGCAACAGCAGCTGTTCCACGGTAGGAAAAGCCTTTGACCTGACAATTAAACAGTGGCTAATCTACAAACTGCAGTGTAAATAGAGTGAGATGTTTTGAATGTAGCTCCCATCAACTGTAATGGTCTAATCTTCATTCTTATAAAGTGACCCAGGCAACTATACACACATTGTACTGTGTGCAGAGAATAATAATAATGTGGATAACAAATGAAAGCTAGTATCCACCCCCCCCCCCCATGTAAATCCCTTATTTTGCCCAGGCCACACTAGTCTTTTCCCATTAAAACACCCTATGTACAGATGCTCCAACAATCCACCAGTTCTTGTTGAATTAGCCAGTAAAAGGCAGCTGTAAAGTTGTGCAGCCATTATTAATTCCCCTTTAACAAAAATCCTGGCACATCACCTTACTTATTTGTTTATTAGGTAGAAGCTTTAGCCTTATTCCTGTGCTTCCTAACTACTGGTACACATATCAGTCCTGGTACTTCAGGCTTTTCTGGCTAGTAGCAGGGATGTTCTCTCCCTCCTAAAAGAGATTACCTTTGTGCTGGGCCTCAGTGAGCTGCTGCTCCTGCTGCCTGCCATCCATTCATTTATGTTCTCTCTAATCCAAAAATTTGTTTTGCTCTAAATCAGGGGTTGGCAACTTTTGCTGAGTCCTGTGCCAGGCCCTCCTTGCTAGCCCTTAGCCTGTGCCGGTGGCCCCTTCTGCTGAAGGGGGGGGGGGGGGGGCGCGGGGAGGCTGCTGTCTGAAAATTCAGCAGTGGCCACAGCTGGAGTCAGGGAGCAAGAGGTTTCTAAGCACACTGCAGGAATTAGTCGCTCAAAGCGGCACCTCTTCACCGCACGCCTGGTGATGGGTCCCCAGGCACATCACCGAAAGGAGCCACTGTGGTAATTTTGGGACTCCAAAGGGGCTTGCATGCTGCTGACCCCTGCTCTACGCTAAGCTGGATGGTGTGCAACTGAATGAGAGGCAGTAGGCACCGACTGGAATGTATTGGAATTTATGCTGATTAAACTAGAAGTTGGAAAGTGCTGGCTTAGCATAGCCAGCAGGCTATTCCTGAAGGGGGCCCCCTTTAATTCATAAAACAGGAAGAGGAAAGCCTGAGCCCATGTTTACTCCTTTCCTGTGGAGAGGGATTTAACAAGGGATGTCTCACAGTCAGTTTACATTTATTTTTACAGTAGCTGTGGGGGTACTAATGGTGTATCCATAGGGCAGACCATTTCTGTCACTGCCATGTGCAACACTTTTCACCGTTTGTTAGTGATAAAAGCAGTGTCATGTTGGAGAATAGTGTGCATTTGAGAGTTCAGTGTAACTGTTGGTGGGGACGCTGTAGATCCAGACTCATGTTTGTTTTGCATAGCCAGTGTTCATCATTGTACTGCACTGTGCACAGTGCTTTTGACAAACACTGTGGTCCTCTAGCTGCTTCTTACAAACTCCCTTTTTATCCCTGTGCAGCCAAGCAGCCCAGGGGACTATTACAGTTCCTTAGATGAAGACCTTAAGATTGAGGTGATTGAGAAGCTCTTTGCCATAGACACCGAATCAAAGAACCAGTGCAACTCTCAGGTGAGAGAACAGTATTTTCTCTCCTACAAGTGATGATGCAATATCCCTGTAATCAGATTGAGACAGGCACAATGGCCATGAGCCAGACTTTTCCACTCAGAACTGCTGCTACTAGAAATGTGTACCATGAGATCAATTTGTTCTTTCCTGAAATGACCCAGACAAATGGATAAACCTGGCCAATTATAGGGAAGACTTTCTTAAGCACACGTACAAAAAAATGCATGTCCACTTATAGATGCCTTCAGCTTGCTACCAACAGTATACATACAGCAGTTGTGGGAATGGGCAAGTGAATTTTAGACTTTAACTATGAAGAAAACTTTTCAATCATATTTCCTTTGGCATAGGGCCATACCATTCAACTAAACAGTGAAAAATAGCTTTTACAAAATACAAATACTGATTTGGACTACATAGAGCAACAATAGCAATAAGCAGTTCCAGCAGACCTGATGGACAACAGGAAACATGCTGGAAATACACAAAGATCACATTCTCCATCCAGTAACAAAATGGGAAGAGGGAACTACACACACCAGTTGTCACACAGCCTCAATGGTAAAATCAAAAATAATCACGTCAGACTCCATTTACTTGCCTTCTCCTTTTCTGGGTTCATAGCTTATTTAAAATGGAAATGGAGTGAAAACTGCTTCCACATAAGGCCCTGGATTTTTCAGATTACTTGTCCCCCTGCTTCAGTTAGTAACTTTGAGCACAGACAATCCCTCTGTATATGCCCTAGCTAGGGAGGGTTACAGTTTAACTTGTTCTAGATAAGAAAAGGGACAGTCCCTGCCCTCAGGAACTTACAATCTAAGTTTTGAGATAACAAAACAGTGACAGTAACAGAAAATGGGTAGGCAAGGAGTGTGAAATGCTGGGCTCACAAGGGGAAGAGAGGTTAAATGTGGTTTGAGACCTGAAGCACAATACAAAGAATTGTTACCAGAATAAATTCAAAATTCAACATTAGTTTGCTCAGATGACTTCAGGGGTGTATGAGACTTTTTCTGCCCTGCATGTAGCTTCTTCCGTTGCTGCTGATGGTTATCTGAATCCTCCTTGGGGTCTTTAAGGGCTAGAACTGAGTCTCTTGCTGTGATGAAAATGGGAGAAAGTGTTGCTGATCTGGGAGGGCGGGAAGCATGGTCTCTTCGTGCCTCCAGGTTCCACATGGATGCTGCCACATTTAGATGCGCTCTGCACCCCCCTGAAAAATAGAGAAATGACTGTGTTAATGGCCTGTGATCTATGATTTATAGGCCTTTTGTGGGTTTGAGGCAGGTTTTCTACGCAATTCAGTTTCAAATAACTTCTTTTCCATTGGTCAGAAGCGATGTAGGAGGTCAAACTATGTGCCTCACTTGAGCTTTGGCAGGCAAGTTATTCAAAGCCCAGTGGGTCAGCAGCTCCAGTGCAACACCCATTAATTTCCCAAACTGCATTTGGGCATCAGCCTTTAACAAGTACTATGCATGTGGTAGCCTGGCAGGTGTGTGTTACATGACTTTCAGTCCTGCTGCCCATTTCTTCTCTACCCTTCAACTTTACCCATGGTGCCATCAGAAACAAGTAGGCAGTGTAATTCATGAAAACAGACATTTCAGTGTGGAACTGACATGCATCTTTAAATAGGTGTCAACCACTTTCAGTACTTCATTTAAGTAAATTCAGGTGAACCCTAGCTATACAGCACATATAACAGTTCTTCAGTCTTATACTCACTGAAATGTTATCTTCCAGGTATACTGACTGCCATGTGATTAGCAGCTGTGTACATTGATATTTTTCCCTCTTCTTTTGGACAGACTGATTTCAATGAGCTAGACCTTGAGACCCTTGCTCCCTACATTCCCATGGATGGAGAAGATTTCCAGCTGAGTCCCATCTGCCAAGAAGAACGTCCTCTCCCTGAAAATGCACAGAATACCCAGCAAAATTTAAGTAGCATGAATAGTATTTTCCAGCCCCTTGCTCCTACCTCTCAGAATCAATTCCTCTTGGAGAAATACTGCCAACAGATGTCAAATAAAAACACAAACCCTGGTCATGGGTCATTGTCGTCAGTGTTCTTCAACAATATGAACAAATCTTCACTGCCACCATACCATATGCGAGGCAACACCCCACTGGCTTCAATGGTTGGAAGACCAAGCAGCCAGTGGCCACCTGATCCACCATTACAATATGTTCCTACTAAGTGGAGACTAATGGATAAATACTGTGGGTCCTTAGCAAGTTCCTCATCTGGGCCACCAGTACATGCTCCAGACATTTCCTTATATAAGAAAAGGTAAATGTGCCTTAAAACAAAAGCTCTTAGGTGCAATCTCTTCTTGAGACTCTGCTGCTAATCTTGAAAAAGTCTATTTCTCTGCTTTGCTAGAGTAATTTTTTTTGAAAAGATGAATGAAATATTAGAGACCCAGTTCTGCTGTTCTGGAAGTCACTGATTTCCTTCCATTGACTTGAATGGAAGCAGGATTGGCTCTTTTTTCACTATCATCATTGGTGTGCAGATTTGTGAAAAAACTTACATCACAAAACCATAAACAGTTTTGCAAAACTGTTTTCTTGTATACTGTGTAAGCAGCTGATCTGGGCAGACAGGGAAAAGGATGGTTCAGTGGTTACAGGGCTGCCAGAGAGCTGGGGTTCAGTTCCCTGCTTTCACTACAGCCTTCCTGTCTGAGATCAAGCAAGTCTCTGAGCCTCAGTTCCTCATCTGTAAAATGGAGATAATAGTACTTCCCTATTACATAGATGTGTGAGGCTGGGGGACAAATACATTAAAGATTGATGTGCTCAGATGCTGCAGGGAGGGAGGTCATATAAACAGGTAAATAGCTTCACTGTTAATCTTCAATGCGTCATTAAACAGAGATTATCCTTAAATTTCATACAGCTTATTTACATTTATTACTACTGATGAGCATAGGGTAAGAACCGGGATGGAAACCAATGGTCCAGTTCAAACATGTCACTTAACTTCTTTGTGCCTCAGATTCATCCTCTATAACATGGAGATAAAAAAAATACCAGGTGATCTTTGTAAAGCTCTTTGGGATGACCTGTGCTCTTAGCATGTTAATGTTAATTTAATTTTAAAGAATTACAAAATGGTGGGTTTCACTTTCTGAACAAATTGAAATCATCTGCGTTGCATGCACATTCAGCGTTATGCTTGCAGTTATTTGAAGAATTAATTGTAGGCAGTTAATAGCCTTTCTGCTTATGTGACCACAGAACTAGAATTCACCCACAAACACGTGGGCTCACACCTGCACCTGCAAAAAAAAATGGGTGGCAGGTTAATCCTTGTTAATAATTTGACCTAACCTGTCATGCAATTTTTGGATATCTAAGTTTTGCTTAGAGATTGTGAGACACTGAATAACCAGGCTTTTGTTAACACTTGATATTAAAAGTTTCCAAGTGTTAAGTGTAGTGACAACTGGGATAAAAGCCCAGGAAAAAATTCTGTATTTGCAGTCCAGTCTGCCCCCTGTTACATTCTGAATAACCTTTAATATAGTACCTTCAAAGATCACTCAAAGAGTCTGGTTTTTATCTTCCTGCTCACTAAAGAAAGTCTTTTCTTGACAGGTCACTGAATGGTTTTGAGCAACGGGGCATAGATATTAACCCTGCAAGAATTGCTCTCGCCAACAGTTTGAAACTCAAGCGACAGATGGAATATGAAGAGCAAGCATTTCAACACCTGAGTGGGGTAATCTCTTATAAGCAAGTGCTTCAGTTAATGATGATTCTAAAAAGTTTTTTTTTTCCATTTTGATTACTTATATCTGTTTCTGGTTCCTTTATCAACCACAGGGGGATTTGTCAGCTATTAACCCATCTCACTTAATGTGGAAAAGGATGAAAGTTCTGAAAGGTGAAAATTGTTCATTGGTTTCTGAAAAGAAGTCCCTCAGCACAAGTGTCCTTACTGGTAAGACACATTGATTTTGTAAAAATGTTCATTTCTGTAATTCTGGAACCATTTCACTAGAAACAGACTATCAGCATGGGTTACTGTAATGCCTGCCATTTTCATACGAAGAGCAGAACGGCTACCATAAAACAGTTTATGTTCATGCAGTCATCAGTGCTAGGGATCTGAATTGTCCTGTGTATATGAAGACAATGGCACATCAGGTCTAAGCTATTTACATCATGGCACTGTGGGTTCAAAATCCTATCAATCCTTGGTCATGTTTTAGAAGCTCACTTTGCTCTGGTGTAAATGTCTACACAAGGGGCAGGGCAACAGAGCATTTGGTTCTAAGCACTGCCATTCAGAATCTGGGAGGGTGGGGTCAGGACCAACAAGCTCAGATAGATACTTCTATGATATCACTGCCAGGTATTATATGAGGTAATTATATGGGAGTTGAGACTAGCCTATTGCATGTAGTAAACATTTTAGATGGAACTTGTCATAGCATATTGACTTTACTAACACATGTGAGGTCTGTGTTTTAAAGCCATCAGCTTAAGTGTCAAATATTAAACTTTGGGATCAAAAATTCTAATTCTTCTCCTCCCTCTTTAGAACAGTCACACTGGAATGGTCTACTGCAGGCCTTGGCAAATTAGGTTTCTGGTTACCATGGTGACCAGTTTTAGTAGCCTGTCACCTAGCTCTACTGCAGAAATATAATGGAGGAGCACCCTATGACGACCAAAAGTAAAATTGCTGGCACCTAACTGTGAGCCAGTTTTGTCCACCTTTGGTCTACAACACTTCCCATTATATGAAGCATCATTCATTCACAACTAGGTCAGCAGTATCTTTAGCCAGTTCATCAACAGCATCCAGGGTTCTTTCTTCAGAACCATGATGTGTGATCAAAATAAGATGGTTGGCTAAACCAAATACAGGTTTCTGAATGAATTCTTATTAGGAAGAAAAATCATGTCATCTGCACCACGTATATAAATAATTTAGTGAGCACGTTACCCCTTTACTTGAAAAAAAATTGAATCTAACAAAATTAGCCCCTTTCTTCTAAGCTCACTCACGAAATGGTCCCACTCATTTAGCACAGTGATGTAAGCATCTCTCTGACAAGGTGGACAGCGAAGGGTGACTGCTATGACTTTAAAGCAGTGTAGTAAAAGTTTTCCAGTTGTACTTTCATTCCTATAGTCAAAGACAATGGGATGGCCAATACTGGCACTTGTGCTCATGGCAAAGTTGGCACACTGTGACACAGAAATCATTTTTAAAAACCAGTTATTTTGTATTTCAGATGAGTTTATTCGTAACTCACAAAGAGGTCTGAGCCACCCAGTGAATCCAGTGAACCAGCTGCAGCATCAACAGCAGCAACCCTCCTGTGGAAACCCTTGTGATAATCAGAAAGCAGGATTCTCCCCGCAGTTCTACAGTTCCCATTATCAGAACTTTAATATGCCACCAACTCATAAAACGTCAGGTAAGGGGATATCACAAACAAATCAGAAAAAAGAGTTCTGCTCTTTGGTTTCAAAGCAGATATGAGGACTGAGGGCTTATGAAGGATAGATAGAGGAGAATACTCTTAAAACTTAGGTATACTTTCACAATATACAGAAATGCAGAAACTCATCACTTCAAAGTGTGTGTGTGTGTATATATATATAGTTTGTCGATAAATCTCAAACATATTAATAGGCCATAATATATGCACAAATTTGCATTCTACCGCTAAATTCAACTGTTCAACGTATGCGTCTCTGGTACGTACACGTAATATAAGCATATATACGGCACCCATTATCAACTGTAAGCATTCAATAGCACCCATCGACACAGTTTCAACAGTAAGGGCTATGGGTGTATGTGCTTATATAACATTCGCACCCCCCCCCCAAAAAAAACCAAAAAACAAAACAGGTTAGATGCGATCAAGTCATTGACTTTGGCCCCTATGTGGAAACTTAAGTTAAATGGAACTTGAACCAAGGAATGCTCTATGGACTGGCCGCTCAGAGTCCTCCCGTCACATAGTGGCATGGCACTCTAAGTAACCACTTCTGAAATGCCATCCATGCCATATTTTAGTCAGTGAATGAATCCATATTGCCACATTGTAAATATTTTTGGTGACTGTCAAAAGGAAATATGCAAGTTACTTAAAATAACTTGCGTATTTCTCTGACTGCCTGAAGCCTACATACCAAGGCGTGTCCACTGTGCTGAGTCAAAGGGAAATGCCCTCCTTTTGGCTCAGTGCTACTCCACTTGAGGGGCTGGTCTTCAGGGATTGACTTTCTGCTCCGTCAGTCAGGAAGTTCGATCTGACAGTAGCAAATTTGCTTCCATCTTTGTAGACCTGCACATTGTTGTGGATTTGTTAGTCACACGCTAGCTCTCCCCTGCTAGCCTGCACCTTATTCCTCTTCTGTCTGTAAGCCCCTGTGCAGTGGATCCATTATTAGTGCTGCTGCATTTGGGGTTGAAAATATTAATAGCCGTGCATTAGTATCTGCATCCTTAAGAGCCCATGTGTGGATGCTCTTTAAAATAAGTGTATAAAAGGCATGTATGTCAATGGATGTCTATATAGATTTAGGCAAAGAGTCTCACTCATTGCCCTAAAATGATTACCAGACCCATTTTTCCTTTAATATGTATGTTTGATATATAGTGAATCTATTAAAAATATTAGGTAAAATAAGTCTTACAGTGCCTTGCTAATGCATGCTTCACTGTTTTCAACAGGCACAATTTTATGACATTATAGCAGTTTATTTTTCTAACTATAATTTCCTCAAAATTTAATAATTTAAAAAAAAAAAAAACACAACTTTTGCTCCAGCAGTGAATGGTGAAAACTTGTCCACTATTCCCTTTTCCCATCTCCGAGTACTGCCTTTGTCCAATTTACATCAAGTTATAGCTAAATTCTCTCCTTCATTTCTTACTGCCCTTTCCCCCATTTACTTGGACTTTGCAACCACTAAAACAATGAAATTTGATTGCAACAAAAATCTAACACCTGCCATCAATGCTAGTAAATAAACAAATAAAAGTTGAAATCGCGTAACGCAGTTCTTTTGCATAGTTATAAATGTATCTTCTGTGTGGCAGCTTGAATAGTGTGGATTTTTCCCTTTAACTGAAAGCACGAACACTTTATTACATCACCACACTTGGCAGAATGATTCACAGGTTTAGTAGATGTAGATGTGACTTTTTATGGTCCTTTAAAAAAAATAGATGAGGTATTTTACTGCAGTGGGTGTTAATTCAAAAAATAGAGTGGCTTACTACAGTTTTCCTGTTTTGAACTTGTGAGTTCGCTTAAAAAAAAAAAAAATCTAAATGACAAGAAAAATTTGTTTCACTTTAACATTTTCAGTGTGTGAGATTGTTCTGTTTTAACTGTTTGGCAGATAAAAGATTTGAAGATGCAATGCTATTTTCATGTGCCTGAATATAATAAGATACTAAAGAAAACTATAGAATACCAAAGAAAATGAAACAGGAAAAAAATTAACCTTCTATTCTGTGATTAAGTAGGCATGATTTTAAACGTCTTCTTTAACATTCTGTTTCAGGTATGACAAGTCGTCTGCTTGGGCAATCTTATGAACCCTATTTGTTGCCTGAATTGACCAGATATGACTGTGAGGTTAACGTCCCTGTTTTGGGCAGTTCTACACTTCTGCAGGGAAGTGATTTGCTCAGAGCTCTTGACCAGGCAACCTGAGTAAGCCTGCAATATTCCTTGGCCTATACTGTTCAAAACAACGTCAGTTTTTTAATATATTTTTTCAAGTAGACAATTTCTAATACCCAATACACTTTTACAAGATTTTACTTACATATCGAACTTGCCCACGATACCAGATAGTGGCCTTTTTAAAGTTACTCACTTTATTATTCTTATTAAAAATATACATCTACTGTATTTTTCTCTACTTCAATAAAAGTGTTTAGAAAATTTATATGATTTCCCCTCCTGCCTCACTTGTAATTTATATTCTCTGAAGTTTTCTTCAGTATTTGTGCTCATAAAACTGTGGTATAAATGACTCTCTAATACTTTGGCTCCTGTACTGCAACGATTGATTCTTATTGCCAAAGATAAATGAAAAAAAAACAAAAAAACAAAAAATCTGATCTCCAGCCACAGTTTGTGTTGATCTTCTAAATTAAAATTCTCTGTGCCCCTCTTGCCTGTGTAGTCTATATTTCCCAGCACTAACCATATTGTAAATGTAACGTCTTTCTTTTGAAAAAAACCCACGCAACAATCTTCTGACTTTCTCTTCCTAAATCAGATACTATTTTCTGAAAGAAATGTGAAAGGTGAAGTGCAAAGTTTGAGGATATCTGTGAAAACTGCAGTGTTGCCTTTCCCTCAGCATGAGAGCTAGATCTGAAACTGGTGTAAAGAGAACTACATTAACTTGTACTAGCAGAGCCTCTGCAGCTATGTCTTCATTTATGATGGGGTTTCATTTTTATTATTTTTTTACACAAAATGTAACTGAACTTTTGAAGTTCTGTCTGGATTTAGTGTTTTTATGGATTGGTACTTTTGTAATAGCTAAGACATAGAACCAGAACGATACTCGCTTTTAAAGAACTGTTTTTGTCTAGAGCTGGTAGAGTTATGGTGTCTCCAGTACTGCAGGAATGTAAGGGTCTGTCCAATGGCCAGTACTAACACTGCTAATTACCAATTAAATTGGCTTTTTTTTTTTTTTTTTTTTTTTGCATTTTATGGGCTAGACAGCAGCATAAACCACACTAGCAAATCATTAAAAATAAAATAGCATTTCCCTTTGTTTACTGAGTTTCCCTGATAAAATAAGATGTTAAGAGTGTTGTGGTAGGAGGGGTTTCTTAATTGTTTTAGCTTTCCTTGTATTGTTGATAGCCTTTCAAGTGCACATAACCTTATAGTATGTCATTAAAAGGCAATCAGACCTTTTCAAAGCCACCATAAAAACAACTCCTGTTATTGTGAATTTATCTAAAGGGCAAGGATTTCAGGTTTATTCCTGTAAACACCTTTGCCTTTGTTGGAAAACAAATGTAATGCTGACAAGTTCCAAAGTGATAGCCGTGTTAGTCTAGTTCAGCAAAACAATTTGCTGTATAAAGCCTAAAATGTTCAGTGGAAAACCAAGACATGAAGGGCAGGGACCAAATGCACCATAGGAGATGTGACGATAACATCAAGGCAAACAATTCCCTCCTGAACCTAAGCTAACAGCTTAGCTGCTGTAAATCAGTGACAGTTTACATCAGTTGAAAATCTGGCCATAAAGTCGTGCAAAAAATAAATCTGTTAGTCTTAAAGTGCCACACAACTCCTTGTTGTTTTTTCCCCCAACTCAAAGCCATTCTACTCCAGCTTCCAGGTTCTCCGATGCCTATGTTCTATGAAATCCCTTTGTACTATGCACAAAATTTGTGGGTAGGGAGTATTGTTGCATTCACGGAGCACTTCAGAGGTCATTGCGGTTAAGTGGTACTTAACCTTCTGTTTTATACACTGAAAACCTTTTCTGTAGTTGGTACATTTAAAAAAAAAAAGTTGTGTGTCCTTCATGAGCCTTTCAAGAACATTTTACCAAAAATAAGTTACTTTTAAAAGGAACCTATTGCTAAGGGGAAAACACACACACATACTGAAGTGTAAGCATCTGATGATACTTAGCAAAGCAGCTTTGACAAATCTGCGGTGGTAATGACTTGAGTCCTTGAAGGGTTACTGACACTTAAATATTGTTCTTATTTTCTGTTTGTGTAGTTTCAACATTAAAGATGTTATACCTTAACAATTTACTAGAAACTCAGATATTCCATGCTTAATATTAACCAAACCTAGCATTATTTTATGATCTATATTCCTGAATTCTTATTGACAATATAACAACTGTATGGGAACTTTAACTTGATAAGGAAAATGTATTTTGACACTGATACCTTATTAAAGTATACTGATCCTAAATTCTTTGTGACTCTTGTTTGCTATGAATTTGTCACTTGATGTATCATTGTAAAACAAAGTATTTATTAAATTATTTATAGAAAATGAAGGTTTGCTTTGATCTTTAAAAGCTTGAAAAAAGAACAAAAGCCACCCATATGGGAAAGGAACACTAGAGTAACAATCAGCTAAGGTCATCAAGACAGTAACGTATTATTGATCTTTCCAGTCCTTACTTCAGTGAACTCTGGATCACACCATCAGCATGCAGAAGGTTAAAGATGAATTCTCACACCTTGGAACACATCAGGGTATTGAGTCAAACTTTTTTCACTACAAACTCTTGCTTAAAACACATAACACAATATGTCCTACTAAATTTAGAGACAAGCCTTAAAAAAAAATCAATAGGTATTGGCCAAAGTGGGTATGTTCATACACGTGGTGTTTAATTCAACAGCTATCACAGATAATTATCTTAGACTCTGAAGCACCACTCATTGCACTTTCACCTTTGACTTGTGGTGTCTGGCAACTATCACTGGGCCTACCATGCTGCTAAGAATCAAGGTGCGTCTATGAGCCACAGTTTACCTACAGACTTCTGTTCTACCACTGGCTTTGATGACTTGTCTGTTTCAGCTGTCAGGACCATCATTCAACAAGCCTGTCAGCTCTTTTTCTAAAGCTTTTACAGAAGCACAGCCACGGACAGACTATTTAAAGAAGGTGATGATGACACAGGAAAACTGATCACTACACAGAGCACCTACAGTTCCACCTAAAGCAAATACAAATCACAAGTGCTTAGCAGTTGCAATCATTAAGGCTGTAGCATGCATTATGTACACTATTACTACTTAACATTAGACACACTGTATAAGCACAAACCAACCATCATGGCAGCCTGTAGGCTAGGGAGATGTTATTGACTTTATTTTACAGATGGGGAACCAGTGAGAATGGTGCAGGGACTTGTCTTTACATAATCCCTGTGAGAAACAGTTCAGGCAAAGACATCCTTTTTCTCCCCCCCCCAACCCAACCCTGTGCCATTTTTCACCCTGTTCTCTTACTTTGAGGAGCTTTTGACTTTCTCTTACATGAAGCAGCCTTCAGTTCCACATTCAAATATCTGGTCAAAACTTTCTTCCTTTGTCTAGCTTTATCACCCGTGGATCATTGCATCTTGCATAGTCAGTTGGTATGTATGAGATCCCTCAGACAAACACTTACCTGTAGGTACATGAGCCACAGTAAGCATGCAAAACAAATGTCTATTATACATGTAACAAGGCAGTAACATCAGCTGTAGCCCCAAAAGCATGCCATCACAAGCAAAGCTAATGGATTATTACAAAGGGGTAAACTAAAAGCAGTACTATGCCACTCACCTTAATGATCAGGGTATTTGTATGCAAGGCTTTCTTCATGGACCTCTCATGTAGATGTTCAAGAAGCACATTAAAAAACCATTGTAGTAAAACTCCTTCCTTCTCCACTTAACTGGACTTACAGCATTAACCAGCCCAAAACAAGCAAGACGTGATGAAGTTTAATCAATTACCAAAATTGGGGCGGAGGAGCGATAATCACTGATAACAGAGCCAGCCAATTCACTGAATAAATCTTAAAACTGCATAGTAGCATCTCCCTAACCAGCAGCTTGACAAGGCACCTGATGGAGTTGCCAACTTTCTAATTGCAGAAACCCAAAATACCTATTTCACTTCTTCCCCCAAGGTCCTGCCCCTCCTGTTGCTCACTTGTCCTGCTCTGGGACTCGCATGGCTCCCACAGTGCTGGGCTGGGAAAAGCTGATGAGAAGCCTGTCTGCCTGACCAACTAGGGCACAGCAGGGCAAGGCAGCGAGGAGCCAGGGCATGGCAGAGCTGGTCCCTCAGGCAAGGAGCCAGGATGGGGAAACTGGGGCACAGCAGAGCAGAGGGGGGAGAAATCTGTCCCCAGAATGGAGGGCCGTGGTTGGGAAATCAGCAAACAGAGGGCCAGGTTTCCCCCCCCTGTACCCCCCAGCAGCCGTGCTGGTGCCTAATTCTCAGCTCCAGATCCAGGAGCTAATCAGATAGAAGCTGCTAAGTAGAGCAGCCCCTCTAATGGCTCTTCCAAACCCTCCAACCACAGTGGCAGAAGCCAGCTACAGATGGTGATGGGACCGCTAGCATGCTGACCAGACTGCCAGGGTCTCTGCCCGGCTTGGGTCAAACATAAGGCACCTGGTAACCCTAGCCAGGATCAAGAACAAGCACAGCCATCCAAATGCCATCTGAAGTGGTGGCTTATGTATGTATCCTTCAGAAAATGCCACCAAACACTACTGTGGTGCATGGGGCAGATACTAACACCCCAGGCTCACCTCTCCCAAGTCTATACTCCATACAACGATGGCCTCATTAACCAGCATCACCTCACTGACATCACCTGGCTACCACGGCCTTTCCCTGCTGACGGATGTTCCTGACACAACAGTATGTTGCATGTCACAGTAAGGCCAGTTTTAAACTACACACAGCTAAGTCAGGCAAGGTTGGGAAGAGGTACAATTTCCTGGCTGCCACAGCTGTGCTGGCAAAACGCCTACCTAATGCATACACAGTTCAAGTTTATTCCAGCCCTCCCACTCCAGTACGGATGCAGTTTTGCCCATATGAACTGCACCAGTCTAGGAGCACTATGCCAGCATAGTATACTGATACTGCAGCATGCATAATGGGGTGCTCCTAGCATGAGCCTGGCTTTAGTCAAAGAGCTCATTTAACTACAGCTCTCCAGCTTACCACCCACCATGTTTATTTCTTTGGCCAAACGTATCAACCTCCAGCATCCTTCTGCAGTAAAACGGGCTCAGCGGTTAAGTTAGCATGTGAGTCAGTAGAACTAGAAACAGCTTTCAATATTCTCATCTCACTATTTATATTCTGGTAGCCTACATGCTTCCAAATCCTGGCTGAGGTCCTCTTGTACTGAGCCCTACGCAAACAACAACATCTAGATGTGGCCGCTACACTGCAGAGTCTAAGGCAGAGGCGGGCACTAATTTTCACAGGTGGTCCTGGGGGGTAGCGGAGAGCTGACCACGGAGGGGCTGTGGCCAGCCAGCCAGTGCAGCAACAGAGCTGACCAGCATGATGGCAGAGGGCTAGCCCCATAACCAAGGACCGGGAGGGCTGGCTGAGGGCACACCATGGCAGTGAAGGTACCTGAGGTTGGCACGGTGGAAGTCACGGCAGGCCACACAGCGATGTCAGATGGGCCAAATCCGGCCCTAGTCCTAAGGGCTGGTCTACACTGCAGGGGGGATTTCTGCAACAGTCAAAGGGAGATATATAAGGTACTTAAAAAGCCACAGGTAGCTCTCTGTGACTGCCCTAACACCTACTTACCATGGTGTCTTCACTGTGCTAAGCTGATGTGAAATGGCCTCCTGTCAACTCAGGACTATTCCAGTTGAGAGTCTGGAGTTACACGATCAACTTCCTAATTGATCAGATGGTGGCAACTCTGCCACTGTCAGTCAAGACCTGCCCTGAGTAAAGACAAGTGAACCAAGTGAGTGTGAACTAAGGACACAGTGACAGAATCATTTGTTTACTTGGCCTAATGATTTGCAGAACTTGAGAGTTTGAAAACATTTAAAGTTTTTCATAATTTAAAAATGCCTCTAAGAAATAGCAAATCCCTGTGCTACCTTCCTGGATTATTCCAGGGACTTCTGATATGATCATTACCAGTGAAAAATAAGCTCTCAGGTGGGAAGAGGCAACTGAAATTGGTGATGAGCCCTTTAAGTCCTGTATTCCCAGGCAGTAGTGTTGCATCTCTCCACTGTCATGCTCATTGATTCCTATGCAGAATAGGAAAAGCTGAGTGATTATAAATGATGTCATATACTGGAAGAAATAGCATACTGTCTCTGTTTTTGTATATCTGTGTCACTCCTGCACCTGTGGGGGAACATGGCACAATGGCTGAGGTAGGTCTGGGGCAGGGGCATTCTTAACGAGAGAAAGAGCATCAAATTCATGAGCCTAGTGTATTTCATCATAATATTTATCATCCTTACAACTCAAGTCTCCTACCTATTTTTTGAAATCTCTTGTTGTTTGAGGCTTTGCAAACATAGAAAATAGACTTCTGTGAGATCCACCATAACAAACCCATGCAAGACCTGATATCCAAAAAAATTTGCCCATACTAATGACAAATTGGAAGGGGGTAAACATTTGAGTCTTCAGAAGCAAAGCTGCAGACAAATGAGACCTAGATCCTTCAAGCTGCTATTAAACAGAAGGATGCCTGATTCAGCAGCCAAAACCCCCCTCACTCACATAATTTCAATGCCATGGATCACACTCCACCCCCAGTGGCTTACAGTGTCCATTTTGATACTATGCAAACCCTCTTGCTGCTAGGTCACCTTATACAGGGATTGAGTGAAGTAAATAAAAGGAGAATGATGCTCTAAGGTAGTGATTACCTCTGCCATTACAATTTAAATATCATCTGATGGCATATATGCATGTGTAACAGCCTTTGCATATACAAGGACACACGTTTGAGGTTCTATTGCACTTGGTACAAATATGGTTGTGATTGTTCTAGCATAGTAGATTTCTCCAATGAACTGAATCAAAATACGCCTATGCGTACACAAGTGGTAAAGCACACTCTGAGATGAGCAAATGGGCCAAAAATAAATGCTCTCCAGCTCCATCAGGCTATTCCTCTTGGTTTGAAGGGGTTCCAAGAGCAAAATATTCATGGATGGAACTACTGTCAACAGCATGCAGCTCTATCAGATACCTGGATTCAATGCTCTTCTGCATGAGCAGCTCTAGAGTCCTTACAAGATGGATGACGACATAGGGATTTGAATTTCTTCCGTAGTCTCTGGGCTAACTCTTGGGCTACAAATGCTAGTAGTAATAGCATTTTACTGAAGCAAGCGCAAAAAACCAAAACAGACACGATTGTGTGAAAACCAGACAGAGAGACAAAATTGGGAGACTAGAAATGCTAAACCCAGGCACAACAATCCAAAACAGATCAGCATAAAAAAAAAAACAAAAAACCCCACACATTTCTAGATAATCCTAGGGGCAAGAACATTTCACTCACATCCACTAGCAAGAACAAGACCAAGCTTCAAGAACTAGAAAAACTACTTTGTTTCATGGGACAATCAAATAGCCTAAGTTTTCATATGTCTACATCTATTTTGTTAGTTCAGACTTGCTAGTCCAAACTAAAAAAGTCCAAGGTTAGTCTGAACAAACCTCAGACTAGTTCGGATTAACCATGGCTTTTTAGTTTGAAGTCTGATGCACAGCTAGTTCCAACTAATGGCTTAGCTTTAACTTTTTTAGTTTGAACTAAGCCTTAGTCCATGTCTATATTGCGCCTTATTCGAACTAAAGTTTGAACTAAGTGCTTAGTCTGGCCTAAGTGGGCGAACTTATTAGTTCGGACTAAGCTCTGCCTAGTTTGAGCTAAGAAATTTCTTAGTTTCAACTAGGCAAAGTCTAGTGTAGACACAGGCTAAGTTAGTGCGGACTAAGCTGTCTTAGTCTGGACTATTTGGCTAGTGTAGACAGTCTTAGATACTTTGGCAAGTGATCAGAAATTTTTCCAGTCTAATCATTTCCTTGAAACAATTGACTCAAGACATTTCTTTATTCACAGGTATTCATGGATATAGATTCCCATATGTCAGGATAGAACAGGGTTGAGGAGACAGAGGCTTTGACTTCTAGGCCACCCATTTCAGACAGACACTAGGAAATGACTCAACGTCAGTAGCAGTGAAGGCTGTTTGATAGCTGTTTTTCAGAGGCTCTAGAGTTTAGACTTGAAAGAAAAAGCTAATGAGAGGACTTATTGCTGGGAAACATTTTTTTTCTTTAAATACCCCTGAAGTTCATGGAACTACTCAGGTGCTGAAGTGTTCTGTTGGATCAGGGTGCTAAGTAAGGTGAATCACGGCAAAAGGTGATGTTTTAATGTTCACCCTGTCCAAGTCTTTCCGGGTTGCTAATGTTAAATAGACAAGACTGCCAAAGCTCTTTTGCAACATTGTTACAGAGCTTTACCTGTCTGGGCACCAAAGCAATGCACCCATCTTTTACCATGATCAATGGAAGAGGTTTAAAAACAAAAACAAACCACCCAATGCAAGTTTTATTGACCCTTCAGAACAGTTTTCCCTGGGCAAGCAGGCCTGAGAATTCTAGGTCATCTTTGATGATCAGGAGAAAAACAAAATAATCATAGACTCACTGCCTAAAACCACTGGGAAAAAACAAGTTCTGAATTTGCAAAAATTGATAAGCATCTGTTTTATTGTACCACCTCATTAGAGAAGTGAAAACATGCTTATGGTGAGAAAATGAAAAAAATCACTAAATATAGCACCTTGTTATTCCTCTCGTGTTTGTTCCAAGTCACAGCTTCCTAGTTTTCTGCCAAAACAGTATTTATTGCAGAATTAACAAACATACAGAAGACCAGAGTAAACAGAACTGTACTCAATGCTTGTGCCACAATAAACCCAAACCAGCTACATGCTGATTATAGAGGCTGTCCTGCCAGTGATGATTGATGACATTGTACCTCCCCTCCACACATTCCCATCCACCCCTTAAAGTTGCAACATTAAGCACTCAAAAATTCAGAAGTGCTAGAATTAAGGTGGCCTAAGTTCAGAACATTAAGATGACCCATCAGAATAAGGTGAACCATCAGCATTTACGCAATTAGGCACAATTATTTAGACGCTGTTGTACAGTACTGGGCTTCTTTATATAATTGAGCATATTTATATCTTGCTTCCAGCATAGGTCAATTTTCAGAAGGTTGAAGCAACAGCTTAAGCTTTCCTTTTATTAAAATCGTTCTTTCTGGCTTTAGGTTTCCATAGCAAAAACTACCTAGAGTATGCACAGTGCTAATTAAATAAGCTCATTTACCATGCTGCGGGCGGGGAGAAGAGCGGGGAGGGAACAAGAGTGTGGGTTATTCCCAAACTCTTCAAGAATGTTCATTTGATTTTGAAATAGTTCCTATTTGCTGCATGATAACATCACTGTCTGAACAATAAGGAATCTGTAGTGTGTCTGTGGACAATGAACAGGGGATGATTTGACAACACACTATCATCCTGATACTGATCCAAAGCCAACTGATGTCACTGGGAGCTCTTCCATGGATTCAATCGTTAGATAGAGGAGATGGAAGCAATGGTCCATATACTGCTTTGCCAAATCTGTGGTGCTTTTCTTAGTTTTTGACCAAATCTGCTGGACTAATTCTAACCTGGATGCTTACTTTCTCCCTATTTGAATCTTCCCTGCAGCATCAATGGGACACAATGCTCCCCTGCTCTTCCTATCTTAAATGATCAGTTTGCACTGCTGTGTGATGTTAGTTCTTCCAGCAGTAGTTCTTTCCACATCTTTCCAGAGCTGGTTACATTTCAGGGATTGCTAATGTGATTAAAACCTGGGGAGTGCTCTGGAAGAAAAGTGCTTTAAAAAAAAAGTCACAGGAGCTGAGGTCTTGGCTCTTTAGCTGACACTACAGAAATTATCGTCTACATCTAGACTAGAGGACTCAGGTAAGTCAACTTAATAAGGTCGACTTAAAGTCAACTTTATTAAGTTGATTTAGAGAGGCCCCATTTATTTAAGCTGACTTAAGCCAGACAACCCATTTAAAGTTGACTATATTAAGTCGACTTTAAAACAGGTCCCCTGGCTTAAGTCGACTTAAATGGCTCTCCTGCCTTAAGTTGACTTTATTAAGTCAACTTTAATGGCCACATTTTAATAAATAAGTCAACTTAACCCTTAAAGTAGACTTTAAGGGCGAGAGTCATTAAGCTGACCTAAGTAAGTGCTTGAGTCAACTTAATGAACTCCAAATGTGGCCCTGGAGTTGCTTAAGTCAACTTAACCCTCCAGTGTAGACATACCTATTAAGGTGTCTAAGGAGTTACAGTGCACTACAGACACAGCCCTGAATAGGGGGTAAGGAGGAGCTGGTCTAGGAAGAATTCAAGGGCATATGAACACCCTACATGCTCCTTGATGCTAGGAGGAGAGGTGTCAAATGAACCACTCTTTATGTTAGGACGCCCACTTCATGGGATGGGACCATGACCCCATCCCCCTGCACGTGAAGACCAGGACTCACAAGGAACTGTCCTTAAACTGCCTTGAGTTCAGTTGATGCAGTAGTTATTAGCCTTTGCATATGGTGTGCATTCAGGGAGAAAAACTTGCATTATCTTGTATCCATTTGTGCAAAGTGTCAAGGGGTAGCTAAACTTTAACTTCCCCACTATTCCACCCCACCACATACTGTTCACCAGACTGCACAATAACTCTCTCTCTCCTTTTTCAGATGTGAATGGTTATCCAAGTAAGGCCCTTTCTGTTTTGTTCTTATGCATGTGAATGCAGCTATCAGAAACCTAATGATAATTACATGTGAAAAACTACACTAAAACTATTGTGGGGATTCTGGTTTAAATAAACTCAACAAAACAGGAAATCTAGGGCAAAGACTCTCACCATTCTTAATCCAACCCCATTGTTCCTAAGCACCACTGAGGTCTGAACAGTAGGTAATTTGACATTTATTTGCTAAAATGCACAAAAGAGAACTGATGAAGGCATGGAATTTCAGCTTCACGTCCAATCCTTCTTGCTTAGGATGGTTTAGGTGTGATTTTGACAGTTTTCTCTAGGGGCCTTTTAAAGGTTAATGGGGGAAATGTTAATTTCATATGTGCCCAGTGTTTGATAGTCAAATGCAGATTTATTTACTTCTTTTAAAACAATCTGATTTCTTAATATTTTTGGGAATTCACTATTGTTTGAAAACTTCCCAAAGGCAAAGGAAACTGTTTCCAAGTGGAGAGAGTGGCGAGGTGTTTTGTTTGGTTTTGTTTTTATGGAAATAAAATTTGCTCCGCTCCAGCGATTATTCTGCTTTTGCAGAAGTCAACGTGCTGGACAACAGCTGCCTTTTCCTTACTTCTGTGTTTGTATGTTAGCATTGTGACATCATCCATGTGAACAGGGGGCTGCTGATTCGGAGGGAATACTGTAATGGATTTCAGCTATCCTGTGCTCTGTTCTTTGTTCCACCAGTTGTAAAAAGGCACTGTTTCTAAATCAGTTGCAGCTGCAAAGCACCATGGGAAGCCTTAGCCCCTGGCATATACCCCATTTTGGTCTGATCACATCAAAATGGCTTTATTTTAAGAAGAAAACATAACTCTTAAACAGAGTAGGGCTTGGGTAGGAACCCGCAGATTGATTTTTAAAAGTGTTAAACACACACATGCAATTTTAGCAAATCTCATACAAGACTCATCTATTTTATAGTTTTTTCATAAAGTCCCAGCTCCTAGAGTCGAGTCATTACATGAGACTGCTTTCATTATTAAAAAGGGAGGTTCTAGTTCTAATGGACATAGAGGAAAGCTTGGAAATGTGACCCTTAAAGGAGCCATAAGAAGGCAGCAAATAAAAAGAGCATTTTTTACTTCACTAATCTCATGATTTTGAGAGACTTGACTGTTGATTTGTGGATGTTTGATGTTGGCCACATCTGACATGGAAAGTGCTTGGGTGACAGCCTTGTAAATGTAATTAAAGTTCTCAGCTTCTCCACAAAGCAAGTGCGGTGTTGGTAGTAGCACAAGGTCCTTAGACCATCACTGTGCTTCAGTCAGGTTCTAGAGCTGGATCTAATGACGAGAATGCAAGTTCAGTGTTCCCTGATAATTGCCCATAGTCTGTTGAAAAAGCTTGAGAATCCCTGTTATATTGCACTGTACAATCTTTGGCCATTCACCTCCCAATATTCCCACTTTGCAGAAAACTTAAGTTGCTTGTATCTCAAATCACTGGCATCACTGAGTAAGGGGTTCAGAAAGGAGATTTCATGAAAAACGTCTCACAGCTGAGTGGGAGGGATGGTGCCAAACAAGACCAAAAGCAGTTCTAAGTCACTCTGTGATGATAAAAACAAACACACACTGATCTTAGCTCCCCACTATTTGTCTTCCAGGTCTGTCCTTGTCATCTATTAATTTGTTGTAACAAGATTTGCCCATATTTTACTATCACACTGACTACACTGTATCTGGCACATAAGAAGTTTAATGTCTATAAAAGCTTGGTTGTGGTAGGCTTTTAAAGTAGGAGTATTTTTGGTTGATAGATGTCCAATTCTTGGTAGATGTTAGTTGTTGGGGTGCAATTTATCAGCATGGCTTCGATTCCAGAAGCCACTAGACATGTTTTTAGCATCAATGTGACTATGTAAAAATGGCAATATCTTATTCACAGCCTTGATCCCTGTGCGTATTCCAGGATAGCTACTTACGTTAATGACAGCAATAAAACTTGAGTACTTTTACTCCTGTTGGCACTGCAGAGCTGTGGAAGAGAGAGAGGAATTCTTTTCTGGTACTCGCATCAACAGCAAATTGTGAGCTAAGTTTCATTATGCACAACTAAATTCAGTCTTCAGCTATATGGATATGTAAATCCACTACATGTTACAAATCCTTCCCTGTTTCTGATCCGGACAGGATATGAGTCTCCTATAGCTTCAGCCACTAACAGATGGCTCTGTAGCTCATGTTCTCAGCTCTGGAGGTCTTTGGTTCAATCACCAATATTTAAACCAAGGCACTGAATGTTACAAATACAATTCTATTAAAGATTCTGGTGACAAAGGGGCAAAAATCTGACCTGCAGAATCTCTCTTTTTTTGGTCTGATGAAGAGCTACAAACCAGAAAGACAAAAACCATGTGCCTCACAACTGGGAGGCCAATCTCAGCTCACCCTGTCTGAAGACAGGACAAACAGAGGAAAATTAAAAATGAACTCACCACTGGAAACTCTCATACAAAACCAACCTATAAACAAAGGCTTCCACATGGCTGGATTGCACAAAGAAGAGAAAAGCCACTTACAATACACATTTTGCTTCCACCACACCAGTAAAAAATGTACACTTCTGGATTATTGTACTAGCACAGATGTACTAGAATTAAGGGCCGTCCCGTTAGACACACCAGCCAAATAGGCCTTAATGATTAAAGATTATTAAAACCGATTTTCATCAGATACTGAGTTATTCCAGCCTCAGAATGGCCAATCATTTATGTCAGGTCAAGGTGTACTTCAGACCTCATCAAAGACAATGCTAAAGCCAATAGCCAGTGTTACTGAGAATTTCAAGCAGATAAATTGAAGCTCAGTCAAAATTATGCTGGTCTGCTAGTTTTCCATAAATCCCTGAGGATTGCTCAAAGTGGCTTTGGAGACCTCTGTCCAATCACTTAGGGGTAAGTAACCCTTTCAGAATCCAAGCAGTTTGGTGACAAAAGAATAACTCCCAGGACTCCTCCTTATCGCTGAAGCCAGTCTGACAAGTGTTTTCAGCACAATATGGACCCATTGACCTACCCTTGTGTAATACACAATGAACCACTCTTTGACGTTAACATTTTACTAATTCATAGACTTAGACTTTAAAGGTCAGAAGAGATCATTATGAACATCTACTCTGACTTCCTGGCCAGTGCAAACCACAGAACTTCACCCATCCACTCCCATAATAGATCCCTAACTTACAACTGAGCTACTGAAGTCCCCAGATAATGGCTTAAAGACTTGAAGGTACAGAAGATCCACAAAGCAAGGGACCTCTGCCCCATGCTGCAGAGGAAGGCAAAAAGCCCACATGGCCTACAGTAATCTGATCTGGGTGAAAATTCCTTCTGATCCTCAAATATGGCAATCAGCTAAACCCTGGTCATGTGAGCAAGACTCACCAGCCAGCAAATTCTCTGTGGTAACTCAGAACCCATCCCCAACTGACATCCCATGACAGGCCAGTGGGCATATTTACCACTAGTAGTCAAAGATCCCAGTCAATTGCCAAATTAGGCTGACCCACCATACCATCCCCTCCACACATTTATCAAGCTCAATTCTAAAGCCATCTAGGTTTTCTTGCCTCCACAGCTCATCTCAGAGGACTATTCTGGAACTTCACTCCTCTGATGGTTATAAACCTTTGTCTAATTTCAAGTCAAATTTCCTGATAGCCAGGAACGTTGCTGGCCCCAAAAAAGACCCGGGGCATGGGCCCAGGCCACACCCCCTTGGCCACATTACGGTGCCCAGGCCCAATAATTCATCAGACTCCTGCCACCTCCAGCCTGGCCCCAGATCCCCAGCCAATTTCGGGGCCAGGAGAGGCAGGGGCCGCTGCAGGTTTCCTGGCCTCAATGCCCAGCTGGGCTGGGGCCAGGGCCTGGAGAGGTGGGCACTGTGGAGGGCACCCTGGCCGGGGTCCCTGGTCTGGGACGGGGCTGTCCCAGACACTTGGGGTGCTGGCGCCGAGACTCAGGGTATGTGCCCCATGTGCCAGTGACGACCCTGCTGATAGCCAGTTTATATCCATTTGTTCTTGTGTCCACATTGGTGCTGAACATAACTCCTCTCTCTTTCTGGTATTAACCTCTCTGACATATCTATAGAGGCAGTCACTGCTCCCCATAGCCTTCTTTTGGTTAGGCTAAACAAGCAAAGTTCTTTAAGTCTAGTCTCAGAAGGCAGGTTTTCCATTCTGCAGATCATCCTAGTAGCTCATCTCTGCACCTGCTCCAGTTTGAATTCATGTTTCTTAAAACATGGGAGACCAGAACTGCATCCAGTATTCCAGGCAAAGTATGACCAATGCCTATGCATACCCAAGTAATCCAGTTCCAGGAGATTTACTTATACAGTTGTCAGCCATTCGTTATAATAGGCATAGATAAGAGGAAACTTACAGGTATTGTTCAATAATATTCATAAAGTTTGGCACACCACGTAAATTCTCATCTCTATATTAAGAGGTTAATTAAGTACAAGAATAGCAATCACAGGAAACAGATAAGTGGATACAACATTAGCAATCAACAGATCTATAGATAAGTGGGTATAATAATGTTAGTCTTTCCTTTTGGGCTATACTAACATGTGAACTGGCTTGAACACACACTCATCTTTTAGCATTGCTTCAGTATTCACACACAAGTGAACCATCCCACTGCTCTAATTGTAACTGGTCAGCCAGCATCAAGGAGCTTGCAATTCATCTGTATAACCAAAATAACCAACCAAGTCAACTTCATTTGTAAAGCAACTTCAGTTAGTATGTAAGTCAAGTGCACACATTCAACAGGGAGTCCCACATATCTCTTTTCAGAGCATAGAACCATATTTTAAAATATGTTGGACCAAATTGTGTTCCCAGTTGCCCCAGTTGGCTTCAGTGGGGATATACCAGTGAGCAGAAAACAGCCTACTATGTGAACGTCCTGTTTTTGCTTTTGGTAGATGTTCACACAAGACAAGTTATGTTCAGTTTGGTCAAGAGCAAATTCAACTCACTACAAGAGCCAAAACACAAATCAAAGGCACCAGTTCACTAGCACCCTTCTAAGCCTGAACCCATTTGTCAGTTAGATGTTTATATCTTTTGTGAATTAAGTTACATCACATGATGTGACTGGTGCATAATTCTTAAAAACAAAATCAACACAACGCTCATTATACTGAATTCAATGAGGCATAAAATAATGGATACAGTAGCTGTTCATTTTGGGATCCATCATATGAGTCATCTACCAGAACACAGAAGACTAATTGTATCACCTTACTCCTAATGTTGATGGCGAATGATTGCAGCCTTTGAGTTCTGTCACATACAATAAAAATAATATCAACAGGAACAAAAACCAAAGAAATGAAGAGTTGATCAGAAAAAAAGACCACACATCTCTGACTATTTTAGATGCAATGACAGGTGTTAAGATGACGCTCTGCTCTACCCACCCATAGTACAGTGCATTTCCTGCTTAACCACACTGATTATTAGCTAGGACAACATGCACAATTATGTCATGCACTTTGTTGTGTCTAATTTCTTTTTTTTTTTTTTTTAAATAGTTATTGAAGAGCTTTGGATAAAATTGTATCTGTGCTTTTAGAGCCAGTCTGATCATGATAGACACCTGAAAGAAACCTGGGTAAGTTAAAAGAAAACACAGATACCAAATTCACTGTCTACTGCAACAAACAATACAAAATCCCCTTAGAAACCCCCCCCCCCAACCATCTGCCTGAAAATTCTGTTATTTGAACCATAGCATTTACCATCTAAGGTTACTATAATGTTGTTTACTTTGGGCCAGATACTACCCTCCTGAATTATGCGCAGTAGTAAATTAGTTTTCAGTGCATCACTCAGTGTGAGAAAGGTAATCACAATATGGTCCTGTGCACATAGTCTGTTTCATTGTCATCCCTGTATAAGCAGCTAAGTCAGTTTCCCTCACTTTGAAGTCCACTTTTCCCTCTCCTCCTTTTCCCAGAAAAGGAAATGGAAAAAAACTTTTGTAAATATAGGAAAATGTGACTGTAAAATTTCACTTAATAGGCAGGGGACTCCAGGACAAACGAAACACCTGAAACCTTTTAAAATTCGTTATGTGAATCTGACTGGCTATTCAAGTCAACAGATCTTCCTCTCAGACAAAGATTGATGGAACTTTTCCAGGTGAAAATTACAGATTCCAACCCACCAATAAGTTGCAAAGGTTTGTGCTGATGTTGCCAAGTTGTTCATTTCTGGAGGAAAAAAAAATTGAAATGTTTCCTTTTCACATTTTCAAAATTGTATGTTCCAATCTGAAGCAAAAATTTCTTTTGAAAATTCTCTTAATTTTATTTTGAAAATCCAAAAATGTTTGCCCAATTTTGAAAAAAAAAAGAAAGCAGCGTTTTGAGTTTGTTTGATCCATGTTTTCAATTTGCTGAAAATTTTCACTTCTAGTTAGACCCAAAGTGAGCTTCACAAAAAACAACAAAAACAAAACAAAAAAAACAAACAAAAAAAAAAAAACAGAACAAAACAAAAAACCCCACCATCCACCTTTTGAAAATTGCCAAATGAACCAAAAGATTCCATTTTTCACTCAACTCTCTTTCTGGGGTATAGTCTCTGTAGGGCAGTTTCTTTTACCAAAGATTTGTATTGAAAAAATGGATTAAAAATGACTGTTACCCAAAACGTTTTCTGCCCTGCTCTATTGTGTATGCATTCCACAGTTTTGTGCTATCAAATGAAGGCCCACCTAGTGGGCATACAGTGGACAATCTGCCATGTTCAGGGTCTGAGAGCTGGTACAGGTGTCACTTAAACAATGCATTGTATAGCTCTCTACTGCTCCATTGAACACAGAGGTCTGTCCACGTAAAGAGCCCCTTTGAATTCAAGGTATGCACAAGAGTCTGCCCCCAACGAACAGCTTGCAGGATCAGCGCCCTAGTAATGGATTGTAAGTGCACCATGCCCTGATTACGAGAAGGAAAAGCATTTTCAAGACAGCAGAAAAAAAGAATGATGAGAAATTCATGAAGTACTTTCCCATGAGAATCTGTCAAGCAATGCCTTCCTCCCTTCCAAGAACCTAAATCCTGCAGATCTACAAAGGCAAAACAGCAGCAAAACCAGCAGTTCATCCCAGCAGTGCAGACAGTCTGTGGGCTGTTCATGGGCTGCAGAGCAGTGCGTTTTTCTAGAACAGTGGTTCTCAACCTTTCACAGGTCATGACACACTTAGCGGCATGTCACGACCTCACAGGACACACCAGCCCACCACCAACCCAAGGCCAAATCCAGTCATCTCCCCAGCTCTCCACAACTTAAGCACTTGCTTAAATTGACTTAACTCTCACACCAAGTCAACTTCATTAAGTTGAAGTAACAAAACATGGGCACTGAAGTTGACAAAGTCAACTTAAGGCAGAACCACCATTTAAGTTGATGTAAGCCAGGGGACCCATTTAAAGTCAATTTTATTAAGTTGCCTTTAAATGCATCCCCTGGCTTAAGTCAACTTTACAGAGTCGACTTAAACAAATGGGGCCTTTCCAAGTTGACTTAAGTCAACTTTAAGATGGCCTTATTAAGTCGACTTACCTGAGCCTTCTAGTGTAGACATAGCTAATAGGAGGGAAGGAGCATGGCAAAACATTCACTGAAGTAATCTCAGGTAGGAGGCGTACATACACATCTACTTTATACAGTGAAACTGTTTTCTTACAGTAAACTGCTTTGAGAAGCAATTTGGAGCCACTCGTCTGTTAGAAGTGGATTTTCCTTTCACATTCTGTCACTATCCAAACGCACTTAGATGGCTCTATTTTTCAGGACATCTAACACCTCATTCAAACTGGTTACCAAGATTTTTTTCCAGTCACATTTTCCTAATTGTCACACACATTTTTTCTCCCTTCTTTTCTGTAATGTTCATAGGATAGTATTCCAATATCTTTTATATATTTTCAAACCTTTAGCCTGATCTCCTTCTCAGTTACTAGGAAGTTTGATTCAGTATTGTGCTGCATATTACCAGCATGATTTCCCTGACCATTCAATAGTGTTTAGTAATCATTTTTAAGCTGCTTTTAAAAAAAAGAAAATGTAGATTAAGCAAGAGGAACAGTCCCTGTTGCGTTTCAATTTTATTCATACTATCCTTCCTCAACTTTGAAACTGACTATGCTCCTGCATCGAAAGTCAAAATCTCAATTCAGTTTGGAACATTAGCTATAGAATAAAAAGACTTTGGGACACATACACCCCACCCTTCCAAAAGCCCTCTAAAGCAAAGCACAAAACGAAAGTTTTGAGAATTGTAGTTTTGGTATATGGGAGGGTATTATATACATAAAAGAGGTTCAGTACAATTCTCAAAAGTAAAGAGATGAAGTTTTATTACGTAGCACTTTATCGAGAAAGCTAGACGACACTTTAAAAAAAGAAAAAACCACACACACACACGCCTTGTATAGATCTAAAACCAATCTGGCCCCTACACCATAAAAGAAAATTGCAGAGTGAAGAAATACTCAAAATCTCCACTAAAGAGGCAATTTCAAGCCTTTTCAAACTCCGTTAAAAATGATATTTTCATAATAAGCAAGAAAATATAGTAACTCACAGTGCAGACAGGGGAAAGGTCAGGGCGTAAGACAGTTCAATTCAGAATAGTGAACTAGACTGACTTTACAAAACTGTTTTCTTCTTTTTTACATTAAGGTTCATCGGTGTAGCTTTTCATTCATTAGTCCATCACATTTTCTGTCCAATGTTTCCTTAAGATGATAACGACACCACTGACCCTTGTAATAATAATGTATTTTGTATTAAGCTCAATGGAGTTATAGACTCATATCATCTTCTCTCATGTACTGGAGATGGGCTGTTTATAGGCCATAAAACTGGGCTACATCAAAGTCTTAATTTGAACTGCTTGGGAAAGAGCTCTATCAAAGTTTTTCATTTTCAAGCAACACACTTTAGACATTTAGTACAAATCAATTCATGTCAATGTCATGATTCATTTTCATGCTTCATTTTACCAACTCGTTAATCAGATTAATGAGGCTCAGCGTGAAGAAATCCTTTTGTTTCAAGCTAAACTGTCCATGAAACTAGACTTCTAATGATCTTCATTTGCTCATTCAGTTTATTATTTACTAGAAATAGCAAAACTGTTGCAAATGTCATCCCTTAAACTTTAAGAAAAAAGCTAATATATATGTATTACAAATGCAACATTGAATTTGTGAGCATATTAACACAAGAGTGTCTTAACAACTCATTAGAGGGTATTAAAAATAAAGACAGACATTTGTAATCATATCTAAGTAGATAAGAAATAGGAATTTGCAGTATTAGGATGAACGAAAACATTGGCAAGCAACCTATTGCTTACGATTCAATGAACAGCTCTTCAGCTAGCCAGTGCAGGAAACCAATTTTACTAAATGTATAAACAGTTTTGCCCATCTTGACCTGAGTAGCTAGCTTTCTGATTAATCTAAAAGCTAAGATCTGGATCTCTCTCTCTCACACACATACACACGCAATAAAAGACACTATTGGTGGGGGCGGGAAATCACATTTCTCAGCTATAAAATCATTGCAAGGCTATATTTCAAGTCTGTGGTACAACAGGGACCAACCCTTCGAGTAGAGGGACAAGGGGGAGGAGGAGGCCCCAGGCACTGGCCCATGGGAGGAAACTGGGCCAGCCCTTCATGATATGCAGGGGCATCGGAGGCTTGGAGGGGTGGCTGGATGCAGTCACCTCTCACAGCCTCCTGTGCCTCTTCACATCATGAACAACTAGCTTACCCTGCCCCCCCAGACCAGGGATGAGGCTATCCTGCTTCCACTGGTCCTGGAGCCAGGGCTGGAGCGAGAAAAGCAGGCATCACATGATGGGTAAGTCCTGGAGCTTGGCTCTGGCTGCAATGAGTCACATAAAGTTCCCCAAGAAAGAGGCGGCAAGCTGTGCGTCCCTCCCGCATAGATAGGGACCCATCCTCCTGCCTGGAGCAGCTGGGGGCAGGGGTATATCTACTTTAGCAAGTTTAGTTTGGACCTTCTTACTCTGAACTAAACAGTTCTGGGTTAGTTTGAACTAACCACAGGTTAGTTCAGACTAACTGCGGCTTTTTTGTTCAAACTAGAAGTTAGTTTGAACTAAAAAACACGGTTAGTTCAAACTAATTACTTAGTCTGAATTTTTACGTTTGAAGTAAGGTGTCTACATCACCCTAGTTTGAACTAAGTGCTATTTTCAAATTAAGCTTTGCTAAAAAAAATTCTTTAGTTTGAACTAGCCAAAGGCTAGTGTAGACACAGACAAAATTAGTCTGGACTAAGCCTCCTTAGTCCAGACTAATTTGGCAGCGTAGACATAGCCAGGGGCAGCACCATCTTGTGGGAGCCTGGGATCTCTCAGCTATGTCTACTCTGGCAAATTAGTCCCGACTAATTTGAACCCTGCCTACACTAGCCTTTGGCTAGTTCTAACTAATTTTTTTTAAGTTCAAACTAGCCAAAGCTTAGTTTAAACAGTAAGCATGAACTAACCACCTAGCTTGAACTTGCTGCTTTAGCTAGTTCAAACTAAAGTTCGATCTAGTGGTTAGGTCGAATGAGTTCAAACTATGTTTAGTTCAAACTAAAAAGTTAGTTTGAACTAACAGTGGTTTTTTGTAGTTCAAACTAACTTCAAAACTACTTAGTTCGGACTAAGTCTGAACTAAGGTTTTAGATGTAGACGCAGCCCTCCTGTCCTGCGTTGGGGGATAGGCGAGGCTAGGGAGGTGCAAATGCAGGCTTTGCCCCCACATGCCAGAGACTCATGGTATCCCACTGAAGTGATCCACAGATGGACCACCCCCTGGCTATAATGAAAGTTTTACAGGTCGAGTACTTGCAGCATCATAGGAAATGCCATATCAGAGAGAAACCAGTGCTCCATCTAATCCAGTACCTTGTCTCTGACAGTGGCCAATATTCAAATACTTCTCAGGAAGATGGAAGAGATTCTGTAGTGGGCCACCATGGAATAACCTGTCCATAATGAATGTTTTTTCCTCATCCCTCAGTTTGTGGTTGACTTATGCCCCAAAATCCACAGGTGTGAGTTTGTTTTTTCAAATGTATATCTTTCTTTTCTGCCTCCTGATATTCTCATTATCTATGTAGATATCTAATCTGTCTTTGAATCCTATTGTGTTCCTGGCCTCTGTGATAATTTGTGGAACTCAGTTCCACAAGATCTAACTATGTATTTGATCAAATATACTTGCATCAGCTTTAAGTATGTCACCTTTCAATCTCAAACTGAATGTCCCAAATCTTTATTAAGGTAGTGTT
This sequence comes from Podocnemis expansa, assembly GCA_007922195.1. Lineage (NCBI taxonomy): Eukaryota > Metazoa > Chordata > Testudines > Podocnemididae > Podocnemis > Podocnemis expansa. The sequence continues at coordinate 22,872,923 of ML682004.1, read as the reverse complement.
AAGGTTGCCCAGTACTGCCTTATGCCCCTCCAGAATACTGATCATGACTAAACTAAAATCCCTGAAAACAAGGCAGTGAACAATTCAAGTACACACCACTCAGCATTAACTCTTCCCACTGGAGCTGGAAATCGCCAGGAGGAATGGTCTAGCAAGGGTGATTCCAGAATAAGTGGTGGAAGTGACTTGTCTATATAGTTCGTTAGTCAGCATCAGACAGCTGTAAATTCTGTTGCACACTAAAACTCCCTAGCATGCTTTAATCTATCCGTGTTTCTACATTAACACGCATTAGACCAGTCATAAGAGAACATGCAGTTGTCAGCATAGCGTTCCACAGATTTGAATTCTACATTCTCTGTCAAAGCTCTAGACATTAAACTGGGTTACCAAAAACCACATTGCTTGAAGAATCTCTTGCATGAATTAATAATAGCCCTTGTGTTGGAGCATGCTGGTCCTTTAGTAACCATGCCAGAGTATACCCTCTCAATCGCCACACTGCTCCAGTGCTCTCTTCCCTCCCCCTCACTAGTCTATCACCCCCTCTTCCTTAGCGCTGCAGCCAAAAAGCATCTCAAAATGTCTCTATGTATCAGGAACTCCTTGACCTAATGACCATGCAACTGGCTTTCCTCTGATCACAGTCAGTCTATTTATTCAGGACAATATTATTACCCTGCCTGCTTCTCATGGACTTTTATCTTTCTTCTGTTTAACTGAAGTTAGTTTTTGTGATGATATTTCTCAAGTAAAATCTGGGCCTGCATGTGTATTTTAGAACACTTTAAAACATAGAAATTATAATTTCAGGGGCAACTTCCAAAAAGAGCCCTGAAGAATGTGGGCCGAGAGCAAGGATCGCACACAAGGCACATTCTCAGAAAGCTGCAAATGGTAGGGGTCAAATTCTCAGTGCATAGGTGTTGCTCAGCTTTGGTGATAACAGCTCGTCACTTTGAGCCAAGTAGTTATTGTGACAGACTTCTTGGAAACCCAAGGCAGTTAACAGTGCCCTAGTTTTGCTGTACATTTGATTTTCTTTGGTTTGAACTTCTGTTGCTGTGACCTGGAATCCTAAATTTCATCCTCAATAACCTATCAATGCTTTCCCAAAGGACTGTTATAGTGCCTTGCACTAGCTAAGTCCTGAACCATTTAGATGAGTTTGAGCAGGATCAGACCTATAGGGAGCCCAAGTGCATGAGAATGTTACAAAAACCAAGTGAGTTTGCAAAATGCATTTCCTCAGTTAGAGGCCTGTAAATTATTCCTACCAATGAACATTATTGTGAATTTTTAATAGCAAATATCATCTGCCATCACACTACCCAACTACCTTACTTCCTTAGGTTCCTCTGAAGTTCCTCCAAACTTTCTCTAACCATTACTAATCAGTATATGTTATCTGTAAGTGTTGCCTTCTTATGGTTCACCTTCCCTCCCAAATCACTGGTTTCTCTATCCTAGCACATGCTGTGGTACTACACTGTTAATCTTTTGCAATACTGAAAACCAACCATTTGTTCTTTGTTTCCTGCCTCTTATTCAATTCCTAATTTCTGATAGTTCTCTACCCCTCATTCCAAGGCCAGGTCTTCACTGATGACGGCAAATTCGTCACCATCAGATCAATCTTCCTGATCAACTGAGCAGGTCTGAAAAGTCAATCCCTGAAGACCATCCCCTCAAGCAGCTGAGCTGATGGGAGGGCATTTTCCATTGACTCAGCACGCTGAAGACACCAGAGTAAGTAGGTTTTAGGAAGCTGAAGGGAGTTAAGCCTCAACCTCTGTTCAAGTAACTTATGTATCTCCCCCTTTGACTGCCACCAAAAAGGGCCTGCAGTGTACAGTACAGCCATGACCACCGAACTTCCTCAAGAAGCTTTTGTGAGGGACTTTATCAAAAGATTTTTCAAAATGCCAAGTAAGCTTTAATTAACCAATTCCCTATTCAGTACTTTGATACATTCAAAAAATTCTAATAGATTCAGTTTTCCTTTACAAAAACCCTTAAGAAATACAATATCTTGAAAATAGAAAAATGAGCAAACCCCACACTATTACAATATTTTAACCAATAGAATCAATGCATTCAAGTGAACTCACTGATCAGGCTGACCAGGCTGTACCTCAGTCATACATTTGAACTCAAAAGATAAAGAATTTAAGAGAGACCTTTGATGCATATCTGGCTCACAAAATAATTTAGAAGACCGAATGCTCTCTAAAAAACTACTGTATGCTTCACAGCCAAAATTGATTTTAAAGCAGGACGGTAGTTGGTACTTAATTATAATTAGAGAAATGTTTTGTTAAAATCTTTGTGATCCTCTATATAAAATACAGTTCCTGAAATAAGAGTGATTTGTGGCTTCCTCAGAGATAGCCTTTCACAGAGTTAACATAGATGTCATACTATTGTTACCATGGGAGTCATGAAAACTCCCCAAAGTCCAGGGAAACGTTTGCTCCTGTAACTCACAGTTACCTATGAAACATCGGACATGTGTTTGGAAGGACATGGAGACTGAGGGAAAGCATCTTCACTACCCTGGCTGAGTTCAGAGTGAACATGTTGCAGAAGACAGAGACATAGCTTTGCATTCCTTATTGAGAGCCTTTAATAACTGGGCTTGTATAGGTGATCCTTCCCCATCAAACCTATGGTCACAGGATAGGGTAGATGTAGCATCACTGTCTAGACCAGGGGTTTCAAACTCACAAAGCACACAGGCCACATGCAGCCCCTAGAGTTATTTCCTGCAGCCCACACCACCACTATGGTTATCAATATTTGCAATATTGTTGTATGAAGAGGTTTCAGTGATGCAGCCCTCGGGCTAATGTACTAGTCCTCATGCAGCTGTCTTGGTGATTCGCGTTTGAGACCCCTGGTTTAGCCGATAGACTGCAGAGGTGGCTTTAGCCCATGCGCTCTCATGAAGCAGGGGTGGGCCTAGTGAATCCTCCAGATGCATAATGTGTGCCCTTCTCTGATCTGCCACACCAGACAAGGGGACAGACACCATGGTAGTGAATCGGGTATTAAAACTATAATTAGATGCATGGTTCCTCTGGGCCTGTCTCCCAGTGCAGTAGAACAGCATCTGCAAAGACGAAGGCATGAACAGTCTATTATACAGGCCTAAGAATCGCAAAGAGTCATTTCATTTTGGATATGGTAAATGACCATGATTCTTATTTATATCTTTTGAATAGGAATTTAAATCTGAGGACAGAGGGGAGGGGGGAGCTTTGTTTCACAACAGAGCATGGAAAAGCTAGATAATGCACCAAGGAAACAAAGCTGCAGCCAGGTGTCAATTTTCTTTCCAACACAGAGGTTCCTTTGGCAAGAAGTGCTAAAACCAGAGATATAATCAGTAAGCATAAGTGAGATGTGTGACTAATGACAGAATAAAAGCATCATACATTTCCCAGAACAGTCCCTACAAAGACACGGGTGTTTAAAAAAAAAAAAAAAAAACCACCTGACTTTACTGAAGTCTTCAAACATCGAGGTGACATCCACATACTGCAGGAAGCTAAAACTGCCTGGCCAAATTGTTTCCGGCATAGAGAAAGGGGTAATTATGGAGCTGGGCTATTGCCTAAGCTCCATTATACCTGCTACACAGTTGGTGGAATCCATTTTCTTTCAGCAGGGCATGTGCAAGATGTTAAATCAGGAGTGTGCCTGGATTAACACAGATTCTCCCCTAAATCAGACCATCAACATCTGAACTGACAGCATTGGAGACACCATGATGGGGTTTTGCAACCCACAACACCAGAGCAGAGGTCCTTCTCCAAGGCATTGTATCTACAGAAACCAAGTAGAATTTTGGTTTAGCACAGACACCAAAGAGCAGTGAGGAGGAGTGGTTGCAATACTAGAACTGACAGCATTTGTCACGCTTACTACTCCCCTTTTCCATAGCACACTCCCAGATTCAATCCCAGCATGCTCACTTGCCCCAGCGCCACACCCTGATCTCCCTCATTTGATTTATTTTTCATGGGACTTGACCCCTAAATGCCTGCCTTGGGCTATAGCACACCCTGAATTCAACGGGAATGGAGAACGTTCCCCACCTGACAAATAACTCCCTCACCTGCATGGCAGTGACCTGGAGTGCAGCTGCGGAAATGTCATGTGACCCTGCAAGAAACAATCAACTACAATGGGTACATCAGCAGATCCCTCACATCACAGGCAGCTGAGCCAATAGCATAGAGAAAGGAAAGATTGACCCCCCCCCCCCGAATAGTTGGAGCTCCTCTGAGGAAGTTAGTCCCAGAGAGGCCTGCTGGGACTGGCATTCGTAGTAGATCGATGCCTGGTGGACTTGGGCAGGCCTTCAATTTAAATGTGGTGGAAGACAGTCTTTGAAAAACATTTGCATCAACCCCTGAATGATGAGTGTTTTATTGGTGTTGCTGGAAGATAAGATGACTGGCTGGCTCTGATGGAAACCATTGCCCTCTCCATTTGTACCATCAGGATTCCTCTCTGTAGTACTGCCACTTAGGCAGGGGCAATTGGGGTGGGGGAGAGGAAACCAGGCCAGATATTGGGCTTCTTGATATGTGGGGAAGGGGGAAAGCAGAAGAAGAAAAGGGGACATGGGGATTGTATGTACAGAGCAAGGAGACAGGAAGATTTGCTCACAGAGGATGCAGTGATACTATCCTCTTTACCCCATCATTTGCTTTTCTTGTCTATTTGTATTGTAAAGTCTTTGGGTAGGGAGTCTCTTATTTTGTGTCTAAAAAGATCTCAGCACCACAGAGGCCAGACCTCAGTAGGTGCTACCATAATATGAATAGTAAATAAGGAAGAAGAGTAGGTTTATGTGCAGGACACTAATGAGGAATGATGAGAATTATTATACCACAGCTTAAAATCAGACTGTCTGGCTTTAAAAAGCATGTGCAGGTTTCTCTGGGTACGTCTAGACTGAATCTGCTGCATCAGACTCCCTGGCTCGACGCAGCAAGATCAATTTAATGGTCAGTGGAGACTTGCTCAGACAATCCTGGAAGTGCTTTCCATTTGGCACAACACCACCATCCCCCAGAATAGAGTAATTATGTCAACTGGAAGGCCTTTCCTTTTGGCACAGCCCAGTGAAGATGATGTGGTAAAAGGAGAGTAAGTCAACAGGAGATACGCATTCAACAGTCCACAGCTCCTGGCAACTTGGGGCAGCAGTGTAGACCAGGCCTCTGTGTTTCACTTCCAACGCTTTGTTTTGTGCCTTGCAGGTTAGAGTTAGCACTGCATTACATGAAGAGCTCAGCAAAATTCTGCTTGCTTAATTATTTTTATTTCAACTTTTTCATGCCCATTCCAACTGTGAACACTCTGCACCAAGTAAACAGAGTTTCATATAAAAGCATTCATAACTGACAAACACCACAAATAATATAGATCATTCCTGGGCAAAGGGGAAAAGAAAGCACCATATGCCAACAACATCAGCCCAGCTTCATCTTTCAATGCTTGAGAAAACATCTGTATGTCCACATGGGATACAATGATGCCAAGCTAAGTAAATATTAGGAGTCAGACTCTGATTGCCTTGTGCATACTGAATAGCAGCACCTTAATCTACGAGTGGCTTCACTGAAGTTGGTTCAGAATCAATAGCTTAAGTCACATGGATGTATAAAATGTTCTCTTGGGCACACTGCAAGGTGGTTCAGATAGTGTGGGGATGCCATGGTTCTTTTGACAGGTTCCTTAAAGAGGTTGGGCACTCTTTTCTTTGCTAAAGCACAGTCCCTAAGACATGGATGATGAGCACTTGCAAACCTGCCTCTAACTGTGTAGTTGAACTTTCTGACAAGTTCCAAAGGGGTAGCCATGTTAGTCTTTAGAAGTGCCACAGAATTCCTTAGCTGAACTTTAATTCTGTGCATGAAATACTGTTGAATTATAGAAGTCAATGGGAAACATGCCTAGTAAGGGCTATACGAAAAACATAGCAAAATCTGTCTCTGAATCCAATAACTGAAAGCCATTTAGAGATACTGCTACAAAACTTTTCAGTTTAATTTTTAAACATTGTCCAGCTCCCTACATTAAGTTCAGGAGCCTCACAGTTGGCACCAAAACCATCAAGAGATGCAAGGAGCAGGAGCGGTTTTAGTTTCTTAAATTTTACTACATGTTTGGGTGGGGCCCATATTTTTTTCTAGAAATTAATTACTTGTGTGGTGGTGTCTTGTCTTGCAGGAGGTGAACTCCAGTTCTATTACACATGTATTCTTTACCTGAGGCTACAAGCCTCCAACTCCTGGGAAGCCTGAAAGACAGGAGCCACAATGTAATTCCGCTGCATGGGGAAGTCCAGCCTCAGAAAGACTGTGTAGGGACAGTTGGCAACCCATGTGGCAATGTGGCAACATCCTCAGGACAGTGCGGAGAGTCTTGATGCTTTGGATTTACACCTGCACCTCCAACTTTGAAATGCTGGTAGCCTCTAGTGGTTATCTTGAATTAAAATCTTAGATCTACCCTGCCTGCTCAACTGGTGACATTCAGAGTGGGATCCAAAGGTGGACTGATAACTTTTGTCTGGCTGACACAAAGTCTTGTATACAAATGTCTCAGATTCTGGTGAAAATTTTCTGCTGTCCTATCTTCACTAGAGGCACTGTGTGCTGGGGCAATCATTGCGTTTATAGTGCTAATATTTTCTAGAAGCTAGTGTCTCCTTTAAAAGAATAATTTTTAAGGAAGCCTGTTAACACCATTATATCTATTTCCTTGTATGACCTCAGTGGCAAGTTGGGGCAAGATACATTTGGTTCAGAAGCAGGGAAAAGAAAATTCCCTGGTTTTGAAGCTTCATGAAGCCATTAAAAGGGACAAGAAAAACAACAAATTTGAGCTTCAGCCCCAGAATGTTTTGAAGTCACAGTTGTATATTTGTGCTCTCAGACATGCAGTTTTTTGGGACTCAATCCTAACTGATGTTGAGCTCTCTGGCTCCAATTCAGGAAAGCCTTTAGGGAAGTGCTTACCTTTATGACAACATCAATAGGGCTGCTCACCTACTCTGAAAAAATACCTTTTTAAGTGCTTTCCTGGACTTGGGCCAGAGTGCTCTGTACCTTGCAGGATTGTACCCTTAGCATGTTGAAAGTAAAAGTCTAAATTGGGTTACGCTGCTTTAGAGTTTTGGCTTGGCTACAGCTCCTGTTTGGGCGTGTTCGGAAAGTGACCAGATGCTACCTCCTGAGTCATCACGTTCCAGAGCCAAGGGTTCTGAACTAATTGAATTGCTCAACAGAACACTTCACAACAGCTAATCATTTGAAACTCTACAGACTGAAATGTGATTTACTGGTTCAATAATCCCCCAAATTAAGTTTAAACTGATTAACCAGTTACTTAGTTGTCTATAGTGATGTGTAGGTGTGCTTCTGACTGACTGTATTCACCATTTCATCTCAGTGCAAGAAAACAACATAACCTAGTAGACTTAGGCTAGGTCTACACTAGACAATTAGTCTGGACTATGCAAAATTAGTATGGATTAATTTAGTTCGTGTCCACACTTGGCTTTGCCTAGTTTGAACGATGAAATCCAGTTAGTTCGAATGGTTGGGTCGAACTTAGCAAACTAGTGCAATGTAGATGCCTTAGTTTGAACTTAGCAGTTAGTTCGAATTAATTGTGCTTTCTGGTTCATACTATCTTTTTAGTTCAAACTAGTCAGCATGACTAGTTCGAACTAACTACAGCTTTTTAGTTTGAACTAACCTCTCGTTAGTTTGAATTAACCAGCAACTGCTTAGTTTGGACTAAGAAAGTCCTTACTAAGCTTTGCAATGTAGGCATAGCCTTAAGGAACTTTGCTGTGCTCCATTTCAGAGCTACCAAACAGGACACTTGTGGTGCTGTGCTATGCAGGGAAAAACTTTTTACTCATATAGTGTCTTATAAACTTCAATAAGATGGTGTAGGAGCAAAGGCCTACTACACTGATCTGAATCACTGGCTGTGACAATCCCTCAATTTAAGGATGATCTGTACCATGGATTTAAATACAAGTCCTGAGTGGGCTCAGCAGTCCAATCCTGGAACCCCAGAACCACCTGTAATAGGTATAGATACTTACTAGCAGGTCAGTTCCCTGAAGGAAAAAAGAAAAAACTTTTGACTTCCTTCTCTGTCACTTTTCAGCTTTGAGAGCAAAATGCTTATCCTCCATCACACCATGGGCTGCTTTGAGGAGATGGTGCCATTGAGATTGGTTGGTGGCTTGTGCCTTCTTGCTTAGGATGTCCATATCACTTTTCTTAAGACATGCTTTCTATATGTCTTTGTAGCATTGCCTCTGACCCCAGAAGATCTCTAGTCATAGGCAAGCTGAGAATAGGGAACTTCTTTGGGCAGGTGAAAATTTGGCATCTGCACACAGTGTCCAGCTCAGTATAGTTGGTGCATAAAGATCATTGCTTCAACGCTGGTGACATTGGCTTTAGTGAGGAGGTTGGTATTAGTGTAGCAATATTCCCATGTGATGTGAAGGATCTTCCGGAAACAACATTAGTGATACTGTTCCAAACTCTTACAGTGTTGTTGGTAGGTCACCTAGGTTTTGCATCAGTACTGGAGCATAGGGTGGGCAACTGTTTTATAGACCTAGATTTTAAATGTCCTTCCACAGGTCACAATCCACAAAAACACATCAGAAAAACTTACCAAAGGAAGCACTTGTGCACTGGATTCTGTGCTAAATTTCACTGTCAAATTTGCTTTTTGAGAGAAATTGCAACTGAGGTAGGACAAATGCTCAACTGTCTCCAAAAAATCTGTCCCTGGACAGTAATTTGTTGGGGATCACATGAAAGACCTGAGGCATGTTGATAGAGCATTTTATTCTTCTCAATGTTAAGTGAAAGACCTAGGCTTTTGCAAAAAAAAAAGGCCAATGTGGACTAAAGGTCATTCTCAATATGCACAAGGATAGCACAATCATTAGCATGCTGAAGATCAATAATGGATGCATGAGGATTTTAGATTTTGAGGGGAATGCTGAAGATTAAAATAGCCACCTATCCATTCTATATTGAAGGTCAACACCAATGGGGAAATGATCTTTAAACAAGGACCAGAATGACTGCTAAATAGATGGAGAACAAGGTCGGTCCAATAATACAAAATTGCTTAATCTGAGTTTTGATGACAAAAGCATCCATCTCCAAGTCATTACAAAGAAATGGTAGCTGGTATCCAGTCATGAAGAAGCCTTACAACCTCAATAAATTCTGGAGGACAACCGAATCTAGCCAGCAACTTCCACAGGCTTTATGAGTGACAGAATCAAAAGCATTTGTTAAACAGATAATGGCCATGTATGGGCCCTGATTTTGCTCCTGAGACTTTCCCTGGATTTGGCAGGCAATGAAGAGCATTTCAATTGTCCCACAAGATGATGTGAAACCATACTGAGATTCTGGCAATGCTTCTTAAGCAAGGGGAAGTTATAGATTTGAGAGAATATGGGCAAGAATTTTGCCTACTATAGATAGCACAGTGGAATACAAGATTAAACAGTATCCATTTTTAGCTATATTATAAGGCACTTCTGAATATGGCACTGTAAAAGTAGGAAATAATAGATATTTACCTTCTTCTAGAATTCTGGGCTAAAGTGATCTACAATTGCTTTTCTATCCAGGGGAAAAAAAAAAAAAAAAAAAAAAAAAAAAAACCACACCACAACTCCGTTCCTATTTTTAAAGCAATTTTCAAAATTCCACATTGAGAATCCCTCTCCAAGAAATTAGAGTGTGAAATGGTTTTGTTCCATGATGATCATGTATACACAAAAGTGGTGAGTTTCTTGGGTATTTTTTTGTTTGGCAGTTGAATAATTTGGTCTTGAGAGAAATTTTCAAAAAAAGACAAATGAAAGATGCCAGTTTCCACTGAAAGTTAAGAAAACCTGGGCATTTACCTCCTCCCTGTATCCCTATAGTAAGGTAAATCGGGCTAGAAGATTAAAGGCTTTCAGAAATAGAAATACTTTTCCCTCCTCGGTTAAACAAATATTTTTAGCATTGTATCCTTAGCTATGATGATTGACACTATGTTGAGAATGTGACCCACGACTTATATCAGGACTAAATATTTTTTTAATTAAGGTTATAAAAACATAACTGAGTTATGGAAGCATCTCCATCACTAAAGCCAGAAAAAGCTTGTTGAAAATTTTCTGTCAACATTTTTTAATGACACAATTCAGTTTCTGCAAAAAAAAAAAAAAAACCCCACACAAAAACAAAAACCAAAAGCTCTCCATCAGAAAAAATAAAGCACAATATTTTGTTTTCAGATAATTCGATGCACATAAAAGACATTTTGGTTTCTTGAACCAAACTGAGCCTTTTCATTTTAAGCCAATTCAACATTAAACTGCATCTGCCTACACCACAGTGCTGTCTCTTGGGAGTTATAACTCAAGTGCCCTTTCTTTCCTATGAGCATAGTAGCCTCCACTTTGAACAAATTGCATAGTGCATCCTGGTACATACTGGTTAGAGCCCAGTTGAGAGGTGTGAATGACAACATGAGGGACCCAAACTACAACTCCCAGGAGACACTGAAGAACCTTTGGTTGATGCAATATAGTGTCAGACTGACTTGAAGCAGAACATTACAATTTGGTTCAGTAAATGGAAACTAAACTCTAACTTAAAATACTGAAACTTTTTTTGTTACAAAGATTCCTAAAGAGGAAAATTTAACATTTCATCCTGAAAAACAAAGTGTCAAAATATCAGAAACTCTCACAGGACAGAAATTCTGGTTTTTCTCAGCACAAGTTATAAAACTTCATCTCTGCAAAAATAATTGCCCCCGAACAAAGAAATCATTAAATTATTAATAATGCTATGTTAGCACCCACTGCATACACTTACATAATATTAAGATTGTACTTGCTTCCAGAAAGCTTTCAGTCTAAACAAAACAAATAGATAAGCATCTAGATCCACACCTGATGCCATTCATTTCTCTATTAAAACAAGCATGAGATGCTAGATTTGGAACATGGATTTTCTTTATTCTCTTCTTCTGGTAAGACTCAGGTAAAAAGGCCTTCTCCTTTTAGACAGAGATCTGAAAATAATCAGTTGAAAGACAATGAACTAGGGGGAAATGATCTCCTCATTCTCAACCACAATTGAAACAGATCAGGTCTGGGAGCAGAACTGGATTAAGGGGCCTCAGGCTGCCCATTAGTGCGCCCTGGAAGGCCACACCACACGCCAGCCAGCCCTGCCTCCCCCAGAGGAGAGCAAATACACGTTGGTCTGTCCTGCCCAGCCCTCAGAGGGGGTGGACCAGCTGGCCTGGGAGTGGGGCAGAAGGGCCATGAAACCCAGCCTCCAGCTCCAAGGCACAACTCCCCCCCCCCAAGAGCTGGTAGGCATGGTCCAAACAGGAAGCATGCCTAAGAGGAAAAACTCCTGAAGACGGCAGTTTTTCGAAGAGACATTATTAAGGGCACAAAAGCAAACTATTCCACAGTGTAGGAAGGATAGAAAGTATGGCAACAGACCACCCTGGCTTAATTATGAGATTTTTCAATAATCTAAAAATAAAGAGAGAGAGTCCTACAAAAAGTTGAAACTAGGTCAAGTTACAAAGTATGACTATAAACAAATAGCACAAGTATGTAGGGGGGAAAAAAAATCAGAAAAGCCAAGGCACAAACCGAGATCAAATTAGCTGAAGAGTAACAAGAAAACATTTTTCACATTAGAAACAAGAGGAAGACCAAGGACAGTGTAGGACTGTTACTCAGTAAATAGGTAAAAACAATAACAGAAAATGTGGAAATGGGAGAGGAACTAAACGATTTCTTTGTTTCGGTCTTTAAAAAGAAGGTTGGTGGTAACTGGATGCTTCATGTAGGAAAGGGCAATAAAAATGGGATGAGATCAGAAGTTAAAATAGGGAAAGAGCAAATTAAATATTACTTAGACAAATCAGATGTCTTCAAGTCACCAGGGCCTGATGATATGCCTCCTAAAATACTCAAGAAGCTGACTCAGGAAATATCTGGAGACATTGACTATTATCTTTCAAAAATCGTGGAAGACCAGAGAGGTGCTAGAGGGCTGTAAAAGAGCAAATGTAAAAAGGGAAATAAGGACAACCCAGGGAATTACAGACTAGTCAATTTAACATCTGCACCAAGAAAAATAATGGAGCAAATAATTAAGGAATCAAACAGCCAGAAGAGAATAAGGTGTTAAGTGATAGCATGGATTTGCCAAGAACAAATTGTGTCAAATCAATGTGATAGCCTTCTATGACGGGTTAACAAGTCTTGTGGATAAAGACGAAGCAGTGGATGTGGTATATCTAGACTTTATTAAGGCTTTTGATATGGTCTCTCATCATCCTCTCATTGACAAACTAGGGAAGTACAACCTAGATGCACATACTACGATATGGTGCAATACTGGTTGGATAAGCACTCCCAGAGAGTAGTTATCAATGGTTTAGTCACTTTGGAAGGCCATAACAAGTGAGGTATCATGGTGATCAGTTCTGGGTCTGGTTCTCTTCAATATTTGCATCAATTATTTAGATGATAGCATAAAGCATACATTTATAAAACCCGAAGATGATACATAGCTGGGAAGCGTTGCAAGTGATTTGGAGGATAGGATGAGAATTCAAAATGATTTGCACAAACTGGTGAAATGGTCTGACATAAATAGAATGAAATCCAATCCCTTGCACACATACAAAACGTGCAATGAGTACATAGGAAGGAGTATTGCAGAAAAGGATCTGGGTGTCATAGTGGACAACAAGCTAAATATGAGTCAATAGTATAACACTTTTTCAAAAAAAGCAAACATTATGCTTGGATGTACTAACAGGAGTACTGTAAATAAGACACGAGAAGCAGTTCTTCCACTCTACTCTGCAATGATTAGCCCCCAGCTGGAGTATTGTGTCCAGTTCTGGGTGCCTCATTTCAGGAAAGATGTGGACAAATTGGAGAAAGTCCTGAGAAGAGCAACAAGAATGATTAAAGTTCTGGAACACCTGACTTATGAGGGAAGCTTGAAAGAACTCAATTTGTTTAATCTGGAAAAGAGGAGACAGAGGGGACATGATAACAGTTTTCAAATACCTAAAATGTTGTTATGAGGAAGAGGGAGGAAAGTTAACCACTGATGACAGGACAAGAAGCAATGGGCTTAAACAACAGCAAGGGAAGTTTAGGTTGGACATTAGGAAAAATTCTTGACTGTCTGGGTGATTAACCGCTGGAATAAGTTACTTAGGGAGGTTGTGGAATCTTCATCACTGGAAATTTTAAAAGCAGGTTAGACGAACAACTATCAGGGATGGTTTAATGGGTGTGCTATGCCTTGCCATGAGTGCAGGGGACTGGACTCGATGACCGCTCCTGGTCCCTTCTAGTTACATATGCACAGTGCTATATATGAAGAGTCAAGTGGCCTCATGTATTGTGAACTGGCTTATGATACATTTTAATGACAGATAAATGAAAGCCCAAAATTTGTTCACTTTAAGTATCACATGGGTGGGAAGGGAACCACACAACATGTATTAATTACTTTTTTTCTTGCACCACACAACTTCTGCACCCAGACACATCTCTCTGTTCCATGGAGGGTTTTCCACCATGGCAGGAAAAATGTCCCATCAAATCTATCTTCTCCTGCCAAATTTTTAATGGTGCTTTCTGAATTTATCCCTGCTATTTTGCTGTGCAGATACAGGTAGCAAATACACAGGTCTAGAGTCTTTCTGAAAAAAAAAAAAAAAAAATCAGGTACATTTGCAAGTATCCCTGTGAGATACATTGCAATTTATTGGAAGTTTCCAAAATCTATACTGCCAAAGAAAGGCACATCCCCCAATCTTTGAGTTGCCCCTATCAAGGTCTATATTTACCCCCAAATGATTCAAAGCATCTGGGGCTCAAGAAATCATGGACCCAGGTTAGTTTCTTGTGCTCTGTCCTACATTCCCACCTCCTCCCTTTTACTCCTGAATCTATTGAGTATACTCACTGTAAAAGGTCACAAGTGCTCCCCTAACCTGAAAGTTGTTAGCAGGAAGATCCAATTTGAGTGTCAGTGAGAAGTAGAATATCTTCTCAGATGAATTCCCACAATTCTGAGCAAGATTATCTGAAAGCAGATCCAACTGGCACACCTAATGATCTTTGCTGCCAAAAAGAGAGTCACTTTGTGGAGTCATCCAGGATGCATTTTTCTACCCACTTCAGAACCTTCTGAGGAGAAGCTCCTGCTTCTCTGCTTTCTTATGACTGATACATGTTACTGTCAGAATGATATAGCTGTATCTTATTTTGACACGATTCACTGCTCACCAAAAAAGGTGTCAAAGATCCCTGGATAATGATGTAAAACAGCTATCTTTCTTTGCCAACAGATTGCTAGAAGCTACTTCTAGAACACCTGCCTTGAGCTATTGCTAAAAGCACAATTATTCCCTTTTCATACAAATAGTACTCACAACTGCCTGGGATGTTGGCATCAACCTTGTTTCCTGCTATGCTTTTTCATTCTCAGCATACTGTACATGCAAGCCTAGTTGTAAACCAGAGCTGTAACTAGAAAATCCTCCTACCAGACTTAAATTGTAACAACTATGAAACCAGTTGGAGAGGGTGTGCATTAGACCCCTGGTACCAGACACAACCACCATGAATCACTGAAGCTACTCAATTAGCAAGCACTCATTTAGTTTCCCCAGTGAACTTTCAGCTACAGAACAGAATCTCTAACTAGCTGTTGGACCAAAGCCTGACTTCAGTGGAGTTGCGACAACATGGGATTCAGTCTAGACTTGCAAGCTGTAGCCATGCATACCACCTTCTAGCTGTTAAGTATTTCCTCTCTTCCACAGTTGACTGTGTCAGCTTTTTTTGACCTGACCTCGCAGTTCGCAAGTTTTTTGGTAGCACACCAGCTTTCATCTCCTCTGAAGCCAGCGTGCAGGTTTCTCTCCCTCAAGCATATCAGCACATGCTGTAGGTTATTCCACATGTAACATTTGCCACAATCTAGATCAGCTTGTCACCATTAAAAGCAAGTTTATAAAAATCAAACATGCTTCAAACTGATATTGCTAAAATATTGCTCAGTGGGCAAGAACCTCATGTTACACAGTTGAATAGTACTATAAGCAAGCTGAACGATTTCTTTTGCCTGGCTTCCTGCTCAGACAATGGATCTCAGTCTAGGCTCCCTGTATCTCTTCCAAGACTGAGCATTTCTTTGTAAACTGTGGCTACAGTGAGCAGATGTCTCAGTTTTTCAAGGACAGTCCTTGATATTCTGAGCTTTTTCTCAGATAGCTGCCTATGACTTCCCACTCTGTTCTGATTTTTCATACTTGCCATCTGGTCACGCTAAGTGTGGCCATATGTCCAGTCCAGGATATCCACCACCATCTCTGCGTCTTTTGATCAAGGAAGCTCCTGACTTTCATAAGAAAAGAAACCTTCTTGGCACCCCTTCATGTGCACAGTCCAGTTTTTTTAGGTGACTCAGCTATCACCCAGCACTTCTCCCCATCAACTAGGAAAAGTAAGCCATCTTGTCATTGGTGGAGAGAAGACACACCAATCACTGCAGGAGATGATAAAACTACACAAAAATAATGGGTTGGAGCCCATGAAAGCTTATGCCCAAAGAAATCTGTTAGTCTTTAAGGTGCCACAGGACTCACATTGTTTTTGAGGTACACATACTAACACGGCTACCCCTCTGAAAATGTCACTCTTGCACCTGCAAAAGGAGAACATTTTTTGCTTGGAAAAAAGATGGACAGAGCATCTCCATATTTGAGAGAATAACAATGTTCATCAGCTGCTTCTTTGTTTTGTGTGTTTCATGTGATCCTTGAAGGTGGAGTCACAAACTTCAACAGTAACTGTTGAGGGAGTCCAGTGTAGATTCCATCATATTAGGAGGTTTCACTTCTATTGATTTCCATTTCACTAGTACGTGCAGCACAAAAAACTTAGGATATTCTGTTGTTTGGACCTTGTGAGATGAGGGGGGTGTTTTTGAATGGAGCACACTGAAGTCAGATAAATAGATATTACCTTTGGGTATTGCATAACACAATACACTCAAACAAAAGAATGGAAGTTATGGATAGTCAAAATGAAGAGATGAACAAATCAAAAACAGAGGCACACATTCATTTCTGAAGGTTAGTGAAAACTTTTTATCCATTGTACTTCCTCCCTCATTGTTCAATCAGGTCTCATTGAACTTGTTTTTGATCTGAGATTCACAAACACAAACACCCATTCTCTTTAATGGGGCAACACGGTGTGAGATGGGTGATAGAACTAGGTTTTATTCCTGACTCGAACTCGCTGGAATAAAAAAAAAAAAAATCACCTAACAGCTTTATGCCTCAGTTTCTCCAATTGTGGGATGGAAATATAGTTTTCTTATCATGCAGGGTCATTATTTAATCTATACAAAGTACTTTGGGACCCTCGGATGAAAGGCTCGGTCTGTAAGAATTATTATAATTGATGCTAATATAGGGTATGTCTACACTACAGGTTTATGTCAATTTAAAGCCCTTTAAGTTAACTTAAACAAAGCCATGGCCACACTGAGATGCTGTTAAGTTGACTTAAGCATTTGCTTAAGTCAACTCAGCAGTTAAGTCAAGCCAGCGTAGCCCAGGAGTTGGCTTAAGTCAAATTAACTGGCCTCCCAACTATCTGGAATATGGGGATGGGTGCTGAGAGAAGGTACAACCACAGAGCATTCCCAGCTATGTGCAACATATCAAAAACCCCCATGTCTTAGCCCTACCCCCACAGCTCTGCATCCTAGCACTACCGCCTACGTCGCCTTCCCCCAACCTGATCCGGCACCTCCCCTCCTTCTCAGACTGACCCCACATCTCCCTCCTTCCCCCGACCTGATCCAGCGTTTCTTCCCCTTCTCAGCCCAACCCCACATTTCTCCCCTCTTCCCGTCTCCCACCTGACCCCGTGTGTCTCTCCCCTTCTCCGCCCGACCCTGCGTGTCCCTCCAAGGGATATCTCTAACACACACAAACACACCGCCAGTCACAGAGTTATACCAATTTAGTGAGAACCCCAGCATCTCCCCATATGCCCCCCCCCATAGTTTCAAGCCCTGGGGAGAATATTCTCTCCCCTTCTCAGCCCGACCCCCTTGATATTGTTGTAAAACAAACAAGGGGTCCTGTGGCACTCTTGAAGACTAACAAATTTATTCATTGGATAAACTTTCATGGGAGAAAATCCCACTTCATTAGATAGCTGGAAGATGGGGGAAATTTACAGAATGGGAGGAAAATAAATGCAGGGGAGTGTAAGACATGGGATCAGGTCACACAGTAACAGCAAATCAAAGCAGTTGTTAAGATTTAAGCACAGGAAAACTGCACATAAAAAGAAAGTTGCTACTTCTTTTAGATTAGATTGTGTGAAAGCAGGATTATGGATCTTTTTCCCATTACAACAGGTGATTTGATTTCACCTTCCTGTTGCATCCTGCCCCTGCTCTGGCAGTTGCCCTGCAGCACCTGTTTCAGAGCCAGAGGAGTCTGGGCAACACAGGGAGGGTGTGGGGTGCTGTGCCGGCACATCGCTGAGCTACATCTGGCTCCTTCTTGCCACACACCAGTATGGAGGGTGGTGTGGTCACATTTCCTGTAGTAAAGGAGTGGCCGGGAGAGAGGGGCACTTCTGCTAAGGCACACTGTGGGCCAGCTACCCACAATGCACCACTCCTAGGGCAACCTAGGAGCTGCCAGTGTGGATGTGGGCAGTCTCCTGGTATTTTGAGTGTGTCTGCTCCAAGCCGGCTTAATAAAGTCTACTTTAAGCTAGCTTAAAGTAGACCTTATTAACCAGCTTAATAAAGCTCTGTAGTGTAGATATAGCCATGTATGGGTGTTTTCACTTTTATTATTCATGGTAAGTCTTCATAACTTCTACAGGCATTATACTTTTCAAGTCTTTAATTGTTAGTTCCTACTCTTGCTATGCAACTGTCAGACTAGATGACAAAAGAGCATTTCTAAAGCTATTTTCTGATGATATACATCTATACTACAAACAACGCCAGTGCCTTTTGGTATAAATATTAAAGAAAGAGTAGAAACAAAAAAAACCAAAAAAAAAAAGGGAGCTCAGTCACTCCCACATTTCCACTTATATAAAAAAAAAAAACAACCACCCATGTGACCTCTTAAGAATAATATTTTAAAACCTTCTGTCCTGTACAGCAGTCTCCCCTTTCCCTGCTTATTTCTTTTACTATTTCAGATATATAGCTCAAATACGGAAGTCAGGCATTTTTTTTGGTAATAAAATTAAAAAGGTCTTTTCTTTAGACCAGAAGTGTGCTTCACTGTCACACTGTAACAGAGTAGCTACTATCTGTTGAAGGTCATAATGGTCTCCTCAAGGAAGCTCAATCTTTTGCTTCTCCCCCACTTGCATCTAGGTGTGGAATGATAGCAGAGTACTGAAACATGTAGTGTACTCAATGTTAACAGAACCACATGTGGTTTAATTTAGGCACATGCTTAAACTTTTTTAAATTGAGGTCTCGCCATCTTAAAGGATACCATTTGCTCCCTCAGCCACCAAGGGAGACAACTGACAGAAGGATGGTCTAGATGATCAGCTGTAATAGGTCTTTTTTCCCCCCTCATTATGCAAAACCATTCTTATAAAAACTATAAGAAAAGGTTAGAATGTAGTGGCAGATGAATCTTAGTGGTATTCAGTCATTCAGACAAGCCAAAATCCCAAGTCGTTGTCTAGGGAGGCTGGTTTCTGATCCACGCAGAGCTGGCACTCCGTCCTTTTTCTGCTATTGCTTTATTTCATGTTATATTGAATACTAGAAAATCTTTAAATCTTTTGGCAGTGCAAATTATTTTCATCCAACCAATTATTTGTTTTAGTCTGCATTATTTTCACACCTAGAACACTGCCAGAATCCACTGATCCGTTGTTTTCAAGTCTCAGAACTCTGACAAAATGGAGCTGATCAAACAAAAAATTTAGGCAAAAATACCCTGACATCTTCAGAGCAGATCAACCATGCAATGCCTCTTCTTCCTGCCTTTCCCTTTATTTACAGCTGAAAGCTGTAGTGCCTCCTCAAGGATATTTCCACATAGGGCACCCAACTAGTTCAAATGTAATCAGAAGACATGTGCTATGAGCTAGATAGAGTGTTCTGACTGTTGGGTCTTCTCTAGTTCATAATCCTGATTCCTCCTAGAACCATGTAACAAAAGAAATTAGGTGAAGTGACAAGATTTTTTTGTGGCTTCAAGAGAAGAAAGTCATGGAGCTAACAACTTTGCATCAGGTTTTACAGGAAGATTTGTGGGGGAGATTCCTATATTAATTTAGCTTTTTTTAAAAAATTCAAATGTACCAGGATTTAGGTTTTCTCCTCCAAATGAACCCACCAGAAATAAAGGAAGTGTTCAAATAAATAGAGCCCTGCAAATCTGCGGCTATATCTGCATCCGTGGATACAACACGGATATCTGTGGACCATTTCTTGCAGATGCAGATCGGATACGGATCCACATATTTTTATCTGCACAGAGCTAGAGCCCTGCAAATATGCAGATATCCGCATTATATCCACATCCACGGATACAACAAGGATATCCACAGACCATTTCTTGTGGATGCAGGGCAGATACAGATCCATTTATTTGTATCTGTGCAGGGCTCTATAAATAAATTAAAAACTGAGTGCATCAAGTCAGCACTAGGTTCAGATGATGCACACCAAGAGTTTTAAAGGAATGTAAGAATGGTTTGGCTGATTTGCTAACAAAAATGTGCAATTGCTCATCAAAAAAAATCAGCTAATTTACTGCGGAATTTCAGGGTAGCAATTTTTCATACATTCCAAAACTCGAAGGCCTCATCATGATCATCTTGTCAGACCTCCATGACATAGGCCATAGGACATCCCCAAAATAATTTCTAAAGCAGATCCTTTAACAAAAAAAAAAAAAAATCCAATCTTGATTTAGAGATAGTCAGTGATGAAATGTTTAAACTCAGATGTGAGCTGAGCCCACAGTTCCTGTCATAGGAGACACATGCCTTAGCAACTTAGACCCAGGGGCCTAATCAGTATTACTTTTTAAGAAGGGTATTAGCAATGATCCTACAAATTTCAGCTCAGTAAGCCTTACTGAGTGTTGGAAGGTTTGTTAAAAACAGAGATATGAAACTGCAAGTGGAAGGTAATAGGGTAGAGACAAAGAACATGGCTTTTACAAAGAAAAATCATACTTTCGTCTAGTTGAATTCTTTGAGACTGCCCCCCCTCACCCTGAAAGGAGACTGGGTAGGGGCTGGGTAGTGGCGGAGGAGACTATGAAGGGCTGGAGCAGGGACTAGGGTTGAGGAGGACATGGGGAAAAGAGGGGTCTGATGTGGGCACTAGTAGACAAGGTTGGGTGACATGGATTTGAGGCTGTGCTTCATTTGTGAGTAAAAGAGCTGGTGGGGCTCAAGCAGTTTGTTTTGCTCTCATATTATAACTGGGACCCACAGAATACGGAAAAGGGCCTGGAGATCAGGAGGGTTCCAGCACCTGTCAAATTATGCTTTAACCACTAGTTATATTAGGTCTGTTTTAAAAATATATTTGAGCTACAAGCCCTGTTAGCACCCTAGTATAAGGCTATTGTTTAGCGGTTCTAAGTGCTGCAGAACAAGGTTTACACTGTGAAGATTGAAAGAAAGATTGCACTTGTCAATGGCAGATATACTATTATGGGACTGATAGGTCAGGCTGTCTTCCTGTTTAGCAGTCTAGAATAGGAGGTGGAGATTTTATTCTACTAGTCTGCTTGCAAGAGGTGTAAGTGTGAGGAGAGAAGGTTTTTTCTAGCTCTGAGTAAACCAGGTCATGATCGTACAGGTTTCAGATATCCTGAATGGACAGACTAACAACTCCAGAAAGATGCCATTCTATTGCATGGGATGACATGCTTCCAAGCTGCTTCATGCATAGAAGCCAGGCTACAGGTTGTTACCTAAAACCAGCAAATGCATAGAATTTCAAATTTAATGTTGACAACTCCTTAACCTCACACCACTATTCCAGTCCCCATTAAAGTTCCTCAAGCATCAGCCTGAATCTTATTGCTTTGTGTCACCACCTTTCTGTTACCTAAATTATACACATTCACACACACAATGCAATCCAGAGGTTGATGATAGTAAAGTTTTCTATTCAGCCATTCAAGTGGAAGGGGGAAGAAAAAGAAAAAAAAAAGATACAGCAACATTTCTAAGATAATACCAGAAAGTTGAATTATCTGTTTGACCTATCTCTAACCTGAACACTGTGGTTAATAGGTTTCCTGTAGTCATCATGTGATTAGACAGCTCTTGCACCTGTGAACATATTTAGGCATATATTTGTGTTAACGGCCACTGTTTCTTTCTAAATAAACCACTGCTTCATCTTAAATTGCTAAAGTCAACTTCCTCAAGCAACCACAAAATGAGAGGTTCTCGTGGGAAAAAAAAAAAAAAAAGTACCAGACTTCAGCTTTCAATTTAGACAATCACAATGAAATGTACAAGATATTTCATTGGAGGAGAGGAAAAAAACCCCAAACCGATCAAAAGTTCACAATAAAGTTAGATACAACAAATAGTTCAGGGGTAATGTGGAGGGATGTGAAGAGATGCTAAAGACTTGCCTATACTTAAAAGCTTTGCTGCTTTAACTTTACAGTACAATTAATGTGGAAAAGGAATAATGTGGATGAAACCACATCAGTATAAAAGCATTTATTCCAGTATGAATTATTCCAATTTGACAAAGAGAAAAAGCAATAATGATATAAAGCACCTTTTAGCAGTACAAGTGCATCTACACTAGGACTTTCAGAGACACAGCTATGTCTGTAAAATAGATAAAATAAATCACACCTCTTACCAGCATAGTTATGCATGTAAAAATCTTTAAATTTGAGTTAAATCCTTAGCATGTTTCTCCTTTCTGTCACATACCTCATAATAAAACACGTCTTCATTGTACTTCTTCCAATTAGAGGTCAGGGCAATATTCCAATTCCAGCATAATAAACGGTAAGCGACTTACTCTATAAGAGACCCTTTCTAGCCTGATTTTCATTTATAGTAATGCAGACTAACCCACCTAACATGGCTACCTCTCTGGAATTTATATTAGATGCCTTATACCTCTCTGGCAAGGAAGAGAGACCTCGAAGTGAGTGCAATTAGGGTGACCACTCATCCCCACCTGGGTGGGACAGTCCTGAGACATACATTCCAAGTCCCACCTTTTGTCCTGGATTTCTTCCCTGAGGTTCAGGGGTGGTGCCAGCCACCTCCCGGTGGTAGGGGCCACTGAAGTGAGCCTTAGCCCCCACTATCTTGCCACAAGAGCCCACCCCTCAGCTCTTCCTTTCCCTCCTAAGCCAGAAACCAGAGTCACGTAATAATAAGTGCCAGCCAGGGAACCCAGGCTACCATGAGTGTCCCCTGGCCCCACGTTCTCCATCTGCTCTGGGCAGTGTGCCCGCTCTGGTCTCCTGCCCTCAGCTGGTGGAGGACCTGGGGCTCCCAACAGCAGCCCAAGCTCCCTAGCCGGCTCCTATCTCTGCTCCAGCTTCTGACCTGGTCAGGAGATGGGGCCTCAGGGGCAAGACGAAGAGCTGGGGGGGTGGACAAGTCCTGTTTTTGCAGTTTGAAAAGGCGGTCACACTAATGAAAAGTGAGAAGGTACATTTACATTACTTCTGCTCTCAAGGGGCCCTTAAACTGGCCTTATGATGACTAAGAACCAGGGTCATTGACTTCGGTAAGCCAACTCAAATGAAGGCAGGCAGCAATCTCTTGTTTTAAGAAAATTTCAGAACATGAGGCAAATGAACTTGCTTTCAAGTGTAGTCTTCATCTAGGCTGCCCAGGCACATGGAGTAGCTTGCAGCAAAATTTGATAGCCAGACAGTGGGGGCAGGGAGGGGGTGACCTTTTGCCTTAATTACTTAGTTGGTTTGTTAGCTGCCAGTACATATGCAACCTAATCTTTCAAAGTAGTCGTCACTGGCAAAACTCCTATTGTCTTCAATAAGCGCAAAATCAGGCCCTGGAGTTTATGAATGGATTTCATGATGTCTCCCTTTCACAAGAACTCATTCTTTTCCAAGAATCAATCTCAGCACAATCATTATTGCTTACATAATGCTGGAGTAGTAACTAGCACAAGGTTAAATTGCCTTGAAGGTTTTTGTTTTGTTTCTGAAGTTACCGTATCAGAAATATTCTGCTTATGATTTTGAACAGTGACTTTAAAAAGGGAATGGCACAAATGAGCTGCTCATTTACCCTGGTAGCAACACTGGGAGTCTTTGCTTTAGACCATTTCCCCTTTGACAAAATAGATATGCACAGATCTGGTATGCAGACATATTGGGTGGCCTCAAGGTTAGTCAGCCAGAGAACTGGTTTTTGCTGCTTAGTCAGTTCTTCTCAACTATTTATGTAGTGTAGCAAAACACTGCAGAATTTTTTTTTTTTTTTAAATATTGCTTACCTATAACTCTTGGCAATACTCCATACCATTCAGCTGATCCAAGATCTTACTGAACTACACTTTCTTTTCAAGGAACATCTATCTATATGAAAAGATGATGATCACATCTCTAGCTTCACTATCCTGTACAAAGTGCTATACTTAAAAAAAAAAAAAGTACACTTCAGTGATCTTCTTAGAATCAGGTATTCGCTAACTTTGACACTATTTTGACAAAATGTCTGGAACTAAATTCAGGAAGACTTGGTTGGGGACAGCAACTTAAAGATTCTAGCAAAATATTACTATTATAGAGGACACGTCTGCTATTCATGGGCATCTAGTTACCTCACCATCTCCTTGTAGATGGCCATCATCACCAGCAACCAAGATGGACTCCCCACATCCCCAATCAATCTCCTTCTAAATTTGTATGTGGTAATACCTAGAGGCCCCAGTCAAGATCTGGGCCTTAGACACTCATACTTACACACACACAGCAAGAGAGTCCTTGCTTGAACAGCTTGCAGTCTTCATGGACAAGAAAAGAACCAGAGACAAAGTGACATTTCCCCAGGCACACTGCAGGTCCATGACAGAGCCAGGAATACAATCCAAGTTTCCTGCTCCGGTGCTCTGCTCACCAGACTCCACTCCCTCCCAACTCTACCCAGCAAGGACACTGCTGCAGTCATCAATGTTATTAGCATCTCAAAATTAGTCTGCTGCAACACACCCCATACAAAGGTTTCATTTTTCACCTGCTCAGGAACTGATGCTAAAGAAGAAAATAGCTGCTTGAGGTGATACCAAATCAGTCTAATATACTAGTGCTCTGTGATATTAGCTGTCCATTAATGTTTGGGTAGGCTTTAGGGCACTGTTCCCTCTAAGCTGTGCGCATGTGCATGCGCACACAGGTCATGAAGCCTGCGCACACAACAAAATAAAATGCGCACAAAAATTCAATAGTGCTAATGTTGGTGCTCACAAAGAAATGTTTTTGTGCACACAAAGAAATTGTTTGCGCACACAGTCTACGAGTAGTTAGAGGGAACACTGCTTTAGGGTCTCAATTTCAACCTGTGGATCTATAGGCAGCCTGCCTACTTAAGTGACAGTGTGATGTTACCCCAGCTGTGGTCAGCAGATACATACCAGCTGCCCTGCTAGTGGCAGATTCTCCATAAAGGGTCCTTTGATTGGGCTGCTATGGAAGAGCCTCTTCTTTTTCATTTTCTATTAGTAAGTGAAAGGTAGTATACAAGAGACCATCCTAGGTAGGCAGTTACCTCTCTTTACAGACTCTCCCCACTCCACCATTATTGAATGGCCTTCGCAGTTAAGCAGCCAGTGAAGTAGTTACTTGGCACAATTGTAAAAGAATTTTGACACTATTAAAATAGCTGAAATGTTTGTCTGACATCTTTAGAGCCCAAGTCTTGCCCATCTTTCTCCAGCAATACCCACTAGAAACGTTATGCATTAAGGGAGAACAAGATTTGGCTCTTACGGCCCTTTCTGGCAAGGTGCCAAACATCCTGGGCAAAGCTCAGCAACTCAATGGACTGGATCATTGGTCAGTTCCTCATTCACTCGGTAGGGTTTCAATCATCCACAAGAGCATGTGTCAGGAGAGCTTCATCTCACACTGATGCAGAATAGGTTTAGGGTCGATGCTGTGGCAGGAAGTAGATCACTTCAGCTTTCTGATCTCTGCTTCGGCACAAGGATTCTGGGAGGGTTTTGAACTGAACTGTCACCCAAGGAAACCACACATGCAGCTTGTTTTTGAGCACCCGAGTTTTTGCTTAGCTCAGGTATACTGGAACTAGGCACTGCTTTCCATCAGACTGTGCTATCTGAAAGACCTAGTTGATTCAGAGATTATCAGATTACACAGAGCCTCCCCTGACTCTCAGCATAAAGTCAGGTTGTATAACCACTATATGGTCTCTTATCTGAGCAGAACACATGCTTCTTCCTGTAGTCAGTCACTTCTGCAGGTTGCCATGGGGGGAGATGGGGCATGCAGTGACCAGTCACCCTTCTAGCTCTCTCCTGCCTGTGGAAGAGTGCAAGGACTAAGTGTAATGGGAGGCTTCTCATTCTCCTCTTGCCTGTTGCCCCCCGTTAGTGGAGGACTGATTATCTGCTTTCTTGAGGGGGGAAAAATACAAACAAGATGAAACAAAAAAGCCCCATTAATTTTTTTCAAAGCATTCCCCTTAAAATGTGTTAATGTTTTTTCCACCACTGTCAAACACTTTGTGATTATTCCCCTCAAACATGACCTTGTACCTGGACTAAGAGAAGAGAAGAGTTGCCCTGTCTTTTTTTTTTTTTTTTTTTTTTTTTTTTAACTCTTATGTGACTTTTCCATCATCGCAAAGAAACAGGCCAGGGTAGATCAAGGTCTAATAAGGATATAACTGGACAGTTCGCTGCTCATAAGCATTGTGTATATGGAAGTGAGAGCCAGGTATCATTAACTTTCAAGGCAGATCATTATTAGAGCACAGCACACAACCTGTTGTGTCTCATTGCTCCATTACAGTGTTCGTGAGAACCTCTTGTAATGCAGTGAGGCTCTTGCATCAAAATTAGCAGAAACTAGAGGATATTATTTTTCACATACGGAGACTGAGGAAAGGCAGATGCATTATATTGCGTAGGTGTGTTGAGGAGGAGGAAGGGAGAAAAGGTTACTGTGTAAGGCCAGATCCAAAGCCTTTTGAAGTCATTAAAAAGGTTTCCACTGATTTGCATGGGTTTCAGATCAGTCCCCTTGTGAACTGGTAATTGGCTCTCATAAAAATAATAAAATCACCATTCCCTCTCCCCGTCCTCAGTTATTAAATTAGTTGTTTCCCAACCCTGGGAGAAAACTTGTAATGCACGTACCTAGATATTTGTATGGCTGCTAAGGTCTGTCTTTGAATCTTTCAGAGTGGCATATAATTGTATTCAAATACAATTTATTTCTCATTAGAAGGAGAAGCTTTGATCCAGCATCTTTATGACAGATAGAGATTCAAAACAAATGAGACTCCAGCTCTATTTCAAAACTTTGTTTGTATACAGTTTTACATTCCGTTGCTTACCTTGCTTATTTTCTCTGTTTAAAGCATTTATTTCCAAATGGATAATTTAAAAAAAAATTTTATGATGTTTACAATCTTTCATGACATTTCTGATATTTAGTAATTCTCCATTGAGCTACACTTTGGATTTGTATATATAAAGGAAAGGGACTTTGTCAGATTGTTTAGTCCCAAAAATATCTGGAGGGCAGGGATAGACTTTTTGTTCTGTTTTTTTTATACAGTGCCTGCCTAGGTCAATGGGATCCTAGTCACTGACAAACTACCAGGTGCTACCAACAGAATACAAATAAATAAATGGAGGCATTATAAAATGGAATAAAAATGTTTTCATGATTTTTCTGAAATGTCAGTGAGAACAGCGTGCCTGCCTTTAAACATTCCCCTTTAGAATTTGCAATCCAAACTCTGGAGAGTTTTGCTCCTACTAAAGTGGAACCGATGCATCAATTTTTAGTCCAAACAAGAGGAGAGCAAAACATGAATTTACCAGAGTAGGTATGACTTTAAAAAAAAAAATCAATTTTAAAAGCAGAACTTTGCAACATAGATGAGCTTATTTTTTCTCTGCCAACTGCTTCCTCAGAGATAGATAGTTGGGGAAATTCAACATCTCCCAGGAACATCATGGGACACTACAGTACACCAAGCTGGAGGGAACAGGGAAGAGTAAGAACTGCATCATTTCACAAGCATTTCAGTTTATTTATCTAATTTGTTGCTTATGCCCTTTTCTATTAAATAAAAAAAAATCATTCACAAACCAGGACCATCTTAAAAGGCCTTGGGAATTATACCGAGTAACATATCAAACTGGTCCTATATTTGGAGTCCATTTGAAATGTAGTTCTTTTAACCAGAACAGTTTGAAACCCCACATACACCTTGTCCATTTCTGTCTTCCCTATGGATTGTCCCCTAATGCAAGTCCTCCCCAAGGCTGACCACAGTGGAACAGAGCATGAATTTGTGGCCTTTCTGCAGAAAATATTCTCTATTCTTGCAAACTGAAGTTCTGAATTAAAACAGCTGAAGCATCTAACCTTTCCTCTGCAGATTAATGCTCTGGTGCTTTACTGATCAGTACGTAGTCAAACAAAACCACCACGTGATTCAACTGATAACACTGAGACGTGGAACAAAAACCAGAAATCACACTTTCAGCTTTTTGAGTCAAAGACATAGACACAGCAACTCATGTCATGTATTAGGCTAGATCCTGACCTCATTTACAGCAGCATCAAATCAAAATCATTCCAAAAAACAAAAACAAAAGATCAGCATGAAATGTAAATTGTTTCTTAGAAACTCCACTGAAAAAAATTAAAAATGTTCAGACACAAATTGTTACTTTCAAAGAACGAAAGCATAGAAAAATCTCTTAAGGTACCTTGTTTTTAGAACAGTCTATTATGAAAATATTTGCTTCAAGAAAAAAGGACAGCTCTGAAACAAGAATAGCAATAAATAATTCTGCTCTGTTAAAAGCAGTCTCCAATAGCTTCAAACCAATCTGAAATTTTCTTTCATTAAGGACCTTTTACACCATCCAGAAAGCATAAAGGGGCCTTGAAGTGGGCATAAATTACTTTTACAGCTACTTTAAGTCTTTCAGTGTCCAGAGATCTCATAGTATAAATGAGGAACAGCCCCAATGTATTTATCATATTTTCCTTTTTATTTATATTGTTATATATTGAGATTTCCTTTGTCAGCTTAACTAAGCAAACCTATCACCCCTGTCATGGAAACAGACCCTCACTGCTGACTAGCAGACCCCAGCTCCAAAAGGTCTGTCCTATCTAAAGGTTTTAATAACAGCCAGCTTGTGCCCTGGAGAACTATACAAGGAAGAGACTTAGGATGCAGATGTCTTCTCCCCGCCCATGGCATCTCAGCTGCCTCCTCAACACAGTTCTCTACCCCATTTTCTGGGCTTCACAGGGGACTGAGCTGGAGAGAAGCTGTGCATAGCAGCACCCTTCACATGGTGCCCCTACAGCTATTCTAGGATTAATTGGCTGAAGGGCTTTTAGAAGTGCCCTCACCTCCCATTGAATACTTAGCACCTCCAAGAATGGCCCCATGGTTTACAGAACTGAGGGAAGATAATTTATATTGGCAAAGAGCGGGGTGCCAAGGTCTCAGAGCCTGCTCCAAGACACAAGGATACCTTTCACCGCTGTAAAATCCTCACTAAAGGCCCATGGGGTTTGGAAAAGGAAAAAAAAAAAAAAAAAGTCAATGGCATTTCTGCCTGTTTAAGGGGAGATGGATTTACCCCTTGATAGATTTAAAGAGCATTGATAAATAACACTCAGCTACATTATTCCACCCTTAGTTGTGGAGGTGAAACATTTACAACAGACACTTTAATAGCTTCTGTTTACACAGAGTTTGTATACATAAGTAGTAACTATACGCAGTTCTTTCTGGGCTGGAAATCTGCTCCCATTTTAACTCAAAGGTCATTTTGAAGTCTGTATGAATTTACAGTACTCTACAAATATTTGTCAAACACACAGGCTGCTCAACTCTGCTGAAAGGTAAAGAATATGAGGAAAAACTCCACACCATATGAACGCAAAACCAAAGAATCCAGGTCTGCAGAAGAACAACAGTTTCCTGCTTGTAAAGACTGCCACCTCCTGGAACACAAAAAAATGCAGTTTCACCCTCCCTGTAAATTTCCAGTTAAGAATTTTTAAGCAGCTGATACTTTCAAATGCTTATTCTGCTCGTTCTAGTAGGTAGACACACAATGTTTGGGAGAATATCCCTCCCCAACTGATCTTCTCATCGTTATAGCATTACGGGGCTGGATTCCACCATGACAAGGAGAAAATGACATGCTATGGCGTTCTGGGGATGAGGAGAAGAAAATGACTGACATCTAGTTTGAGATGCATTGTAAGTCAGATGCTGACCTGTAGTACCCTAATGTGACAGATTTTCAAAAGAACCAAAAAAGTTCTGATTTCATAAAGAGTTCAATATGATAAGTACTGATCTCTTTTAAAAACCTGCCCCAAAGGTTCACAATGAGATCTGCTGGTTGCTGAACCCTTTGGACTTGTTTTGCTGACTAAATTGTGGATGAGCTCTTGAAATTCTGGCCCCAGTTGCTGGTACTGAGCATTTAGAAATCTGGCCTAATACTGATGACCCTAACCCGTTTTTTCTTAATTCTTTCCCTTAACAAATTACAGCCTTCTTTGTTGCAACGGGTCTGGATCGTTAGAAGTTCCCTGTTATTTTCTGTATTTGTTTGGTTCCACTGCACAGTGACCTAAGAACTTTGGCTGAGGTGAAGCATTATATATTTTGTCATTTTAAAGATTTCTCTTTATTTGCATTGCCCTTATCATCGAAGTGTTCCAACACACCACACATGTTAATAATTTATTGCCAGAACACCCATGCATGGGGCAGGGGGGGGTGAATTATTTCACCATCTGTAGAACAAGGATACAAACATTAAAGTGACAGGAATTGAACCCAAGTACCTGAGTGCTAGTTTAGTGCTTTAACCTTACAACCATCCTTTTTTCTCTATGGAGGGATGATGTTTCTTTTTTTCTTGTCCCTGGGATTTATCAGGTATAGGCACCCCTTGCATCTGTCACTCTGCGATGATAGATTGTTCTCCCCCTTTCTGATTAAGCAGCAGCAGTGGAAATTAGTGGCAGTGCTGCCATTTTGGGCACCTAATCTCTTGATGTACATTCTAGCACCACAGCATCAGCCTCAGACATGTAGGCTTCACAAGTGCACTCCTCATTTCTCACGCTCTTTGTGAACATCTTGGTCTTCATTTGACCCAGGATTTTCTTCACCTGACTTTCCATTTTGCCACTGTCAACGAACAGGCTGGCCCCAGTCCTTGAAAGAAGACTCCTATGTGATTGCCCAGTGAAAGTACCTCAAGGTCCCCATCTTTACTCTGACCTGTGTTGTCATTTGCCAGACAAACTGTCTCATAAATCTGAGAAACATGTAGATTCTTCAGACTTAACCGTCTCCTAAGCGAGTTTTACGAACTTCATCTATAGAAGAGCGACAACGTGGCAGCCATCTTCTTCC
The DNA here is from genome assembly GCA_007922195.1 of Podocnemis expansa. NCBI lineage: Eukaryota > Metazoa > Chordata > Testudines > Podocnemididae > Podocnemis > Podocnemis expansa. The sequence goes on along the minus strand of ML682004.1, from coordinate 22,842,085 downwards.
AGATGCTATACCCACCATCAAAATACCTCCAGATATCCTTCTCTCCAGTGTAAGGACAGAAAAAGAAAAATACCAATTCTCAGTCACTTCTAGTATTTGAGAATAACAAGGACATACAAAGGTTACCAGTGGTTCTTCCTGCTTCTTCCTCTGTGCCCAGTAACAGACAGGAGGTTACTGAATTTTACAAACTGGGTGTTGCAGATAAGTTGGTAACATGCACTGTTTGCACACAAGTGGGTTCAAGCCCCAGGTCCAAACCTTTTTTTTTTTTAATTTTTAAACTTGAGGATGGATCCAAATGAAAAGAAGTCATTGTTACAGTTCCAATGTGACAACCATCAGGAGAACAAATAATTTTGCTAGATTTCTGCCATCTTGAGTTGAAATCTCAATGAAAGTCTTAAGGAGTTTTGTGCTCTTCAGTATGAAGCCAACACCCTAACCATGAAGATCCACATTTACCTAATCAAGACCTGAAAGCCAGCTTTTAGCCCATCTCTGCTACAATGGCCATCAAATAGCTTTTAAAGAGTTCATTGAAGCAGATCCCTCCATGCTCCTGTCAGAATATACATTTACCACATTATACATCATTTTACAAAATCCTGAGCTGGTGAGCAAAGAGGAGAACAGCTTGTGACTTGCAGCCCAACTCAAAGTCTTCATTTATGGTACTCTGACACCTAGCAAGGCTAAGTGTTTACTACCAAGGCAAAATTCAGAAGATACCCACTGCAGCAATAATAATCAGTTGACTGGTGAAAGAGGTTAAGTGAGGTTTTGAGGCCTGCATTTTGCAGGTCAGACTAGATGATCATACTGGTCCCTTCTGATGGTAGAGTCCATCTCCACTGTCTCCTTCACTTGTCTGGATATTGTCCTTTCAGCACTGTCAGGTCCAGTTTGGAGCATGCTGGTTAGTTAGCTTCATCACTTCCTTTCTTTGTTGCCCTGGAACAATTAATACGTCCTTTAGTGTGGACCCTTAGGCCTACTGACAATGGATACCAGCTGACAAAGTTGGGCAATACTTTTTGGAACACTGGATGGTAAAGACTTCTTTAATCTTCATCTGCCTAAGAGACTGCTGCCACAGTACAATCAAGATGGGGGAATCACAGGCTCTGGTGCTCCTCAAGCAGAATGGAATAAAACAACCTGCAACATAATCCTGTAGAGAGCAACATACAGCAATAGCATCTTCAGATCCAACTGATCCCAAATTCTTGCTGTGGCTGGGCAAACTCAGCCTGGACAACATACCCATGCAGGGTGGTCCTTCATTTATTGTGGCCTTGGTGAGTCACTGCATCTCTGTTCTGGTTTGCTGCACCAGGCTAGAGAGTCTCATCATACCCCATTATGAGAGACTGGAAAATAGAAGCACTTGATGAAATTGCTGCTAAAGTAGAAAAAAGGACACTCACTAGGTCAGGACTGGGTTTCAAGTCTGAGACACAAAAACGAGCAAGCAGACAGGAAAAAGAGATAGTTCAGCAGACCAACAAAGATCAAGCAGAAGAGACAATTGATTTCAGAGTGACTCTTCTCCTCCCACTGACTTTGATGCCTTGGTATTGTCATCGGCTTTCTTCCTCAGTGGTCTGCAACCTGCAGCTCCAGAGTTGCATGTGGCTCTTTGGCTGCCCACTTGCAGCTCCAGGCCAACCCTGCCAGCAGGGGACTCAGTTCCAGGGGACCCTGTGGGTGGCCCATTCCAGGCTCTGGGTTTCCCCCTGCCACTGGGGAACCCTGGGGGTGGTAGCTCCTGGTTCTGGGTTCCCCCACCAGGCAACCCTGCAGCAGGCACCTTGGTCCAGCTCACTCCATCCCCCACCAGGAGGCTACAGCCATGGTAGCTCTCAAAACACATGGTTGTTGAAGGAATTTTTAAAAATGGCTCCTCTTGTCTTTTGGGTTGCAGACCCTTGCTCTAGGTCAGTGGTTTTCAAACTTAGGGTCAGGACCCAGTACTGGGTCGTTAACCCTCAGGCACTGGATCACAGCACCCTTTGCTGCCACTGCCAAAAGACTGGAATGCAATGCTCAAAAAGTGGTAATTGCTGGGTCATGAGCATAAATGATTTTGTTTCAACTGGGTCTTGAGGAAAACACTGACAGCCACTGCTCTAGGTGCATTCCACACACCCCATATAGGCCCTGCTTAAAATGATAAGGTGGGCCCAGGAACACAGGTGTTTAAGAGGAGCCTTCAGTGCTTAATCCAAGATGTCCCATAGAATCATACAGAGTGAGGACACTGGAGATCATTTCAGTGAATAAAAGAAAGGACTCTAGGAAATAGAAAGAAAATGGACCAAATTCTCAAGGGTGATGGAAGTATTCAGCTCCCTTCCTTCTTCTCCAACAGACAATAGGCTTATCCTCCGAACACTCCCAAGGCAGACTTCAAGCTTACTAGAGGGCAGACAAAGAAGGATTCTTTAACCCTGATTGGTTAAGCCAATCTCAAATTTCAGAACCACCACATGTCTAGCTTAGGACAAGTTACTAATTTTGAAAGATAAGTAAAAGCCTCCCATCCACCCCCACCAGCACCATCAGGTTAGGGAAGCAAATTTTGTGTCTTGGCTGGTCAGTTCCCATAACAATTTTGCAGCTATGGTTTAAGCCACAGACAAATTGCTCTCTGGACTCCATTCTGCTCTCTGTTCCTATTAGTTCACATAACGTTTGAAACCATCTTTTAAAATGGTCTGCCTTTGACAACGTACCATCTTAATTTTATAGACTTCTGGTTAGAGAGACAGTTAGGTGACCGAATACATTCTGCTGTCAAAGGATGAGGTTTTGAAAGGGTCAAAGGAAGTGAGATGCCCATATCTCACTGAAATGTAATCAGCTTTGAGCAACAGCCTTCCTTTGGATCCTCTGGAAATTCCAGGCCAAGTCTATACTGATGGTGGCAAATCTGCCACCATCAGTTCAGTCTTCCCCTATTGACTGATTGAGTGGGTCTTCTGTGACCACTCAATCAGGAAGTCAATCCAGTAAGTCCACCCCCCAGGAAGAGTAGCATTGAGTCAAAGGGAGGGTATTTCCCTTCACCTCCGTGCAGCGGAGACACCACAATGAGCAAGTGTTAGGAAGTCAAAGAGATACGCAAGTTATTTTACATAGCTTGCGTATCTTCCTTTGAATGCTGCTGAATTCCACAGCAAGTGTAGACCAGGCCCAGACTATGTGCCTTTTTATATGAAAGAGAGCCTGTTTTACCACATCTGACATCTACACACAGCTGGCCATTTGCCTTACACATCACTTCTAGTCGATTTGCCTAGGGAGGTGGTGGAATCTCCATCTCTGGAGGTGTTCAAGTCCCAGCTGGACAAAACACTGACTGGGATGATCTAATGGGAGTGGTTCTGCTTTTTTTTGGCAGGGGGTTGGACTAGATGACCTTGTGGGGTCCCTTCCAACCCTATGATTCTATGATTTCTTATTGGAAACAGCAAAGGTTGAGGGTGATCGCTACAGTAAAACAAAGTCAGATTAAACTTTCTGATTTTGCATGTAAATACTATAAAAGGACTCCTAACAATTTTTAAAAACATATAAAAGTCCCCAGTGATGGAGGACAGATGTTAGTTAGCAAGAGAGAAGACTGTTAAAGACATATCTGAACTCAGTGCAGTGAATCAGAAGCTCCAAAAGAGGGCACCCTGAGCCAATTCAAAAGTTAGCAATTCCCTTTGCCTTTAAATATTTTTTGCCCCAACACTCCCCCCACCTCCACTTTGTACATTTGTGTAAAATCCTGGCACTGAACTAGTACCTGTCAAGAGTATTCTGACACAGTTTATCAAAACTAATGAATTACTTTTACCATGCTGGAGAGGAAGGGAAGTATTAGCCCCATTTTACACATGATGAAACAAAGACAGAATTCATCAGAGTAGGCCACGGGACTCTCATAGACTTCAGCTCAGCAGAGCACATATTGAAGTATGCTTTGGCTGCTCTTGGTTTTAAAGCAAGCACATATGTAAGCCCTTTGCAGAATAAAGGGCATAGGCACTACTCGGGTTCTGTGAGACCAAAAACCAGAGCGCTGAAAAGGAGAATTGTTATTTTTGTTACAATTTTCTAGACTCTAAATAGGTTTCTGAATTGAGCCAGATAGGCTTTAGCAACCCTGCTTTCTCTTTTTCCATCCAAAAATGTAAATAGCAGGATGAAATAAAAGTCACATTGATCCTAAATCCCTTGTCTTGTTCACTCTGTTACAAATGTCTTCCTTAGACCCATGATAAAGTTTGGGCCAAAGCTCAGCCCAAACTACTCTCTGCTCTGGCCAGTGAATGGGATAAATACTAAAAAGTAGCAAAATCTTCCATGAATGCATACCCTGGGTACTCCAAGATCAACATGTGGATAGCAAGCCTAAGCACCATCTGGCATAGTATCTAACTGGAGTGGAGCCCTCCATGCTAAGAGCTTTGTCACTATTGGTCAGTCTCTGGTTCGACAGGTAAGCAAAGCAGAGCTACTGGCTGGTGTGAACCACATGAGCTCTTTAACATGAAAGCTGAACATGGCACGCTGTGCAGCAGGAAGCCAGTGACAGGATATCACAAAAATCTATTTAAATAAGTGCAACTGGAGCAACGTGTGAAAACCAGAGCACTAGAGAAGTGGGTTATTACAAACATCTGTGCAATTGAATGCTTATGTTGTTATAAGCACCACTCACTCTCCTTGATCCATCCACACTGACAATTGTCATTTTGCCCCTGCAAGGCCCAACTTCCTCTCCACCTTGTTATCTTGGTGGAGAAGTCCAATGGCCTATTATCCACCTTTGGTGACATTGTGATGTATGGTAATCCGACTCCCCCATCAAGGGCTGCTCCTCCCCCAGCATCTCTGTGAAGCATCTCATGCTTTTTCTTCTCTCTTTCCACCCTCCCATGAATAGCCTTTTCTATCTCCTGTAGTAATTAGAGCATCACCATGGCACCCCATCTCCCCCCACCTCACTCTGGAATGTGCCTCCCACCTGTAGCATGTGCCTCTCAGGGGTCCTGTCCTATCACTCCCTTTTAAAATTGAAGAGTCCCATGCCGCATCTCAAGCCCACAGAACATTTTAGTATTTTACAAACCCCAGGCAAACAGCCACCTTCCTCCCTGACAGTTCCCCAACAATTTCATTTTTTAAAGATGCCAATTAAAAAACCCCACTCAAATTGAAAGGAAGAGTAAGAATGCAAGCATGAGAATGCGAGTCCTACAAGCAATTAGAAGCATAGAATCACAGAGTTGGAAGGGACCTCATGAGGTCATCTAGTCCAACTCCATGCTAAAAGCAGGACCACTTTCATTAAATCAACCCAGCAGGGTACTGTCTAACTGGACCATAAATATCTCCAAAAGATAGAGATTCCACCTCCTCCCGAGGCAACCCATTCCAATGATTCACTACTCTCCATGCTCACTTCTGCATCATACCATTAGCCAGCGGTTCTCAAACTTCATTGTTCCTCCCAGCCTGGGGACAAAAAAAAAAAAAAAAAAAAAAAAAAATTTGCTACACAATCCCAGGGAACTAAAGCCAAAGCACCAGGGCTTCAACCCCTGGCAGAGGACTGTAACCTGAGCTCTGCCACCCAGGGTTGAAGTCATCAGGCTTCATCCTTGAATGATGAGACCTGGGTTTTAGCTCCAGGCCCCAGAAAATCTGATGTCAGCCCAGGTGACTCCAAGTAAAATAGGGGCCCTGACCCACAATTTGAGAACTGTTGCAGCAAGGCCACGAAACAATCTCAGCTCATTAGCCTAATAGATGATCTCATTCACATATTTTAAGGAGCTAGCACATGCACTTACTGCTGATGGACGCCAGGGAGCAGAATTGTTCCCATGTTTTAAAGAATAGGAAGAAACAAATGCAGGAAAGTGTAATTTTCCCCATCTTCAAAGCATCTGATGAAGTGGGAGTTTTCCCAGCAAAAGCTTGTACAATAAACAAATTTGTTAATCTTTAAGTGCCACAGGACTCCTTGTTTGTTTCACTAAAGTAGACTAAGGCAGCTACTCCTTTGGAACTCAGAATTGTTATGTTCATGAAGAAAGCGAAGACTGTGGGCAAACAAATTGAAAGTGATGTCCTCAGACATCACTCTTGGCGCTCAGCTCAGTGATTTAAATGAACTACTCTCAAAGTTAGCTATACAGCTAGGTCCCAAATCAGCACACTTAATGCTACTAATTAGAGATCACCTAATTCCTACACTTGTAAATAATTTCATTGATTTCAGTAGGACAGAGTTACAAACCAAGGACGAAGGACTGTGACAACAGCGAAGCGAAACATTGGAAACCAGGACATTTGAGATTGGGGTGTTCCACTGCAATTTCCAAAACTGGTTAAACATTGCCTCCTCCCCCAGCTCCAATTTAAGATATGCCCATCTTCATGTACAATTACTCATTTTGTGATTCGCAATGTTAATAAATTAACTCTCTCATCAATTTCCTCTGCAGCTGAGCAAAGGATTAATATCATGCTGTACAACTTGCGCTAAAATACTTCACTAATTTAAATTTTGTCCAGCAGAATACTGCATTAATGAAGTGCCGTGTGACCATCTGGGAGGCACACAGCTGCAGGGGGTCTGATGTAGAAGTCAAGCTTGTTTAGGTTCACACTGCTATAATGTTGAAACAAATGTGATTTTGACACCTGATACACACCTCTGTGAGACACAGAGGGGCTGATTCAGTTCTGGCTGAGGTCTCTAGAAGGAGTCCCACTGACTTCAATGAAAGTTGGGTCAGGCCCCGGGGGAAACGCTCAGTGCGTTATAAACATCAGAAGCAGCAGCCAAATCCCAGTCATTGAAAAGCACATTGATACCTCCCCAAGAGGATGGGGGGGGCGGGGTTAAGAAATGGAATGACATTTTGGCTCACTCACCTGCATCATACATGATGCAATCAGCAATCTCCCAAGATGCAGACAGTTATAAATGGGTATTTCCCAAGATTAACCTAACCGGAACACTCTGCACATTTTCACTTCATTAGCGGTTTGGGGTTGTTTTTAAAAAAGAAAAGCCATGCAGACAACAATTATCTTTGCCATGTTGGTACCAAACAGAGGAGTAGTTTGTTCATATATATCAGAGAAGCAGAGTGTAGGAGAGAATGGGCTATTAAACATTCAGTCTGTGTCAAAACCCCGACAGACAGACAAGCAGCATAGTCATTCAAGAACATGTATATATTGACATATTGGATGCACGTTATTTGGGATCAAAACACACACTGTAGATGGGGAAGATTAGATATAATGGGATTTAATTAGCAGAGCATCCTCACAGTGAGACTAAGTCCATTGGTAGACTCACTATGCATGAGAATCAAGTTACTCAGATGTAAAGCCCTGCAGGTCCATATTCACTTTATATCCATGGATATCCACATCTGTAGATGCAATCTGTGTATTCAGGGACCATTTCTTGAGGATGCAGATCCACATATCTGTATCCATGCAGGGCTCTACTTACATGTGCAAGAGCTCTCTGCATCAGGCCCTAATATTTCTAGAAGCTAGGCCCTGACTGTCCACTTGAAGGAAGTGGGAAAGGTGCTGCCAGGCAAATTCTGCTCTCAGTGACCAAGTGTAAATCCAGAGAAGCTCCTGCAGCTTCAACTGCCATCAGTGCAAATGAGAGCAGATTCTGGTTTCACATTAATATAACAAATCATAGTGGAATCAGACAGAGTTTAAGTGGGAAGTAGGATCTAAAACCATCATTCTCTAGCAGAATGATATTAAATTACTTTTTATCGATCCAATTAGTTTAACAACTCTCCTCCCCATCCCCCAAACAAGAATGCTTGCTTGGAACTTGAGAAAGTTCTGATATTATGAACCAACACTACCTGTCAGTCATCCACCCCATTCCCACAAGAGCTTGACAAAGCTCCTATATGATGAGCAAACAGTGTTATAGACAGCTGCTAATGAAAACACTATTGGCACTTGAAATATGAAGCAGGAGACAGAGAGAAAGCATCCAACCAGGAATAATAAGAGCACTAGTTTGAGTACTCCCTGCATTTAGGCAGAGAAATTGCATCAGATCAGTCCCTTCAACTTGTCTGCAAGCAGAGGCTGCTTACTAAACTAGTAGGGAGTAAGACCAAGGAAAACAGAAGATTGGTCATCTTTGGTTTGTTACCCTTTAAACAACCCCACAGACCTGTTGAGCAAAGAGAGACATTAATAGCAGCACAGATGCTACTAACCAGCCTAATATGCAAGTCAGTCAAGCACATGCATCCCACAAATAAAGACAGGCAAACAGACCCCTGCAACCTATTGCTCCTATAAATAACTTAACTTACACAGTAGGTGAGGTAAAGGGTGCCCCTAAAAATAGGTCACTCATCTATTCTGTGCAGAATATAGCACCCCTACAGATCAGAGCCCTGGATAAAAAGATGATGCACTCAGCCAATACTCTCAAACTACAAAGTTAAGTGCTTGCCCTCTTTCTTCCACTTGCCTTCCACACACAGGGGAGCAGAGCACCTACCTCTGCAGCTTGCTGATGCCTCCCAAGATAGAGGTCGTACTAGTAGCAGGTTTCCCCTTCTTGCCCCTAAGAGGGACAGGCAGCAACCTCTTTCAGCTATTATTCTACAGCCAGTTTGCATATCCACTTGCTTCTCCTCTATCTTCCCCTAAAAGCTGCTACAGCTAAGGGGTGGAGCTCCTTGACAGATGTATGCTATTTTCAAGTGATGCAGCCCTGTGAGATGTTCACTGGGTCAGAGGATTACACATGATCATGTTGAGGTATAGCTATGTCTAGCAGAAGCCTGGTGTTTTTTTCAAACCCATGGAATAGACTAGCCAGAAAATGAAACTACTTAAAGTGATACTCAGATTAAAAAATCAGGTGGAGGTTTTTAAAATCAAAATTCCTTGCCTGGGAAATAAGTTTACATTATTTGAAGGGCAAGATATTTAAAAAGCTGATTGTCTTTCCTCTAGTAATGCTGATAGCTTGCTTTTCATTTTCTAGCCGGTGGGGACCAAAAAAAAAAACAAAACAAAAAACAAAACCAGAGAGGTTTCATTTTTTAGTAGCCAAACTTTCACTTTGGGGCTTACTTGCCCTGGCATGATATTGTGGTGTTTGTGTTACAAGTTCTACAGCGTCTGCAGTCAACCACCAGCCCTTCACCAACAACAACAATAAAAAAAAAAAAATTCTTCCTCTGGAATTAAGATTGAAAAACAAACAATTTGATTAGGTTTTTAAAAAGCTTTGTATATTCAATCATTCAACTTAAGTTCAAAATGTTTCTTAGGGAAATCAGAATCTGGGCTCTGGTGGCAAGAGCTCAGGCAAACTACTTGTTACCAGAACTGTTTTGAGCCTCTTGAAAAAGTTCAACTTTAATCAATAGTTATTTAAAAAAATAAAAACAAACCCACAAACAAAAAAAAACTTTCCAGGCCATTTCCTGAAAATGAGCATCTTTAAAATGAAATCTTTTGTAAATTGGTTGCTAAGGATGAAGTGATCAAGCAAAGCTGGCATTTGTTATGATACCAGAAGTCTGGGGAGAGTAAAATCCCTCCCTCCCCCACACCCAAACATTTGGTTTCTGACTGTAGAGTAGTGGTTTGATGGTTTGTCTTGCTAGTGAGAAGTCCCTTGTTCAAAACAGTCTCCTTCACACACATGCAATCACCAATGTGCATTTTAGTCCTTAATTAGGCACCTAATTTTAATAATCTCTTGTGCTCTGCTTCACTATCAAACTTCTGTCAAGAGCAGCATGAGCACCCCCAGCACATGGGCCTATGCACAAATTGACCTCTTCCCCTGCAGACCTCACTGCACAGCTCCTGTCCCTTGCTGGTCCCACTCCCCAACTGGGAGGACAAGGCCAGCAGGGAAATGGAGCACATGGCTCCTGTTTCTTTCTGGCTCCACCCCTAGGACCTGCTGAAGGTTCAGGGGGTGGGACTGCTAAACCCTGCTCTAGAATAGTAATTAAATACTAAACAATAATAATCACCTGCAGTATTCCCCTCCTCCCTGGACTTCTGCACAGATTTAAAGTAATAGCATATATATCCTTACTCCTGAGCCTCAAATTTTGGATTTATATCAGGATCCAAACTTTCCTGCTGTTTCAGGGAGGTCACATCTGGAATTTCAGTCTATTGTGGAGGCTGGGAACAATCACCAGATTCAAGCTTCCCAAAATCAAGGGGATTGTTCAGCTCTTAAGATTTTGCTTCAAGCTGGTAACATTGGGTGCACTTAACAATTAAAAACAAAATCTGGAACAAAAACATCACCATTGTGACATCTTTTCTTTTTTAGACCAATTTGTCCTTCCCACAAAAGGATTTGAAAGGATTTCCACTATCTCATCCTCTTTAGCTGGTGGTTAAGGATGAAAGTTCCTCCCAGAGACCCTTCCCTGGTTCCTGGAGATCCCTGCTTACTAGCAAGCCAGTGTTTTCTAACACTTCTTGACTGTGGTGCTGCACACCTGGGTAAGAGAGCGCTTGAGACTAAAGCTTTGTGAAAGTTAGTCTGGATGGCAGATGGGTTGGCAAACAGTTTTTGTGGGGTTCACTACTGCCAATGTCAACTAAGCATTCCAAAATAATGAGTCAGCCTCCTTTCGCCGCACATGCACCATGAATGATGGGAATCATGACTTTAAAAAAAGACTTTTATGCTCTTTTTATTGGGTCTCCAATTTCCAAGGCTTTAGGGTAGAATCACACCACATTTTCCAGCTTTTCTTTGCAATGATGAGGGCTAGAAATGTCCTTGTTTCAATAAAGAAAAGCTGGGGTTCTCATACAATGTGCTGATTCCAGCAACTAGATGTTTTCAAAAAATATTGAATATTGCAAGATGTGTAGTAAAATCAGAAGTGCGAGCAACACTTGAAGTTTTGCTTTGGATTCAGATACAGCTGTGAAATTCTGCCTATTTTTATGCAAAAATAGTGAAACCACCAAAGTTCCTGTGGTGTCACCTCTAACCACAAATGTCTGCCCTTGTGTTGGGTACCTGTTGTTGTTAGGTAATGGTATAGGGTACTGTGAAGAATTTAATCAAAGAGGCACTCTTCTTGCATTAGCCCAGGGATAAGTCTACTCTTAGGTGAAGCAAAGAACTACCTGTTCTAACTGGCTTTCTACTTGCCACGAACAGAGTCACCTGCATAAGTATGACAAGTTCCAGAGGGGTAGACGTGTTAGTCTAGGTCAGCCAAACAAACCAGGAAATCCTGGGGCACTTTTAAAGACTAAAAAATTTATTTATCACATCAGCTTTCATGGGAGAAAATCCCACTTCATATGATGCTTTGAAGTATGTATGTAAAGATGGTTAACCTAGGCAAAGGCACACATGAGCATGTAAGAGATACCAAGTACTGGAGAAGCACAATGATCCATAGCCATGTTATCCAACAGACCTTTTTACTCCACTGAAAGTAGTTTGGCTGTTCCATACAAGACACTGAAATGCTTGGAAGACTGGCTTCCCCAGCATGCATACAGTGAAAGCATGGAAAGGAAAGCAGGCAAATGATATCAGAAGATTTTAGTGAAGTAGGTTATGGTATCAGTGATGCAGAACAAAAGATGCCTCATAACGAAAGAACCCAATTTCTTCATAATATGTATGAGGAAGAAGTAATACAGGAAAAATGCAGGCTGGTTATGGGTTGGCAAAGGCCATGGAGCTCTTTGTTAAACTGTAAGGGAAAACTGTGTGTGACTTTGCATGATTATGTCCTTGCTGCTCCCAGTCACAGATGTCCCTGCTCAGCACACCCCCCTTTCAGTCCTTTTTGCTGTGCCACTATATAGAACAAGCACTCTGAGCTACATTCAGTAGAGGGCCAGGACCGTCAATCATGACTGATGTGCTAGCTGTGGGTTTTAAGTGCTAGTGCAGTATTCATGTCAATAATAATAAATGCCACCTATTCATGTTATATTATTTTTTATTTGTGTTGTGGTAGAGTCTGGCAGCCACTGTCATGGACCAGGTCCTGCTGTGCTTGCAAAGGCACAAATATAGAAAAAAGGTCTAGTGTAACTATCATGTGAAAAGAGAGATCAGTTAGGCATTGCTAGTGTCTCTGATTGATGGCAGAGCAGCCCACCACAGCCTGTGCTTATTGTACCCCTCTGATGTTCTTCTAGTAAAAGGCCTCATTGCTGCTTCACCCAGATTTCCCCACGCTCTGATGTTGCCTGGCAGTATTCAGATGCAAAGAAAGAACAGGCACTCTAGCTTCACTTTCACCTCCACTCATCTCTTGGAATGGGTCCTGCTGACGCATCTGCTCCATCTTTTCAAGCCACCCGTCTCTTCACTTGTCATTATGGTAGATCAGCCTGGTCAACTCTACCTCTTGCTGCATCTGTTCCCACTTGATATCAGTTGGTCACTCTGGATACTTGTTTGGCTGCCTGGGATGTACCCATTTGCTGACTCTCTCCCGCTGATATCTAGTCGTGCTCCTAAAAGCCCATTAATGTCGTCACCTGAACCCTCTGATAATTTATAGAATTAAGCCCATGAAGGAAAATTGGAGGGTTAATAGAGTTCTCATCACACAATATTTAGAAAAAGAGAAAGAAACTTTGTGATGTTGATTTCTCAAACAACACTTCCCATTTCACAAGGATTCTACTCTCCCATCCACAGAAAGTTCAAACCCAAACCAAAGTAACTGTGGAAACCATTTCACTGAAGTCATGCCACCATAGTCGTCATCTCCCTGTTGCTGCAATAACTCTTGCTCTGTTGCCAAGACCCTTTGACTCTCATGCTACCTGTCCTCTTAAGCACCAAGTCTTCCATGTTGCATGGAGTGTCTATATCATCTGTCTAATGCCCATTGAAGTTCTCATCTCTCCCCTTTCAACGTCATGGCACTTTTAGCTGGACCCCACTCCAGGTAATTAGAAACAGGTAATTACTCTTATAAAGTATTTACATTTGTGTTTGCACAGATAACTTTTTAACCTCTTCAAGGCTGGCTTGATGACACACTTTATTTGTCCTCACCCATTTACTTCCTCTGTCAGTCCAAGGTATTTTTAAAATGTGTAGGAACATCCAATCAATCCTAAAATATCACAAACATCTGTTAGGAAGTTCACAGTGGAAACAATTATCGTGGGATTATTGAATTACAGAGGGGAACTCCTACATATGGGTCTGGTGGCCTTAATTTAGCTTCTGCACACTGATTCTGATAGAAACTTCCGCATATCTGTGATCTAAGGGGTTCTCAGACTAGTTGGATTTTACACAAGTGATATCCCAGCTGCGTGATTTGCAGCAAAATAGCTATTACCATTGTAAACTGGAACTGCACTTGTGTAAATATGGCTCTCTTAACCAACAGTGGAGATGGAACTCGGCAACCAGAACAAGTATCTTAATCAGTAGCCTTCCTATGCTGCTAATGATTCCTGACATGGTGTGGCTGAGTTCAAATATGGCTAATTGCTGCATTACAGAGGAGCCACAAAGTGTGACATGCTAGCATGCTCAAATCTCTTGTCTGGCATGAGCTAGCAGTCACTAACTTGGAGAAGAGAACTTCTAGCTGCAAGAAAACCTTTGACCTTTGTTTTATTTGGACTAGCTACCTGAACTCCTATGTGGATTGTGTCTGTGGCAGACAGCCACCACTTGCCTATCATACCCAGTCTTCTCTCTGGAAGATTGTGCCTGAGATCCCTCAATTTCCTGCAGATCTCTGCAAACATGCAAGTTAGTGGTCCTATCTGTGATCTTCCACTTTTTCTAAAATATAGGTCTATTGATCAGCTTGTGGAATGACTTTGGAAATGTGCACCCATCCGGTGTTGACCAATGGCTAGGCCTGGGTCTGTGATACACTGACATCAATGGACATGCTCAAAAGGCCTTGTTCTAGTGGTGGTTCCCAATTTATAGACCACTGGTGGTCCACAAGGGTACTGTAGGTGGTCTGTGGGGAGGTAAGGCAGGGGGAAGAGGGAGACACTGGAATAAAAATATAATCACTTCTCATTAGGCTAGTTTTATTATATTAGGCAAGTGGTAGGCAAATGTTATTATATTATAATAAAACAAACAAGGGGTCCTGTGGGACTTAAGACTAACAAATTTATTTATTGCATGAGCTTTTGTGGGAGATTATTATATTATAATAATATCATAATGGAATAATAACATAACCCCTTCTCCTTACATAAGTATCTTTTTTTCCCACTGGTAGGCCTACTGAAGTTAAATGTACTGTGACAAGTGCAATATGTTTGTGAGTGAGTATAACCCACATGCCTAAAACAGGCTCTCTCTTTGAGACCTATACAGGGTGGGTTACTGTTGCTGGGCGAATTAGCTGCCCAGTAACCAGATCTTTCTGGAAACAGGGAGTGGCAGCATTTTGATCGTGCTCCACAGGGTTTTTTTATTGTTCCTGTGGTCAGATGCCAGAGACAAGACGGAGAGCAGCAGCCCTGGGAGCTGCAGAGTGCTTGTGCTCAAACTTGAGTGAGAGGAGCTGAGCCAAGAGTGGACTGAAAGATGTTTTCTCCTGGCTGTGGAGTATTTTGCAGAGCAGTTTTCTCTTGTTGGACTGAGAGCCGGTTGACCAGTAACCTGACTGCATGGTGCTGGCTTCAGAGGAGAGGGAAAGGACTGCATGGATTCCTGCAGACAAGGAAGAAGAGGATTGCTGCTTCTTTCCACTCAAGCCTCAGGACTTGAACAAAGACCAGCTGAGATATGGGCAACTCCACCTAAACTTTGAGACTACAGGGTTTTCTTTTCCGACAGTGTTAGCGTGGGGACTGTTGTATTTAAATTCATTTTGCTTTTCTTTGGATAGGGTTTTCATGTTAGCAGTTAATAAAGTTCATTGTTATGTTTATTCTGTGTAATGTTTTAATATGGGATGGTAACTCTGGGTAATCTTTGCTGTGAGTCCCTTTAGAACTGACTCCTGGCTTTCCAGCTGCTTTTTTCCAGGGGTTTATCTCTGTTAGGCACTGGAGAGGGGCTAATGAATGAATTCTGGCCTACTGGAAGGTTACATGAGCATAATAAATTATTAGAAATAACTGTGTTTTTAATATCCTTTGAGATACAAGGTTGACTCCAGTCAGCCATAGGCTATGTTAAAAGTGTTTAAAATAGCTTCCTTGCATGGTGGTCTGCAAAAGCTTTCGATGCTGATGTAGTGGTCTGCTTAAAAGAAAAGGTTGGGAACTGCTGCTCTAGCCATCACACAGAGCATGGGCTACATAAATACAGTGCTATTTGAATAAACCCAGAATATTATCAGATTCAGGATCAAGCATATCAGAAGCACAATCAGGGCTCTGGTTGAATTACAGCCATATGCTCCCCTTTGACCTGAACAGCTGTTTGGGTATTGGACGTGAGATACGCAAACTCCCATGAAGTTGTTTCCCTGTTATGTACATAATGTCATATGCAAACTCATAGGAACAACAAGGACACAAACACTAGAATGACTTAAATACATACAAGAAGTCTTGTGGGGACATGTGGCTGAATAATGCTCCAGTTTGAACACTGCTAGGTGCGAATGAGATTATATTAACTCCTCATCAGATGTCCCATATGGTAGACAACTTCTCACCTTTTCACACGTGCCACAGGAGTGCTCTTATGTTGCATGATAAAGGTGGTGTAAAAGGGACATAGCCAAATTCTGACTAGACTTATGTCTTGTCTTTCTGTTGGAACTATCTCCTAAATCCTCCCTTAGCGTGCCAAACAACCTCAGCAGTCACTGGACCTTGGCATCTTATTAGTGAAAATGAGCCACCCAGCCTCAAAAGCAACTACGTGGAACTAAAGAGTGTAGCACATCCCTGCTAGGAGCAAGTGAGCCCTTTCACTGAGTAAACATGTGGGCCTCCTTCCATTCCACTCGGGCTCACAGACACAACACCCAGAGTTAAGCCACTATCTTCCAAGAAGGTGACACTCAATGGACGAAGACATGTTCCAGTATGATTTCTTATTACATGTAACTTTATTAGTATTAGTGATTGTGACAGAATTATGCTGAATATGTTAATGAGAGAACATGCAATTGAACAATGATATTCAGCAATAATATTCAAAAGAAATTAAATTTGCATAAGTTAGATGACTGTGTATGACAGTAGTGGAAAGGCTAGGTGACGTGTGGGCGGGATAATGGAAGTGAGGAGCAGGAAAAGTGGGGACATCATCATTTGTTTCAGCTGAAGTGAATATGCTGGTGCTTCAGCAACATTTTTTCTTATTTTTGTAATCAAGGAAAATCTTCTTCAAAATTAAACAGAGCACAATGGCAAAGCAGAACAGGTAGTGCTTTATAACAAAATAGAAAGCCAGCTCTCTCACTGTGTAAATGAGGTGTATAAAAATGAAACAGTATAGAAACAAGGTGTACTGGTTCTGTGGCCGGAGTAGGTCATGCAGTCCTTGGCCAAACTGTGGAAAAAGGAAGAGAAATGCATAACATTTCAAGACTGCATTTTGCACACTACACATGGGTGTAGTCCATGCTCTATGTGCACTCATACTTGTACATTAATTCATCTGTCAATAGCAATCATCTCCAAATATACACTTACATGACTTTCATATGGGAATGGTGAGGCCTTATGTTAATAAAAGAATTGATAGTTTCCTCCTTTGCTTGAGCGAAGAAGGTTACCCATATACGCTGAGCCAGATTCTGATCTCATTTATACTGGTAACACCATTGGCAATACTGCTGCATAACACCAGTATAAGTGAGATCACGTCACTCCTACATTGCTTGTTTCCAAACTGGGGACACAGAAAGAAGGTGCTATAGGTAAGTTTAAAATCTCTGTGTTTGCGCAGCGCATCCCCCAATGGGGTCCTTGACCATTCCTGGGACTCCTAAGCTCTACTGCAATATAAATAACAAAATAAACACTTCTATCTTATGCACAAAGCCTGCAAGAAAAGATAAACGCACATCTTTCCATATATGACATAAGAACAGAATGTCTGATACTCCTCTTGCTTGTACCTGTAATCAGCTGTTGAAAGTGAGAGGAAAATCTGCACCAGAGACAGTAATATTGATCTGGAAATCCCACTCAACTGACAGTTGCAAGTGGCACATCAAATCTTTCTGCATCTATCAAAAACTGAACTCCTTGACACTGGACAACTGCTAATGATGGCCGAAATCTTACAAACTTCAACTGTGTGATTTTGATAGAGCTACTTCTATGAACAAGGGATTGCAAAATCTGGCCCATCCTCCCAATTTTTCTGGGTTTGGTGGCTAGATACCTATCTGCCTTCACAGCTGCTTGTTCTGATATACTGTGGTCTGGCCATCTAACTGCGCTTCAGGAAATGTCTCAAAAACCATTCTGGCAATAAGTCCTCTTTGACCTGTGCCATTTTTGGACAAACTGGTGAAATAGTCTGAGCTAAACAGAATGAAATTCAATAAAGACAAATGTAAAATACTTCACTTAGGAAAGAGCAATCCATTGCACACATACAAAATGGGCAATAACTGCCTAGGAAAGAGTACTTCAGAAAGAGATGTGGATGTCCTAGTGGACCACAAGTTAAATATGAGTCAACAGGGTAACACTGTTGCATAAAAAGCAAACACCATTCTGGGGTGTATTAACAGGAGTATTGTAAGTAAAACATGAGAAGTAATTCTTCTGCTCTACTCCACCCTGATTAGGCCTCAACTGGAGTATTGTGTCCTGTTCTGGGCACCTCCTTTCAGGAAACGTGGACAAATTGGAGAAAGTCCAGAGAAGAGCAACATGAATGATTAGAGGTTTGGAACACTTGACTTATGAGGGAAGATTGAAAGAGCTGGGTTTGTTTAGTCTACAAAAGAGGAGATGGAGAGGACGCATGATAACATTTTTCAAGAATCTAAGAGGTTGTCACGAGGAGAAGGGAGAAAAACTGTTCTCCTTAACTGTCAATGATAGGACAAGAAGCAATGGTCTTAAACTACAGCAACAGAGGTTTAGATCTGATATTAGGAAAAAATGCCTAATTGTCAGGATGATTAACCACTGGAATAAGTTGTCTAGGCAGGCTGTGGTATCTCTATCACTTAAAAGCAGATTAGACAAACACTTGTCAAGGATGGTTTAAGAGGGTATTTGGTCCTGCCATGAGTGCAGGGGACAGAGCTTAATGACCTCTCTTGGTCCCTTCCAGTTTCTATGATTCTGAGATTCTACAATTATAGAGACAGGTAACCCAAGGTGAGCCCTCAACATTTTGCTGCCCAGGGTGACAAACATTTTTAGTGCCCCTTGACAGGCTGAGTGAACACACACACACTAAACCACAACAGGTGAGAACTATAGCACGCCTCCATGTTGACATGGTACCCTTCAGAAACTGGCACCCAGGACAACTGCTGTGATCATTCTCCCCTAATGCTGGCCCTGAGTCAATTAGTAAACCATCAGTAAGATCCATTACTCTGTTGTATTTTCATTTAGAAAACATTCCTTCTAAGCTTTTCTTAAGCCCATTGAACTTTACCCTATAAACTTAATTTCTGAGTTAACAGTACTGTAATAGTTTATTTAATTTTATCACATTCAGTGCCATCATGGTTCTTCTTACAGGAGCTGTATTTTCATTTCTATGTCAGTGGTAGGTTTCACATTCATGAATGCAATTTAAAAACAGGATGAAAATGTTCTTGAATATTCAAAGGAATGTGGTTTTATGGAAGTATGAAAATAATGCATCATTGAATCTGGTTTTCCTCTCTATTGTGCCCAACTGTTTTTTCCCATTCCCACTTACTGATCTGGGTGTTGCCTGTTGGCGTATCTGCTCCATATTCTTCTCATGTTGCCGTTGCTTTTCATTGTCTTCATGTCTGTGTTTCAGCCTGGTCAGTGCAGAATCCCACCTCATCTTCTCTAGCTCAAGATCAGCAGCTGTTATGCGCCTGCCACATGGCTGTTCCAGCTCCTCTAAATTGCTGATCTCACCCACACTGGTGAATCCTTCTGGCTGCAAGGCATCAGCTTCTCTGTTTGCCCTGTTCTCCAAGTGAACTCTTTGGCTCTTTTCATCCAGGCTCTCTGTCATATCATCTGGAAGGTATGATGATGTGGGAGTACCTCTGGAAGCATCCTGGTACAAATTGGGAGTGGATATAAATTCATATTTAAGCTGATACAAGAGATCTGATCAGACTTTGAGTGAACAGATTTGGCCTCATGTACTTAAAACTTTGGACAATGAAGTATTCACATACTGGCTCACTAATCCTATAATGCTCACCTGTTTCCTCTGAAAAGGTACTCCATAGAGCTGGTTGGGAATTTTCTGTTGACTTTTTTTTTCAACAGAAAACACAATTTCTGTAAAATGAACATTTTATATGGGACAATCTAAATGATGTGTTTTGTTAATGTCAGGTTGAGCCAAATCAAAATATTTTGGTTCATGGAACCAGATCGAAATGTGTCATTTAACGTCAGTTCAGTATTAATCTGTGTCCATCCAATGGTCATCTCTGTCAATTCAAGCTGCTGTCTCATGAGAGTGCCTCATACTCAAACTCTCCTGCATGGGCTAAGCTCCCTGACTGGTTGACATCTCCTCCTAGACAGGGGTTAAAGTAGGCCGTAATGCACCAGAATGCCATTCTGGGGCCCACCATTTTTAAGGACCACTGTTCTGGGGCCCCTAAAAATAGAAGAATGCACAGGAATGCAGCATTCCAGTGCGTTCTCCCCAGGTCCGGCTAAAGGTGCTGTGGGTGGGAACGAGCCTGGCCACCCCTCTGCCCTTCCCCGGTACCTGCAACAGCCCCACCCCTACATGCCGGGCCTGGGCAGCGTGCATGGCCTGGAACAAGTCTCAGGCCCATGTCCCCATGCACCCCTTCCCTGCCCCACCAGGTAGGGGACAGTGATGGAGAAAGGGTGTAAGGGGATAGGATGGGAAGAAGCGGTTGAGGTGGTGGGCTGGGGAGGTTTAGAGGGGGGTTGGAGGTATGAAGGGGGTGGAGTGAAGATGGGGGAGCTGAGGGGTGGGGATTTAGGAGGCTGGAGTGGGGACATCAGGGCAGGGAGCTTAGGAAATGGAGAGGGGGGCTGTGAGGACATGGAGGAAGAGGGGTCTTAGGGGGGATAGGTATTTGGGGAGCAGCAGGGTGGGGAAAAGCATTTTTGAGAACAGTAGCTTGGGTGGGTGAAGGGGGCCAGGCATGCATGAAGTGAGCCTGGAAATTTAGGAGGGTTCTGAGCCCTGCCAAATTATACTTTAACCACTGCCTTAGACACCCTGATCTTACCTCTAGCTGAATTTTCACTTCCACTTACCATCTTCTCATTTTGCTGCTGCTTCTGGTTGTCTTTATACTGAGCTATTTGCACAGTTAGTTCAAACCCTGTTGACATCTCCTTTAACACTGTACTGGCTTGATCCGAATACTCTGACCCTTCCAGATTGCTGAGCCGTTCCAAATCAGCTTGGGTCTCCTGGTCTTTAACATGCAGAGACTCTGTCTCAACATGGGAAACATCTGATGATGTCAGGGTATCTCTGGGGGTATCCTGGCACAGATTGGAGACAAGCACAGATACACTTCTAAGCAAGTGACCCATCAACTGCTAAAGGAATGGTTTTGAAAAATATTTAAGCACCTACAACTTCACACAGGTGCCCAACAGGATTTTCAGAAGAACCTTAGTGCCTAGCTCCCATTGAAACCACTGGGAATTAGACACCTAGGCAATTCTGAAAATGCAACTAGGCACTCATCTGCATCTTGAAGCACACATAATTTTCAGATTCTGGCCCCAAACGACTTGCAGGGATGAGGTGGAGATATGACACCATCCTCTTCTACACCAACCAGCAGATTTGGCTGGGCCCCAAAAGGGCATAAAGCCATGTATCACATGGCATAGTATAATCCACACACTACCTGGAGAACAGGGAAGATAACTGCTCTTTTCTGGGGTACAATCTCCCCTGGAGACCTTAGAGAATGAAGCAGTTTCAACACAGAATAATCCCTCACTAATCAGAGTCACTATCATCCATTCAACTGACTCCTTTAAAATGAGAGTTCAACCTGTCTCTTATTCCAAGCAACACAGAATTGATTTAGACATTTTATAGAGGAGGCATGAGCCACAGGCATCACCTATTCAAGACAATTTAGACAGGAAACAAAACTGAGCTATGTTACTGCCTACGGCTGATGAAGAAGATAAGGACAGTTGAAGAATTACCATAGATGATTCAGGCACAAAAGCAGTGGAGAATGTACTAGACATTAGAGACCCAGGCAGTAGCCTCTCTTTCACAAATCCCCCATGCAGAAAATTCAGCTCCAGCTGCTCTGACAGACCCACACCATTCAAACCCAAACCAGGCTACTTTTCCAAACTGCCATAGTGATGTCATGAAATGCCCACTCTGCTGACATCATAATTACCCTGTTGCTACAGCATATTACATGCTCTCTGTTGCTAAGGGTCTGAACTCTCACATTACCTGTCCTCCGACAACCTTGCTATTATCAGTGGTTCAAATGTTTGGGTTTGCAAAGAAATGAAAAGTCCAGAGGTTAGGACAGTATCATGGGTCTTGGGAAACCTGGGTTCAATCCCTGTCCTACCACAGCTTTCCTGTGTAACCTTGCACAAGTCACTGAGGTTCACCATGCCTCAATTCCCCATCTATAAAGTAGAGATAATAGCACATCACAGGTAAATTATGAGTGTAAAAACCTTAGAAGAGTGTGCAGTGCACAGACACTTTGGTGATGGGGCCTCATAATTAATTCAGATAAAGAACAATATGTATTCTGTTTTTATAGGGCATGGGCAAAAAGAATGTGAACCTCAGAATCTGGCATGAACATTTATAAGGTCCTGTCATTATGGTATCTGTCACCTTTGTGCCATGTAAGTAAACAGTAGGTTTGATTCTTTATAGCCCTGCGCCTTGTGTAGTCATTTATATCAAGGGAAAGTGAATGTGTCTCATTGGTAGCTGATGTCTGCAGAAGAGAAGAAAGGGAGTGGGGGGTGGGATTTGATAGCAGCCTTTAACTACCTGAAAGAGAGCTCCAGGGAGGATGTGGCTAAGCTGTTCTCAGTGGTAACAGATGACAGAACTAGGAGCAATGGTCTCAAATTGCAGCAGGGGACATTTAGGTTGGTTATTAGGAAAACCTTCACTAGGAGGATGGTGAAGCACGGACTAGGTTGCCCAAGGAGGCAGTGGAATCTCCATCATTAGAGGTTTTAAGTTGTGGCTTGACAAAGCTCTGGCTGTGATGATTTAGTTGAGAGTTGGTCCTGTCTGGAGCAGGGGGTTGGACTAGATGACCTCCTGAGGTCCCTTCCAACCCTAGTATTCTATGAGTCACTGTGTGGAAAACCGGATCATTGAAGTTATAGATAAGAAAGACTTATTAAATTATTGAGCCCATCCCCAAAGTATCATTTATTCGATCTATTGTTGGTTTACATCTGGATTTTCAAACCTCAGACCTGCTGCACTCACCCTGGTAGATGGGGTGCATGGAGTCTCATCTTTAGCTTTGACAGAATTTTCAGCTGTGTTTGTTCTGAAAGTCTTATTACTGAGGCAGGTATCCAGGCACTAGGTATTTGGATGCCCAGATGCCAGGCAAATGGAAAAAATGAGAGGAGGGTGGCTTAGCTGCCAGCTCCAGAGGGTTTATGGAAGTAGCATGTGCCTTCTGAGTCAGTGTGGAGCAAAACTGTGGGATTCCCTGCTCTTTCAGCGGTAAGTTTCTTGCATCCCTGATGGTCAGTGCAGAACCAGCAATGTCTTAAATGCTTAATAATTATCCATTTACTTCAGCCCTCAAGGTCTCCTACTACAAGGATCCTCCTATAAATCTTATGGAAGAGTTGATCTCTGCTCAGAGACCAAGCACTGTGGTGAACTGGGGAGAAAGCCATTTACTAATAGAAGTATATTTTTTTCTGAATGATTGTCCTGGCAGACAGCAGGCTTGGGGTGTTTACATGGGAGGTGTCAGCACGATACACATGTAATGCAGTAAACTTCTCTTTAGCTACTTGCCACACTGCAACCTCCCTTGCTCAAATTTTTGTGGTCAGAGCAAGCAAGGTGCTCAGTAGCCTCAATTCCCAATGGTTTCAGAGAATGCTCAGCACCTTACTAGATGCTCAGCACTGTGAAAATGTGCAGCACCTTACTGGATCTTGTCCTTGATTTTTTTTTTTTTAACATACCTTCCAAACCAAAGAGAAAACTAAAGTCATTTTCTTCCACTCCACAAAAGTGGAGGTTGCTATTTTCTTTGACTATTGATCTCTTTTGCTTTTTTCTTAACTTTCCAAGCCCACTGTCAGGTTGCTTGCAGCACTGAAGTTAGCATTTAGCAGGCAGGTATGCTCTGTGTTGCTGACATTGCTTTGAAGTTACTGACACAGCTTCCAAGAAGATGCTTTCTTTCATTTCCTTCTTTGCTGTAGTGTTTCCCCTCACAGTAGCAACTGCACGCAATTACGTGTAATATCCAGGAGAGCTGCTTAGCCTGCTGTTTGGGGGTTTTGAGGTTTGATTGCAAAGATTGTAAATAGGTGCTGAAATGCACTTACAGTTGAACAGGTTTTTTGCTAGGCAGCCTTGTGCATCTTCCTCTGAGGTCCACGTCCAAGGCCATGTTTAGGGAGGACATCAGGAATGAAGGAGTGTCAGCATGTGCTAAGAGGTCCAAAAGGTGTGATTTGGTGTGAATTAATTGGAATAAGAGATAATCAAGTATGCTGAGCCACAGCAGGGAGTGACTTAGGGCACCTTTTAGGCATATTCCCAAGTCCAGAGCAGTGCACAGCTGCACCACCCTTTGGAAGGGGCACCATGTTCTTCCCCATGTGGTCAGCTAACTCTGCCAGTGGGCCACAGGGTAATGCCTTGGTGCCCTGCTTTTCTCTTTGGGATGGGTTTTGATCCAGGAAACACTCCAAATGGCCCCTATACCGAGCAGAGTGCAGGGATTACACTTACAGCCTGCTCCTGCACAGAGGTTGCCAAAGGAAGGCTCTTTTCATATGCTGACCACATTTCATACTGTCCCAGCCTCTGTTTTATGCATGCATGAACAGGCTCAGCAGGGGTGGATTAGGGGCCCCAGGGTCCCTGGGCCTTCCCTCCTGTGGGCCCCCACCCTGCTCCCCCCACTATCCTAGGGCTTTGGGCTTCTGCAGACAAGCCAGTGTTGGGGGTGGGCCCTGGGCTTGGAGCCAGAGGCCATCCTCGGCCTGGTGGTTGGCTTGCAGGGCTGGCAGGGCTGACTGGTGCATGCAGCGCAGCCCAGAGGCCATACTGCACACCACCACGGTCTGTCCCCAGAGCACAGTGACCCATTGCACTGGCCCACCCCACCCCTGGGGACAGAACAGCTGGCTCATGGGTGGAGTGGGATCGCAGAAGCTGGCCTCTGGGCTGGTCCATCCCACTCCCTCCCACCCAGTACTGTCAGGGCAGAGTGTCCCTACACTGTGGTGTGCGCCTGGGCACTGGTCTCGTAGGCCCATGCAGTTATCTGCCCCTGGGCTCAGCATAGTCCAGCTCTCAGTCTGTTTAGATGTGGGTAGTACCCTGCTGTCTCTTAGCAGCCCCATGTCTATCTCTCAGTATTTCTCAGGGAGCATATAGTGCGCCCTCTGACAGGCTGTAGCAAGGAGCATGGTCACCAGGAGTGCCTGGGACCTCATGAGGCATAGGTAATACTTCCCGTTTTTTGTTCCTTTGCATTCCTGCAGATCAGTGGGAGGATTGACTTGTACACTGACTATTGACATCTCATAGCACAACAGAATTGTCCCCCACCACACTTTTCTGTCCTGCTCTAGTGTTTTCTCTCCATACCACCCAAGAACACAGTGATCAGCAGCCCATCCAGAGTAGGGTCTTTAGCAACAAAGAACGTCGGTGCTGGGCCAGCGAGCAGGCAGGAATGTGGAATCTCTTGACATCGCAGAGGAGGTTTGGTTTTGGTTAGAATAGTTCATCTGCTTTTAGTTGGTGTTGGAGTTTTCTACAGGAAAGAGTGGGAAGCCTATGAATCTGGCACTGTGTAGCTTTGTTCCTCTTTCTGGTCTTGTGCCTAAGATATCGAGGTAAAAATTATTCTTCACTTCACTTCACTCTGTCAGACCTTGAATTACCTCAGGGGAACTAAGAGGAGATTGTTGCGCCTAAATCCTTTTTGAAAAAAATGAAACTTATACCACATGCTTCCAGTGTAATAATTTGTGACTAAGTTTTGGGTGAACCCCTGACCCCCTTGCAGTCAATAGGAGTTTTGCTGTTGGGTTTCATGGGGGTCCAAATTTTGCCCATTTGAGAAAGGTGGTCTTTGAAGGATGGTAGAAAAACACAGGAACAGTTTGTTAGTGTTGGTGCTGTGTTGTTTTTGATTCTTAATAGGAATTGGGTGACTGAGTGGGAAGAAGTGATAGGTGTTGGTGTTTGTATATTTCAAGTAGATTATTGTTATAGAGTCGTGTTTTAATTGTGGTGTGAGCACCCTGGGTAATTCTTGGGGTGTGATAATAAATTTAAATGAATTAATAAAATTGAAGAGATAGTGAAAAACTGGATGGAGCTCAGAGAAGAGCATTAAAAAATCGCAGTATGGAGCGGCTGACTTATGGAAAAATATCTCAATAGTTAAAACGTGGCTAAGCAATGTGTAAGAGGTGTCTTTATGACTTAAGAGTGTGATCATAAGAGGAAGATGTATTATTTATGATGGTATATCAGGACACAAGTACCTGTGATGGGAGATGACCAGCCAAGGCCATCTTTAGGAAGGGGTGGGGCCCAAAACCAATCGGCCTGTACACCACCACCTTTGCACTAGGCTCCATGCTCCTGCCCCACCCCTGGGCCAGCTGCTCAACCCCGCTAGGTGGGGCAGGCTGGCCAAAAGGCTGGCCTCTGCACTCCTGCCCCTTGCCTTCGGCTTGCTGCCAAAGCAGCAACTGGGCCAGAGTGTTGTGAAGCAGTGGGGGAAGCAGCGGGGCCCCTGGGACTTAAAGCCCTGGGGCAGTTACCCCGCTTGCTTCCCCCTAAGGATGGTACAGGCGGTGTCGCAAAGTGGTGAGAGACTTGGAGCTTTAAGAAGATGGCCGCACAAAGCAGTAAAAAATTTATTGCAGGGGACAGTTGTGCCCAAGCAGCAGGGAATCGACTGGATTGCCTCGTTTTCCACAAATTCTAATTTCTGTAATTTTATATCATTCCTATGCGTGCTCAGTTATGATTAACTTTTTTTGTAAGACTGTGAATTAATAATATTGAATGATGGCTGTTTGTGTACAGGAGGGCCTTTTGGACTCATCTCACTTAAGGTGTATGTTGCAGACACAGTATGACTGAAGTATTGTGGGAAGTATTAAGTATGGTATTGTAGCATCTAGAGGGTGCAGCTAAGATCAGACCCTGTTTTGGTAGGCACCATCTATACCTGCTTCTAACTTAGGCACTTACCGGTAAATATCTTTTGAAAATCTAGCTCTTACCATCTAAACAGACAAGGCAAAGGAAGTATTAGTAACCTTTTTTTTATTAGAGGAGCCAGTGCACAGAGAAATTAAGGACCTCAGCCAAAGCCCACTGAAGTCAGGGGGAGTCTACCCATTGACTTTAATAGGCATTAGACTTGGCCTTTAGCGTCCAAAAGCCACTTGGCCAAAGGTAACACAGGAAGTCAATGGGAGAGCTGGGCACTGAATCTATATCTCCTGATTCCAAGGTCTTGCTTGAACCACAAGGCTACTTAGTAACGCATATAGTTTGTAGTATGTATGTAAGTGCATTTAAGATCCTCAGGTGATCTACCATACAAAAGCAGTTCTAAAAACCCACTTCTATATTTTGCAGTTCTAACTAATCTGTCAATTGAGATGATTAAACAATGCAGAGGGGACTGTAACATTTATTTTCAAAGCTTAAAAAGAAATATTCAGTTACAATAGTTCATTCTGAATGAAAATGTTTTGTTGTTCTTTCACCATGCTGAATTTTGTATACACACCTTGTCTTAGGAGATGTGTTTTCCTTCACTTTATTAGACTGACTCTCTGTTGCTCTTCTTCCAAGCAGAGTGAAAGTTACCAGGCATAGTCTTCCTCCCGGCATGTGGTGTTAAGAACTTTTGTATGTACAAACTAAGATTTTGTCTCTGTTTACAGCATTTTTAATTTCATAGCTCTGAACACTGCACTTAAAAAGCTCTGAACACTGCTCTTTTCTAGCCCTTGTTCTCACTACTTCAGGCGTGAAAGGCAAATGGAAACTTCTTTTACAGAGATGAAAATCTCTATGCCTAGAATCAACCTACAAATTAATCCTTTGAACATTCTGCAACTGGTCCCTTTATTTTCATGTTCTCTGCCTATCAGGGGATAGGCCCTGCTCTGCACACATACATTGTTAAAAAATGATTTTTGCATAACAAAGTAACTTGAACAAGATGTTTTGAACTTGGTGTGGTTGTAGTACTATAGTCAGGAAAGAAAATGAAGCCCGGGGGGAATAGAACAGGAAGTATTGCAGAAGTACCAAAGGTTAAAAATGCAAAGTAAAAATATTTTGATTTAATTTTAGAAGGTGTGCAAATGACAATCAAGGAATCAAGGCCTGCTAGGACTCACAACCCTAACCTCACTGGAGAAATCAGGGGCAATCTCCTCCCCATTCCCACTCAGCTCCAAATACCCCAGGCTCAAAGGAAGTTGAGTCATTTCCCATGAAGATGGGAGAGAGGAGCTGATCCAATACTCAGAGAGGAAGAGGAGAAGTAAGACAGTTATCCTTGCATAATGCAACTAAGACATCTTCTGGACATTTAGCTGTTCTAAACTAGCTACTGTATCAAAACTGAGTTGCTTGCCTTAGCAATGTAACTATTAGTTACATTTCTTCTTGCACCAGCCTAGGAAAGTGGGAAGGAGGAAATTCCATACACAAACATACATTTAGGGCCTGATCCAGTACTCACTGAAGTCAATGGAAAGATTCATATTGGCATCAGTGGCCTGTGCATTCGTTCTTGGATACGTTTGTACAAAGGGACAGCATTTTAACTGATCAGCCAGCCTGAATTTCCTGCTTTTCAGTTTCTCACATTGGATGAATTATTAACCTCATTTTCATTGCATGCATGTGAAGGGAAGATCCATGTGGCACAAAGATGCAGAGACTGAATGGCAGAGAGAGTGAGGTCCTGCAAGATAACAGGTTCTCTTAGATTGCTTCTGTGCCACCCAGCTTTAGAGTTGAGTTCAGCAGAGGCAGAAAGCAGCAGATGCTGGAGAACTACTCTGTTGCTAAGCTACTTATCAGCACATCACACAAAGTAAATTTAACCCATTTCAAAATCAAAAATGTGTCAGAGCCTTTTCTCTGCAGTGACAGATTGTGTCTCTCTCCCATACTGAAGAGTACCTTACTCCACAACTAGACCCCTTGACAGCAGCAATGAGGCATTTAGTGCACTGGATGGGGTACCTCATCCTTGATCCAGTAACAGCTATGTGGTTGAAATGAGAATCATTATGCTCCCAAAATAACTCATGCAGAAAAGTGATTAAAAACAAAAACAACATGGGGAAACCCTTTTCATGAATTGAACAATCTATATCTGACCTCTCCATTCTCTTCCTTAAAAAAAGCCTGCACAACACACTCAAAAACATGAGACTGGGCGTTTAAATTCATAATTAGACACTAAAAATCTCTGGACTCTGTACAGACATTGGATTTATGGCCCATTGTAACAATCTAATCCATTAACCCTTTTTTATTCTATGACTAGAGAGGTATTAACTGTTCACTTCACCTTGAATGGTCTCTTGCAACATGTGTTAACTCTGTGCTTAACAATCTGTTCCCCCTATTTAGCTGTCACATTGAGTACCTTTCTCAGACCCGAAGAAGGGCTGTGTAAGTTTGAAAGCTTATCAGTTTCACCAGCAGAAGTCAGTCCAATAAAAGATATTACCTCACCCACCTTGCCTCTGTAATATCCTGGGACCAACATCTCTACACCAACATTGACTAAGGACAACATAATTTGCTTCTTATTAAACTGTTCAGAATCTGGTCTTACTACAATCCCTAAATGATGACTGAATAAACAACTTGGCTCAAACTTTGCAATGAAGGAAAAGCAATGCTCTAAGGTCTCCATGAAGTAGCTAAGCTGAGTGCTTGAAAGAAGTACAGGAGAGGAAGGCATGTATGAACTTTTATCTTTACTAGAATGTAGGAGAACCACATGTTCATTTCATTCAGTTCTTCTCATTCCAAATCCTTCCTTGGGGCTGCTGAGCAGCAGAATTACTTCATAAATCAGTTATAAATGAGTTTCATTGCAAGATGCCTAGGAGTTCTTTTGCTACCTCAGCTTTTAAGGTTGACTTCTTTAAAGACTCGCATTAGTTTCTCTATGGTGTATCTCAGTAACACATTTGCTTTTTGTCTAGATTATACTGGCTCCTTGGGATTGTTAGAAAGGCTACAAAACAGTATGTTTCCCAAGGTGAGGATTAAAAAAAAAGTCCAACATTTTAAAATGTTGCCAGATCTGACTCAATGATTCAGATCATTTATGTACTTGAGCTCACTGAGTCAAAATTCACTTCTGGTATGTAAAACCACTGACGACACTGCAGTAACACCATCAACTAATTTTACTCAACTGCATTCCTGATATGAACATTCTTAGTAGTGAGTTTCATATACTCTCAAGAGAATATTTTGGGATTTGGAGGAGGATAAAGTGGCAGTTTTGTGGGCTTTAATGAAAAATTTCTCTCACACTTAAGGGCAACATGAAAGAATACAATGAGGTTTTTTAGACTTAAGAGACATCTAGGACTTTGGAGACTTTTTGGAAGAATATTCACCCAATATGTAACTGACCTGGGAGTAAGGCACTGGACTGGAAACCTGAGTTCAATTCTCAGCTGTAGACTTCCTGTGTCACTCAAGGCAACTCACTGAGACGCTGGTCCTGGGAACATTTATGTCCATGCTTAGTTTTACAGAGTCCATGACACCATACAGAATGTCTAAAGTCTAGCACGTGCATGTGTGGTTTTTTAAAACCACAAAATCCCCTATTTAAAAAAAAAAATTTGACTGAGGTTTTTTGTACTAGGTAAAAATTAGTCTCTTCATCTCTATGTATTTTACATCTGTAAAACGGGCATAATACTGCCTTTCTACCACCCTTAGGCTGACTTCTCTATTTAGACTGCAAGCTCTTCACACTAGCTGATGTCTCTCACTATGTATATATAGAATATCTAACACAATGTGGCCTTGATCTTGGTAGAGGCCACCAAATACTACTGTAATTTGAATGCATTAGTTTTTGGTTGAAAATAATGGGTGTTGGCCAAGGCACATGGCATACATAATCCATGTGCATTGTATTTACACTAATTTATTTTTTTTTTCCTTTTGGGTACCTATTTCACCATTGTGTAAACACAATATTTAAAATGCCCACTCCATGCTCTGATTTTAATCTCCTGTCTGCTAGAAAACATCATTTATGGGCCAAGATGTAGACAAGAGCCAGAGCATAACAGACTAAAGGGTATGAAAAGTATATTGGGCCAGGGGTTATTTAAAGTCTAATAGTTTATGTCAGGTACAAAGTCATACCCTGGTACTACAATGCACAAACTGTTGCCTATATAGTCCTTGCACATTTATCCACATTTGGACCTAATTGTGTTCTTATTTCTTCAATGGTATGATGGTGTAACTCCACTGACTTCAATTACACTTTTGTTACTGACAGCAGAATTTGGTTTCCCCTTTCTGAAACTTCTCTATGGTGACATCCAGCTGTTAAACTGAACAAGGTCACAACTGAACTTTTGATTTCTCTCCTATGCCACTATGGATAACATCACAATCCTCTCAGTCACTCAGGCCTATAATTTCATCATCTTTGAATTGGCCCTCTTTCTGGATCCATACATCTTTGCTGTACAGAATATTCCAAAGACCCAGCATTTTCTGTCGATCTAGACTGCCAAAATTTCTGATCCAGACCTTTATCATGCTGCATCTTGAGTATTGTTATCACCGCTTCTCTAGTTTACCCTGTCTCCATTTAAATCCATTCAAAACATTGCTGCCAGCATTATCTTCCTAGCCCCTTGTCTGCTCATGTCTCCCATCCAACTTTTCAGCCCTCCATTGGCTTCCCACCACAAACTTCTTTTATGTTCCTTTATGGCCCGTCACCAAACATCTATCCTATCACATTGCTGACCCCTGCCTTCACTCTACCCCCGATGTCACTCAGTGGCTGCTAGTCTGCTTCTCCTAAAAGCCATCTCCTCGACCTTGTCTCTCTTCCATGCCATTCCTCACTTGGAGTGGATGGATGAGGTTTTGAAGCCTGCTTTGTGCAGGAGGTCAGACTAGACGAGCATACTGGTTCCTTGTGACCTTAGAGTCTATGGCTATGTCTACACTACAGGGTTCAGTTAAGTCAACTTAATAAGGTCTACTTAAAGTCAACTTTATTAAGTCAACTTAGTGAGGCCCCATTTGTTTAAGCTGACTTTATAAAGTTGACTTAAGCCAGGGGACTCATTTAAAGTTGACTTTAAATGGGTCCCCTGGCTTAAGTCGACTTTATAAAGCCACCTTAAAAGGCTCTACTGCACTAAGTCGACTTTATTAAGTAGATTTTAATGGGTGCATTTAAAGTCGACTTTAAGGGCAGGAGATATTAAGCTGACTTACGCAAGTGCTTAAGTCGACTTAATGAACTCCAGATATGGCCAGGGAGTTGCTTAGGTTGACTTAAGCCCCTAGTGTAGACATAGCCTATGAGAGAAATGCTCCATAGGGTCATAATATTATCCTGTTCCAAATCCCTCCTTAAAACTTTCCATTGCCCTGCAACCTATAAATCAAGGCCTGCTGATCGTGAGCTGGCAGTTGGTGAGCCACGCTAGTGCCTACAATGCAGCTGTATCTGTGAAGGAACACATAGTCTCATTCACTGAAGAAGCTGGAAGATGCAGTAAATGTGGAGGGAGGCTGCAGAAGGAGAGGAGCTGATCTAGTGGCTGAGACCCTACAGAGCTGTCTGGAGAATTAGGTTCTCTGCTGCAGATTCCCCAAATGCTATTATTGGACACTTCACTTACAGCAGAACTTAGCGACATGGCCCGGAGTCAAAGGCCCGTAGCAACAGAGTGTTTGGGGTATCGTAGCAACAGGTGGATTATGATGACAACATGTGATGGAATCTGTGACATCAGCATGACAGTTTGTACAAGTGTGGGGTTGAACATTGTGTGTCTCTCTCGTTTGTTCTTGGGAAACTGGTGTTGAGTTTTCTGCATGGATCAATGAAAGACCTGTCAAACACTGACTACCATATGTGAATCCAGCTTTGTTCAGCCTCCTTTCTATCTCTCTGGGCTGCGTATCTAAGCCCTTTATGGTAAGAGTAACGTTTATTCTTCAGTTTCTGCATCTTCAGGCATAGGCTTTTGATTACAGGTCAAGATAGAAAATGTGAAATTCTTGCTTTAACTCTTCATCTATTTTATTCACAACTTTTGTATCTGTTCAGTATACATTATGTAAATAAATAACATGGGCCAAACTTTCAGTCGATGTAAGTTGGCGTTGTTCCATTGACATCAAAATAAATCGACATAACTCTTTTGAAGTTAACAGAGACTTGTCAATTTATACAAGCTGGGGTGACCTGGCTTCCAAGTTTATTAGGGGCTGAATACCTGATCTAAGTTCCCCAAGGCAGTGTCTCTCTACCTTTAGTGTACTGGGGAACAGCTTAATAACTTAATGCAGAACACCTGATGAAACCATTTTCAAAAATGTCAGTAACACTGGCAGGAGATTTAAAATGCCCCAGCTGCAGTAAAACTTCCAGGCATGCATCAACATCCGCCACTGGGCACCTGGAAGCTTTGCTATGGCTGGGGCATTTTAAATTGCTCTTTCCAGTCTCCCCACCCAGTCTTCCTGATGGCGAAGGGTCAGGGTGGGTCACAGAATACCTGCACTATGTCTGCAAAGCAATGGGATTCCACAGGATATCAGCTGAGAAACACTGCACTAAGGTCTGGTGCAGCATCTCTTTGGTTTCAGACAGTCTGATTAATGGCACTCTTCAAAACACAGATGCATCTGTGAAGTGGTTGTAGCGCATGAAAGCTTATGCTCAAAGAACTCTCTTAGTCTATAACAGGTGTGGCCAAACTGCGGCTCGGGACCCACATGAGGCTCTTGAATGAAAAACTGCGGCTCTGGGAAGAACATCATCAGCAAATCAATTTAGGAGTTCAGGAGGGGGTCAGGATGGTGGGGAGAAGTGCAGCATGGTCAGGGATGGCAGGGAAAGTGTGGTATGGTCAGGATTTTAAAAAACTCGCCACTAGCCTGCAGTCTTCTACACTGAGCAGCAGCTAACATTTTACTGTATAGGGCTAATTTTCATGGTAACACGAAGCAATTATTAGAATCTGACATTAGTAGGATGAATATTTGTCCTCTTTCTATGATAAAATTAAAGTGTGCAATGAATTTTAAACTTAGTGATTTTGGAGTAGGTAAACGTAGACTGCGATATGCCTCAGTGCGGCTCTCAAAGGTTTAATAATCAACTTGTGTGGCTCTTGAGCTCCATAAGTTTGGCCACCCCTGCTCTATGAGGTGCCACAGGACTCTCGCTGCTTCAAAAGACAACTTGCAGGGACTGTGGTTGGCTCTAGTGCAAATATTGGTGATAAGATATGGAGGGAGACAGAAAGGAGAGGGATGAACTGAGAAGGGAACTCTGTGCACAACATTCCAGCAGGGCCGTCCCCATGTGTGGGCAGGGCCTGGGGCCAATCAGCCTGCCCCCCCCCAGCTGGAGGGCAGGGGCAGGCCGGCCCAGAAACCAGGCCCTGTGCTCCCACCCCTCCCCTGGGCTGGCCACTTCACCCCGCTGGGGCATGGCAGACCAGTCCAGAAACCAGGTTCCACACTCCCACCCTGACGTGCTGACTTCAGCTTTCCATCAAAGGCAGTTGGGGGGGAACAGCACAATGGGGGAGGGGGGCAGAGGTCCAGGCTCCACACTGCTCTGCTCACAGCAGGGCAGCATGGGGCCCATGGAAACGTGGGAACTGGGGCAATTGCCCCATTCACAACCCCCCCCCCTGAACAGTTCTGCATTCTGGTTCTGAGACATGGTAATGATATGACACAAGGGCTTAGCATACCTCACAGTCACAAAGCAAAGCATACAGAAAAGTGGTCTAGCTTTCATGAACTCTTCAATGTGTTAAAAGCAAGTGTGAGTTGTCTCATCCAAAGAAAGAATTTAGCAATCCCGAAAGATCATCCTGGAGAGGCTTGCTGGGGGCAAAGGATACATTAGGAGGGGATGAGCAAAAAGCAGCTCAAAGACTGTCACAGGGTTAGTCTGCCACAGCCCTCCAGATCCATTCTTCAGCTGTGGTCAGCATCTCTAAATATTCAAATCATTCATGCTTTCCTCAGATCACACAGGATCACAAGTGATTAGTAGAAAAATGTGTAAGATAAACAGTATAAACCAAAGGTACAGAATATTCTCTCTTTTGATCCAGACTTAATTTCAAAGTGGATTCTTAAAGATACAAAAGACATACCAAGGTTTCCATTAGAGGGTAGACCTATCAGTGGTATGATCTCTTGTGTCTCCTGTAAATCATCCAACCATTCTGCTCCTGTTATATGATCTACCACCGATCCCAAGACAGCACAGCATCTCACTTTCATTGGCTCATTTTGGCATCTGATATCTATGAACTGACAGAAGTTAGTTTGGAGTAATAAAACATCTCTTTCCTAGCCACACACATCCAAGATGGCGGAAAAGTCACGCGAGTTCATGGTTCTAAGGGGACGGCAATTTAATACTTGGTTGAATATCATCCACTAGATTTGAATCAGAGACAGATTTGTTCCCTATATTCTTCCTCATTCACTTTCCAACTGACCATCAGTTAAAGTGCCCTTTATGCTTGTTAGCTGCCATGGATGACAGGTCAGGGCTTTGATTTATTTATGGAGATATGGTAAGATACCATTTACTCAAATTCAGGGGTAGATGGGAGTTTACAAATCACTACTCTGAAGTTAGGGGGAAGAGAGCGCAAAAAAATGGAAGACAAAATGGAGCATACAGAACTATGACAAGTAAGAGGGAACAGCTGAACTATTTGAAAAACCAGTTGAGTTAGTTGAAAAACTAAATTCTTTAAGCAGAAGATTGGTTAAATTGTTTGTACCAGTTTAAGAAGAGTGGATAAATTTCCTTGGTTTTTACTAGGACATGCTTGAAAATACCCCAGATGTTCCTGATGACATGACAGAACAACCAGACATTAGAGAACAGGACCTGCACTTGGAGATCAATTCACAGATCGAATTTGATTCTCTGCGACCAGAACATGTTACCAATAAGGGCGAGATCAAAAAGCGCGTGGAGACAGAGCAACCAAACTTCAGGCTGGCCCGAGCAGCTGAAGCTGAGCTGGAGAAGATGCGGCTGGATATGGAGCTTACAGCACTGAAATACCACTATGAGGAGAAGGAAAAGCAGCGGCAGCACAAAGAGAAGATGGAGCAGATGCGTCTGCAAGCACAATCTGAACATGTGAGTACTGATGAAAGTGTAAAGGGAGCAGGGGAGGAAAGCCCCAGACACATGCCTTCCACATGGTCCTGTTCACAATTTTAAAAAGTTTCTAAGTTTCCATGAAGGAGAATTTCTTTCAGAAAGCTTCCATTCAGTTCAAGTTAAACTCCAAAGTGTAACTTGAAGCAGGATCTTATATAGATGATCTCCAGAGCCTTAAAAAAAATAGACAATGGCAGAATAATTTTTCCCCATTACTTGTAACTGTTGCTAGTTTGGTGGTAGAATGATGTAAAAGTGGCTTCCCTCTCACCCATGCAAATAAATTGCTGCCATAGTTTCATGGCTGAATAGTTTAGTTCTTCAGTTAAACCAAAATAGTTCTTCCCTTCAAGAGAAATGAAAGATCAAATAACAGCACAGAAGTCCAACAGGACCCATATCCCTCCTCTCCAACCTGGTTTTCTCCTGTGGGGCCAGGCACTTTTCCTCCACTCTGTCCAGGGGAATGCGGAGGAGAGTTTTTTTTCACCCTGTTCCAAAAGCTCAGGCACTGGGACCTGGAAATAAAGGAAGCAAATCCTATTATACAAGCCTCTCTTCACAACCCACCCAAACTCCTTCTGTACAGTTAGAAAGCAGCTTAGGCAGCCAGCCCTTTCCCAGAATTCAACAGAAAAATCTAACTCCCTTCATCCTTCCAGTCTCCACATCCCACAATTCCCATGGTTTGATGAGGAACACAAAAGAGGACAGAATTTGGAATCTCCTTTAATGGACTATCATAATCTACAGCAGTGGTCTTCAAACTTTTTTCCCTTGGGACCCAGTTGAAAAAAAATTATTTATGCCCACGACCCAATAATTACATCTTTGAGCAATGCATTCCAGTCTTTTGGCAGCAGTAGCAGGAGGTGCCGCAACCCAGTACCTGGGGGTCTGTGACCTTGTACTGGGTCCCAACCCTAAGTCTGAAAACCACTGCTCTACGGTGACAGGATATAAATGGAACTGGTCAAAGAGGTCCTGTGACTAGATCAGATGTTGAAGGTGTGTTCTTAAGAATTAAAGCAGCAGTAAGGGCACCAAGCTCCAGGTGTAGCAGAGCAAGCAGGTATGATGGTTGGGTTGAACAGCAAGTGCTAAGTTCACAGAAAAACAATGAGTAACATAGCAGAATCTAAAAAGAGTTGCACAGATGGTAGCTCA
Organism: Podocnemis expansa; assembly: GCA_007922195.1. Taxonomy (NCBI): domain Eukaryota; kingdom Metazoa; phylum Chordata; order Testudines; family Podocnemididae; genus Podocnemis; species Podocnemis expansa. The sequence goes on along the minus strand of ML682004.1, from coordinate 22,805,075 downwards.
CTCATAGGGAAACCCAGCTCTGAACTTCAGACGTCCAAACCATTGACTGCAAATAGGAAAAGAAGGTTCTGGGTGATGCCTGAAACCACCTAATCAAAAGGAAAAGCCTTGATATCCAGTCATTCAATAGGTACACTGTTTCTCTCTCTTTCAGTAGCACACATTGAACAGGCATTGGTGACTAGGAAGGAATAGCTGGAAGGTTAGCAGATCTCACAACTTTTTCCTAGGCAAAGATTCACCAGTTAATACTTACTTGCATATGAAGATGTTTTGAGATCATGAAACAGATCTTCTGATGGCTCAAATATCTCACAGGTGGGAAGAAGGAAAATGAGTTCAGATTGGAGCGTGGCAAAAGAATAATCTTTGTGTGTGATACTGGGAATATTGTTGACATTATTTACATTACTAGCATGTTCACAAGTTCCAAATGAGTAGCCACATCAGTCCAGTTCAGCAAAACAAACAAGGGGTCCTGTGTCATTTTTAAAAATAACAGCTGTCTTTATTGCTTTAGTCAGACATCAGCATCTGGCAAAGTGGGAGTTTTTCCCTACGAAGCTCATGTAATAACTATAGTTGTTAGTCTTTAAAAGCGCCACAAGACTCCTTGTTTGTTGTACTAGTAGAATGTGCAATCCTTCAAAGTTAACTCAGGAATCAATCAGCAGCAGGAACTCAACGGAAAAAGGCTCAGCCTAATTCTGCTTTCAAGAAAGTGAGAACAACTCCTGAGAGTCACTTGCTTACACCAAAGCTGAATTTGGCTCTATGTCCTCAATATAAAAAAATTCTAGAGACAGAGGTGACTGATAGAACTCCTGAGTTAGTGCATAAAGCAGCAGCCAGTTGTTTAATGGATTTGAAGACTATTTTGGCTGAGGGAAATATAATTAAGTGGAGAGGTACCCAGAACTGGGATCATTGTGCTAACTGGAAGCTGGAGAAGTCTGTTCTGTGGCTAGGCTTTTGGAACACCGAAAGTGTGTCCCTGGAGAATTGAGAAGAGCATGGGAAATGGGTAACAGTTCACAGTTGCCAGCAATTGCTTATTTTCTTTTAACCGGTTATCCAGGCACTAAAAGAAAAATCCATAGGACAGCTGAATTTTTTGCACCCTGCCATTTGTTAAGGAAGGTCAGAGTATTACTGAACCAGCCTGAGATGTCCAAAGCAGAGAGATAGCATGAGATACAAGTACAACTATGGACCCCAGCCCTACAGTAGAAAAACCTTTCCAGAGCAGTGATAGGTAAGTATCATGGGATGCTGGAGTGTATGCCAATCAAACCAGGCCAAGCAGTTCCACAGCTTATCAGTGGTATCAGACTCATTCATCTGACTGTTCAAACATAATTGCACTGGACTCAATTTGAGAGGGTAGCCATGGATCTTGGTCATATCAGTGACAGAGTATGGTCAAAGGCAGGAGACTGAAGAGAGGAGACTTTGACAAGGCATACACAGAACATAGCCCTGCAATATCACATTCCTGCCCCTTTGTCCACAGCCTACTGAAGGATGCCAGGACCTCCTCATGCCCCAGAACCAGTCTGCTTTGTTCCTGCATTGCTTCATCTTCATACACGTCATCTACACAGCAAGGGAACTGCTGCTCTTCTTTGTTAAAAGGCATCACCTGTTCATCATTGCTGTTACTTTGTTATATTTAATTAAAAAGCTCTGGGACTGTTTGTGCGTTCTTTGTCCTTCCTCTGCAAGAGCTATGTTGGTTGAAATGTCTTGTCAGAATTTTTTTTTTTTCTGTTGATCCAACTCCTTTTTATTTTTGATTCACCACAAATGTCGGAAAGTTTCATTTTCACTTCAACATAAAACAATTTTTTATCCTTTTTTCCAGACTTGGTGAACTAAAAATCTGTTATTTGCCCAGGTCCTAGTGCAGAATGTCTTCCCATCTACACCTGATCAGCGTTCGCCCAACCCTCTTCCTGCTCCCTTTAGGAGTCTAAGGCTAGCTGCCATGCTATCATGGATTATTACTATCACTCCGAGTTCAGATTCTCCCTGACTCCTGTCAGTAGGACAAGGCTCCTTGTGCATTTAGCTGTTTACATGTGCTGGCAGATCATTCTGTTTGTCTGCCTCCCCCTTGAGCTATGTAACCAGAGCCAGCCCAAGGTTTTTTGCTGCCCTAGGCCTACAGGGATTTTGGTACCCTCCCCCAACCCTCCCAGTGTCACAGCACCACCACTGGGATCCAGCTTTGGGTGGGGAGCAGCACTGCCACCGCCACCCCAGCCCAGCCCTTGACACCCCCTAATTTTGGCACCCTATGGAAGAACCAGCCCTGTATGCAACCTGCTTCACATGATGCTGCAAGAAGTATCATACTATGAAAATACAACAGGCATTAAAAGGAAAACTTGCATGGTATAACTGGCCTCAAACCATACAATTACATTGTAAAAGTGAACAAAAAAATTACATAGACCATAACCTGGGGTGCAAGAATGTGTATGCCATGACAACACTCACTTCAGATATAGGCTCTTTAGCTTGACGTATAGCAACAACGCATGTATTTAATGCTGCAAGTTTCTTGTTCACTGCCCCATGCTGGCTGAAAGAGCAGCCGTTCCATTAGCAGGGACTTGTTGAGATTCAAAAAGCAGTGGGGCCTCAGACACGGAGCATGAATTCCCTCATCCCCAAGGAAGTGCATCGTGTAAGCCACTGACCAGTGTGTGTGATTATGGCTCTCCCTTTGTGCTTGTCCCACAGAGGATGTGGGTGTGTGCTGTAATTCTCAATCTGAGAGTTTGGCTTTTATGCTCTGGCTCTAAGGGTCGATGTTTTCCCTGTCCAGCAGTCCCTAATTCGATTCCCTGGTGTGGTGGCCTTGACAGAAGCCATCACACCTTCTTAATCTGTGTCCCAATGAAAGAGAATAAGAGATGCTGTACAAATCTATCAGGAATTGTCTGAGTTCTTTTTATGACTCTCTCCCCTAGAGGACAGACAGAGAGTATGTTGACTGGGGGTGGGTCCCACTCCCTGTAGGGCAGCAGTTTCCAGTGTGGTGTCTCGGGACCGGTGGTGCTTGCTTGGAGACCACCCCATAGGTGACCAGCGGGCACACACCCATTGCCTTGGACCAATTACATGCAGGAGTTTACACACAGGAGGCTGGATGTGGGCTACTTCAAGAGTGAGTAGTCACCTGGCAAAGCGGGGTGAGTCAGGGTTCAGGAGTGGGGATCGGGTAGTGATGGCATGATGGATCAGATTCCAGCAGCAACCTGTCACAAGGGGTTATAGCAGAGTTACATCCTTGTAGAGGAGCACCAAGTGGGACCACGCTTACTCCCCAGGGTGATGAGCACACTTATGACATCAGTGTGATTGGGCTTGCCCTGTCTTGATCTCCTGCCAGTCCCATACAGACCCTTTCCCTAAAACCAAGCTACAACATCTCTCCAACTTCTTCATGTTGTAAATGACTTAGCATTGCGCCATGTTCCCTCCCCTATCTGCTTATCACAGCCTCCCATTTCCAATTCCAGATCCTCCCTTCAACTCCTACAGTACAGTTACATGAGAGTGGCTATTACTTCAGTCTTGAGGCAACAAGGAGAAAATAAACATGCTTTGATGGGCGGTGCAAAACCTTGGGTAAGTCACCCAAGCTCCCACACTATGTTTTTAGCACCAAATCTTCCACTCAGGGTCCATTACTCATTTTAGTCTTTTGCTGTCTGAGTTTATCCTCATGCTTTTGCCACCCCTCCAGTTTAAGTCTTATCTTTAATTTTGATCACCTGATTATACATGCAATGCACACTGGATAAAAAGACAGCCCTGAAGCAGAGGTACCTGGGTCTGGGATGGCATAGAGATGCTGGGGGGGGGGTCATTTCTTTGATTTTAATTTAACAAGAAATTCCCCAGAGCGTACAAAAGCCCTGTGTTAGGCCACAGAATCTCTGCTTGAAGTCTTGCTATACTTCAGCTCTGTGTGGGAAGCAGCTCCATAGATCACCTGGAAATGCCATCAGTAGTCCACAGACCACAGTGTGAGAACCAATGTCAGCAGTCACACTCAGAGTGAAAAAACACAAACTTATCTCCTAGGGGCCCAGGTTAGCACCTTGGCTTTCACACTGGGTCAGAGAGGAGATTGATTGACTGGAATGAGTTCTCTCAGGCTGCAATTCTCACTTAACCTCATGAATGTTTAAAGGTAGACACGTGACCCATGATCCAGTGGAAGGTACAGGAACAGGCACTGAGAAGTCCTATAGCAGGGATCAGTGTAATATATCTGAAAATAGAATAACCTGAAATATAGCAGCGCTTGTGGTTTCCATTTACCTCAGCACAGTACAGGCAAAAAGCATGTGCACACACACTCACACTGTGATCAGTGCTAACCACTAGAAAGTTATATGTGTTTGCTGTCACAGGGGCCACTTGCTGCAAGTGAAGCTTCCTCCTGGCCACCCTGCAATTGGCTTTTTCCAGGTACAAGGCTCCTTCAGCTGCTTGCACCATACTCTGCCATTCTCTCCCTGCAACTCAGGGTGCATCCTCTTCATGCTTTAGCCCTCTGCTCAGGGCACTTCGCACATTTTCCCCCTTTCAAAGTCTTCCCTTACCAGCATTCTTAGCCAGTCTTTCTATTCCCTGCCCTAGGGTACCACATCTCCAATAGCTGGGAGGGGAACCCAAGCCATCTCTACTCTGGGTTCTACCCCAAGGATCCTCTTATCAGCAGCTCAGGTCTGTTCCATTCTGGACTTTACTGCCTTTTCCCTAAACCTTTACTTACCTTCTGGCTCTCCTCCGTGCCTCTGGATCTGCCAGCCCAAGAACACCACTCTTCTCCTTGAGAGCAACTGTTGGCTACTTGTCTCTGTAAAACTAAACACATCTTCCAGGGACTGACTGCAGGCTACTTCCCTGCAACTCCCCCATGCTATCAACTCCGGAGCCTGTTTGTGCACAGGGGTGCTTCACATGCTGTAATTAGGGCTTTCCTCTCCCACCTTGCAGCCTAATAGATTAATTGTCCTATCTGGCCTCCATTAACTCCTTCAGGGAGAGTGTGTGGTTAACATGCCATCACACTTGCATATAGATGAGTCTTAATAAGACTCAATAACATCTTACAATTATATACAATATATATACACAATTCATTTAGAGCCCAAAAGACCCTTAAACATTCTGCAACTTCTATACACACAGCTCTGCTGAAATGCAGCCATGTCTGGAGTGACGTCTAACCAACCAGCACAGAACGCTCTAAATAACAGTGGGTATCCCACTTAATTTATAAAATCTCTTTTTTTCTTGTGTTCGTACAGTGCCTAGCACAAAAGATCTCAGACTGAGGCCTTGAGGCACTACCACAGTACAGTCAGAAGGCAAATTTTAGCAGAGTGCAAACCTTTTTTCTTACTATATAAATGCCAAGGACCTTGAATTAGCAGGAACAGCAGATGTGACCTTGGCTGTAAAGGAATCCCCCACACTGTGAGCTATATGAACTCAAGTTTTTTTTCCCCCTCAGAAGCATAAAGGATTATGGTTGACCAGGTTTGGATTTGAACCAGAAGATTTGTGAAAATGTATAAAAAATTCAATCAAGGACATTCACAAGAGGATTGTTAAATATTTGAAAGCAAGAAGAAGCTGAAATAGGAGATGTAATTGCCTAAAAAAAATAGCAGAACATCCATCAATCCAATCTTACCTAATAAACCTGCCCAGAGTTGCTTGTCACCATGATGCCACAGGACCTGAGTGCATTCCTCCATTTCCTATGTATCTGATGAGAAAAGTAATTCAATTCTGTAATTTCTCCCTCTTCACCAGGCAAAGACAAGTTGTCAGTCTATCTAGCCATCCAGACAGATTCCTACCTTCATGTCCCCACACTACATACGTACTGTGGATTATTAGAACACCTGGTATGGCCAAGATACACTTTGGGCAGGTCAACCTTTAAAATACCACAGTGGCACAGCTTCAACCAGTGAAGCTGTGCTGCAGCAGTGACTCAGTGAAGATGCTACAACATCAATGTGAGAGCTTCAGTGTCGTTAGTCCACCTTCCTGAGAGGCAGTAGGGCAATGTCTGGCAATTTAGGTCGAATTAAGGAGGCTTAATTCAAACTAAATTAGGACCTGCCTACACTAGACTTTCATTAAGTCAAATTAAGAAATTCTTTAATTTGACTTAATGGAAGTTTAATTTGAATTAATAAGAACCACCTGTTAGTTCAAACTAAGCCTTAATTTGACTCCTTAGTTCAAACCAAGGACAGTGTAGACCAGGATTAACCCTTAATTTGACTTTATTAAACTTGAATTAAGGGCAGTTAGGTTGAATTAACAAAGGGGACTAAGCTGACTTTACTTTAAGTCGACTTAGTACACTTTGAATTTGACTTAATACAGTTGAGTTTAGTTTGAATTAAAGTCAAACTTATTAGTTCAAATTAACAAATTTGACCAAACTTGTTCTAGTGTAGACATAGCCTAGGGTGTCAAACGGAGAAGCCCACCCATCATTATAGAATTATCTACACTGGGGGCTAGGTTGGTATAACTGTATCACTCAGGGTTGTGTAGCTTGCACACCCCTAAGTGGCATAGTTATATTGACACAATTTTGTATAGTAGACTTGGCTTTGATGCAGCTGGAGTGGGTTGGGAGGAAGAGGTGGTTGCATGTCATCTGTGCATTCTCCAAATAAAGGAACCAGCAAAGTGGCCTGTTTGGGCTCTGGCCTAATTTAGGGCAGGAGGATAGCTACTCTAAGGAGAAGTCTATGCTACCAATTAAGTCAATCAAACTTACATCACTCAGGGGTATGAAAAAGACCTAAGCAGTGTCCACACTGGTGCTGTCAGCAGGCGACGCTCTCTTGCTGATACAGTTTTTGCCTCTCATGGAGGCAGAATAATTATGCTGATGGAAAAACACTCTGCTATTGGTATACAGTGTCATTACTAGACATGCTACAGTGGTGCATCTGCATCGCTGCTAGTGGAGATCTGCCCTCTGTTATACATAGCTATTCAAATGCACACAGCTGTACTGGCAGCCTCGGACTTTGAAAATGAATGGATGTCCCAGACAAATGTTCTTTTACCAAGGAGCACCCCCTACACAGACTCTTAGGATGTGGGGTGCCTGCCTGCCACTTGGCATTTCCTTTTGACCTTTGATCGCTGGTAACAGCTGCAGTCTGATGCCAGAGTAGTGCCATGCTGCTGAAGGAGTCTCAAGAATCAGGCTCTATGCATATAGTTAAAGACTCCTCTCAGGGCAGAGAATCTTCTCTCTAAATCCTCCCTTATTAATTCACTTTCTCAAGCAAGATCACTCAGAATTACTGTAACAAAACTGTGCAAGAAGGAGAATACAAGTGAACTAAATGGCAAGGAATGCTCACTGATTGCTAGAAGAGAACCAACTACAATGAAACAGAGAAAAGACAGAAAGGGAGCTGTGCCCAAAGAGTTAAACACATTTTGGCTAAAGCAGCCACAATGAAGCAGTGAAAAAGAGGAAGCAATGCATTTTGGCTACACAAGAGTGAAGCAGACAGACAGCTGTCTGAAGAAAACATTTTTGGTTCTCTGGCAAGTCTGAAAAAAACAATTGTCGTGGGTTGACCCAGAAGTAAATTTTTAAATCATTTTTGTTAAATGAAAAGGTTAAAATAGAAATTAGAGGTCAAATAAAATTTTGGGTCTCATTTACAGACAGACTATTTTAAAACAATGTTAGCTTAAAAAAAATTGAATTAAAGGAAATTTCTAAATGAAAAGTCATTTGAACCAAAAATCAAAATGGTTCATTTTGAAAATGTTGAAACAAAACATTTCAGCTTTTTTTTGGAATTTTTCCATCGCAACGTGACCAGGCTGGCAAAATTGATACCAATTTATGAAAGGTTGTGATGTCACCAAATCAACATTTTTCACAAAAATATCATTTTGGCCAAAAAAAAAAATTAATCAGCACTAAGCAGGGAACATTGACAAGGGTGGAAACAGTCTCCATTAGAAGGACCTTATGGTGGAGCATTATATATCAGATTCGTGCATGGCACAACACACAAAAAATAGGGCATGGTTTTTGCTAACATTTTCATCATTTTGTGTCAGGTGACTTTGCATCTGCAAAAACATCACTTAAAGTTGTATAGGAGGTCTATGCATGAAAACATGCGCAATGCCAAAGTCTAAGTGTATTTGCTGCATGCTCAGTTGTGTTAGAAAATGGTATCATTCTTCTCAAAATAACCACCCATTTTAAAGCAAATTTTTTCCCTTTCTGGCTCAAGGTTGGATCCATCACCCCTGAAAATAGTCTGCTTTTAAGTGATCTTTTTTAAATCAGAAAAAATATGTGAACAGCAAAAAGAGGGTAATATTGATGTGAATTCCTGTTTCACAATGAAATGTGAGAACATTATGTCATGAAAATTTTGCAGCGTTCTGCCAGATACAAGGGTTCAGCAACTGGGGGAAGCAGGTCTCATGATACAGTGCAAACAAAAAAAGATGTATTTTTTATACATAAGAGTTAAATAGAGGAGTAGGAGTGGGACGCTGCCACTACAAAAAGCAGGACATTAATGGGGAAATTCACAGGAAAGAAGATGGGGGAAAGAGGCTCTTTCACAATGAGACAGAGGGTCTAATTTTTTTCTAACTCTCACCACCAACTTTACTGATTTCAGAAAAGCTGCTCAGAGTCCTGTCTTGGTGTGTAAGGAGAACCACAAGACCGGAAACTGAAGAAGCAGGGAAATTCTGCAAAACAGTAGAGAGAGCAACATAAGTTGGATATGGAGGAGTTAAACAGCAGCAGTCATGTTTGTGTGGAAGAGTAAAAGCAGCGCTCTCTGACATGGCTATTTATAATATACTCTTTCAGAGCAGGTAGAATAAGGCCCCTTGTTTCTTTCTTACTATGCTGAGCAAGGCTCCCTGTACAATGAGAGTCTCTGGGAGCCCCTTGGAGACGTGACACGTGCCGTGCTTGGGCTCCGAAATCTCCCCCTGTACGTGCAACCTCAGCCTTTCACTTCCTGAGGCCTCGCTCACTCCTCCAAGTCCTACGTGAGCAAAGGCAGCCACTCAAGCTGCACCACCGCAGATGAATTATTAATTGGTTTAATGGGCCCTGACCACAAAGCACTAGGGTTTTCTTTTTCTTTTTTCTTTCCCCCCCTTTTTCCTCTGCTTGGGCTGTGTGTTGGACTCAGCTTCATTACTTTTTCATTTCGTGAAAGCATTTCCTCCTCCCGCGCATAAATAAAAGATTGTTTCTCTTTGCTCCTCTGGCTGCATAGAGAGCAGCTTCACTCCTTCACATCCCCCTACACTCGCCCTGTACAAACCGCCTGGTGCTGCTGCTGCTCCTGTGATACAATGGAACAGAAGGTCTCTAACTCCGCAGGAGACGCATGTGATGTCTCCCTGACTAAGTGCAGGAGGAAGTCAGAGGGACAAGTTCTGACTTCAGTTTAACCTGGGTGCAGTCCAGGGCGGAACATGGCCCAGGATCATTTAGATAATGAAGCAGTGCACCAGTATAATAGCAATTATAATAGACTTACATAACAATGGCAATTCCAAGGTACTCAGCCTCCAAGGGCCTTATGTGTTGCTTAAACATTAATGCATCCCCAAATCATTCACAAATGGTGGGCAAGTAATATTAGCCTGTGGGAAACTGAGGCACAGACTGACTTGCCTAACTCCACATAGTACATCTAATTTCTGGGTATGTCTACACTACAGTGACCCAGATAGAAGTAGTTCTTCCCTGGAGGTAGTTTATCCACCTCTCCCAGAAGTAGTCGCTACTAGGCTAATGGAAGAATTCTCTGGCCGATCTAGCTGCATCTAACCAGGGATTAAAGCAGCATAATTACGTTTCACAGGGCACAACATTTTTTACAGACATGAATGATGTAGTTGGTTGATCTAATTTTTAAGTGTAGGCCTGGTTTTAGTTACACTATGGCTCCTTTATGCTAAACTGGCAACATAAATCCTTAAATTATGAATGAATAGCTACATGAGAATAACCCCTATAAAAGGGGCATCCTCAGATAGTACAGAGATGGGATTCAGGCTGTATGCTGGCCGTACTCTCTGTACCCGGCTTAAAGGATAGCTCAGGGCATGTCAGGGATCTGTTGTTGGTGTGGTCAGAAAGCACTGGCACTCCAGTTATTCTCTGGGCCAACAGAGTGCTATGGGAAGCAAGGCGTAAATTAGAATAGTCCTAAGGCTGCTCTAAATTTCCCTGGAGAGGACTTAAAATAGTGGGGGAATTCCCTCCCCCACATGCCCTGCTTTAAGCAAAAAAAAATGGAGGAACTGAGACGCAGGAGTGAGTCAGTGGCAGAGTGGGAAGAGAACACAGGAAGCCTAGGTCATGGTCTAGCTTTCTGTTTTTATTAGGCTGAAGTCTGTATTTGGACCCCAACAAGTATATTTGAACCCAACAAGATAAAAAATCCTGCTACTATACATAAACTGTCTTTCATCGGCCAACTATTTCCTGACAACATCCAAACCACAAACTTATAAATATAGGTAATCTAATGGGAAACCAGCTTCTTTCCCCCGCTAAACATTGCCAAAGCAAGCCAACAGAATGCTACCATGGGCTTTTAACAAACCAGGAGTCCTGTGGCACTTAAAGACTAAAATATTTATTTATTGCATGAGCTTTCATGGGAGAAAACTCCACTTCGTCAGACACTTTGAAGATGGATGAAGTTACAGAATGGCTTTTTAAGTGTGTCAAGAAAAAGAGAGTCAAGGCGGGTGAGGTAACATCTTTACTGCATCAGCTTCTGTGGATGGTCTCTAATATCCTGGGACCCCGATAGGACCACAACAATATAATTAAGGAAAAGATAGACTTGGCTTATCTGTGTGGGTATGTGCCCAATTCATCTCTATCAGCTTTTCAAATAGACAAAAGATAGCAGTAACCCCCATTATTGGTTACCAGGGGGCAAGGATAAGCCATGAGGTATCTCTCTCTCATCTGCACCCCTTATTCTCAGTCAAAGTCAGCATATGATTTTGAGACTCTTTTGGGGGGGGGACCACTCACCCCCATTAAACCACAGTATTGTGAAATCTTATATAAAGAAAATAAACATGCAATATCTCTTTAATACAGCCACTGCTTTATTTCATTCCCTGCTTTTCATTTATACAGTGGTGTCCTTTCTTCTGTGCATCTTGATGCCTTTGTTTTCCGTTGTTCGAAATGCTCCAATTACTGATGAACCAGACCTGATACTACACTAGCCCAAAAGACCTTGGTTCTGTTCTCAGCTCTCCCATTGACCTGCTGCATGACCTTCAACAAGTTAGTTTCTCAGTTCAGTTTCCCCACTGGAAAAATCTTATTTACTTTTGCTTTTACAAACACCTTTGAGCTCTATAGATCAACAACACTGTATAGCACTCCAGAAATAAAAACCTGGCAACTTTACAACCCTGCTTTAGCTCTAGGTTGTTTCTTCTCCCCTCTTTAAACCCATCACTCTGGTATATTTTTTATTCCTGATTTGTTCATTCTTCAGCTATTTTTACCAACAGGACCCAACTCTGATCTTGAGCTGGCCTGAACTATTTATTTATTTACTTATTATTTCTCCTCCCTTTTGAAACTGTACAGGATTCACTTTGAAGGAAATTTTTAGCAGAAAATTTTGATTTTCCATTGAAAACCCCAATGGGTCCTGCGAATTTTCAGTTTTTAGTAACTGAAAAAATGAAATCTGTCTGAAAACTGCCAAAAGACATAAAACCCCCCAAATTTTGGGTTTTGACTAAAAATATTCACTCTGGGATTTTTTATTTTACGATGAAAAATTGAAATTATTCAAGAAAACATAGTGTCCATGAAAAACTTAATTAAATTTTCCATTAAAAAGTATTGATGGAAATTTTCAGTCAGCCCCACTTAACCTACACAATGGCAAAATTCACTCTTTTGTTATGATCTTAAAATCAGGTCTTCGTAGTTCTGCTGCTCCCTTTCCTTAACACCAGCACCCTCTCATCACCATTTTCTTCTCTTCCATGCACTTCCTGTCTCCCCTCATTTCTATTCTCCCTTTCCCTCCCCTCCATTTCTCTCGGATGAAGGCTGGCACATTGATTTGGTTTGCTGACTGTGGGTGAGGAGCATCTTTATCATTAAGAAGATGATGGTAAATTTGTTGCTCTCACCAACCAAATGCAAGTGAATTGGCAGCTCTACTAATAAGCCCTACCCTAGAGAGAATTTGCATCTGGATACATCTGCTTGAAGCCCATGCTAGTATTCTGCGCAGTAGAACCTCAGCAGGTGTGTGTAGACAGTGGCCCCTAGCATTTCTCAGGAGAAACAGTAGTTCAGTTTTATCCAGTGTTTTAACATATGAGTAGGGGGAGAATATTACATAGCATTGTAAGGAGAGAGTTATGTCTGTGTATTTTTTGCAACAATGCAATCCATTTGGATAACTTCATCTCAACAGTTTTGGTGTGAAAGGAAAAGGTGTTTCCAAAAAAGCAAAAAACAAAACAAAACATCCACTATTTCTGGCAAAAATGAAGAAATGAAAACGCTGGTATGCTGTGGATAAAGTTTGCTGAAAAAATTAGCATTTTGTTCTGGAACGATTTTTAAAAAATCACTTTTGCCCATGGATGAAATATTGTCTCATTAGTTATGAGAAACAGCGCTCAGTGCATTTAGGGGATGCATGCTGGGCCAGATTCTCCATTGCACTGTACCTCGGGTAATCAGTTACACCAGTGCCAAGTGGATATAAAATGCAACCAAGTCCAAATCCTGGCATTTAACCCCCACTTTGGATCAATGTAAATGACTATGCTAAGTGTGAGACAGTGGGGAGTCAGACCTGTTGTGCCCCAAAACAATTTGACCAATTTTTATTATTACTCCAGACTTGGGCTTCATGTCTGATACTGCGCAATGCAATTTTCCATAGTTAAGAAACATGCTCAATCTTAGTGCTGTGTCAAATAACAACATAGGCAGGAGACCATCTTCAGCTGCTGTGTGAGACAGCTTGGGAAATTTGTCTATGTGAAACTTCTGAATTGAGGCAAACGTTATGAAATTGCTGTATCATTGCCTTGGTGCATACTGAATCAGCCATTTGCTACCAGTTCTGGTGTCACGTAGCTCACAGACTAGGAACAACTGAGAGTTGTTAATCTGAATAATCTTCCATTCTGACTGGAACACTTCAGAACAATGTGTCCTATGGGAAAACTAATTCTAGTTAAGTTGTCTGCAGGAGGTGCGGGGTATGGAAGTGAAAAATCCCCAGCAGAAAAAAAAGAGACAAAATCCAAGGTGTTAAAGTGACTTTAAAAACAAAAGCCCCAAACCACAGACACAGACTGCAAGACTCAGGAAACACACAACTGTTCCCTGTGAACCGGGGATACTTTTGCCACAAGACCTGAACAAGCTACAGGAGTCAGACCCCATGATTAGGAAGAAAAGAGTGAACTGGGGAAGGGGGGGCGGTGGCAGGACCTGAAGGCACTGAGCAAGTTTTAAAGAAGGGTCCAGAGTGGTGAGAAGTCTGAGGAAGGGAAATGTGTACAGGTGTTTCTCATGTGCTTACTTTCTATGCACATCCTTCTGGGCTTCATCTATGAGTAAGGAGCAATTGGTCTGGGAATTCCTCTGCAAAGGCTCTGTGTTACTTACTTCAACTGTCACATGCCCCTGAAGGATTAAGCTATAAACTGAAATGCCCATGGGAATGGAGGGTGTGAGCAGCAGTGCTGGATTACCGCACAGGCCTCTGGGGCCCGTACCCTCTCTGCCCTGGTGGTGTTCAAGGGATGGAGGGGAGTAGGGCAGCCCTGGGCCAGAGGCCAGACTCTGCTCTACTGTCCTGCCCCCAGAGGCAGGGCAGGCTGGTGTGACTGGTTGCTCTGCTCCGGGTGCAGGGCTGGCTGGTATGCAATATGGCCTCCAGTGTGCATGTGTGCTACTTGGCCCCACTGGTCCTGGGGACTAGCCAGGCAGGTTGGGGTCAGCCTCTGGCCCCAGGGCTCCCCAGCACCAGCCTGACTGCAGAGGGCAGGGCCTTAGGTTGCAGGGAGGACTACGGCTCCAGGCAAGGGGGCAGGGCCCCAGATAGGGGGGCAGCAGTGGGGGAGGCCCAGGGGCCCAAAAACCCCTAATCTGCCTCTGGGTATCAGCACTGGTCCTGGAGCATGCAAGTCTGTGGCAGAATGGAGGGAGCTAATTCCCTCAAAGCCTCTGCACACACAGATAGCACCCCCATTCCCTGGGCTGGGATAAGAGCAGACCAGTGAGGTCTTGCAGCTGTGAGCTGACTAGGGCCCAACCAGCCTAATACTAATTAGGCAATACAGAACAGCTCCCCTCCCATCCCGTTCCCCCAGAGGCTGGTCTCAGGATGAGTTGCTTAGTGCTAGAGAAGCTGGTCTCTGGCTGTGACAAGGTGGCCTTTTGTTTCCCTATAAATAAAGTGCATGGGTGTTTGCATCAGAAGGAGTCCTATAATCCTCCATTGAAAAGGGGTGATCAGCTATAGTGGGGGCTTCTCCAGGACTTGGTGATTCTGGAGCCTATTGGAAACAAGGCCTGCTGAAATGGAGGAAATATTGAAATAGCTCATGGGCATCATGCAAGAAATGCAGCAGGCCCTGATGTTGTGACTGGTAGTTGTGCCTGCAGGGCATTTTGAGAGAGCAGGTAGCTCTCTAGCAACAGCTACTGCAAAAGGTAGTGAGTGCTGAGCAGGAACAGGGTCTGGCCTGGGGGGCCTGTGTGAGATGAGCCTGATGGATGACCATATGCTTTGCTGGAAAAATTTGAGAGGGGGCCCAATGGTGGTGGGTTAGGAAAAGATAACTTGGACCCCATGGCTTGGCTCCTATTTTGGAGAAGAAGCCCAAGCAGCCTACACTGCCTTAGGAGAGACCCGGGGCACAGACTAGAATGCCATCAAGTGGCAATTCTGGATCAGGTAGGGTTATTGGGGGAATGCCAACACCATTAGTTTAGGGCTGTCTGCTGGATGGAGAATTTGTGGCCAGTGGCGTTAGTACAGTAGCTGGTGGACTGGGTTACCTGGTGGTTGAGGTTGGCTACTGAGATGTTTATAAATAATGGATGCTTTAATGCTTGAGTAGTTTCTTTAGGGCCTACCAGAGACAGTCAGATCTGGATGTGGTAACATCTGTTGGACCAGGTAGTAGATGTAGGATAGCTAATGGAAGGCTGCACAGGAGATAGAGGGTGGGGGTGGGGGCAAAGTAAGAAGGGTGAGGAAAGGAGGGCTAGGTCCAGTGTGTGGTGGGGTACTGAGTGGCGAGGAGAGGAGGGATGCGCATGATGAGCAGTGGTAGGGGGGCTGAGTGGGGTTGCAGAGGAGAGGAGAGATGCATGTCATGAGTGGGGAGAACTTCAGGTGGGGCCTGGAGAGGAGCAGGGATGCAGTATGGGCAGGGCCACAGGTGGAATAGACAGGGCAATAAACCAGCCTCCCCAAGGGGAAGCTTCACTCACAGTGCTTATGCAGAACTGTTGAGCTCTGTGAAAATCAGAAATGAGCTGGAGGACACTGAGCCCCTTGCATCTGGTCCACAGAACCAGCTACTTCAAT
Source organism: Podocnemis expansa (assembly GCA_007922195.1). NCBI lineage: Eukaryota > Metazoa > Chordata > Testudines > Podocnemididae > Podocnemis > Podocnemis expansa. Next base: position 22,789,386 of record ML682004.1, on the reverse strand, counting down.
CAACTGCTTACAGATCGACTCAAAAGCTGAGTGCAGGTGCTAACACCTTTCATAATAACACTACCCCCATATCCACTCTGCTGATCATCCCCATGGATTTGAAAACAATGACACCAAGAAAGTAAGAGTGGTAGGGGCACGGGTATAACCATGGGTCCACCTCCTCTTAGCATCTGGCAATGCACAATCTTCATCACAGAGCTGTCCAAGGGCTAGCAGCCATGAGTGGGACAGAGGTGCCATGACACCTCCATTCTGTTTGCTGCTATAGTGCCCAGCAGCCGCAGCCATGCGCAGGGCAGAGGCACTGGCAGCAGTGCCTCTGCTTTGCCCATAACCACTGACTGCTAGACATCCCCATGGCTATGTGGCGAAGTTCATGCAACTGCTGGCCTGGGTGCAGTGCCTCCACTTCTCTCTTGGGGTGGGGAAGCTTCTGGTCACATGACTGCTGCCTTTGGCCAGGCCCACCCTGCACAACAGGGGCTGGCTATGCCCCTGGGTTGGGGGACTGGAGGAGGCAGATGCAGAGCCCCTGGCATTGTGGAGAGAAAGCGGGACCCTGGAACAGGGGCATGCAGATTCCCTGGGATGAGGAAGGTAATGAGGCTAGTATCAAGTCCCTGAAAGAAAAGATGATGGCTGGGTGGCCTGAGGAATTTGTAGTGGAAGAATTGAGGGACACAAGGTTCCTCTGATCTGTAAAGTGAGCTCAGCCAATGTTATGTGGTGTGTGACCCTCCCCCAATAAAATTGTTCCAACTGTTATATCTCTAAGGAACCCAGCTAGCTGGAGATTCTTGGGATTTTTACATTTTTTTTCCTCCTGCAGCACTAATGATAAAGTAGCCAGCAGGGAATGCAAAGGATAGATTTCTGAAGAAGATGTTAGACTGACCAGCTACCTCCCTTTGGTGAATGAGAAACCCTGAAGAACTGCATCATTTCTACAGAGTAAGAACGGGCACTTGGCCATGACGATCCTAGTAGATTTAGGGTGAGGAAAACAATGGGGGGGGAGCTTCTTCTTATATAGGTCTCTTGCAGAGGACAGTTTCCTGGCTTGATGGAATGGGGCAGGGGCTGTGTGGGAGCAAACAAGCTCACTTTATAGGAACGCTTAGTTTATTCCTTGCTGCAGTGGGTTTGTAACTAATCCAGCTGCCCTAAAACTAATTCAGCAATGGCCAGTTCAATATCACCTTCATCTTGTGAGAACAGCATTGTGACCAGCACAATTAATGTCAGCACATGTGGGAACAGTGTATGCGAGTGGAGAGCCAGCAGAGGGAGCATAGAGCACTGCTGCTGTGTCTCTGAGCAGCCTTTGGCCACCATCAGGGGTGTCTCAGGAGTTCCAAGGTGTTTGAATGCAGAAGGAACTAATGGCACTGACACATCTGCCTGGAGTTCTGAAACAAGCCTCCTCCCCCATAGGCTACTTAAGATGATTATAAATCACTCAGGACCAGGTCAGGTCCCCCAACATTATCAATGACAGAAAATGATCAGTTGATAAGCCTATATGAAAATTCATGAGACCATTTAAATATCTAGTCTGATTGTTTAGGTGTCCAAGTGGGAGCTCAGGTCTTCTGAAAATCAAGAACTTCTTCCAGTGCTGAAATGAAGGCTGAAACTTTTGAAAATCTGGCCCTATTTCTTCAAACCAATACTATGGGTCAATCAACCAGCTTATGACCAGACTGAATTTGATCTTATCACTACAATCCTTAGAGAGGTTAGGACATACATGAGTATGAATGGGCCAAGCAGTACAGGAACAACTGTGTGGTGACTAGAGTTTTGCGTTTTAATCCCAACAAATTCACCAGTGTGGGAGCTTGTCTACACTTGAGCACTGCAGAGCCGCCTCTGCAGTGCTTCAGCGTAGACAATGCTGTGACATGCTGCACCTCTGCACACCCCTGTAATGTGAGCTATGTATCTTTCCTGTTCATCCTTGCCATGTAATTGTGTATTGTCTAATGCAAAGTACGTCATTTACGATATTTTGGAATGCTCAGGGCATGCTCTACATTACTTCTGTGGTAGTATGTGTCCTTTAATATGCATATGTACAGATATGAAACACATCACCAAGTGTATTTCCCAGTGGCTCAAGTGAGGGCAGACAATCAGACTGCATTCACACACCCAGTGAAAGGTATACATGCAGAAACAACACAAACTAAGAGCCTTGAATGGGAAAGGCGAGTCACTTGGCTGCAAGAAAAGTGGGTTGAAAAGAGAGATGCTTGAAACTGGCTAAGGCTTTTGCCACGGATTCCATCTTCTTAGCAACATCAAGGACTGCTACTTATCCACATAGTGGGAAGGACCTCACTGCAAACTCATCTATAGCCACATGGCTACAGATATGTGGATAAGCTTGACATGGCCAGTAACAGAGATCTTAGTTTTGAATGCAAGTTACCTTTTAAGTTCCAAAGGGGTAGCTGTGTTAGTCTAGTCCAGCAAAACAAACAAGGAGGGAGTCTAGTGGCACTTTTAGAGACTTAACAAAATTTATCACATGAGCATTTGTGGGTGAAAATCCAACTTTGTCAGATGCTTGGAGAGCAACTGTCTGATGAAGTGAGATTTTTCTCCCTCAAAAGCTCATGCAATAAATAAATTTGTTAGTCTTTAAAAGTGCCACCAGAGTCCTCCTTGGTTTTTTAATTTATTGTGATTTTGGATTGATTTGACATATACTCATTTAAAATTGTTTCAATCATTACATTTATTTGTTTATGGGAAGCAGTGAGATGTTAGATGAGTTAAGTATGACTGCCTTACTGCGAGCAAAAGCTGGTATATATTGATTTCTTTGTGAAATTGATAGACCCCTTGAAAGGCCCAGTAGGCATGTACTGAGCTTCTGAGACAGAAGTTTCCAGAGTTGCATCTGGGGACTTGGGTTGCTGATTGCGGGACCATCCCATGAGTTGCTAGTGAGAGTGCACACCTGCTGCCTGAGAGACTGATTAGAAGTTGGTGGGTGGGTGGATGTGAGCTGACCCAAGAATGGGGATAAGCTGGGGGCTTAGTGACTGGCCATGAGCTGACCCAACAAGGTGGGGTAAGGTAGGCCCTGGAGTGGAGAACTGCAGGAGGACACAGTGGCACATCAGTCCTGATTGTAGGAGGCGAACATCATGCCTGCCTCCACCAAAGGGGTTGTTCTCCCATGGGGGCAGGTAAGCCAGCTCCCCAAAAGGCCCTAGCTAGGTCAACAGCACAAGTCTTCCATGGACCTCACACTGTTTGCACAGGGACTTAGGTTGGTCTAACTACTTTGGTCTGCAATGTAGATTTTTCACATCCCTGAGTTGATGTAACTGAGTTGACCTAACTTTCTAGTGAAGACCAGCCCTCACTATGCAAACTCGTTCAAGTTTCAGCCTCTGGGTCTTTGTTTACCCTTCTGAAAGATTTTATTTAATTTTGTTTCTCTAGTGTCTACCGGGCTTATGGAATCTATTCAATAAAAACACAGTTAGAAAAACTAAAGAATTACAGTAATAAATCTCCACACTGAAAAGTGCTGTGTGGTTTAATTAATAAATATGTTCTGTCCTATGAATGATCTTGCAAGGCCCAGTAGGCATGCACTAAACCCCTGTGGAGAAAGGACCTTTTATTTACCTCTCCAACAGTAGCAAAGAAATTTGACAGATTATGATAATAGTTTAAGGTCCACAGTGGAATCATCTTAAAATTCTTGAAGGCCAAATACAATCTTCTGGAATCTAAGGGAAAGAATTAAAATGTTCAGAGTCACTTGACTCCTAAAACCTGTTTTTGAAAGAGCTTGGACTCCAAAAACTTGAGTCTTGACTTTCCACAGCACTTAGGCTCCTAAGTCATTTAGATGTGGTCTAGATTTAAAAGTCACATAGTTATGGTGTCAAAGGTATGAAAAATTCACAATAGTTATGCTAATCTAATACCCAGTATAGACAAAGCTAAGCTGACAGAAGAATGCTTCCATCAATGTTAATGCCATCAGTTGGAGAGATGGCTAGAAAAACACCTTCGGTCACTGTAAGAAGCTGCTACACTCCATAGTGTTCATGTGGTTTTGGTCATTTTTGAAAATGTTATCCAAGACTTCTACACTCCATAGCGTGCATGTGGCTCTTCTTTCTGAGCTGATTGACAAGCATGTTTATGTTGAGTGAATACCTGGTTGCCCCTTTATGCCTGCCAATTAAGCACTTAGACATCAAAATGGCAAAGTTTGTATCCATACAAAACAGGGTAAAATTACATGCATAATTTAGCACCTGCAATTAAATGTGGATCCAAATACTCCATTTAGACATCTCAATCCCTGGTTTGTGAATATAGTGAAGTATGTTTATTTCTAAATGGGAGAACCTATGGGTGTAAAAGTGTGGGCACAGTTATTTGCAGGTACATTTTGCACCTGCAAAATTAGACTGCTGCTGTTTGTATAGGCATTAAGTACCTAGGCAGGAATTTTTCCAAGGTGCCTAATTGAGTTAGTTATCTAAATCAAATTGATTTTTCAGTGGGCACTGGACACCTAATTCACTTAGGCCCTCATTGAAGATCCCAGGTTTAGAAGAATTCAAAAGCCCAGATGCACCACCTTTACCCAGATGTATGCAAGGCTCTGAGATACTCTCTTCCTAAAATTTTGAGCTGCTCTGCTTCCCACAACCACTGACTAAAGGCTGAATACAGCTACTGCCAAAATCCATAAAAACTGCATATAGCAAAGGGTCCTTAGAATAATGGGTCCTTAATTCCTGGTAGGACCCCTCACAAATCCATTGTAGCCCTAGGCCATGGGTACTTTTGAGAATACAGAATACTCACCACTGCTAACTGTTACAAAGCTATTAGAGAGGTAGAAAATTAGATAAATAGTTTGCATTGCTTGTCTTACTGTTAGACTGCAGATTCTAAGACTACTGCTCCCTAGATGCCTTGAGCAAACTCAATGCTTGATGTTGCATACTGTAGTTATGCAATCAGAAGATCAGAATTAATTTGCCCTTTGAGGTCACAAGGTCATGTGGTTTTACTGATACAAGGAGCAGGTCAGTGGCCACAGAGATGCTGCACAGCTCAGGCTGCTCAGACAGCAGCAATGAGCAGTTAACTTAAAAAAAAAAACATGAAACAAAAAAATCCCCAGGGTCTACTTTGTGTGTCATTATTTAGTAGATTAATAAGAAAACTTCATGGGTGACCACATGTTGGCTAACAATCTCTGTATGGACATCACAGCAGCTACTAAATGCAATGTCTCAGTAGAAGACTTAAACAAGAGACATAAAATTTTGATAAGAGCTGATCATGGAAACCAAGAACCTTATCTTGCTTTTCCAGGAAGAAAGATAAGCCCATATGTAATAGCAAATGTCATTTCCATTCCCCACTAGATTTATTAAGCTGCAACTAGTGTTAAACCAAGGGGCATCCTGGTGTGCATCCCTTCTATTCCCTTTGCTTAGGGTGGGACACATTCAGTCACCCTAAGCTCTGGAGGGTGACACAGAGGGATCCCATGAAGGATTCCTTGGTAGATACTGGAAATGTGATTAACTTAACTATATGGGGCAAGGGAGACCCACAGAAGAGACTGACTATTGTGGAGACCATGGGAATAGCGACAATTGGCATTGACATGGGAAAGATTTAAGGGAAACTGGTGAGAGGGGGAGACTGTGGGGTTGTAATGAGATGCTCAATTTGCTAAGAATGGGAGACTTACACAAGAAGGGATTTGTACTAGACTTAGCCAGTTGGGCTCATCTGCAGAGAGACACATAGGATGGACAGCGCTATAGCATCCCCATGGGGGTAGTCACTGTGACCATTAATGGGGCACTTCCAACAGTTTAGCGTCGATTGTGCAGGTTTGACTGAGCATCTGTAAAGAAGTGCTCAACTGAACACAGAGTTAGACAGAGGTTAATTTATTAAGGTGTACCCACCAAGTAGCGTACAATTGATTTAATGCAAATATGGACAAAGGCAGGAAAACATTGCCTGAGCAACTCACCACAGCAGCTGACAATTGGCCACACTTAAGATGTGCACACCAGGACAATACTAAAGGAATCCTAACTCTGTTGAAGAAGAAGCAGCAGTGCCAGTGATGGTGTCCAAAATATTGGCCTATACTTCATTGGATAGGACATTTGATATTGCTGTGGATTATTATGGGACTTGGCCTATTATTAACTGTTGTTTTTGTAAAATGTGCTTGATAATGGACAAAGGAAACAAAAAGAGAGAAGTTCCAAAGGGGCAACTGTGTTAACCTAGTTCCAAAAAAAGCAAGGAGTCCTGTGGCACTTAAAGACTAACATTTATTTATCGCATGAGCTTCCGTGGGAGAAAATCCCATTTCAACAGATGCTTTGAAGATGGGAGAACTTACAGAATGGGATGAAAATAAATGCAAGGGAGTCTAAGACATGGGATCAGGTCATACAGTAACAGCAAATCAGAGCAGTTGTTAAGATTTAAACCCTGGGAAACAGTACCTAGAAAAGCGTGAAGTCAAATCACCAGTTGTAATGGGAAAAGAAGCCGTAGTAAAGATTTAATCCTGCTTTCATACAATCTAATCTGCATATCAATTCTAATTCAACTGTTTTTCTTTGAAGTCTTGATGTCCCATTGACTTTCTTGAGCACAGTCATTAACAAATCACTCACAGAGTGATTAGAAAGATGAAAGTGCTCGGCAACTGGTTTTTGCATGTTGTGATTGCTGATGTCAGTTTTGTGCCCATTTATTCTTTTGCACAGGGATTGTCCTGTTTGTCCAATGTGTAAGTTGGAGGGCATTTCTGGCACAAGAAGGCATAATCACATTAGTGGCTGAGTAGGTGAATGAGCCGTTGATGGAGTAGGTGGCTTGATTAGGACCTATGATGGTGTCTTTTGTGCAGCTATGTGGGCAAAGTTGGCAAAGTGGTTTGTTGCAGGGGTGTGTGCCTGCTTTAATGTTTTTGTTGTTAGGTCTGTAGTTGCTGGTGAGTATCTGTTTAAGATTAGGGGGCTGTCTGTAGGCGAGGAGAGGTCTTGTCTCACAAGGCTTGAGGGAGTGAGGGATCATCTTTTAGAATAGGCTGTAGGTCCTTAATGATCTGTTGTAGAGATCTGACTTGGGGGTTGTATGTGGTGACCAGTGACATTCTATTGTTTTCTTTCTTGGGCCTCAAAGGGAGAAAAATCAAAAACTGTCAGTTGTAAAATACATATAAATAAGGCGGTAAAGTCATCCCATAGCTTACCAGACAACCCAGGCCCAGCCTTCCTGGGCACTAGCAAGTCTGAAACACTAACTGGAATGATAAAAAATGCCCATATGAAGGAGGATTCAGGGCACTCATTAGCACTGGAATATCTTGCCCTATCAGGAAATGTGTCACCATATGTTCTTTCTTTTTCCTAGGATGCATGGGCAGATGGATCCCAAGAGAAAAGAAAGGGGATGGCATGTTGGAAGAATCTGAAGCCAGTGAGATGGAAAACTAAACAATATTGCTTGTTGCCTTGCTTTTAAGAAAAACAGTGTTAGGAAGCAAACAGAGAGAAAAGAGAGTTGAAAGCACAAGGTTAAACTCGCCCCCAAATGGAGTAAAAGTTTTGCCTCTCTGTAATGAGACAAGATATGGGAACAGATCAGGAGTCCCTGTAGTAAACCAGCTGCTGGGAGGGAAAGGGAGAAAAGCACTGGCATTATGGAAAAGTGACCAGATGTCACCCTGTTCCCCAGCCCCTCCCATGAAGTAAAAAGGAGGCTGCATCAAAGACCCCAGACTTATGACCCCTCCAAAACAGAATGAGACCAAATACGAAGAGGGTGGTAGCAGGTGAGAGCCCTACAGGTATAATTAAGTGTATCAAGAAGGAGGTGGAGGAGGAAGCTCCATCAGCAAACAGAGCCAGTTAGGAGCAGAAACGGCACTCCATCGGCATACAAAACTATGGTTGGGGGAATACAGATTTCTATAGGTGTATAGAACTACAGCTATGGGAAGAGACAACATACAAGCATGAAGGGCTGTGACTTAAGCTTGCCTGTTTTGATCCCAATAAACCCATCTCTTTGCCTGCAGACTGGACTCAGGATTGTTGCTTTCAGGTGAACTGTGTCTAGAAACTAAGAGGGAAGGGGTACGAAAAGACCTAACAGTAAGTAAGAGTAGGTAATGCATCAGCTAAGTTTTTGCTGTTTAGGACTTGATTAGATGCATTACCATCACAATCTTCACTTGTTTATGTGAACCAGAACTTAAAAAGGTACAGACCTTATGACATACTGAACTTTTCCCTTGTTTTATACTCACCTCTAGCAACCTTATTGTGGTTAAAGTTCCAGGATTAACATGTATCCTTTTCAAAGGGTAAACTAGCTTACTTTTGTACAGAAGAGGGTTGAGTACCTCCTGTGAAATTCAAGTTTTGAAATGAAGTCAGAAGCCAGTTAATAACCCGTGCAGTCAAAGCTACATTGAGTCTCAAAGAAACGTTGCGGTTTTACACTAGACTGTCCCTTCCCAGCAATGTTCTCAGTGTTAAAGTCATTCTCTGCAGCATTCAGAGAACTTTGGGGAAATACTGGCTTTTCTTTATTTGCACGTGAATAAGCAAGTACATGCTCAGTGGGTTTAAGGTACATAGGTTACCCAGATAGTCTTTCATATGTATGTTGGCTTAAATCTACACCATAAGATTTTAGTATAAGGGCTCATTTGACTACAGAACCCACATTGGATCAAGGGAAATACTTTCCTCCTTAAACCGAGAGAGTGAAAAAAATTACCCCTCTATCAAGGGCCCCTCATGGCTTATGCATCTTCTACCAAAGAGTTGGAAAGGCTATTTTAGACAAGAAGCAGTAGACTGATTAAAGGAGATTTTCCTGGGGGGAAATCTTGAGTTCCCTCATTTTATTTCAATCATTTGTAAGCCATGATGCTATGTTTCATTAAAAGGTATGTTTTGCATTATTTGAATAGTTCTCCCACCCTATCCCCAACACTGGGCCATTTGTAAATCTTGCTAATAATCTAACCCCTATAATCAAGGTCTCTATTAAATTAAACCTCTGTTAATGTTATATGTTTTATTTCCGATCTTGTATCCTGAAGCACTGATTTCATATAGTCCTCTAGAATGCATCCCATATCCACAACATAATCGTGTGTGGTGGAATTTGCACTGGACCCCTACATTAGCACAGTGGTTTTCAAACTTTCTTTCCTGGGACCCTGTTGAAAAAATTAATTTATGCTCATGACCCAATAATTACATCTTTGAGCAATGTATTCCAGTCTTCTGGTGGGGGCAGCAAGGCGTGCCGCAACCCAGTGACTGAGGGTCTGTGATCCAGTACTGGGTCCTGACCCTAAGTTTTACAACTACTGAATTAGCATATGGGCAGAAAACAAGTAGGTCCACTTACTGTTGGCTTCAGTGCAACTCTCAACTTCTCTTGATTTCTTTTCTCAGAAAACACAAGTTTGACTTCCACCAATGTGATTTATGCCATCATATGCCAGAAATGCCCCTCTGCCTTATATATTGAACAGGACAGTCTCTGTGCAGGTGAATAAATGGGCACAAATCTTACATCAGAAATCACAACATTCTAAAACCAGTCGGTGAGCATTTCAACCTTCCTGATCACTCCACTGACAATTTTACTAATTGCAGTGCTCTGACAGATGAATGCCAAATCAAGACTTCAAAGAGAAGCTGCAAAGCTTGAATTTATTTGCAAATTTGACTGCATTGCTTCAGGGCTTAATAGGGACTTTGGATTTTTTCTCTCATTACAACTGCTGATTTGACCTCATCTTCCTCTATATGCTGTTCCCCACTGTTTGAATCTTAACAACAGCTTTAATTTGCTACAACAGTATGACCTGATCCCATGATTTACACTTCCCCCGCATTTACTTCCTAGCATTCTGTATGTTCCGCCATCTTCAAAGAGTCTAACAAAGTGGGATTTTTCTCCCATGAAAGCTCATGCAATAAATAAATGTGTTAGTCTTTAAGTGCCATGGGACTCTTTGTTTGTTTTTTCCAATAGAAATTGTATCTGTTAATTTTAGGTACTATACAAACACATAACTAGACAGAATCAGTACCTGAAGATGTTGGGTTTAGATTAATGCATTTTAAGGCAAGGAAGGACCAAACATTGTCTAGTTTGACCTTCCTTTTAATACAGGCCATAGAACCTTGTCCAGTAATTTCTATATCAAGCCTTTCTCTGCTACGTGGGTTACAGCCTCTCATTTAGAAAGATATCCCATCTTGACTTATACACTGTGAGTGATGGAGAATCCAGCACAGTCCTTGGTAAGTTGTTCCAATGGTTGATTACTCTCACTCTTACAAATCTGCATTTATGGCTTCCATTGAGCAAAGCATTCAGGCACATGCTTAAGTCCCACTGACTTGAGTGGAGATACTGCTGTGACACAGTGAAGAATCAGGTGCTAGGTAACCTGCCTTTTACAGTTCCTACTTAAACAACTTCTTTAGAAATGCTGTTACAAGATGGCATCATCTGGGATGCTTTAGCTGCGTTTTAACCTGGCCTCCAACTGGTACTGCAGCCTTGAATTTTAAAGGGCTATAATATGACTCAGGAACACAGTTAAATAGTCTTGTCTATACTGCAGCAATGAATTCTGTTTTGATAGGGCTCAAGTGCTAAAAAATTATTGCTGTGTTCCTCACTAGTGTAAGGAAGCATGCAGTCTGGGTCTTCAGCTGCCAGCCTAGAACAACACGGGATGAGTTGTGCTTCTCCATTTTATGCAGCAGCCTGCTTTGGGCCTGTGTTTTGTCCCTGTGCACTAGTACTCTAGATTCTAAGAAATAAAGTAGTGTTATGTGGTAAGCTTTCAGCCAGAGTATCTTACATTTTTATATAATTTCTCTGTGTGGATGCTATGAGCATAACTATGGTAGTGTGTAATACACAGAGAAGTAGGCAGTTATTCTAAACCAGAAATTAGTCCCCAGTATTTACTAACATTACAACGTTGTACAAAAGATGTATTTTTCCACAGGGTTCTGGATGTATTTAGAATTCCAGTGCAGTGTGCACCAGGCAGAGTTCATTTACTCAGTAAAGGGTGTGACTACACACAGACATTTCATTGACTTAACTAATGGGGTGATGTTCACTGGTTTAGTTAAACTGGTATGACTGTGTGTATAGACACTACACCACGCTGGGCCAAACTAAACTGATGTGTAAGGTAGGTCTAAACTGTCATGTGAGTGTCCACACACAAGTTAATAAAAACAGCTCATCACCACCCCTTTGAACAAACCAGTGCAACTCCTGTGTCCAGAGAAGAGCTCAGGAGGCTGGAGCCACTACTGGGTTGCTGATTGCATGCCACAGTCATTCACACCAGTGTGCAGGAAGCATCACCCACAACTGCAGTATGGAGCAGGGATTTGTATTTTAAAGCTCAGTTTCCAGCTGTAGCTGGCCTGTGTGTTGTGGAATCTTGGCCTGCATAGCGTAGTCTGTAATGTTTGAATGGCTTTCCCCGCGTACTACTTACTTTTAAAATAATCCAGGAAATGAAAGTGTCATGTTCCTATGATGAGCCTCTGATTATACAAATGACAGATTTCTGTTTCTGAGCAGATCCTCTGCCTAAATACATATATTATACAGATGTAAGGCCTACATGAGGTCTCAGTAGCTCTGTGGTGCTACCAAGATATGAACCCATGGATTGCAATGTGGTTGATTTTCAACCACAGGATTTGTTGTGACCACTATCTTCTTCCTAAGTGCAGGCCATGACTTAAGATCTTGTGGTGAGTCTACTGAGGAATGGCGTCAATGGAGACCAGTCTGCCCTAATGTCCTGGCTGGGAAGGGGCTCCTTGCCAGCTCAGTGGGTGACACAGTTCATGGAGAGCCATGGAGGAGGATATTCTCTCCCTCCACAGAGCACCCAACAGAACACGGTGCTTCGCTGGTTTTATCCCCCTGGAAGCACCACAGGGATCCAGATCTAGACCTTCTCTTCTATTCCTGCAGGACTTACACTCTATGGCACACACGGGAGCAGGATGATCCCTAGAAGAGCATGGGGTTCAGGGCAAACCAATGGTGCAGTGACATGGATCCAATCATCTGTAGTAGACAATGTATATAACCCTTAGTGTAAGTGTTGCAACCCAGGATTAAGTGAAATGGCATTGGAAGGGTTTAAATATGAGGATGTTAGTGCCACACTGAAGAAGGAGACGAAATCTAAGGGCCAACCCTATGGACTCCCCAGAGAAGTATTAGGGTGAGACTGGGACCGAGTGTAAGAGGAACTCTGAAGCATGGCATTAAATTAAAACAAAAAAAAGTGCTTAGCAGAGCATGGAAAAGGTCCACTGAATGCAATAATTAAATTATTGACAGAGTACAGCAAAGGTCTCTCAAAAGCAACCAAAAATTTCAAAAAATAGAAGCCATTGGCAATCATAAAAAATAGTAGCTTGTTTTTGGGTTTTTAAACTTTTTTTTAGCCTAAGGCAAAGAAAGGCCAGATCAAAGCAGCAGTTTTACACTAATTATTTCTGGTGGCTAAAACTTTGAAATGTTCCATCTTGAGGAACAAATGTAAAAAGCATAGAAAGCAAATAATCTCAAAAAAAGAAAACAAACTAATGGAAAAGATTCTGGAATGGCCAAAGAGAAAACAATGTCTGGTATCTATTTGTATAAATCAAAGTAAAAAGCAGTCGCCCTTCAAGGACTTTATTTAGTAAGCATGGCTTTGCAGGCGAAATGTACTCAGTTAAAAAATAAGGGCTAAAACCAAAAAAATAAGCTTAAAGCTGTCAAGAAAAAGTCAGCTGAGAAATGTGTTAAGCTGAAAAATGAAACAGAATAGTTACAGAACCAAAATTTAGTAGCGAGTAAGGTCCTGAATATGTCCTAAATGATGAAAAATAGAAATATTTTAAAAAGGTCTAGGCAGTTAAAAGAAGGTTTTGCACAAATGAACACTGCAGAGCTCAGAGGGGGACTAAATAGGGAAAGTGGAAGTAATAAAGTGTTTAAGAGGACACTGACATGTTAAAAATAGACTGTTTAATAATACAGCCCAGTTATGGTAATATAACTCAGTGCATTCATGCCTGATGAATCCTTAGCAATCAAACAAATTGTGTAAAGGGAAGGTCAGGTGGTGACAGCTAGCAGCACAATGCTTTTTTCCCCCAAGAAGCCTTTAGAGCCATTGTGATGGAAATAGCCCTTTCCCAATAAATGGGAAACTACAGACTATTTATTTATTTAAAATCAGTAAAGGAAATAGTTCCAAAAGGGCAATTGTGTTGGTCTAGTTCAGAAAAAGCAGCAAGGAGTCCTGTGGCACTTAAAGACTAACAGATTTATTTATTGTATGAGCTTTCGTGGGAGAAAAATCCCACTTCGTCAGTTGTTTTGAAGTAGTTCCCAAATCTTTGAAGCGTCTGATGAAGTGGGATTTTCTCCCATGAAAGCTCATACGATAAATAAATGTTAGTCTTGAAGTGCCACAGGACTCCTTGCTTCTTTTAAAGGAAATAGGGATTTCTATATGGTTTAACTGGCTCCATATAAACCCATAATGATGTAACTGGATCCCAAAAAAACAAAGTAATAAATTGTATTGCTAAAAAGAGCTCCGAGTAAGCTTGAAAGTTTGTCTCTCTCACCAATAGAAGTTGGTTCAATAAAAGATGATATCTCACTTATCTTGTCTCTCTAAAATCAATGGCAGGGGGAGCAACAGGCTGGACAAGGGGCTGGATGTTAGGAGAGAGTCAGGTCCCTGGAGAGAAGGGGTGGGGCAGAGGTGTCTGGTTATTAGTAATTAGAAAAGTTCCAAAGCGGTAGCTGTGTTAGTCCAGTTCAGCAAAACAAAAAAGGATTCCTGTGGCACTTTTAAAGACTAACACATTTATTTATCACATGACCTTTCATGGGAGAAAATCCCACTTTGTCAGACTTTCTCCCATGAAATCCCATGTGATAAATAAATGTATTAGCCTTTAAAAGTGCCACAGGACTCCTTGTTTGTTTTAGTACTTAGAAAGTTTGCAACTCTACAACTCAGAAAAAACCTCAACTACTCCATAGCTCACTAGCCTACTTCCTCTTAGCTACCAGCAAGGTCCACAAGATGGCACTGTACTACAGTAGGTATGCACAAAGGCTTGGAGGCATTTGGCATTTTAAATGTTTACTAGGAAGAGAGACGAAAGTGAGAAAAGATAAAACTGTTGTGCTACGTGTGAAATTTTCCATAGATAAGTGTACAAATGACTTGCATTCCGCCCGAGAAAACATTCATGACTGAAAGAAATGACAATGTGGATAGCAGATGGCTGCATGTGTAGAAACAGAAAACCTTTTTGTCTTTCCTTCCAAGAGTAAAACACCCTCCAGCAGGTGAGTTGGCAGAAGAGCCCTTAGCAGGATCAGAATGTAGCATCATGTAGCACTGCTTGCATGGGACTGGGGGAATAGATGAGACAACGCCTAAGAGAAACAGCAGGGCAACTTGCTTTTGCAACTTGGAAAACAATGTTATGTTTTACACCCCCTTGCATTTACTTTCATTCCTTTCTGTAAGTTCACCCATCTTCAAAGCATCTGAGGAAGTGGGATCTTCTCCCACGAAAGCTCATGCAAAAAATAAATCTGTTAGTCTTAAAGTGCCACACAACTGCTTGTTGTTTTTTTAGATATGCAAGCCTCTTTTTGTCTCTAACAAGCCCTGAAAGTGAACACACAGTAGTGGGGACTTACTGACTTATTTCCAAGTGGGACAATCTAGGAGTTTCCAGTTTTGTAAGGTTAATATCTGTGGTGGTTGTGCAAAAGCTGATGCCTGGAGAAAGTCTGCATGACCACCAGAAGGTCAAGGAACTGGCCACGGGTTTTGGATTGGAGAGTTTAAGGATGGGAGGGAGGGGGCAGGAGACAGAGGTCCATTATTGTTTCAAAGGTTTACAAACCTGGAAAAGATGAATTGAAAGCTTGTCATCTGAACTATAGCAGGTGAGAGAACCTTGCACCTGGGAAGTGGTGGTGTGTGATCCAAAAGGATTCCTACAGCTGGGGCCGGTTTGCGCTGAGGTGTGTTAGGAAGGCTTCAAGAAACTAAACAGGAATCATGACATTGCTGCACACATCCAGGGCTGTTTCCATACTTGATGTTATGATACTGTTGTGTGAAGAAGACTGGCCCGGGAAGGCATGTGCTGCCCCCAAGCATCAGGGCAGTGAAGTTCACTAAGGACTATGCACTGAGATTTGTGCCTCAGTTTGTGACTGGAACCCTTCCCAAAACTAAAAGAACCTCATTTTTTTTAATTGTGCTGGCAACTTAAGCAAGAATGGATGGGATTTTGTAGCTCCCAAACAACACTGCAATTTTTGGATTAATAAGCATGATAAATGTCGACACAAAGGGATGTTGAGAAAATGATATTCAGCAGAAAGCAAAGGTTAGAACAGAACAACCCTGCAGAAAAAAAAGTTTTGTATCTTAACTGCCTAATAAGGTTGCAACAGTGCTGGAAGTCTGTCTTAAGAATAGCCATAAATTGGAAGTGTGGAAAAATTGGAGAGATGTTACTAGAATACTCAAGTAAGAATTATAATAAAGCAGTGGCTTTGAACCTTTTTTCACTTTTGGCCCCTAAAAGGTTTTGAATGGAGGTAGGAACGCCTTTGGAAACTTTAGACATAATCTGTGGACCCCCAGGTTGAAAACCAGTGGTCTATGCTAATGGCAATCGAGGTTTGTGGTCCACAGGTCAGGCCCACCAACAGGGGGAAGGCAAAGGGTCCAATTGCCCAGGACAGGGCGATTTTAAGGGAGTCCAATGATTTTAATAGGGGTTCCGGCCATAGGTAGCAGAGTGAAAGCTTCCTCTTGGGGTGGGGAAGTTAGCTCCCGATCCCGCCTCTTCCACCTATGGGTCACTTTCCACCCCTGTCCTTGCCCTGCTTGCTTCTGCATCCCTCCCCACTAGCCAAACTCCCTGCTTGACCCCCCCCCACACTTCTACACACACCCCTTTCCTTGCTGGGCTTCCCACATCTCCTACGTCCCTCCTCACTGCTACTGCTCACCAGCTGTCCCCCCTTTCCTTCCCCCCCACTCCCCATTGCTGCACAAAACTTCCCTCCCACTCAATCGCCCTGTCACACACCACCTGGGGGAAGGGAGAAAGGGAATGAATGATGTAGGAAGGGATGCAGGGCTTGAGGCAGCCGGGATGGGGCCATGGGACTGTTCTGTCCTAGGGCCTGGAGTTCCTGTTGGCACAGATTGAAAACCACAGAAACAAAGTAATCTTGCACATACCCAGCACTTTCGATTGGCAGATCTCAGAAAGCACCACTTTCATTCCACAGATGGGGTAATAGATTAGGAGCCTTGCCCAAGGTCACCCAGTGAATCAGCAGCAAAATGGGAACTTTTATCCAGACACCCCCGTGCTTTGTCCACCAGGCCACAGCTTGCCCCTATTACAAAAAACACTATGATAGAAAAGTAACCTCCAATTATACCATTAGGATTGCACACGGAGGGTCCCCTTCTTCCACAGTGAAGTGAGGCCATCTGACTACAGAACACCATGTCACCTGCTTTTCCCCCAAGTCTTGCACGGGGCCTGGTTTTTCCACACAGTGCAAGGCCTGTGCAGGGGAATGGCTGGCTAAGAGGATGCACATTGTCCTCATTCCACTCCCATAAACAAATACTAGAGAGAAAAAACACATCCCCTGGCAAGACTATTCTTCTCTGAAGCTCCTGGCATCCTCAAGGACCACTGAGGAAAGGCAGAGGTTTGGAGCCTGTGGTACCAATGGAGCCATCCTAAGAGAGAGCCAGTGGGGGCTACCAAGGGGCTAGCACCATTGCAGAGGCACCAGGCCTCCACGAGGACGGCTGTGCCCTCCCACAGATCTGCCGTGGCTGGGCCAGCCTCACTGTCTGATGGAATGATGCACGGAAAACTTGCTGAGAAGATTGTCATAAGGTTTCCTCTCCGTGTGATCTCTCCCACCAGCTTTTTCTTGGGAGGGGTGACCGAGGCCAAGTGATTTAGGACTTCAATATTTTCATTATGTTAGTCAGTGACTGCAGTTTGCTCCCTGAGTGAAAAGGAGTTTTGTTTAATTGCCAGTGTGGAGAAGCTGCTGCCTGGCCTGACCTTTTCACACAAAGTATATCTGTGTCTTCCAAAGCAGCACTTCTCCTTTAAGCAACTTACAAACTTGTGTTGCTAAAATGCCTTCCACTTATTTATGTCCCAGCTCTGCCCTCATCATGGGGGGGAAGGGAGAGGGAGGACTATGAGGTCATGTTCAAGTCACATGACTGCTGCTGCATCTGTCAACCGTGATACAATTACTAAGACATAACTGTGTATTTATGACATTCAAACCTGCTAAGCAAAGCCTCTCCTCCTTTGGTGTATTAGCCAGTTCCCTACTTAGGGATCATCTTAAAAGTTGTCTAAGCTAACCAAAAATAGGAACTATAATGCCTCAGTTCACTCCAGAAGTTACTGTATTACACTAAATACCTCACTGTAAACGGAAAATCACCCACTGATACTTGTGCTAGTTAAAGGCTTTCCTGAGAAACACTTCAGGACAGTCTCCTCCATCTGTTTTGGTGCAGGAGGTTCGACTTATGAGCTTAAGCAGAATTCAACCTGTCAGTCTTAACAGAAATGAACATAAACTTCAACAGTGATGCTGTGTTAGGGATGAGATTTTGAGTATTAGAAGGGCAGTATGTTAAAATGTATGACAGCTGTTGATAAGCTCCATAGCAAATACAATCCCTTTACATGGTGGCAAGTTTTACTTGTACAGCTAGAGAGAGAAAATGAGCAACCAGTTCTACGACAAGCTGTCTCTGTACAGGGTACACAGTGCCTCTCTTATGTTAAGTAGCATGCTCTGTATTTATATAATCTCAGAGGGCTCCAAGCACTAAGGTTGATCCATAGACTCCAGCCCTGAGTGAGTTGCCATTAAACACTCACATGCTTTTGCTAAGAGGAGGATTTTTCTTTACCGAAGCTGGCAGAAAGAAAAGGTGCAAATGGTGCAGTATAGGGATAGTCATTTATTGTCAAGGTTCAGATTTTGAGGTCAAGGTATGATCAAAGTCTGGGCTCCAGAGAAGCATTTCTCTGGAAGGGCACGTGTTCAATAAACATGTACAAGGCTGGATAATACACCCAGAGCTATTACAGGGATAATTAATAGGCAGACCACAGGCCGAATCCAGATCTCCAGAGACTTTGGATTGTATTTCAGAATTCTGGGGGAGCTGACGCCCCAAACCCAGATGCTTCCTGGGAGCTGAAGCCCCAAACTTCAGCGTGCCTCATGGTTGACTGAAATGCCTCAGCCACCAGTCCAGATTTGGACTGCAGACCACCTATTAACTACCCCTGGTATTGTGGGTTAACTCTTGGAGTTACAATAAAAGACTATACCATATGCATGGCACAGTGGTATAAAGGTTTCATTGGCTTGAGTTTGGGATGACCCTATTACTCACTAGTAGCATATCCACAAAAGTGAACTATGAAGCTCATTCCAGTCATGTGGCCAACACACCCTTTCTAACAGGATGTCATCATATAGTCTCATTCTGCTTCAGAGCTTACAGGAAAGTTTGGCAAATGTAGTGTGTTTGTTAGACAGATGGATAGATGATAGATGAAACGTGCAAATGTGGGAAATTAACTTTCACATTAATTTGTGCCTGTCTAAAATCTCAGCCATCAGATTGCAATAACCCGTCTTTGCAGCCTATCAATTATAAACTGATGGAGATACACTGAGTGAACTTGGTTTCTCTTTCCTCCCTTCTCTGTCCACGATATTTTCTGCCTTAAGGGAGATGTGTGATTCAGACAACATGCTGAAAGTACTTACTCCATTATCCTTAACATTTTAATCTAAGACATGTTACACTCTCTAGTTGTTGCTTTTTTCTTCCCTGTTGGCTCCAAGCTTCATTGTTTTCTGCACTCCCCTATGTGTCTCCTTAATTAGACTGCAATTTCTCAGGCCAAGGACTGCCTTTCACTATGGGCACATCTACACAGCAGTCATTGGGAGTGACTGGAGCTGATGTAGACATCCCCGAATTAGTTTTTATTTAGCTAGCTCAGCTACGGGGGCAACGTTGCCACCTAGCAGCCCAAGTGATCACCCAGGATTCCAGGAAGTACGCCAGCTAGCTATGTCTACAAACATGGTTACAGTGCAGACATACCCTGTGTGTTTGTAGAGCACCTATAGGCCCCAACCACAGTTCAGGCCTCTGGGTACTGCCTTTATACTATTAATTAAAATATTTCTTTACCTAGGTCATGCTTTGTATTGGACAAGCAAGTTGTGCTATGCAGGAATTTGCAGATGTCAAATATTCTCTGAGATCTCACTTAACAGAAAAAAAACATTACAAATTAAAAGTGCATAGTAACAAATTGGCACCACAGCTAATCTTATTCTCACAGTTTCATTCATACTCTCTTACCAAGTGTGATTAATCCAGAATGGGCAATTCTGGGAATTTGAAGAGATGTATGTAATTTAAAACTAAACAATGGGGCTCTGGGTTAAAAGAAAACCCTTATTTAAACAAGTGAGATTCATCTCCTTGTGATAGGTCTTTACTCTTTCTGTCTCTCATGTCACTTAGCTTAAGCCAATATTGCCCAATCTCTTTGGTTCAAGTCTAGTAATACTGCCAACCCCAGAAATTCAAAATCATGAGTCAGGCTCTAAAATAGCAAGGTAGTGGTTTAATATGACATATTTGGGATTCTTTTTATGTGTCTGCTGATATTATGAACCTTTGGGTTCATAATATCAGCTTCTTTCTCCAACCACAAGGGCTAGAAACTTTCAATTAGAAAAAAGCTGAGATTCTTATTTCCAGAGGGTTAGCCATGTTGCATCTGATGAAGTGGGTTGGAGCCCACAACTGATTATGCCTGAAGAAATCTGTTAGTCTTTAAGATGCCACAGACTCTCGTCGTTTCTACTGAGATTCTTATGAAACCATATGACTCCAGGAGCAGGAGCTTTAAGGGCAAACTAGCATGAGATTCATGTTAGAACAACAAGGGTTGGCAATACTAGAGCTGAGGGAACGTGAGGGGCGGAACAGTGGATTTGTGTGAGTGGAAAGAAAAATCCTTCTCTTAGCAAAAGCACATGAGTGGCCTGAAGTTGCACACAGAGACAGGAAGCGTGATCTACTGGACAGGGAATTAGATAGGGACCCTGGAGACCTGAGTGCTATTCCTTGCTCTTGTGTGTCCATGAGGAAATCATTTCACATCTCTCTCTGCCTCTGCTTTCTCCCTGCCCTGACCATCTCCTAATATGTTTATATAATATAGTCTCTGGTGCAGTTGGCGCTACTAGTTCTACCGTAATAAAAACAACAATTTCCTCTGCTGCTACCTCACCTCTCAAACATGCTCTTGCCAGAACACCCCATTTCCTCCACTTCTGCAGCCTGATCCCTAACAGAGCTTGGCTCTGGGAGTAGTTCACAAGTATGCATCCCATTTCTCAGTCAACCAGAAGTTCTCTTCTTCATTCATGTGACCCCCCCCAGCTTAACCTTGAATGATGCCTCTTGATGCACTCACCCCTAACAGCATGGAGCTATCTGATATGTAGGTAAAATGGAGGGGAGGGAGCAAATACCTTTTTCTAAATGCAGAAAACACAAACATTCCAGAAGAAAATGCAACAGCAGGCTGAAGTAAGAAAACAGAGGGAAGATGGTGGTAACTATACCAGAACGTGATGTGAAGGGATGCAGGAGGGCCATCCATTCAAGGGAACACTCCAAAATTGGAATCTCTGACTTATACCCTGCAGAGGGGAGGGGAATGCATCCTTGCGAAGTTTTGCATTGGTCCATATAGACTAATCAAGGGTGATAGTAAGCCAGGGCAGAGGCTACATCTACACTTAGGAGGCTAGTTCAAATTCACTTAGTTTGAATTAATTAATTTGAACTAATAATGGTTAATTAGAACCAAGTTAATTCAGAATAACATGACCCCATTAGAAACCCAAATCGAACTAGCATGTCCATGGACAGGACTTGCTAATTCAATTTAAGAAGGAGGCACCATGGGAAGTATGGCAACATGGCACCCAAGAAGGGACACTCCACTACCCAATACATAGAAAGAGGAAGGCACTCTGGGATGGAGAAGGTGAAACTGTGTTAATTCGAAGTAACAGTTAATTCAGATTAACATGGCTCGACTGGGTTAACTCAAACGAATAAGTCTGAACTAAAGTGAGGTTTTACAAGTTTGAACTAATCTTTCCTTAGTTTGAACTAAGGAATGCCACTGTAGCCATGCACTAATTTAGTTCAAATTAATCCTCATTAATTCAAACTAAATTTCACGTGTAGACATACCCAGAGATCACACACCTAAAGGTCCCATTACGACATACAGTGGTACAGAGACTTCAACAGATGCTCTACCCCAGTGGTTCCCAACCTTTTTTTCTGTCATGGCACATAGTGCCACACAGTCGCTTGCAGCTCCCAGACCCTGCTGCTGTGGGCAGCCCCCTGGCCAGGGCTGGATCCTGCTGCTGCTGGCAGCCCCCAGACCATGGTTGGGGCCACATCCTGCCAAAGCTGGCGGCACACCAAAGGGGTTGCTGCGGCACACTGGTTGGGAACCACCACTCTACCCTATAGGCAGGAGCAATGTCCACAAAAAAAGAGCTGGGCTACAGCTGTGTCATGTGTTGGTCCCAAAATGTAGAGTGGATTTAACCTGCTCAACCCTCCTGCTCGGCCCCTGCGTAAAGCCAGGTCACTTTGTTTCTGTTGGGAAACAAGTTTTATCTAACTACGGCTGGATGAATGATAAAGCTGAGCAAACAACTCAAACCACATACCTCAATCAGTGAGTTATGGGAGATGTCCACAAACAAGTTTACAATTCTCATTCATTTAGTTGCTCTTCAAAATGATTCACCCAATGCCTTCAGCAAATAATTTCTTGTTTAGAAGACTGTACACAAACAAGTGTGTAGGATACACTGGAATTCACTATTTGAAAGCCAACGTGCGTGGGTTTGTTTTGGTCTGGGGACATAGTAACTGGATAAACTTCTGTTCCTTGAATGAGTGTGCTGTGCCCTCCATATGGGAAGTGATGAGGTTGTGTATTCCTGAATGTCTTTTGTGCTCCCCTACAGTGCTCTATAAAAGTACAGCCATACAGAATCTTTTTCTAAAGTAATACGTGTTTCTTCTGGATCCCTCTAAAAAAGCGGTTCTCGACTACTGTGTGTGGACACATTACCATGTCACCACATAGCAGTAAGTGCAGGGAGCATGGGAGATGACTGGACTTAACCTTGGGTTGCTGGTGGGTTAGTGTGTCCTGTGATGTCACGGCACGTCGCTAAGTGTGTTGTGATCCCCAAAAGGCTGAGAACCAGTACTCTAAAGGGCCAGTTTCGGGCTTGGTGTAATCAGGTGCAATTGTAACCTGCTAGGGTGGGCTCAAATTCATTTACTTGCCCCTCCAGTGCCTCTCAGAGAAACCCCTGCAGAAAGCAGCTGGAGAGCCAGGATCCAGTCTGTTCAGGACTCACAGCCCAGACTGCTCAGAGTTCCCATCCCACATTAAACTATTACTCAGCATAAACATAACAATGAACTTTATTAACTAACTAAACAAACCTGATCCTAAGAAACCATAATAAATTTAAACAAAACAGTAAGAAACCCAGGAGTCCCAATGTTCAGGTGGACTTACCTTTATCTCAATTGTAGTCTTCTAAGTCCTTGAGGCTTAAATGCAAAACAGAAGCCATCCTCATCCTCTCTAGCTGCAGGAATCTCCAGGCGAATGCCATGCAGTCCTTTCTTCCTCCTGTGTAGGCAGCACCACACAATCAGGTCCCTGACCATCCAGCTCTCAGGTCTATTGCGGACAACTCCCCTGCAAAACTGGCCAAAGCAGGGAGAAAACATCCTGCAGTCCACTGTCACTCAGCTCCTTTCACTCAGTCCCTGAGCACATGGACTCTGCAGCTCTCTCTGCTTCCTCCTCTTCAGGCTGCTCCTCTCAGACTTCTCCCTAGGCATGTAACTCCAGCACAACAATAAAACTTGTGGAGCATGCTCAATGTGCTACCACACCCTCTAACCAGAAGGTTCTGGTTTCTGGGCTGTAAAATCTGCCCAGCAACATAACCCAGCCATAAGGGATCCCTAAAAGAGATTGCACCTTTTTAGGCATATGGGTTACTGATTTATACCAAGACTGAATTTTGTCCAGTGGGCTCTATTCCACACAGCAAGCATAGTGAAAATTTTTAAGTTCCAAAGGGGCAGCCGTGTTAATCTAGTTCAGCAAAAAAAAGCAAGGAGTCTTGTGGCACTTAAAAACTAACAGATTTATTTATCACATGAGCATTCATGGGAGAAAATCCCACTTCATCAGAGGCTGTAAGTGCCACAGGACTCCTTGCTTTTTTTGCTGAAAATTTTTAGTAATTTCTACCATACCAATTTTATCTCCTTGAGTTCTTCCTGTTACTGCCCTGTGAGGAGCTATAGATCACCACTTTCTGATGATGTTGCAAAGGACACCAGCAACACTGGATTTGGAAGCAGTATGCCTTTGGACACCCAACTGCCATTAGTGTATGTTGCAACTTTCCAAATTTTCGTTTAAAATTAATTAATTGCTTCACAGGCCTTTCTGTGAGCTCACCTTTATAGAAACTTATTTGCCCCCAAATGGTAGTATAGCTTGTCTCTCCCTGAGATGGTTAGGTAAATTATCCATATTCTACAGATGAAGAACTGAGGAATTAAGGGCTTGTCTACACAGCAATTAAACACCCACGGCTGAAACATGTCAGCTGAGTCTGGAGCATGGAACTTGGACTAAGTGGCTGTTTAAATGTGATGAAGATCTTTGGCTATGTCTACACAGCACTTTTATTTTGAAATAACACTTTATTTTGAAATAACAGAAATTTGGTTTACATGACGTTTTCTTATTTCAAAAGGATGGATCTTGTCCTTTTCAAAATAAGAACTGTTGTTTCAAAACAGGTTAAACCCCAATTGTTTCGAAACGGCTGTTATTTCAAAATGGTTATTTCGAAATAAGGCCGTTTGGACATGTTGTTTCGAAACAACACCATTGTTTCAAAACAACTGTTTCGAAACAGCATGTCCAAACGGTCTTATTTTGAAATAACCATTTCGAAATAACAGCCGTTTCAAAAGCAGGCTTTCCCTTAATTCGAATTAACAGTTTGTTAATTCGAATTGTTATTTCGAAATAAGGACTTTATTTTGATATAACTCATTTCGAAATCCTTATTTCAAAATAATGATGTGTGTGTAGACATAGCCTTTGGGTTAAAGTCGAGGACCCTATGAGGTGAGAGGGTCACAGAACTCAGGTTCTAGCCTGAGTCCAAATGCCTACACTCCATTTAAAAAGCTGGAATCAGCTGACACAAGCGTTTAGTTGTAGTGTAGACATACATTAAGTGATAAGCTGAAATGTGAGCTTGTGACAGAGACAGGCATAGAACTTAGATTTCCTGATTGCTAAACCAATGCCCGAGTCACAGTTCCATCCTCCCTCTATATGCATTTGGGGTCAGGTTTCCAAAAAAAGCTCAGTGCCCCTTTAAGCATGAAATAAATGGCTAGTTTGTCGAAGAAGCCATCTTTGTGGTTGGGCGTTTGTTCGTTTGTTTGACAGTCTGCCCACAATGGGACTGTTGGGTGCTGAGTGCTTTGGGAACTCTGGTACCTTAACACATTCCTAAGTGGGAGCCAAGATATGCTGAAAATTTAGCCCTTGGTCTGAGACCTCACACGGTTACTTATAAGTTCAGAAACCGTGAATTGCCTCTGCCTATATCTATCTGTTTCATGAATTTAAACAACGCCTGTTGATGAGCTCCCTGACAGTCATTAAAAATAGAAGTCACAACAATAAAGATAATAGCAAAACAGCAGCAAATTCCACCCAACATTAAACAGCCAGTCAGCAAGAAAATAGAACAAAACACCATCTCCTCACCCTTCAGAGTCTCAAAAGTAATCTCAGAACTCCAACAACCTTAGCACTCCTCAGTCTCCTGCTCAGAGCAGTGGTTAAAGTATTATTTAACAGGCCCTGGAACATTCTTAATCTCTGGGCCCCCTTCCTGTACTGTCTGGATACCCTTCGTGCATATGTGGGCCCCAGCCCAGGCAGGTGTTTGCAGTCTCTTCTCAGGACCATATTCATCAAATATCGCTCCATAAAAATATTTATAATTTTATATGGCATTTATGTCTATATCAATTATTGCCACAAACTAGCAAACACTGCATAACATGATTAACAATGTGATAATTAAATAAAATGTGATATGTAATTGATTAAACACAATGCAGGGCAGAAGCAGAAACAATCGAGAGAAAAACACAAAACTGCATTTATTGCTTGCAGTAAAACACAGATATGCAAACTCTCATTAATATCAACATACATACATTTTTGGTTGAAGCTAACTTCAATGCAAACAGTTTATAAAATCAATTAATATTTTTCCATTGTCTGCCACACTTAATTCATTGCTGCACCTCCTCTTAAAGGCCAATCTTTCTCAAGAGACCCTGAGTGCCAGCTGCTGCTCTCTGGTTTAAAAGTAAACATGATTTGACATACTTTAATGCAAATGGAGGCCCGTCAGATTTGTGGGGCCCAGGAATGGTGTTCCTAGGCATTCCCACATACTTTAATGCCTGGAATCATGGGCTATGCAGGGCCAATACACTCAAATTATTTTGAACCATGAGGGGAGAGTGAAGAATGAATTCCAGACTCATAGGACCCTCACAGACAACACACTCCTGGCAGCTTCCTCTTTTAGGCTATGTCTACCCCACAAAAACCCCCCTGGCAGTGTGTCTCAGAGCCCAGGTTCGCAGACTTGGACTGGCACTAAGAATAGGCACGTTAATGTTTCTGCATTGAGTGGAGCTCAGGCAGTGAAACCCAGCAAGGAGGGTGGGTCTCCTGCCTGAGTAAGAAGATCTACACAGCTGTATTGAGCTCAATACCACCCCTGCAAACCTGAGTCTGTAAACCTGGGCTCTGAAGCATGCCGTCATGCTCTTATATTCCAGCAGGAGAGCTTCATTCAGCTTTGCTGTCTTTCCAGCAGTATATCCACTCTTGACTGTAAGGAGTCCCCACGTTGATAGATTCAAGGCCATCTGGGACTTTTAAGGTTAAGACCAACACTTTAAAGTCCACCCAGAAGCCAAAACGCAGCTACTACTGATCACGGAGCACTGATGTCCTGTGTTTATGGCAGCGTACTCCTCACAACGCATTCCCTGCTTGTTGCTTAATTGTATAGCTAATTACTTGACTGAATTTTGCTTCATCATAAAATGTACTTAAGACATTAAGGGCTGGTCTATACTGCTGCATGATTAAAGCTGCAATTGAAGGGAAATACACAAAGGTCTTAAAATACCTTATGTATCTACCTCTGATTGACTACCTTCTACTCACTGTGCTGTCTTCAGTAGCCTGAGCCAGGGGGAAACCCCTTCCCTCCAACTCAGAGCTACTCCTTCTGTGGGGTGATCTTACTGAATCAGCTTCTTGATCATCTGATTGGATCTTCACAGACCCTATCAGTGAATCAGGGAAATCGATCTGACAGTGGCGAATTCACCACCGTCAGTGAAGAAAGCCTTAACTAATCAACATCAGTAGCTTTATTAATATGGTCCAGGAAAAAAGGTTCTGTACAATACCAGAGAAGTTACATTCACCTTATGCAGAAGCTGTGCTTCCCAAAGTTACAACTTCTAAGCTATCCAGTTATGCCTACTTGTTTACCAGTATAAAGCACCATATCTGCCATTCAAAAGAATATAATTATACCATGGAGGTTGTGGCATTCACAGATTCTGTGACTTTCAAAGAGCTCCATGATATTTTCCACTTCAGTTCGAGGTGGCAGGACTGGAGCTGTCAGCAGGCGGCATTCTGAGCCACGGCAGGAGGTCTGAGCCACCATGAGTAGTCAGGTTCATGTCCCACAACTCTTAACTGCCAGAGAAGCAAAGGGAACTGAAGCTCTCAGCAGCTACAGGTGGCAGGGGGGGTCTCATAGACTCTAAGGTCGGAAGGGACCAACATGTCATCTTCTAGTCTGACCTCCTGGACAATGCAGGCCTCAGAACCTCACCTACCCACTCCTGTAATAAACCTCTAACCTATAACTAAGTTATTGAAGCCCTCAAGTCATGATTTTAAGACTTTACGGCACAGACAAGCGACCAGTAATTGAGTCATGCCCCATACAGGGTCCCGGAGCTCCAAGCTGCTGTGTATGATGGGGGGATCCCAGAGCTACATTGAGAGACCCTGAAGCTGTCAGACACCACCATAACCCCCCCCCCATCCTACAGCAGGGATCAGGGTCTCATATCCACCCCACTATGGCTTCAGTGACCCCTGTCAGCTCCATTTTGTCACTGTTATTTTTAGTAAAAGTCATACCTACATCTGAGGGTACACTTACACTGAAAAGTAAGGTGTGACTGAAACTCCGGCAGGCATACCTACACTAGCTTTAATTGAGATAACAATAGCAGTGACAAGATGAAGGCATAGAACCCAGAGCGAGCTCATGAACATAGTATGCACCCAAAATCCCTAGTGGGCTTGTATCCATAACCCATGCTGCCACGCCTTCTTCACTATCCTGTTACCCATGCTAGCTAGAATAAAGCCAGCCTGGCATAGCTACCCCTGCTGCAGTCATAATTTCATTGTGAGGTGATGGGACTGAGACATCATGATTGATACTAAACCCTTGCCTGCTTCTTTTATCCTCTTTTGTTTCCTCTTCTTGATCCATTTGCATGATCCAACAGATTGAAATAAATAAGGTATCTTATTTTCACAGGGCAGTTCTATAAATGGAAATGGAACAACCCTATGCCTGGAGTATGTCTATATTCAAATGTAGAGTCATATTTTAGAACATGTTAACCAAAATGTTTTAAGTAACATGACAGTAAATCAGGGCTTCTTAACCTATAGCTTGCGACCCAAAAATGGGTCACCATGCTGCTTAGGGTGGGTCACCATGATCCTCTTTAATAAATTGAAAAAGGAAATACATTATTAATTCAAAACTGTGCCACGGGTCACGAAGCTGACTCCCAAACTTACTCTGGGTCCTGGTCGAAAGACGTTAAGAACCCTTGTAGTATTGTAGTATAGATAGTACAAACATTTGTTGCTAGTGTCATTTAACTCTAGGCTGTAAGCTAAAATCAAACATGACTGTGTCCTGGAACAAACATTTGTATAGTGTCTACACTAGCTCTTACAATCACATTAGCTAAGACCTGTTAACTAACAAATGTTAGAAGATGGCTGAACATCGGAGTGTGGACATACCCACAGAAAGATGTGTCTCAGATGGAAAGCTTAGACTCAGATCTGAACCCGTTCAAAGCTCAGGATGCTGTTTGCTTCTGGGGTTTTGGTTTGGCCCATTATAGCAGAAGAAGGGGATGTACAAAGCTTAGTCCTGACCCCCGAGCCAAACATCCCCAAAGTCTGAGGGTGTCAAGTTCTAAGCTTTTGATTTGGGCTGATCTGTAATACAGAAGAGAGACGAAATTATCAGGGCTTTTTCACAAAAAGAGGTTTAGGATTTTTATTTCATTTTATTTTGTGGCAAGAGGGTATCTTTATCAGAATTCATTAATAACAATAAAAACTTAATCACGCTCAAGGGAAACAGTATGCATTGGCCATAAAAATAAAGCTGCTGTCTAAGATAAAGATCACTCAGACCATACAGCCACCCTGTATATTAAAAATGGACTTTATGGCTTATTAAAATTTGGATTTTTAATTAAACGGCTGGGTGACTCATTCCTCCAAGAACCACTGCAGAGATGATCCATGGCATGCAGGAACAGCTGGGATAACAAACAGCTGGGAACCGGGCCTCCTTTGGCTGATTAAAGCGCAGACATGGAGGAAACAGGAAGCCTATAATCTTGGAGCCTAATCCTACAAGACACTGCGTGTATTCAAGCAAAGTCAGCGCCATTGAAGGTGCTCATCACTGTACTGGAGATGCTTAGCCCCTTGCAGGATCAGTCCTTTAACAGGATTAGGTTCATTTAAAAATACACGTGAATGGGAAGGAGTGCAGTCTTTTCCAGGTGCATATTGTTCCACTGTTGCAACAAGAAAGCCTCCTTTTCCTGTCTAGTCTCTGTTCTGGAGTCAATGCCCAAATACATTCTCCCCTGCTATATACCAAGATTCCTAACAGCCAGGTTGGACTACGAGCCTTCGTGCATTGAACAAGACAGAGAAGTGCAATTTCCTTAGTTAGACACCCTTGGCAGACACCCTTGGTATACCTTGGTGTACAGCAATGAAATGGATACTACCGGGATCAGAGCTGTTTATTGAGAGGTCAGTATACTGGAACCCAACTTCATTTAACAAAATACCATACAGTTTTGCTCTCTCTGAAGGAAATTCATGCCAAGATGGGGTGAATACCACCGTACTAGTTTATCCCCTGCATAGGGCTCTGGGGGCAGGAAATGAGCTCACAGGAGGGCTTCTGCAGCCCTTCATGCTATGGAGAGGAAGTGCCTGACCTCTGAGTTCCCAACATGAAGTCCAGTTACTCTGGCTCTGTGTGAAGAGCAGTGAGTGTCTTGGGTAACTCTCATTAAAAGTAACAACACTACTTATCTGCAGGGTGGGAATCTACTTCCACTAAATATCTCACTTGTGCTGACCAAATACTGACAGCACCTTTTCACCACCTGCTACTTCTTCCTTATAGGACATGCACTTACAGCCCTCTGCTGCAAGGGGCCAAGTTTCTTCTGCAAGGTGCTACCACTGTTAATGCCCCCCCCCCAAGATTAGAAAGAAGGACAGACTAATGGTTAGTCACTAGCTGAGTATTCAGATGACTGCTGTTCAACTCCCAGTTCTGCAAGAGATATCCTATGTGAGCATGGGCAAGTCACTCCTATACTTCTGGTCCATCTCTATAAAAGGCATGTGTTGTGAGGGTAATACACCAAAGACTGTGAGGTGCTCAGACACAATGGTAATGGGGCCGGTATATGTACCTTGGATAAAGGACATTCACTGCCTCAGAGGGGGTCGTTGTCACTTCTGACTGGGTCCCTTCTCTGTGCCTAGGTACCATGGTGACTGGTGCATATAAATACCATAGTGAGTAAGATGTTTTTCCATTAAGATGTCCTGTGAACTGTATGTAATCACATGAACTAATTGCCTTGAGGAGGAAAACTGTTATTAAGGCTGGGGTTTTCCAAGGGAGTTAGACATTGAAATCCCACAAATTTCAATGGAAGTTAGGTGCATGATTCCCTTTGTTTCCTTGAAAATTATCAGACTAATTGTTTAGGAAAAATTTAACTTACTATGGTGCCGATTCAGAAAAGCACATTCTTACCTTTAAGTATGTGCTTAAGTCCCATTAAGTGCTTTCTTGAATCAAGGCTCCTGTCTCTGCTCCTTCTTTTTCTCATTCTGCCTCCCCTCACTTCTTTCATGTCAGGTTTTCTTTCCTTATCTAATCTGTCTTCCTCTATCTTTCAGTGTCTGTCATTCTTTCATTTTCTTTCCCTCCATCCTTCTCATTTGCCTTCCCTTCCATATCTCCATGTTGATTTCTTACCCCGTTCTTTGTTCTTACATCCTTCTCTTTCATCTTCACATCCCTAACAAACTCTTCTTCCTCTACTACAAACTAAAAGGATGAGGAGAATGCAATGATGCAAACTATCTGTAATTTAATGAGACATCTGATACAGCATCTGGCTATCTCAACATTAATTCAAACCGGCTTCGTTATAAACCATGTCATCTGCATTGACAACTGGCTGCTGGACCACAGACAATGGTAATGCTAAATGGGAATTCAGGGAATTGGGGTGGATGGTGTCCAGTAGAGTGGCATCTGAGTTCAGTGTCAGGGCCTATCCTGTTTAACCCCTTCATTAATGAACTAGAAGTGGGGATAAAGAGTATGTTAATGAAACTCACAAAAGATGGTCAGTTGGGAGGTGTTGTGAATGACACTGAAGGCAGAGGAGGAAAAGGATCTGGAGAAGTTTATTGTATGGGCAGAAAATAATAAAATCAGGCTTGACCTGCAGAATTACATGTGAGAAGAAATAATGGAAAGCCTAGTTATTCGGAGGCAGAGAGAAGAACCTGGAAAGCAGTAGTGCTGAAAAAGATCTGTGGGTGGTAGAAGACAAGAGGAGCCTGTCACACAGCAACTGCACATAGCCTTGTTTCCCTATCAGTTTTAGCCTCATTCTCACTTTCTTCATTTGTTTGTTGTGCCCCCTTGTTGCATTTTGTCTTAAATTAGATTGTAAGTGTTTCGGGGCAGGTTCTATTGTCTACTCAGTGTTTAAATAGCAGCCAGTGAAAAGAAGCCATGATCCTGACTGGGGCTTTTAGGCTCTACTGAAGGGGTCTCAAACTCAAATCACCATTAGAGCAGCATGAGGACTAGTATGTTAGCCCAAGGGCTACACCACTGAAACCTTTTCATGCAATGATATTGCAAATATCAGTAACGATAGTGTCATTGCGGGCCACAGGAAATAGCTTTAGGGGCAGCATGCGGCGTGTTTGAGACCCCCTGCTCTACTGGAATACCATAATCCTTAATAATGGAGCTTGCATACAGTCCAAATACTTTATTGCTGCAAAAAAGTCCATGTACTTTCGAATTGCATACTCGGAAGCATCACATCACAGAGTTGGAAGGTAATAAGCACGCTGGTGTCACCACAGCTGGGGCAGTACATTCAGTTCTTGGCACCTTAATATCAGAAGCATTTTGACAAATCAATGGAATGCAGCAACTAAAATGACCAAGGCTTATAAGAAATGTTAAAGGAGCTAACTGCGCCTACTGTAGGTTGCCTAAGCTATGAGTAATGTGGGGACCTGATGCTGTGCAGATGATGGAAATTCCTTTTAATGAAGGATTTCTATCTTTGTCTTCATTCTGATTAGGAACAAAACATGTCCATTTCCAAATTCTACTCAAAAGAAAGTTTTGGGAGGTGGAAATCATTTTGAGTGGATTGAAATGTTTCGTTTTTGCGTAATCAAGCTATTTCCTTTTTGATTTTTCTTATTTAATTTTATATTATTTTTGGAAAAGAGTTACAATGAAATGTCATTTTTAAATGAAAAATTGAAGCATTTCATTCAACAGATGTCAAAACAGGACATTTCACCATTGTCAGAATTTTTTGCTGTCAGTTTTTCACCAACACTAAATTTTGGCAAAATGCACATAAACCATTTGTCTTCAGTGGAACTGCATACTGTAACAGAAAAAAGTTCCACTGAAAATTTTCCAGCCCCCTCTACAATTATTAAGTCACATAGGACCAGATCCAAAGCCTGCTGAAATCAACTGAAAGACTCCCACTGACTTTAGAGCAGGCTCATCAATCAGCACCAAGGAGGGAAAGGAATTATTTAGTGTGGTAAATAGAGAATCATTAGGAATAATGGGATAAAATTACTAAAGAGAATATTTATGATAGCTATCAGGAAGCCCTCCTTATGGTGAACTTTGCTGGTTGTGGAATAGACACCCATCAGGAGTGAAAGCCCCATGACTGGAAACCTTCAAAGTACAGTGGAAAAAAAACCCCAAGAAACAGTCAAGATGAAGCCAGCTTTGGCAGTGGGATGAGTACTGTGAATGACCTAATATATTTCCTCAACTCTCAATCTCATTTTATTTAGCACAGGTGTTTAAACAGAAACCATTGCCATGGTGTCCCATGACACCGAAGTATGCCATGAGATCATACTTGGGGCAGCAAGTGTACAGTCCAAAGCATTTGAAATGTGAGAAAATGAGAACCAAATATCTAAATAGTGGAAAATATATTTGCAATGGTATAGATTTTAATACCCAGAAAAATCACTTCTGTAGCGATTTTATCGCCGGACCATCTCTGCACCTTAGCAATACATCAGTTTATATCTAGAAGTAAATTAAAATCATTTTCTTAATTACATAATCTTGATGGGTGTGTTCGCACAGGCTTCTTATTTCAGTAAATTATTTGTTTTACTAGATTATGACTTTGTTGAATTTCTCAGTGTACATATGCAGATTTTCATTAGCTGAGTTCTTTCTGATGTTTGGAAAATACTGGGGAAAAATATATTTAAAAATGTTCCAAACTGTAATGTTTTCTTTGTTGTTTTTCCCTCATTATTGCACTATCACCCCTTGCATGAAAACAAGGTCTGTGCTATAAATGATGAGTTACTAGTGCTAGAAGTGCTATATGCAGATTGCAATGCACTGAAACAATCTGTGATCTTATTCTACATGGCCCTTTTCCTTTCTTTTTGGGAGACTCTAGAGACCATTACTGGGCAATTGTTCATTTGCAGTTAGACTCTAGAGCATTCAATTCTATCTTCAATTCAACTTGACTTTGAGCCATTGGGGGTGTTGACAAGGAGACCTGAGTTTGGCATTTCAGTATACAGAGGGCGTGCCGTTATGTATCTCCAGGACCTCCTCCAACTCTTTTGGTGGAGAGAAGTGATTTGCCCAGAGTCTAGAAGAGATGGGGGCACATAGATGAGAACAAGCTGGCTGAGAGTCAACCTAAAACAGACTAAGAAATGCTTATAGAGTAGAGGAAGCAACTATAAGACCACATCTACACTGACGGTGGCAAAGTTGCCACCATCAGATCCATATTTGGGGATCGATTTTGCCGTCAGTTAAGACATTGTAAGTTGATCTGGAAAATGACATAGTAAAACCACCCCCTCAAGTAGCACAGTGCAGTGAGGACACTCTGCTGAAGGGGATTTATGAAGTCAAAAGAAGTTATGCAAGCTACTGTGTATAGCTTGTGTAACTGCTGTTGACTACTGCCGAATTTTCCCAGCAGCATGGACCAGGCCTAAAAAATTATGTTGTTTACACAAAGTGCCCTAGGCTGACGGCAGATACCTAGACCATTTGTTATTGAGGTTGATAACCTTGTGTCTTGTTGAAACATCCACTCCTCCTGGGTATCTAGTTAAGAGCTGTTGCTAAGTGCACTTTTTTCATGGCAAACTTGATAAAAGAATTATGGACTTTTCTCTTGGATATGAACCCCACCATGATCACCCATGCCATTCTCATGCCTAATCTCAGCCATCTAGGTGCTAACACGATGGAGTCCTGGGTGCATCCCAAAAGTGAAAAGTTACAAGGTCAGCTTACTACAACACGGAGCCACGCCCTAAATCCATTCTGAAACTACCACTGCTAGTGCACAATGCAATTGCCTATGCAGCACCAAGTGTCGTGTTATTATGCAACACTTCTTTGAGAGAGCAGATAGCACCTGTGCTTTGAGATCTGCACCGGTTACCCAGTGAATTCTGATAAGGTTTAAGGAACTGGTTTCTATGTTTTTTTAAAGGCCTAAAGAACATGGGTTGAGTAGGACAGCTTACCTGAGGAATCATCTCTTACCCTACTTGGCACCACATCGGCTTCTAGCAGCACAGATGCTGGAGCTCACCCTGATTGAAACAGGGAGGGAATGGTAAAAGAGTGTTCCAGAATTTGCTTCCACCCTCTTCTGTCTGCCAGAAGCCTGGATTTAATTCCTTCAAGATGTTCTGTGGGACTCATTTGCTATCCTAGGGATGGGGAATAAAGATTGGGGCAGAGAAATGGAAACCAGATAGTTGTTGGATGATGAAGCCATCTATTTGTGCTCTGTAATTCATTAGGTGGTATGTTTTATCATGATTGTGTGGTGCTCTGGGCTCTGGAAATAAATCTTAAAATACATTAAAAGTAAAAGTAGGTTTGGAAAATTAGATTTTTGTCAGTAGATCTTGATTTCATCACTCTATTCACACAAACCAAGGAAAGAATATTTCCTTCTATAACTGAACTTGACACATAAGCAAAGCAAGAAAAACAGTGCTTGAGTACTTCCTAAGAGTTTGATGTGGATTTTCACATGTGAAGGTGGCAATTTCTGTTTAAATGGATTTAACTTTTGGAATCTCAGTGTTTGCCATCATTAAATAATAATTGCCTAAGCCCTACCTAATCTCTTCCAAACCTGGAAGCTTACACTAGTGTTTCCCAAGCGGTGTGCCATCAGGTCTAGGGTTCTCAGATGTCAGGCAAAAGGAGGACATGTCCCCCTTTTTACCTTCATGTCCTCCATCTGGCGGGCATTTTAAAAATACATGACTTTGTTTGGCTTTTTATTTACAGGGGTTAAAGTATGCTGGAAAGCCCCAGACCACCCTATTTTTAGAGGGAAGCAATCCAGGGCCCCCTAAAAACAAAACTATGACATTAACACTACATTTTCTCCATGTGTCCTCCAATGGCCTGCTTTTTGTACTTCCCTGTCCTCCTTTCCATGCTTTGGTATCTGGTAACCCTATATAAGTGCTACAGGACTACTTGGTGGGGTTTTTTTTTTCCATTTTGTAATGTATCCAAACCTGCCTCAGGCTCTTCACTCCACCACAGCTAGGGTTACCAGATGTCAGGCAAAAGGAGGACTTGTCCTTTTTACCTTCATGTTCTCCATCTGGCGGGCATTTTCAAAACCATGATTTTGTCTGGCTTTTAACTTACAGGGGTTAAAGTGTGCTGGAATGCCCGGGACACCCTATTTTTAGGGGGATGCTTTCCAGGGCCCCCTAAAAACAGAAAACTATTACATTAACACCACTGTTCTCTCTAAGCTGTGCATGTGCGTGCGTGCACAACAAAATAAAGCGTGCACAAAAAAATTCAATAGTGCTAATATTGGTGCTCTGCACACACAAAGAAATTGCCTGTGCACAGTCTATGAGTAATCAGAGGGAACATTGATAACACTACATTTTCTCCATGTGTCCTCTAATGTGCTCCTTTTTTGGACTTCCCTCTCCTCCTTTCCATGCTTTGGCATCTGGTAACCCTCGTCACGTCTGAGCAGGTGTGCCACAAATTTTTTTTAAACCAAAAGAGCTCTGGCTTGACTCTTTATGTCCACACATACATCATTATTTTGAAATAACCCTTTTCGAAATGAGTTATTTCCAAATAAAGTCCTTCTTTTCAAATAAGTTAATTCGAATTAAAGGAAAGCCTGCTTTCAAAACAGCCCTTGTTTCGAACTGGTTATTTCGAAACAAGGCCGTTTCAACATGTTTCGAAACAGTTGTTTCGAAACAATGGTGTTGTTTCAAAACAACCTCTGAACGCCGTTGTTTTGAAACATCTATTTTGATTAGATGTGAGGTTTAACGGTTTCGAAATCACAGTGCGCGGGCCCGACATGCCGCTTCGTATTTCAAAACAACCTTTGCTGTTTCGAAATAAGAAGCCTGTGTGGACATA
Organism: Podocnemis expansa; assembly: GCA_007922195.1. Lineage (NCBI taxonomy): Eukaryota > Metazoa > Chordata > Testudines > Podocnemididae > Podocnemis > Podocnemis expansa. The sequence continues at coordinate 22,752,774 of ML682004.1, read as the reverse complement.
CCCTTTGGCACATGAAGATTGATGCGCTCATTTGGCCACTACATGGCGGCGCGCCTCCAAGAAACGAAAGGTAGCAAGGGGTGCCCCAGCAGGAAAACCTTGGCACCCACCGGCTCAGCCAGCTAAAATCCCACCCAGCTATTTTAAAACTCCCTCTCGCCGCCGGCCAGCTGCCGAGCAGCCGGCACGTGACGCGCTGATGCTTTTTCTCGGGCGAAGGGACTCGCCTCCGGCTTCCTCCTCCCGCAGGCAGGCAGGCAGCGCGGGGAGCCCTTGCAAAGCCCGGCGCGTTTCTAGGAGCGGCCGGCTCTTTGGAGAGGAGCCCTCGGCTGCATTTCAGCAATTTGGCGTCGCTCCTCCTTTCCCCGCTCCGGGGCAGGCTGGCCCGAGATTGCAGCCGGGTGGCGAAGTGGAGGCTGGAGCCCGGGCAGGGGAGCCGCCTATGACCGCCCCGGCTTTGGGGAGCGCTGCCCCGGCCTCTCCCGCTAGTTTGCCGACCGGGGCCGCTCGGCTTGTCTGCGGAAAGTTCCTCTGGGCTCCGCGCCGCCCCGTCGGGGCCGGGGCCGGGGCCGGGGCAGAGGCGCCGGCGGCGGCTGGGCAGCGGCGGGCAGGCGCGGAGGATGCGCAGTCGCCCAGCCCCCGCGGAGCGCAGCCCCGCGCAATGAGGCCGGGCCGCGGACCATGGCCCATGGCAGCGGGGCGCTGATGCTGAAGTGCGTGGTGGTGGGCGACGGGGCGGTGGGGAAAACCTGCCTGCTCATGAGCTACGCCAACGACGCCTTCCCCGAGGAGTATGTGCCCACCGTCTTCGACCACTACGCGGGTGAGTGGCCGCCGCAACTTGGGAGCAACTTTGCTGCGTCCCGGGCATCTCCCCGACCCCCCCCCCCCCCGGCTGGCAGCTAGCGACTGTGTCTGCCAAATTACTGGGGAGCAGCCCCCAGCCCTGCCCCTGCACCCCCTCAGTTCCCTGACACCCCCCCACTTGGCAGCTAGTGACAGTGTTATCCCAGATTGCTAGTGGGCCCCCTAAACCTCCCCTGCACCCCTCTGAATTTCCCAATACACCCCCAAGTTGGCAGCTAGTAACAGTGTTATACCAAATTAGTAGTGAGCACCCCCCTAAACCTCCCCCTGCACCCCTCTGAATTTCCTGACACCCCCCCACGTTGACAGCTAATAACAGTGTTATACCAAATTACTAGTGAGCATCCCCCTAAACCTCCCCCTGCACCTCTCTGAATTTCCTGACACCCCCCCAGTTGGCAGCTAGTAACAGTGTTATACCAAATTAGTGAGCAGCCCCCTAAACCTCCCCTGACACACTGCTGAATTTCCCAACACCCCCCAGTTGGCAGCTAGTAACAGTGTTCTACCAAATTACTAGTGAGCACCTCCAGCACCCCCAGTACCCCCTTACACCCCCCTGAATTTCCCAACACCCTCTCAGTTGTCAGCTAGTAACAGTGTTATACCAGATTAGTGAGCACCCCCTTCTCCCCCCCCCCAGTTTCAAGTCCTGGGGAGAATACTGCCCTGTCCTGACCACCCCGTCTGTGCCTGGAGCCTCTCCCAGCTGGGCCCTGCTGCCTTCTGCAGCCAGGCGTGCGCCCCGAGGAGCCTGCCCCGGTGCCCACGTGTTGGAATGAGACCCCAGGGGAAGGGGGGGAGTGTCTGGAGAGGTTCCCAGCAGGATCCCCCCCCCTCAGTATTCTCCCCAGGACTAGAAATTGGGGAAAGGGGGGGGAATAAAGGGTGCTCATTCAATTGGTATAACACTGTTACCAGCTGACCACTGTGGGTGTTGGGAAATGCAGGGGAGTGCAAGGGGTGCTCATTCAACTGATGTAACTCTGTTACTAGCTGACAACTGGGGGGGTGTTGGGAAACTCAGGGTGTGTGTGTGTGTGAGGGAAATCCCTCCTCCCCCCCAGCTTTGCCATGGAGCCACAAACATCTCCCAGTGCATTGCAGATGGCTTCTTCCACTCACCCGTTCGTACCTGGTTTTTTAAATGTTCTCTGCCTCTGCAGTTGAAAACACTGACTGCCTGTGCGTGGAAAGGCAGCTTTGTGTGTCCATTATTGATACCTTTTATTTTGTCCCCCTCTTTTACAGTCACTGTTACAGTCGGGGGCAAGCAGTATCTGCTGGGGCTGTATGACACAGCAGGACAGGTGAGTACTGTCAAATCCAGCCAAACAAACAAACAAAAAAGAGAGTCCTGTGGCACTTCAGGATTCCTTGGGTTTTTTGCTGGACTAGACTAACTCGGCTGCCCCTGTGGAACCAGCCCAAACGTTCACTGTGTGGGAGTGGTGGTGGTCTGGTTTTGGTGGTTCTTTTTTGTTTGGTTGGTTTGGGGCGGGGGGATATGTTTTCTAAAGCTTTGTTATTTTCATGGTTGTGTACGGACACTGTATAATTCAGAGATGTTTGTTCATGCTGGGCTGTCTCACTACACTACCTTGTAAAAATCATTTGCTTTGTATTCCAGTGGTTTTAAGACAAATTATTAAAAAGAGACTATTGGGTTTAAACCATTGAATCAAACTTTTATTCCAATCAGCTGGGACAATCAGCTGGGATAGACTTTATTTTGTAGTTTTAAATGGCCAGGTTTTCTTGAAATCGCTGTCTAGTTCCTTATTGGTGGCTGGAGAGCATGACTATAGGCTTCTGATTGGTGGGTAATGGCATCATCTAATATTATGGGAAGGCATTTTGTCTGACTGTGTTTATGACAGCATTGCAACACATCACTTGAATTCCTGAAATCGTCATTCTGAGTCCAGACAATTACAATGACTTCTGTAGCCTGTCTAGCTAGGAAGCCCTCTTTTGATTCATATTCTGAATTGGCTTTATGCAGCATGAGATCTGCTTCCCTTCTGTTTCAAGCATACCACATCAGACAGAAACCCGGATCATTGCAGTCTGTTGATTGTGCTTAATAAACAACATTTAAATAACTGAAAAGAATTTTCCAATTTATTAAAAAAAATAACACCACTTAAAATAAAGCAGTGCCACTTTCCACCAGCTCATTTGTAATAATTTTTTGGTTCCCCAACAAAACAAACTGAACAACTTCGTGCTAGAAAGCCTCCAGATTCAGAGCCTATTGTGAAATGTGTTTTGTCCACCTATTTTAGATTATTAAACTGCACAGAGCAAAAAAACTTGCGTGAAGTCTGAGGGATCCCTGATGTTCTTGTGGCTATTTGTGGGTTCCATTGTTAAGATGACAAAAAAGATTTCATAACTATTCAGTTTACATTAAAACATCTACTTTCTGCAGCTCAGGAAACTGACTCCAAGTTAAACCATCACAAGCAGCTCCATGTAATTTATCTAAAGCAAAATAACTCAGAAGGGACCCGACATTGTCATGTGTTAAGCCTCTCACAAGGAGACACTTTGCATTGTGCAGGATGGAGGCCAAATTTCTTTTCCAAATGGTTCAGAATTCCCCACCAAAAGGCCTTTTGGGACATGACTGTGTTTTTCATTTCAAATATACATTTCATTAAGTTTTTCTTTCATTAATATAACCTAGTCTGATCTACATAAGACGAGCTGTAAACTTCACCCTGTGATTTCTGTAGCCCACCCAGCTAGTGTTTGAACTTGAGCATATGTTTTAGACATCCATCCACCTTAAGCAAAGTAAACCACAGTCACCCAGTTATATATAGTATGTTTTGATCAGGCATGTATTGAAGGCAAACCTTACACAAGCAGCAGAATCATAGTATTTGAACTAGCCTTATTTCTATCTAGGTAAAGTTGTATCTGAATGGTGTAATTGTTTTTGTTTTGTGTTTTTTAAACCAGCAGGTCATCTTTCGTGACTGTGATGTCATTCATGTGAACAAAGGCTAGTAGGGCACAAGTAAACTAAACAATTTGCTGTTTCCTCTGTCATAGTCCTATTACCCAAAATTCAACTGTTCCATAACTGTCTTGTCATATTGGAATGAAGTCTTTCCTGTGATGCCAAAAATATAACATGTTACATTTAAATACATTCAGGAAAACAGAGCATTTGACTTAATAAAATGTTTTAACACCATGTTAAAGTCTTTTTTAAAGCACAGTATAGAAAATGCAGTGCTTCTGGTTTTAAACAGAGCTTGCCTGTTAGATAACATCTGAAACCACTCGGTCTCAGCTTATTACTTTTGTAGGGGTTTAAGAGTTTTCTCAGTCTTGTGATAGTCTAGGTTTATGTACTGCAAGCTTACAAATATAGAAGCGGGGTGACATATCTCCTCCTGTGTAACTAGTGGGATGTACTAGGTGTATGTAGCAACCAGGAAACTGAGTTATGCCAGATTTAATCTCTGGCAAGGTTGGTTAGAGTTAGGGGTCTAGACTTGAGCTTGGAGTACTAAATCAAAGAAACTTTTAAGATTTCTGTCCTTGAATTTTAAACATTTAGAACTGTTCTAATGTGAATCTGAGGACCAAGTCATTGGCCTTTACTCAAATCTGGGCCTAGCATTTTGTGTGTACCCGCCCACTTAAAAAAGTAGTGTCTACAGGAGTGGTTCCCAAGCTTTTCTCTGCCGTGGCACACTTTGATACCTCCAAATTTCTTGAGGTACACCACCACTTTAAAAACTTATGAATATTCAGATTAACTCTAACTTATGAATATTCATGAACCATGGCACACTGGTTGGGAAATGCTGCTATGTGGGGTAGTAGGGGTGATGGAGCAGGAGTGGCAAAACGGGAGGTCAGGAGTTGTGTGCACTGCAGTGGCAGGAGTGAGTGTGGGGAGCAGAGCAGGGCAGGGCTGGCAAAAGAGGACAAGGGCAGCCATGTGGGGAACAGCATGAGGATGGCAAGAGAGGAGAGGGGAAGGGAGAACAAGAGTGGCTTTGCAAGGTGGCAAGGGGAGCCTGGGGACTGGGAGGGTAGGGCAGGGGAGCATGGCGCAGCATCCACTTCTCCCCAGTGGCTGCCTGCCACCCAGGGCAGATCCTCACCCCACTGCAGCTCCCTCCCACCCCAGTGGGTCCTGTCCCCCCCTGCAGGCCCTCACTGCTCATGATGGACCCTCCCTCCCATCACTGCAGGGGCCAGAACTAGCCTTCACGCCTCCGCCTCATTGGGCCCTATCCTCTTATCCCTGCTAGGGCTGCCATCAGCCTCCCCCCCAATGGGTGGATTTTTAAACTGCCTCTGGGACAGGCAAATACAAAAAGCCACCCCTGCCACACCCTCTCCAGCTCCAGCCACTGGGACCAGGGCCAGATGCTGGTGAGCCCCAGGGGGGGCTGGATCAGGGATTTCACTAATACCCCCCCATGCCCTCACTGAATTTCCCAACACCAGTTGTCCACTAATAAGTTATACCAATTTAGTGAGCACCCGGCACCCCTGACAGCCACTCCTCCCCAAGTTTCAAGTCCTGGAGAAGCTGCTGGGCTGGGTCCTGCCACCACACCGGGGCAGACCAGATCACAGCTGCTGCCTGGCACCTCTGGGGACCCCTGGCAGGGTCCAGAATGGGGCCGCTGGTGGCTCTGGAGGCACCTGGCTGGGGCAGGCTCAGGCAACCATTGTTGCTGGAGACCCCCGGACAGAGCCGGGACTAATGGCCCCAGGAGCCCTGGAATGCAGGTGCCGCTGGCCCCGGGGACACCCTGCAATGGGGCTGTTGCCACCATGGACACCCTAGAGCATCGCTGGAATGGGGTTGTGGCTGCCACTCCTGCCGGCTCCAGGGATCCCCAGACAGAGCTGGGGACAATGGCCCCAGCAACTGCAGAATGGGGCTGCCGCTGGTCCTGGGAACACCCACGAATGGGGCCACTGCTGCCGCCGACACCCCAGAGCAGGGCTGGAATGGGGCCATGGCTGCCACCACTGCTGCTGCCAATTCTGGGAATCCCCAGCTGCTGCAGGACTGGGTGGCCAGGGCTGAAATAGGACCATCAGCAGCTCTCCACTCCTCCCCATTCTCCTGTGCCCCTAGCAGTCTCCCAAACCCCAATGTCCCCGCCAAGCTATTAGCCCCCCTTCCCTAGCCCACACTTTCCTGCAGCCAACAGGAACAACTCTGCTGTGAGCCTTCTTCCCGGCCCTGTACCGCCCATGTGGCTGAGCTGAGCAGGGAGGGAGATCAAATCAAATCAAATCAAATCAAATCATAGGGCTGGAAGGGACCTCATGAGATCATCGAGTCGAACCCACTGGGATATAAAATAACCCGAGCTCTCAGGGATTCTCGCAGAATACCAGTTGGTAGCCTCTGGTCTACAGTCACCTGGTAAGGTGACTAACAACATTAGGGGGGAAGGAGGAAATTGTTTGGCTCTGCTTACGCATATCTTCCCCCCATCTCCCATCTTGGATGGCTTTATCCTGCTGTCCCCATCCTCTTGTTCCTCCACATCCATGCAATGTGCCCACCAGGTTCTGGATCAGCACAAGGGAAGGGGAGGAAAAGACCAAATGGGGTGGGAACGGGGATATGTCCATCCATTGCTCTTCTGGAGATTCTGGTCTTTTCCTCAAGAAAGCCTCAGGGTGTGGCCCTTTTTGCAGGAGTTCCTCTGTGGTAGGGAGCTCCATTTAAAGGGTGGGAATGGGATCCAAGGGGCAGCTGTAACGAAGGCAAGGACCTGATAGTATAGCCCCATGCGCGCCCAAATAAGAGGTGCTGGTGGACAGAACAACAACACTACTATGGATCTCTTCATGTGTAGTAGTCCTGGCCTCCTGTGGTTTCTCCAAGGGTGTTTGAACGGGGTTCTTTGGCTTTTTCTAGGATGGGGTGGCAGGAAGGGGAGCAAACTCTTCCACCCAAGTAGAACAGTCCAAGAGGAACTCCATGAGAGGAACCTTGCCAGAGCTTCTCTTCCTCTGTGTTCCCCCCCAACCAACCCAGTGTGGTATTTTTGTACTGTTTGCTGGCTCATCAGAAGTGGTTATCTGGCAAGCTCTTCTTCCCAGAGTTATGATGTCATCTGGGATCCTGCTGGTGCATAGAGATAGAGGTTTTGCTGTGAGCTGCTGTATAAAGTGGAGGTTTTAAAGCCAAAAAAGTCATTTTTATTTCAGTTCTTTAAAAACAAGTAGTGGGGCTGTGACAAGACCAGTGTTTGCCAAGTGGATTGGGAGAAATGGGGTAGATGACAGAAAGGTTCCTTTAAAGCTTCTGCAATAATATCCTTGAAAGAGAAGATAAAGCTATTTAAAGCCCTATAGAGATTACTTATGGCTGCCTTGTCCATGTCAGTGTGATGGCAGGCTGCTTCCTAAATACATCTGTGGCAATGTGCTGGTTTAACAATATACTGTACTTCAGCCGCTGAGGGTCTGGCCTGTGTAAATAAGAGTAGCTCCATTTGCTGATTTATACCAACAGAGGATCTGTCTATATTCTGACTTAATTAATGATGCAGGAGATTTCCTCCCATTCCCCCCTGCCCTCCCAAATTTGTATGCTGTAAAATACTGGGTCAGCCCCGTGGCACCTATCCATCTTCTCTGAGCTTTGTCACAGGATAGCAACTTGTGTATGTTACCCCCATTATCACTGTATCTGTGTACCTTACAATTTTTTAATGCAGTTATCCACATGATGCACTGTAAGATGGGGACTAAAGTATTTACCTAACATAGAGATGAGGAGTTGGAGTGATTTGCTTAATGAAGCCTGTGGCAGATGAAGAAATTCCACTAGCATCTCCTGCTAGTGCCCCCATAATCCCACATCCACTGTCCCTCCTCCCTTTCCTGATGTCGTCTTACTCTGTAGGTCAGAAATTCTGATGTAATTTGACAGCCCGTGTGTCGCTTTACGTAGGGCTAATCTTTACTGATGATGGTAGATTTGCTGCCGTCAGACCGATCTTCCCAATTGACTGATTGGGTCTGTGAAGACCCGCTCAGCTAACCAGGAAGTCGATTGCTGAAGTCCACCCTGGTAAGCAGAGTAGCACTGAGTTGAAGGGAGGGCGTTTCCCTTCAGCTAAGTGCTGAGTAGGCAGTTGCAAGGAGATAGGGAAAGTATTTAAAATACCTTGCGTATCTCTGTTCGACTGCTGCCGAAATCCTGCTGCAGTGTAGGCCAGCCCTCGGTCCTATGCTTATTCACCTGTGGGAGACATAGGTTGGTGGAAGATTCAGTACACTTTCAAATTACTCTGTGTGCTGTGAAGAAGCCAGTAGGAAACTAATACTGGATTTCTTAATAGCAGCAAACTACACAGATTAATCTTTCAAAACCTAGTTTGAATTAAAATGGTTTGAAAGAGTAACTTTTATCCTTTCCTATTTTTATGAAGATACAAGTTCCACTGGCCTTAGACTATGAATATACAGAACAAAAACCCTGGTCAGGATCTCACACAAACTTCTTTCTGTACACAGACAGACATTGGTTTGTGCGTTTTCTCTCTCACACATGCGTCCCTGTCAGGCTTTTCTCCCACTGAAGACCTATTGGGTCTAGTTCAGCACAAAATAGATAATACCACTCTTGGACAGTGGAAGCTGTAGGGCAGGCCTTGCCAAATCTGGGTTTCTGGTGTTTTAATAGCCTGTTGCCTAGCTCCACCGGAGAAATATAATGGAGGAGTACCTTCTGGTGGGCAAAAGTAAAATTGCTAGTGCATAGCTGTGAGCCAATTTTGTCCACCCCTGCTGTAAGGGCCTGTTTAGTTCTGCCGCTGTGGAGACCAGCTCATGTTCCCAGGAGGAAAGTGGGAACTGTGCCTTTCCAGTGGCCTGGCCATACTAGAGAAGACATTTCCTCAGCCAGTTTCTCTTAGAAGTATGCTGCTGTCTGTTGCTCCACGCAGCCTTGTTGCTTTGTATAGCGAGTCTCTTCTATGAAGCTGGGAGAAGGATGTTGATATTTTTGGGACCATCTGAGTTTTCTATCCAGTACTCAGAATTTGTGGCTAATGTTGGCCATTTTTAAGTTGCCTGGGTTTCTTCCCTCATGTTTATCTTCCTTTACTTTCTAGCAGCCTCTGCTTTTCTGAGGGTATATGCCAGTGTAGAATGGACAAGTAACAGTGTGGTGCTCATTGGCGAAGGGGTGTGCAACACAGTTTTTCAGTAACAGCTATTCAGGATCGGGTGCTGTTGAACTGTGTGTGCGAGCTATTAGTCTTCTTTGTTGCTAACTCTGAGGCACATTCTTAACTTTTGAGTATTCCGACTGAAATCAAATGCCTTAATGTAAGCCCTGGGTTTTTTTGGTTTTGTTGTTTTGTTTTTTTTTTTAAATCCTTGTCTGTCTTGAAGTGAATATGACAAAGGAGCTAATACTTAAACATCTGTGTAAGTTTTTGCAAGACTGGGGCCTGAGTTAAGACCAAGCACAAAATCAGGTGAATTTAACTAAGAAGCTGACAGCATGCATGAGGATGAATGAGAGTAATGGTGATGGAAAGGCATGATTACATTGACTAGCTGTGTACACAACTAGTAAAATAAATTTGTTGTTGCTGTTATAAATAAACCAGGAGATATTGGTGATATCTGTAATCCTGCTGGCCATTTGTCTAACCATTGTCAGGTTTTCTAGTTCAGCCCTCACTTCTCCTTTCAACATGATACCGACTTGATTATGCAACAAATCTTTTCTACTATGAGTATGTGTGTGGAAATGCAGTTTTCTTCCCTTATGGCCCATTTATTCTTAGTTGGCCCTGAAATGGAGACATAGGACTGAATGCAGGTGCAATTTCATTAATCACGGGCCCATAACAGTTAACAGCTGATGTCTTACTCATTGTAAAACTTGAAATAACTGGCAGTTTATTTTAGTAAAAAAAAAAAAGATTGCAATTACCACTTCTCCCTTTCTAGTTTTGCCAGCTGCAGATGGGAAACTGTGTCCACTCTTGGGTGTGCACTGCCCCATGTGTGTTTCAGCCCACTGCTGTAAAGCAAAGGACATGCTCCCTTAAGCGGTTGGTGTGTGCATGAGGATGACGTCCCCAGCCAGAGTGTATTAAGCTATCCAGCAGCAGCTAGCATGTGAAAATGGGTGTATACAGGTGACATTAAAATAAAAACATGCCAAATGTATTGTCTGCAATTTAAGTCTTGCTGTATCTTCAGGGCCCCAGACTGTCGTAAACAAATTCTTTTGCTGGATCAGGCTGAGAATTGTAGGGAAGGATGTTTAATAAAAGACTGATATCTTCAGTGGCTGTCAAAGGAATACTAAAATCTACAGGTTGATTTTTAAAATATTGAATAATTCTTGTGCAGCATCTAATCTTGGAATGATTCGTAAATATTGATTCAGCAAGTCTTGCAGCATCTCTATAAGGTAGAGAAGTATCACTATCCTCAGTATGTAGATGGGGATATTGCGGATAGGAGATTCTGAGGCCTACATTTTCAAAAGTGCCTATTTTAGGCAGCAAACTTGAGACACCTAACTCCCCGTCTCCCCCCGCAAGTGTGCCAAGAGGTAACGGTTCCTTCTGAAAATCAGGCATTGGGTAACTTAAATTGAGTACCCAAATATAATGGATGTGTGTTTGATAAGTACAGAGTTAAGTGATTTGACCGAAGTCAGTGATGAAACACGCCCAGGCAAATTAAACTGGTGTGAGAAATCCTTCTGTAAAACCTTTCTAACCAAAGAGTACAATGAGATGTCTGAAATACCTTTCTGGATTCTCTGTTAATTGAGACACTTTATTCCTAAACTGAGACTATTTCATACTGACTGCATAGTCACATAAAAATTATAGTAGAATAGTAATTTAGCATCCTTGAATTTAAGACCAAGGTCCATATGACCTCTATTCTTTATTATTACTACTTTCAGATTTTTGTGACACTGTCAGATGGTCTAGGTACTTTGCATAAATTAAAAAGACATCAAACACAAACAGTAATCATTGATTTGCCAGTACAACATTTGCACGTTTTTTGTTTTTAATTGATTTTTAACTCGCCACACAACTGCACTCATTTGATAAGATAACATGCAGTTATATCAAATACAGGGCCAATCACATCCTTCTTAACTTAGTTGAGTTAAGGTGGAACAACTAGGCCCAGCTTTTTTGGTAGACTCCGTTGACTTCAGTAGGCTTTGTCTCAGGTCCCACATCAAGAGCACCCTAACAAAATGGCTGTCAAAATTTAATTTGTCAAAATATTAAAAATTGCTAGTCCTACATACTCAGTCATGAGTCAGCCCTCCTGAAACTGTTAGACTTTTGAGAGAGAAAAATCCATTTGTTGTCTTATCTGAGCTTTTAGGGTTAATGTTTTTAAGCTTTTATCCACATCTGAGGGCCAGAAACTCACCTTTGCTTTTAAATTAAAGATGTGAGTCTTGCGTAACCACAAGTCTAGCAGCTGGGGCAATGGGGGGGGGGGGGGTCTAAATTTCATGAAATTTGTGCTAATATCACAGTAGTTGGTGATGCTGTATATGATTATAACCACTCCTAGAATGCATACTTTTGTAGACAACCTCAAGATTATTTTTTCTAACTCGTTTTTTTGACACGCACATAAAACCCATGAGCATAACTCCACCCCCCCCCCCCATCACCATGTTTTTATATCCTTTACAGAGAATTTGGAAAAATGGGAGAGCAGTAAAAAGAAGATTCTACTTCATATTAGCTTGGGTTTGGACCTGAATCACTTGTAGTGAAAAATGGATTTAAATATTAAAATAACACCTAACAGAGTTATGGAAAGGCTGCCATTTGACTCATGGAACTGCCACAGTAATAATCCTTCGTTTAATGTTCTGTGCTGAATCCATTCTGTGGCAGTGAATGCAGTAATTCTCGCAAAAGCCAGCATTTGGTGGTTTGCATATAACAATATGCTATTTATATTCCAGAGCAAAGGAACATTTCAGTATCATAGGTGAGCATAGTGCTTTATAGACAAAGACAGAGTGCTACCTCAAGCAGCTTGCAATCTAAACTAGACACGTCACAGCCAGAGATAACAAAGTGACTGCTGAATGATCACCAGTGTTGCTTAGTGTTAAGTACCCATCTTGCTAGTTCCCTTTGTGTGTTGGTTTTCATTAAAATTTGGGTACAGTTGAGTGAATCCTGGAGTTGAGATGAGGTGACTCAGGATGCCTTTATTAGTGATATAACTTGACAGAGAGGTAGGGACCGTGCAGAAATATTGAGAGGTTTGCTGACAAATAGTAGAGACCCTATGTAGGATTTTCAAATATGCTCAGTCTTATGCTAAATTTGATCCCAGTCTTGACAAACCCCACGCCCCCAGCCCATACCATTTGGTAGAAGAATCACAGAAAACATATTCCCCCTTTAATTCCTGAAAGTTAGTTACAATGATGTATTATTAAATGTGCATGAGGTGGCACTGGTCTCTTAAGACTCTAGTGCCATTCTAGATCTGCTGATGCACAGCAACGACAGGATTTAAGATTAAGGAATAAAGACCCATCTATCTTGTAAGTGGTTTTAAATGACTTACTGTTGGAACAATCTCTTTTGTCTCAATATGAAATAGACCAGGATGGAGAAAGGACCTATTAGATGGCTGAGTCCATCTCCTGGCATGTGGAGGCTATAGTTCCCAAACAGAGGACTTGTCCAATATTAGATAATGCACCGTCCCAGCACTCTTTGTGTGTGTGTGTGGGGGGGGGCATTCCCCTTAGAAAAGGCTGCTTGAATTCCATATCCTGCAAATTGTAGGGGATGCTGGTACAGTAAAGGACACTATTACAGAGACATCCGAAAGCTAGATTTGTGACCACTCCATAGGTCTTATTAGAGGGTAGTATTTTTGCATTGCTGTTGAAGTACTGGGTGAGCGTTAAATATTTTAATTTTAGTCCAAGGGAGTGATGATTGCTAGTCAATGTGAGATGCTTATTGGGGTGTCACAGAACTCAGTGGAATTTTCTTGGAAAATATCTGTGTGGTACTTGAAAGAATTTAGCAAGCATTGACCCTATATGTGACCCCTACCTGGTGCCAGTTGCTGGAAAGGCTGCAGGCTCCAAAATAACATGAATCAAGCTGTGCTTGTCAGGCAGCCATTAAGCATCAGTGAGGTTGAGAGCTTTGTTTCAGGAAACAGCAAACTAAATCTACTTTGTGCTAGGTCCTGAAATGGTGTAAACCGCCTCCTGCCACCATAGTACTGGAGTGTCTTAGTATAGGGTTGACATTCAAATGTAGATCCACATGTGAAGTACCTGCTTGGGTGTTAGCCAGTCGTGATGTGAAACATCTATAGATGCATTAAAGCAGGGCCGTCCCTAGGGGATGGCGAGAGGGGCAATTGCCGTGGGGCCTGCGCTGTCCTGCCATAAGCAGGGCAATGTGGGGCCCAAAACGCTGCCCCCCCATGGCCGTGCTGTTCCCCCCTACTGTTTTCAGCATGGAGCAGAAGGCAGCGGGGAAAGGGGGAGCGCCAAACCAGCTGCTGCTCCTGACTGGCTCTTCCCTGCTCCTAGGATATGAAAGAGCCAGCCCAGGGGCAGAGCGAGCCGGCCCAGAGGCTGGGCTTGTCTCTCTCCGGCCCCTCCCCGAGCCGGCTGTTCTGCCTTGGGCGCAGGCAGGGCCAGCCCAGAAGCGGTGCAGCAGAACGGAGACCAGCCTGCTCTGCCCCCAGGGTCGGGGGTGTGGGACAGAGGGATTGGCCTGCACCCCCCCAGGGTGGGGGAGTGGGCCTCGCACCCCCCTGGGCACAGCCTTGCATTAAAGTGACTTTTTTTTTTCAGTTGTCCACATTAGGTTGAACAGAAACATTGGCTATGTCTACACTTAAGTTGTTAAATCGGTTTAAATTATATTAGTCTAATTGAATCAAAATAAAAATCATTAAATCAATTTAACTTGAATTGATTTAACATGTTATCGCTAGAAACCCAAATCTTACTAGAATGTCTGTGGACAGGACTTGATAGTTCGATTTAAGAGAGGGGCACCATGGGAGGTGTGGCAAGATGGCCCCCCAAGAAGAGCTATGTCCTCACCCAATATATAGAAAGAGGGAGGCACCCTGGGAGGGAGAAGAGCAAAAAGTGTTAAATCAAAATGATGGTTAAATTGAAATAATGTGGCTACACTGCATTATTTTGAAATAATAATTTTAATTGTCATTTCAATATAAAGCAGTGGCGTCGCTAGCGCTGGGCACACGGGGCACGTGCCCCGGGTCCCAACGCTGGTGCCCCGGGTCTCCAGCCCAATCGGGCCGGGGATCCAGGGCCCGATCCCTGGCGGTCCGCGGCCACGGCGGCCGCGTCTCCGGCCAGGGATCTGGGGCCTATCTGGCCGCCCGGCAGGCCCCGCACCCTGGCCTGGGATAGGGCAAAGGGTGGCCACGCCGCTGCCGCCAGCTAACCCTCGCTGCCGTGCGGCGCAGCTCAGCCTAGCCTGGCCTGGTGGGGCTGGAAGCGGCTGCTGGAGGCCGGGCCCGCGGCCGCAGCCCTGGATCCCCAGCGGGGGACGGGGTCGCCGTAGCCACCGGCGGCCAGGCCGGGGATCCGGGGCCTGGCTGGCCGCCCGCGGCGGCCCCGTCCCCTGCTGGGGATCCGGGAGCCAGCCAGCAGCCTGCGGCTGCAGCGTCCCCGTCCCCCGCTGGGGATCCAGGGCCTGGCTGCGGCCGCGGCAGCCCCGTCCCCGGCCGGGGATCCAGGGCTGCGGCCGTGGGCCCGGCCGCACTGGGCCGGGCCAGGCTAGGCTGAGCCGCGCCACACAGCAGCGCTGCCCAGCTGGCGGCGGCAGCGCCACAGCCTCCCCCTGGCCCCATCCCGGGCCGGGGGTGTGGCCTTTTGGCTGGGGGGCGGGGCCAGCCCCCGGGGGCGGGGCTGGGCGCGTGCCCCGGGTCTTTCCCCACCCCAGCGATGCCCCTGATGTAAAGCAAGGTTTTATTATTTTGAAATGAGGGAGCTCCTCATTTCAAAAAAAAAAAAAAAGGAAAGCTAGTGTAGACATGCAGTACTTTAAATCAAAACAGTCATCATTATTTTGATTTAAGGTGTAAGTGTAGACATACTTATTGAGTTGCTCCATCATTTCTAACTCTCCAGTAATGTAAGTGCTATGAGTACTTGGGTCTAGATGCTCAGCTGGTGAACAGGGCCATAGTTCCTCTGAAATCCATGAGGATCTGGCCTCCTTTGGTCTTGTGTTGTGTTCAGACTATGACACAACATTTAAAAGTCTGTCGTGGATATATATCATAATAATCTGTTATTAGTGGCTGTCATTAACACTGGTGAAAATACATGCCATATTAGTGACATCCCCATAAAATGGTTGTATATGAAGGACCAACTACAAAACCCAATACTCCCTCAAGCTGGGCAGAAGAAATCCTTCCCTGTGCACTGACAAAGCAATTCCATGGTTGCTGTATGACAGCTGCTTCAACCCAGAGTAGACTGGGAGGGCTCTTGTGTGTTGTCGGATGAAGTGGTGGAAAAAAATACACGCAGGGAGCTCTTTCCCTCCTCCTTGTTGAGTGGGAAATATAGGCAGAGTGAGTTCGTGCTATGCTCAGAGGGCACGCCCCCACGCCTGCATGCATTCCCCTCTGCCCAGGAGAATCTCAGTAGTGTCACTGCTGGGGAACCTCCTGGCTACAGAGCAGGTGGTGGGATTTATATTCCCCTCTCTTTCCTCCAACAACCCTTCTATTCATAGTCCAAATGCACAACAAAGTTTATTCTCGGGACTAGTCTGGGGGTTGGGAGCAGAATCCACTTCTGGACATGGGAGCAGGGCAGTTCTGCACGCTGCTCTACCAGCCCACTGCCTGAACTAGCGGCTGTGAGCCTTGCATGACTCCTGGGTGGATGTAGGCATGCCTAATGGCAACTGCAGGGGGTGGTCCATCCCGGGGGTCTTTGTGGTGAGCCATGCACTGCAAATGCAAAGGTCAGCTACACCACAGAGAGAAGAGAGCCAGAGTATTCCTGGGTTTCTGATTCCTGACCATCCCACCTGCTCATATACAGTGCAGGATCATGGCTCTTACACTGACATAGGGGAGCCCTCTGCTGTCACTTTGTCAGCAGTTAAGTTTCTTATTCCAAATGCCCCGATCTCTTCAAAAACATTGAATTGAAGCTGAACAGGCTGCTTTTTCCAGTTTCCAAAGGGATAGCCGTGTTAGTCTAGTCCAGTAAAAAAACAACAAGGAGTTGTGTGGCACTTTAAGACTAACAGATTTATTTTTTGCATGAGCTTTCGTGGGAGAAGATCCCACTTCCTCAGATGCTTCGAAGATGGGTGAACTTACAGA
Source organism: Podocnemis expansa (assembly GCA_007922195.1). Lineage (NCBI taxonomy): Eukaryota > Metazoa > Chordata > Testudines > Podocnemididae > Podocnemis > Podocnemis expansa. The sequence continues at coordinate 22,736,514 of ML682004.1, read as the reverse complement.
GCTGGCTATTTGTCTATTACACAAAGCTTCTCAGGCATGTAAGCAATCCCCCTCTTAAAAATACATCAGAATAAAATTGTGTAAAATCTTAATTCAGCTAGGCTTTTTCAACGTGGAATTCGTACCTGCTCTGAATACTGCTGGGGGCGGATTTGGATGTACTTGTTGCCTTCTGTGACACTGGGAGTTAGCACTTATCCTAGGCTCTGTGGGTGTTTGCCGTAAGTTATAAACACGACTGACACAAATGGGCAGCCTCTCACCTTCTCCGTGAAGCTAATATTAACTGACCACAGTCTGGGCAAACAGAACAACTCAAACTGCTCCGTAAACACAACCAGCAACTTGTGAAAGTAGGTGGGATTTGCAGTGTGTTCTCTCCCCAAACACTTGTCAGAGCTGAACAGGGCTTATTTTGCACATATAGAAAATAAAGTTTGGAAGATTTCAGGAAGCAGGAGGACTAAGAAGACCAGCCCGTGCCAGAGGCCTTGGACCAAACTGATGCCTCAGAGCGTTGCTATTAAAGGAATAAACCAAGCTACCATTAGGTCAAATTCTGCTTTCGTTTTGGGCCAGATGGGGACCTGTGTAATGAGTTCAACAGTTGGCTGCTCTCGCTCTCTCACTGGCAGTGTCTCCTGTCAGTTTCCAAAGGGATAGTAGAAAGGAAGATGATGTCTGAGTCTGAGCGAGTTGTTTCTGTAAGTTGATGGATTTCCACTTCAAACTAGAAAGGAAGATGATGTCTGTCTGAGTCTGAGCGAGTTGTTTCTTAGAAAGGAAGATGATGTCTGTCTGAGTCTGAGCGAGTTGTTTCTTTATGTTTCTTTATTTGCTGTTACTTTATGACCTGATCCTATGTTTTACACCCCCTTGCATTTAGTTTCATTCCTTTCTGTAAGTTCACCCATCTTCGAAGCATCTGAGGAAGTGGGATCATCTCCCACGAAAGCTCATGCAAAAAATAAATCTGTTAGTCTTAAAGTGCCACACAACTGCTTAGTGTCTCCTGTGGCAGCTTCTCCCCCTTTCCATGAAGGTGGGCAGGGAACAGCTTGAGCCAAGGTTGAATGAGCTACTATGAGCCTGTGCACAAGGGAAGAAATTTGTGCTGGGCAGCGAGCTACCACTGACTACTCCTCCCCCACCCCACCCCTTTCAGAGCAAGTGGGGAACTAGAAACCAGAGCGTGACTGGCTGAAACACAATCCTGCTTCTAGGACAGCACAAATACACACTGACCCTCCTGCAGGCTTCATGGCAAAGCTGAAACTTAACTCTTCGGTCAGGATAACTCTTCAAGCCAGTGGAACTGTCCTGAATTTACCCTGATGTTACTCAAAGCCCATTTTGCTGTTTGTGAGCACACCAGATATTAGAGAGAGTACGATCCAATTGCTTATTTTTTAACAGATCTAAAAATACCACACCTGCCCCTTTTTAAATGGAAATATACTTCTCCAGGAAGGAAGTGTTTGGTGGTGTAATCTTTCGTTAGCTCTTATGGATAGCTTTGAAATGAGCACTGTAGTGATCAAAATGACTCCTATGAAGTGAGGTTTTACAGACTCATTACTGTGTCCTAGTAGGGAAATGGATTATAATTTAGATTTGTAGTAGGGTCTTCTTCAGAAGCCAGCTCTAGCATGGGCTTGTGCTTCTCTGATACTCTTTGAACAGCAGTAACAGTTACCCTTCATTGGGTGAAGGTTGGATTCCTTCAGCAGCTTTGCCTGCTATCTATTTTTGGTTTGCCTGCTAAAAACAGATGGTTCTTATTGAGCGCCTCCTCTGATGATTGCTGCTATAAGCCACGAAAGCAACAGATGGTTACAAACAGAGATCACAAAACCAGACTTGTCAAGTTCCATTTTTTTCTCCCAGTGATGTAAGTTTCTATGCTCTTTTTTTTTTTACACAACCTCTGCTCTACATTTTATACATTCCCATGGTATAAAAGATAGTCAGAGGTGATCCTGCATTAATGTTTTTAAATGACTGGAGACTTAACATTAAATTCATCCCTTAGGCTGCAAGGTAGAGGAAGCGTAATGCTGCACATTCACCTCTTGAGACCACCCCTTGTTGGGTCAGTGTGAACCTGCACTTTCTTTCCTCTTGTGGTACCCCCAGCGGCTGTTGCCTTCATCAAATGGGCCTTCAGTCCACATTTAAGTTATTTTTAATACCTCTGCTTTGGGAGAGGACAAGTGGTAGACAGGAGAAATAGTCAAGTTTTTGAATGTGTTAAAACAAATCCATTCAGAATGTGAACACTGCAAAACTCTGTTTCAGTGTCTGACTACAAGGGGATGCAAAATCTCAGATACGCAAATAGAGTATTTCCAACTACTATTAAAAAAAAAAAAGACCAGATACAAAGAAGAGCTACCCCCACAGTTAGAGCAGCAGAAAAGTGAGTGGTGGTTTTGAATGATGGTACCTATTGTATTTCATGGTCGGGTTACACATGTGCCAGGAGTCAGAGAATTTGAAAGTAATGTCCATTGGTCCTCACATGTTCCTGGTTTGCCTTTTGTCTCCAGCTGAGGTGATATGAGGCAGGGTAGACCAACCACCTTTTCAGTTCATTTCCACCACTGTGTGGTCCAGTTGGAAGCTTTAGGATACTTGGCTCTGATGTCATTCTACCAAACAATATTATTTCAGTTGTAGATAGTTCATAGCTTTAATTGGATGTCTCCTTGCTAGATTGAAGAGCCCATGTAGGCAACTGCATGGCACAAGAAACTTGGATCTCTCAAGAGTTCTGAATGCACATCAATATCTGGGAATTATGTGCCGTGAGGAAGGCCTGCAGATCTTTTTTTCCATTCACCTGTTCTCCCCATGTCCATAGTGCTGACTGTTTCAGAAGACAAGCAGGGGAGAGTGAGAGTCACCTCTCTGTTGTGCGGGGGCAGTCACGCTAGGGCTAGAGATTATCAGATTAATCCATTCACCCTAGCTGCAGCCTATCTGTGGGGGACACAGAATGTGCTCACAGACTTTTTCAGCAGACACTTCCTGATTGACCAATGAATGGGAACTGCACAACACAATTCTGCTTGTCATTTTCACAGTCACAATGGGAAATCCCAACCAGAGGTCTCTTCACTTCCCAGGCCAGCAAGAAGTGCACCATGTATTGCTAAAGAGAAGCTGTAGGTTACTCTTCTCTGGGAAATGTTCTTTTCTGGTCAGTCCAGTTCAGCTGTGCTGTCCCTCCCCTGCCTATTACCGTAAGTGTGATGCAAGATCCAGCAGGACAGGCAGTCATTCTGATCTCTGAGACAGTTCTGGTTCCCCAACCTCCTGCATATGTCATCTTGGGCACTGACATTTCCCAAGCTCCTGGCTCAATCCATGACTGCTCCACTCCAGGTTGAGGTATTTGAATGGGCATCATCTCTGGAACATATATGCTCCTCAGCTGTATGAGACATCCTTTAATAGTAGAAAGGACTCAACTAGAAAATGTTACCTACCTCAGTGAAATTTGCTTCTCATCCTGAGCACAACAAAGAGGAGTTCTGTCGGAAAGTACGGATGTTCCTCTCATCTTAGACCCAAAGTCTTCAAAGATAGCATACACTCTATCAGTCTGCTCCTTGCGAGTGCACTTAGCAGTCATCAGTGTGTTCCATCCACCTCCTCAGGGCCTGCTCTATCTTCACATCCATACTAACCAAGAAATTCTGGAAAGGCTTGATAACTTTACCATCTCCTCAAAAAACTCTGCCCCATGGGGACTTGAATTTTGTTCTTTTGGTACTGTCAAGGTCCCACTTTGAACCTTTAGGTCCTTGTTCCATGCCCCTGTGCTTGATAAAGGTTGCCTTTCTTCCAGCTGTCACATTAGAGAGGAAGTCTGTGAACTCAAAGCAATGATGGTAGACTCTCTTTTTGAATACTGTGCTCCATAAAGACAAAGTTTCTTTACACCTACACCCCAAATTTATCCCTAAAATGGTTTTGGAGTTTTACCTTAACCAATCCATTCATTTACCTTTGTTTGTTTTTTTTCTCCTGAAATCACACATAGCAAATGTAGACTCCAGTCCCTTGATGTGCAGTGAGGCCTGGCCTTTTGCCTGGGGAGAACAAAACCAATCAGGAAGTCCCAGAGATTGGTTGTTGCTATAGGAAAGAGAGCATCAGAGGACACACCATCTCCATTCAGACTTTTCAAATGAAGATCTGGTTGCATTCTGCTCTGTCAGCTCTTGAACTTCCTTCCTCCTGTAGAGATATGAGCTCACTCTGTTAGAGCTCAAGCAATGACCATAGCATCTCACCAGGACATAGAGCTGTCCTAGACACCTGTAAGGTATAACGTGGAGCTCAATCCACACATTTGCAAGGCATTGCACAGTGATACAAGATTTGGTTGTTGATGCCTCCTTTAGGAAGATGGTTCTTGACTCAACCCAACTATCCTTACCCTTGCACCTTCCTCCTACTTAAGTCCTGTTTGTCAATCATCCACAATGGAATACCATAGGGAACATCATTTGAAGAATATGAGGAAGTTAATTATGTGTAACTGGTGGTGCTTTGAGATGGGTAGTCCCTATTTATATTTCACTACCTGTCTGCTTTCTGGTCGTCTCTGATTAGCAGTGGAGAAGGAATTGAAGAGGAGATTGGTCTGGCCTGCCTTTATCACCTTGGTCTTAGGCATGAGGTGAGTCAGGGTGCATGCACAGACCACTGGATACCACTCTTGAATTCTCTAATGCTGGGCACATGGTGCATGTGCGTAATCCTACATTGGAATACAAATAGAGACCACACATCTCAAAGAACTGCCAATTACATGTCAAAAGCCTCCTCTTTCCTGGAATGCATTAAAAACAACTGCAGGAATATTTTCAATAAAGAGCTATGCATACACAATGTCACCATCAAAAACACACCTGTAGTTGATATGGTGAAGTAGACTATTAACAGCAATTCCTTATCCTGAGTCATCTTTTTTTTTTTTTTTTAAATTCCTTTACTTCCTATTGGCAGCCATTTTCTTTGATTGCCACAGTAACACCCAGCAAGGGATGGCTAGTGTCTTATTGCAATCAATAGCATAAAATACTTATTTAGTGCCTTCCACAAGAGAGATTCACAGCACTCTAGAGATGGGAAAGAAATAGAATGTAAATGTATGGACTTAAAATGATTATTACTATTCTTTGCCTATCCCGCTTCTCCATTTACATGGCTGCTTTGGCAAATGATGTATGGGTTTACCTGCTTGTTTGGGGGTGGGGGTGGGGCAGGTATTTTTGGTTGTTTTAAGCTCCGAATAACATCTCTCCATCCAATGTCAAGTAATTACCCTTTTAGTCCTTAGTCATCTTCTTTCTCCTCATATGCTTGGTTCTTAAAATATTCTGGTCAAATTGTTCAAATATTTTTAATGCTTCCCTGAAATTAGAATGGAAGTTTTAATTGATAAAGAGTGTGTGTGCATGAACTTAAAGTGGAATTTATGTTGATTTTTGACTAGTGTAATTAGATTTTGCCATTGCATTTGATTTTGGAATAAAGTAAATTTCTCTCCTGTACACTGATGAATTCAAGTAATAAAATTATAGTGTCGTACACTGATTTTCTCTCCCCCCCCCATGTTTCTCAGGTGATCAGTCTGAACACTGGTAGTATTTCTAACTGAGCCTGTGGAATTCAGCCATTATTTAGATTCCAATACAGCAAAAAAATGTTCAGATTTTCCACTTTTGCTAACATGGGTTTAGCTCCCATGGAGCTAGCAACTTCATGGGTTATAGTGTAGATGGGAACCTGACTGCTGACAATATTTTAAGCACTGTATTATATTACCTTGCTTAGTACCAGTCTAATTGACATGGTGGTGAAACTGGTAGAAGCAGCTGGCCAGCTGTCTGCATTTGGGCTATCCATGTTGCTCATAATGATAGAGCTGAAACAGTGTTAGAAATAATGGGACATTTTCAAAGAATTTCCCTAGCAGAGACAAGCCTCTAATGTGAGGTACATAACGGCAAAAAACAACAAGCGTCCTGCGGCACCTTAAAGACTAACAGATTTCTTCAGGCATAAGCTTTCGTGGGCTGCAACCTGCTTTGTAAGCTTTGAAAGCTTATGCCAGAAGAAATTTGTTAGTTTTTAAGGTGCAACAGGACTTTTATTGGTTTTGCTATATACAGCGTAATATGGCCACCCCTCTGGAACTTAGCAACAATATGATGGTTTCAAGCAGAGTGTGTATTTAGAACCAAATTCCCCACTGATGTAAATAGGCTGAACTCCACTGAATTCAATATGAGTGATACCATGTTAGCAGCCAATTATAAAATACCTGAACAAATGTAATTGCCTTTAGTTGAACATCTTAATTATACAGGAAGCTGGACTGAGATGCATAGGTTCCTCTGTTGTAGAAGAAGCAGAATATAAAGTTATATAAATAAAATGCAGAGAGCAGAAAAGAGAAGTTTATCTTTGTAGGCTAAAGGAATAATAGTAGTGCTCACTCTGGCTAGCGGTTGTTTTAGAAGGAAGGCATGGTACCAAGACGCATCTAACTGTAAGAGTAGTCTTGTGCAAGGTTTTTAAAAAAGTAACTCTAAATTTTATGCATACTGCAAGTTTTCCAGCAGAACATGCAAGTGCAAGACAGCTTTGGAATTGGAAATGATCAGTGCATCCAAGCTCCCTTGAGAAAGAACATGACTTAATTCTGTTTCAAGTGACCCAAAAACATGGCAATTCAATTAATTTGTTTTATGCAGTAGTGCTTCAGCAGGGATGGACAACTAACAGCTGAAGTGCTGCACCCAGCCTGCCAAATCACTTTATTTGGCTTGTGAGCCAGGGGCCTAGCCAGAGGTAGGTGTGGGTGTGCTGTTGCTCTCCCAATTAGCATGCTGGGCCATCCAGATTTGAGCCTGAGAGTGGGCAGCTCTGGCAGTCCCTAGGGTGAGGGAAGGGGTGAGAAGCTATGTCACCATGGGGCACAGGGTGGCAAAAGGGAGAAAGAGGCGGCTTTTGCCTTTGCCTAGAAGAGTAGAGGAAGCTCTTCTGCAGCATCTGCTGGAGTAAGGGTGTGGCGGCTGCTCCCTGGTTGCAGTGGGGTTGCTCCAAGTTGGCTCAGATGCATAGCACATGGGGTTACCGATCACAGTCAGCATGACCCAGCAGCAGAGACCACAGTACGGGTGGTGTTGGAGGATTCAGACTCGTCTGACTTCCTAAAGATTGCGGAGTTGCAAATGTGGGTGGCTGTTGTGTGTGACGCAGCATAGCATGGTGGGACTCGCTGCTCTGGTGCATGTTGTAACAGCAGCAGCTGGGCCTGCTGCCCTGGCACAGCACGGGCCACCTTTTCCTCAACTGCCACAGCTTCTTCTTTTGCTACATCCTGGAGCCTCTAAAACAAAACAAAAAAAAATCAATGCATTGGCTGCTGAAGGGTTTCAGTGAATTCTGTGACAGTGGCCCTCTGTTACCTTAGACTTGCCCATCCCTGGGTTGGAGGCCTCATCTGCTTTACCAACGTAGTAAAAGACTGTCCTTGCCCGAAAGATCTTCAGATGCTAATAACAAGATGAAACAGCTGAATGATTCAAACAAGTGGGCTGGTGGAGAAGGTAACTAATAGGATGCTTAGCACGGGCTAGCTTTAGGTGCTTTCTAGTAACCAAATAACGGCTAGTGGTTAGCTAACCCAGTAAGGTAAAGTGAGCCTCTATTTTAAAAATGAATTGATTGGTCTAAATATTTCTGGAATGGGATCAGAGGTAGGATAATTCAAGAATATTCTGATTCTGCAAGCACGTACCGGTTACCCATGGTTGCTTTAAAATTTAGCACATTCTCCTTCTCAGCGGGGTTTTTAGAAGCCAGTACACTAAAAATGTAAAGATACAGTCTCTTGTTGCATAGGTACTATCTAAGTGCATGGCCATTCCCACTCTTCAACACAAAGCTTAACAAACGCAGCTGTGTTGTCTCTTTAAAGCAGCGCATTTCACAAGACAACCATACGTCAAGCCCTGTTAGTGCATCCACATCTTTCTTACTGCCTAATCATTCATACTGTTGCATTCTGGGAAATTCTGGACTGTTGTATTAATGTGCTTCAGCATGGGGCAAAGAACAAAATATTGGGCAGTGTAAGTTGTGCTGTCATCCAGAGAGCTAGCATGAATGAGGACCAGTCAAATGGGCTAAACAGAGGTTAGCAAGTCCTGTCAATGCAGTAGTTACTGGTTCTGTGGCAGCCTACGTCGCTGAACACCGCTAGCTAACATGTGGATGTCAGCCGTGTCCAGAATGAAGCACATGCTAGCTGGTTAGAAGCTGTAGAGTATGGTGGATATGGAAATGTGACAGGCTTTGTTATCTTCATGGTGAGGAAACCTTGCTTGTCCAGCTTGAGAACATGCATGGGAAACTTTGTAGAAAGTAGCTTTTTCAAAGAGGGCAAAACTGGGCTTTCGAAGGAAATCTACTTACAACTTTAACCCCAGCATCCCTCAACAGGGCGCCATAACTAGCTCCCGGCAGGTATGTGGCCAGAGTTGCACATGTTCTGGCTGGCTGTAGGCCAGTGTCTTCAAAATGTGTGTTAGTCACAGCTATTCCATCCAGTTCAGGACAGCTATTTGCAACCCTAGCATCTCCTTGAATCTTTGTGTTTTTGCAAAATTATGGAGCAAGACATGGTAAGATTGGAGTGCCTGCATTCTTTAGTTCAGTGTTTCCCAACCAGTGTGCCCTCAGGCCCGAGGTGTGCCACAGAAGTTTTTTGAAAAACTACTTGGAGAGTTCTGGGTTAGCATGTAAATATTCATGAGTTCATTTGGAAACTATATTGAGGTGTGCCTCAAAATTATTAAAGGCATTAAGAGGTGCCAGGGTTGAGAACCACTGCTGTAGCTCTTCATTTCCAGACTTCTGAGGGAGATGGGGTTGGTAGAACTATTTGGTGGAAACGAACACGTTCTCTAGGACTCCATTGGCACACTTTCAGCAGTAACTATTTACTAATGAAGCTTTTTGTTTACAAGTAAATACATACAGTCTGGCAGTTACAGTTGCCAGGGAAACTATAGATGAATTTACCAACATATATGTAGTATTGAATTGCATCAGGATGTTTTCATTGAATGAGTAAACAATTCTAACATTTCTTTGTGGGATTTAATTCAGATGAGAATTTGAATCAAGAAGCTTGCAGCAAACTGTGGTCCTCAATGCAAAGACTATGAGGCTAGTGCATTAAACACTCAAATATGAACAGCATCTGCATGGCCTACTGTTTTCAGTGCCATCCAGCAGAACAAGCCGTACAGGGTTGAGGGTGATGGGGAGAAGCAATGTGCTGTAGCCTATCAAAAAGCGTAAAAGCAGCCACATTCCCCCTAAGTGGCTGGAGGTCCTGTATATGTTTTACAGTGGGCACAGCCATCCGAGTGCTTCTGCTGAGCTACTGTATTTGGGCACCTTCCAAATATGGCCAAGGAGCTTTGATGCTGTGGGCCCTAAAATCTGTCGACTGAGTCCATCCGCACTGAGAATGCCCAATGGCTTTTGGGAGGTCTTTTTCTTTGGAAAATGTCAGTGCTCCTTAATGCAAAATTATCCTTGGTGTTTGGTTGGGTGCATGTCAGTAAATGGAAGTGTGAATAAAGGAGCTTCCCTCCGATCCCACCCTGTCCCCAAGGAGACAGGAGCACCAGTAATGGGATATAATTTCTAGCTGCCTTCAAAATGCTAGGAGAGGGCTCCGATGCCACTTACGCTCAAGGTCCAAGAGGAAGTTGTTTCTAGGGCTGTGTCTACGCTGGGGGGCTAAGTTAAGTCGACTTAAAGTCAACCTTGTTAAACTAGTAGACATACCCTGGGCCTGGTTTTGGGCCCCTTGCCCCACCCTTGGGTGTGAACTGGCTCCAAGGGGGATAATCTGACTCCTGCCACTGCCAGCAAGTGGCTGGGAGCTGGATTTGGCCCCAAGCCACTTGCTTCAACGGGCTCAGAGCTGGTCCCAGCTGCCACCGGCAGGCAATTGGGAGCTTGATACGGCTTAGAGACCCCTGCCGCAGGCAGCAGGGGGCCCGGAGCTGGCTCCTGCTGTTGCCAGCAGGTGGTTGGGAGCCAGATCTGGCTCTTAGCTGCCTGACAGTAGGGGCAGGGGCCGGGGCCCGATTGAGGACCAGGGCTTCCTGCCCTGTTAACTTGACTTAAAAGCTTAAGTCAGCTTTCAGAGCAGGGTTTATGAAGTTGACTTAATAAATTCTAAATTTGGTCATGGAGTTGCTTGGGTCAACTTAAGGCTCCAGTGCAGACGTGCCATAGGTTAGTTGTAGGCACCACTGTGGGTTACTCTGATTAGCCCCACCTATTTTGCTTTGTATAGGCAGAAACATGGCTCTGGAATCAGCATGTGTCTGCCTATGTCCCTTCAGCAGCCCAGGGCAAAAGCTTACCTTCAGGCTGCAGATATGCAAGGAATGTTTAAGATGGGGCTTTCAGGAAATTTAGCTTTCATAAATATCGTATTGCACAGACAAGTGTAACTACTGGGAGCAACCTTGCTGTGGTTTTCCACTTGTCCTCATTGTACATGTTTACTTCTGCGTGTCGGTTTTAATGTTAACAGCCACGTTAATTGACAGGGTGTAGTTCTAACCGGTAAAGGACACGGAGTCAGTTTAAATGAGCTTTCTATGTGTGAGATATTTGAGCAATTTCTTTGAATGTAACTGTTACAATGAACAAAATATGAGCTACAGGATTGCTGATAACATTATTTTTCTTCCTCAGGAAGACTATGATCGTCTGAGACCTTTATCTTATCCTATGACCGATGTCTTCCTTATCTGCTTCTCAGTGGTAAATCCAGCTTCATTTCAAAATGTAAAGGAGGAGTGGGTACCAGAGCTAAAGGAATACGCACCTAATGTACCCTTTTTATTAGTCGGAACCCAGGTATGTCTGGTTTTATTTTCTTGTTTTATTTAAATCCAGATGATCTAACTTTCTTTGGGCCAAGGTTCCTGAAGCAGGATCCAAATAACACTTTCTCTGACTTCAACTGGAAGAATTAGATCTAGCCTACATCTGTAACTTAGGAAGACCTAGCTGTGTCACTCAGGACTGTGAAAAATGTCAGTCCCTGCGCAGGGCAGTTAGGAGTCAAGTACATAAGAATGATCTGATCCAGTTTGGCCAATAGTCCACCTAGCTGAGTATCCTGTCTTTTAACAATGGCTGGCATCAGACACTTCAGAGGGAATGAACTATTGAGTGATGTATCCCTTGTCGTCCAGTTCCAGCTTTTGACAGTCAGAAACTTGGGAACACCTAGAGCCAAGGGGTTTTGTCCCTGACCAACTTGGCAAATAATCATTGATGAACCTATCCTCCATGAATTTATCTAATACTTTTTTGAACCCACGTATATTTTGACCATTCATAGCTGCACTGGCAAGGAGTTCCACAGGTTGACTGTGCTTTATGTGAGGAAACCACTTCATGTTAAATTAGTAGACAGCAGATTTAAACTAATTGTGTGACCCCTGGGTCTTGTGTTATGTGAAGGGGTAAATAACACTTCCCTATTCGCTTTTCTTTTATGCATACCATTCATGAGTCTATACACTTCTTCTATCACAGTTCTCCCTTTTCTAAGATGAACCACCCTAATATTTAATTTCTTTGCATATGGAAGGTGTTCCATACCCTAACCTTTTTTGTTGTCCTTCTGAGTCCTTTCTCCAGTTCTAGTACTGTATCTCTCTTTTGAGATGGGGCAACCAGAACTGTAAGAAGTGTTCAAGGTGTGGTTATACAATAGATTTATACAGCGGCATTATGCTATTTTCTGTCTGACCTTTCTTCTTATTAGACAGCCTAAGCCTGATGTAGACAGCTAGGATGACAGTAGTAGTCTTTCACTAACCTAGCTGTTGCCTTTGGAAAGGTGGATTATTTAGGTCAATGGAAAAACCTCTTCCACTGAGGAAGGTAGCATTTATACTGTGCTGCTGTAGTGGCTGTGGTGTAGACATGCCTTCACTCACATCCAGCAGCAGGAAAATAGTGTCACTTGTGTTCTAAGTACACCTGCAGCACACGTAAATGCTATGTAAATAATCAATTCTTCAGGTTGTTGGCCATACTGAAAAATTAACATTACATTTTCATTAGACTTGAAACCAATTTTTTTTTGGTGAATGGAAAAATTGAAGAAAATACTGTTTCAGGCTCATACAAAATGTTCAGTTTTATTTTAATTTTTTTAAAAAAATAAAACAAGTAACTTTCAAAAACCAAGTTCCAAAGGGGCAGCTGTGTTAGTTTAGTTCAGCAAAAGAAGCAAGAAGTCCTGTGGCACTTAAAGACTAACAGACACTCACTTGCATTTATTTTCATCCCATTCTGTAAGCTCCCCCTCTTCAAAGCATCTGACAAAGTGGGTTTCTCTCCCATGAAAGCTCATGTGATAAATAAACCTGTTAGTCTTTAAGTGCCACACGACTCATTGCTTCTTTTTCAAAACAACAAGTTTCTTTAGTTTGTATGCACTTATTTAAGAAAATGTCAACACACAACATTTTGAATTTTTGGCAATATTTTTTAGGACTTTCCCCCCTAACTAAATCAGCTGGCAAATTGCACATGAGCTTGCAAAACATTTCCATCAACCTGGATCTGCATTTTTCGGTGAAAACTTTTCAATGAAATTTCACCTAGCTCCAGAGTCACTTTTGTTCCATTAAAAACACAAAGTGCATCATGTTACATAAGCAGTTGTGGCTGTTCAGCAAGGGTCTTGGTTTATAAGCATTACTCACTCTTCCAGGTAATCTCACTGAATGAAACAAATAAGTAGGACTACTGGTGTGAGTAAAGACTACTCAATGCCACAATCATGCAAGATTGGGCCCCATGCTACTGGCATAACCCTGTGCCTCGAATAAGTCTTCAGTGGGCATTGGATTTATCAGGAACCAGGGCACAGGCAGTTTGGCTTACTGGTCATGGCTGGCTGGTGTCCACACACTGAGGATGACCATGCTGCAGTAATCAGAGAACAGTCATCAGAGGAGTCGCTAAAGCAAGAGGCAGGTTTAGTAAGGATGGAGTTAGAGGCCAGCAATCAGAAAGCATGGTGAGATCTGAAGTCACAGCATGTCAGAAGTCTGCAGCCTTGCCTAGACAACTTAATGAGAAACTTTCAGTTAAATAGTGATCATGGGCCAAATAGAAAGGTAACAGGGTGCTGTTGCTCTGGCCCTTGTGGGGAGTACTACTTGGCGGTTCCTAATCTCCAGAGTGTTCCTTGGATGTGACTCTGCATGGCCTCACTGGGGTGATGTGCGAACATCAGATGTCCTAGGCTTTGCAGAGCCAGGTTCTAAATCCCACAGATTCTTTCAGGATTATGGTGTAAGCAGAAGCAGTTCAAGCTTCCCAGTATGGACTAATCCTGTCACTGCTGGATGTGCACTTCTGTGTTTATGGGCACTTCTAGGGTGGACACACTAAAGTTAAGGAAGAAAGAGGTAGGAATAAATAACTCACTTATCCTTCCTTCTGGATAATCACACAATCAGGAATTGGGGACCTGATGCACATCTTCAAAAATCTTTGGCTCAGATTCTAAGCAAGAATCCACACTTTGGGCCATAGTGGGTTGTGGTGTTTTGTGTGTGTGTGTAAGTGGCCCACCCCTTCGAAACCTATAGGGTATTAATGCTTAAAAACTGAAGATATGATATGGCTCAGTGATTTATATTCAATGTGAATGTAATCATATAATATTGTTGCCATCTTTCTCCCTAGATTGATCTTCGTGATGATCCAAAAACTTTAGCAAGATTGAATGATATGAAGGAAAAGCCTATATGTATGGAGCAGGGACAGAAATTAGCAAAAGAGGTAAGACAGACACTTAAAAAAAATTACTGTTCCAACTTATTTTTGACTGCATTTTTCCTTTATTTTCTATTTTCATACTTATTCCACTAGCCTAGATAACCAGCTTTTTATAAAACCACTGTGTTAAATACTGCTAACAAGCAGACTCACTTAGGTGAGGGAGATAATTAATTGAAATGTAGACTATATCTTTAGGCCATTAATACAAGACATTAACTTTTTAAAAATATCAGATAGATGCTAGGCATTTCTTTTATAGTCCATCTTCAGAAATTTAATTTCTGCAAAACAAGGAATCCTATGGCACTTTTAAGGACTAAGCAATTTATTTATCACATGAGTTCTGTGGGTGAAACCAAAACAACTTCTTTGATTTGCTGAAACAGTCTGGTCTGATCTTGTGACTTACACTTCATTGCATTTATTTTTCCCTCCCATACTACATTTTCCATTTTCCAGCTTCTGACGAAGTGGGATTTCATCCACAAAAGCTCATGTAAAAAATAAATACGTTAGTCTTTAAAAGTGCCACCGAATTCCTTGTTTATTTTGCTAACTAGAGTAACACAGTTACCCCTCTGGAACTAATCTCTATAAATTAGCCATATAATTTTTTTTTTTGGTGTCAACCCAAAGCAAGCTGCATGTAACATTCATTCTTCAAAAACAGAGCCTAATGAAATAACTTCCAAAACCATCATCAAACAACAAAGGAAAGGAATAGTTTGCTTTATGGGATGGGGACCACACTGGGATGATTTCTGTAGGTCAAAGACAAGAGTGTTGTTTCTAGGGGAAAAAAACCCAGGGGCTAATCAATATATAACATGTAACTATTAAATTCATTTAATTTTTTGACAGATAGGAGCCTGCTGCTATGTGGAATGTTCCGCTTTAACACAGAAAGGACTGAAGGCTGTTTTTGATGAAGCTATAATAGCCATTTTAACTCCAAAGAAACACACAGTGAAAAAAAGAATAAGATCAAGATGCATAAACTGCTGTTTGATCACGTGAGATACATTGACAATGGCCAAGCCTACTGTGAAATTGTATCAAATATAAATGATACAGTGCATAAGTACACAGAACTTGTTACAGATCATAGAAGTTTGTAAAAAAAAGTAGGAATTTAACATCTGAAATCAGAGAAATTCAGGAGAACAAAACAAAACAGCTCAACAAGGTAGTAAGAAGGAGCCACCATCTTTTACAAATACTTTATTTGGACTGGAAGGTAAAATCTCTCAGGGTTACATAGGTTAGAGCAGGTGGTAACAGCATAGAAACATGACTGTAAGTGTCAATGATTGGCCAAAAACACTTCAAAAGGAATTCAGTTGTCCATATAAAAGTTTCTGCCTGGTCTGTGTGGAATCTGCACAAAGAAATACTTTCTCTGCCCCAGTTATCTGCTTTTGTATGTAAGCTTCTTCCTATTCCAGTATAGCCACAGAGGTGCAATAATGAGGCCAGCCATGTAGCCAAAAGTAGCTCCGAGGGAACAGGAAATGGGCCATACCTGAAGGAAGAAAATGGACAGAAAAAACAGAAACAAAGAAAAATATTGTTTGAGCACAAATTCACAGTATTACCTAAATACCGAAAGGCAGTACAACTTTTTATTTAAAGCTTGATGTGCTTTCCTGAAGAATGCAAAATGTATTACAATCATACAGTGCATATATCATGAACACTAAGTGTTGTATAGTTTTCAAATAATATACATTAAAATGTAACTGGGTTTCTGGCTACTACAGACAGCGTGAGAGTCCCAAAATCATCAGAGACACTTACGTATTTGTTACCTGAAGTTTTGGGCCAGGTTTATGAAAAAAATTACAATTTTTCTGTGTACCTTTTGAGATTATTTTGAAAGGAAAATTGCATATTTTACAACATAACACTTCTACTTTATGCATTCTTTCTCCCCATGGACCTTCTAAGAATACCAAATGCACATACATGATAAGATGGGGACAGCTTTTGGTTTAGTATACATACTACCATGGACTTGAAAAGTAGGCACAGGAATTTCATAGTTCCCCTTTGAATGGCACTAGGAAGGAAGTATGGATGCTGACTTCACATTTTACACATGGGTCAGCAATCAAGAAGTAAGCTCAGTTAAATGCAGGCCCCTCTTGGGTTTAACGCTAAGGAATTTATTTCATTTCCTAGTACAAGGACAAAATTGTCTCAATATGATCAACTCATTCTCACATTGCCTCAGGTAAGAAAGCAAGTAGTAGAGTGGATATTTTTCTTATTTAAACATGAGAGGGGCAGGAGAAGAAATAAAATGAAGTGTTGAATCTGAAGCCCTAATCTATCCTAGGATGCAGCAGTTTGAGCACAGTTACCTTCCAGTTATATCACCTGTCAATGAAAGGTTTCACTACTTTGGTGAAAAAAAACCATAAGATAAATTTAATTCCTTATAATGGTTCCTCCATCTTTGCAAGGGCAACTCTTACTACGCCTGCAGACCAGTGGTCTCCATTTTGAAGCAAGTATACGTTATATCATTATTCTCGTGTCAAGGTGATGATGGAGAAAACTTGGCACCTTGGAACTAGAAGTGCCTCGCTCTTTAGCTTTCCCCTCTTGCTCTAGATCTTGGCTTGTGATTCATGAGCAGTAAAAAGGGAGCTTGCTTTTTATGGTGTTTTTTCCTTCTGAAGCCATCTTTTTTGAGCTTTCAACCTGTCCATTGCAGTTTGTGGACACATATTTTCCTCTTGTCCTCTGGTCCTGGGAAATTTAAGTTCAAATAAGTGTGCTTTTGTCTTCTGCTGTTTCACCTTCACATTCCTTATTCACTGTGTACAGGTTTGTGTATTATTTGAAGGTCTTTAGGAGTGTAGCAAATAGGACAATATCTGTAGATGAGGTGTCTTAGGTACCCTTTATTGACCTTGATTGACTTTCCATTCATGGCCACTAATTCTGCTATTTCATACTTTTGTTCAACAATGCTGTGGCTGCTACCTCTTTAAAACCAAAGATTTGCTCATTTTCAATTCATTAACATCAGCACAGCATCTCTTTTGTAAAAAGTCTTTCTGTTCTCACATAAGGTATTCTATACATTTTAAAATAATGTAGGTGTGTTTTGTGGCCTTGGGTAAGATCATGCATCAAATCAATCTTTGCGTTTTCATTATCAGATTGAAATCAACTGTGAAATCCTCTTTGCAGGATTTTATCGGTCATTATACGTGGTTACAAAAGACAAAGCAAAACCCTCTGCAGTGATATATATTTATAAGCATCACCTGCAGCAACACGAATGGTGAGAAGAAACAATTTCTCTATCACCCAAGCCAAACACCTGTCTATCAATGGCTTGATTAAGTTGGCAGTTTGCTCTTGCATCTAGTTCACTAATTGTGAGTGGTCAGTAATTCTTTATTAAAAATCTTACCTACATTAGGTGAATTCACGTCTTTACGTCCTCATCTGCTTTTCACAAGTACAAGCTGATTTTCCAGATGGGTTTTGGAATTTTTCATCTTTCCTCTTATGAATTAATACCCATCACAATCTAAGCTCTTTGTGGGTCATTCAACTGCTACTATGACTCAGGAACTTCTAGTGATTGTTATAGCTTCTCCTACTCAAACAGCAACTCACTGTAAAGTTCAACATTAATAATCATCCTGCATTCGCAATCACTGTCCAGCACTGCATAACTTTATTTTGTTAAATACTGCTTTCACTTTCTTTATACCTTCAAGAGTGGTGTTCTTTGCTTCTTTTTAAACCTATGCTGCTGTCTTGCAGTTTATAGTCTGTCACTGATATGCAATCCAGAGATCTTTTGAGTGACCTCTGGAATCCTGCCCTGACTTCTAGCAGCTGGCAGAAATGGAGGAGAGAAGAAAAACCCAAACTTTTCCTAGCAACTGAGTGGAAAGGAACAAAAAGAGATACAAGGAACAATGTCCACTCCCTTCCGGGGCCACAGAAGGGAAGAACAGTGGGCCAGGTCCTCAGTCTTATGCAGTTCCTATGTTCTACACCAGTGGCACTAAGGAACTGTAAAGCCTACTTTAGTTGGCCTCCTGAGGATTCCCCAGACCTAGGGGAAAAATCCCTGGCTTGTTCAGCATGAGCATAGCTACATTGTGCTTGTCTTCCTCAGAGCCAGCAGGGGCACAGCTGGGGTTTGGGAATATTGTCAGAATCCCTCTGCATCTTTCCGACCCTTCTCTGCTGGAATGACCCTGTGGGGTCAACACGCAGCCAGATGCAACTTACAGGAGCCCTAAGACTGTTTTAGTTTGATTTAGCTGCTGGCTGGCCCCAGGATTGAGAAAACTGCAAAGGTGACAAAGTGACTTCTGTCCCCCCTGGATTTTTGGATTAACGGGAGCCATAAAAGTATCACAGAACAATTTCTTTAATTGTGTTACCCATGTCATGGCATTAGTGAATCAGCAACAAAGTGATGACACAACACATGCAGCAACTCTAATGTCACAGATTCCACAAGGGCTCTCCTGGTCTTCTAGGGTGGGCATCACTGCTCTCAGTTGTTTCTTGTGCCCTGATTCTCAGGGGGTCCAATCACTTTCTGCTTTGTCTTTTTTAATCAATTTAATGTTCTTGGTCAGACTGGATTCTCCCTGGTTTCTGCATCTGTCCCCTGCATTTGAGTCGGCTTCCCCTGTACTACCCCATACCATGTACCAGATCTGTTTTGGGTTAGGTAACAAAAAAATCTAAGCAGTAAATACCTCTAATTAAATAAAATGGTTTGTTCCACTTAAGTATTAAGAAGTGTTTTAAGTATTAAGCTTGTGCAGGTTCTGATCCCCTCTCAAAGCTCCTGCTAGCCCTTAGACAATTGTACACAATTTAGTTCATTTTCTACTTCAGGCCAAACAGGAGTTAGGGGCTGCAGAAACAGGTGCCTATCTACGCACCTCCACATGAAGGTTGGGATCAGGAACAGGAAGACGGGAAGGAAGTTAGGTGGCATCATGACTTCAGGTCAATGAGAGGAGAAGTTTCTGGTTGAGGGTGGGGAAAGCTAGGACTTCCTTCAGACAACTATCCCAAGATCTCTTGCTTCCTGGCTGCCAGAATAAACCTCAACCAAAATCCTCACAAAGTCTACAAAAACAGCCATATCTCATATGATGTACATGTGGAAGATGGCCAGTTTGAAAGTAATTATGAATCTGAATTGAATAGTACCCTGAAACCACTCCCCATCCACCCACCCAATTATTAGTACATAAGCAGCATTATGAGCCTTAGAACTGCGGTTAGATCACAAGACAGGTGTTCTGGATTCTGGTCCTGGCCTGGTCCTGTCTGTCTCTGTGACTTTGGGCCAGTAATTTCTCTGTGCCTCTACTTTCCCATCTGTAAAAAGCAGATCGTACGTGCTCTTCTATTCGGTTAAGACATGATATCCTCTCTGAGAAGGCACGATAGGAATGTGAGGTTACTGACAGATAATAATAGACATATTAAGATAAAACCTAAGTGCAGACTGCATTGTATAATGTGGTTACATTGCACTGCCTGGCTTGTGGATTTGGGCTGATCCAAAATTGTGGTTTAGGCCCCCTGGGACTGTTAGCAGGCACCATACTGTATAGCTGTTCTGACTTACACTGGGTAGCTGGCCCTGCACTCATAAGGCTCAGGAATCTGGGGACAGCAAGGTAAGCATTGTTCTCTTCATGCTCATTGGCTGTAGCTGGGGACTTGTTCCTAATACTGGACAAGAGGTAAACATTTCACATTGGTTATTAGCCTCTCTTTCTTATATTAAGGTCTTCTACAAAAACATAGTCATTTAGATCCTGAGTCAGGGTCCAATCTTGTAGGATGCTGGGAACCTCTCAACTTCCACTGCCTTCAATGAGAGAGGAGCATGCCCGGTATCTCAGTGGGAATGCTGAGCAGTTTGTAGGATCATATCAAAGTAAGCAGGTCTGCAGACCCATATGGAACTCTGATGGCATGATTCCTTTGCTCTTTATTGATATGTAACTCCCATCACATGGGCAGTGCTGGCAGCAACACCTGTCGTTAAAGTTGCTTGATGTAGCATATATTAAAGTGGACAGCTACTTACTAGGAAAACGGGTTGGATTTTAAAGATGCAAACAGTAGACAGTGATCTACTGTAAGTGATACTTACACTTTTTAAAGAATTAAGCCCATTCTTCAGACGTTGTATAAGTGCACTTCTTTGATTCCTGAACTATAACTTTCATTTTTTGCTTACTGTTTTACAAGATCAGTCTACAACTGTCAATTAGAAAGCTATGTAAGTAATTTGATTGCATAGGTTTCAGTTAAAAATTGACTGAATAAATTTGCACAATGATTTTCTTTCCCCTGGCTCCTAATATGCCTTAAATGCTTATATGTTTAACTTGCAGTGTGTTTCAATATATGCTTTAACTTTGGAGGGGGGAGGTGGTATTGCATGCATTTCTTCACTAGATCATGTGTCTGATCATATCCTGTATGTACAGGATGTATATAGTTGACAAGCAGATGATAAGCAGTGAAGAGAACTTAGCAGTTGTGGCTATTAAGCAGTTATTTTTAATTCACAGAAAGTTTAATTGGCTCTACAAAGTTCTCCAAATCCTATTATTAAAGACGGACATTAATTAAGGAAATATAGCCCTTAGAAAAACAAATCCAACCCATTTAAGGTAAATCTGGTCCACCGCTCCTCCTGCATCTACAAGTACATTTGGATCCTGCCTTTCATTCTTTCTACCCAGTGCCCTTTTAAAACAGTCTCATTACCAGGTAGTAAACACAGTAGGGAAACCCTTTGAGCTCAGCAGACCTGTGCTAAAAGCTACAGTATGTCTAATTTAGAGTTTGTTGTCCTGTTTTAAACTCAATTTAACTGATTGCCTGTTGAGTTAACAAATACAGCTGTACTCAATATGTTCCACTACAGTAGCATCTATGCTAGTATTTACAGTCAAGTTAGTTAAATCAAGCTTGGTGGCAATCAAGTTGCTTTGAATTAAAGCACCATTACAAACTCTAGAAATTCCCAAAAAGTCAGACTGTATAAATAGGATAAATAAATATAAATCTGTTAGTCTTTAAATGCCACAGGACTCCTTTGCTTTTTTTTTTTTTTTTTGGCTGAACTAGATTAACACGGCTGCCCCTTTGAAACTTGTATAAACAGGAGTAAAATGAAATTCTCCTCACTCCTTTCTGGCGTTTCTATGATAGTAATGATGATAAGTAAGATCTGTTTCAACATCATCTACTAGCTGCCACCTGTGATAAAATCAACTTTGATAATGACTACATTAAATAAAACCAGGTACATGCGTTAACTCAGGAACATACTTGGTAGCTTAACCATTTGGTGCCAAAAAATGTAATAATACCAAGTGTGTCAGTTTCAAAATCCAATCTCTGTCAAGATATGTCAATGCTGAGGCCTGGTCTACACTAAAAAGTTATGTTGACTCACTTGCGCTACTTAGAGGTGTTAAAAATCCACACTTCTGGAGCAACAGTTAAGCCAACCTAGATGTATTACCTACTCTGATGAGAGAAGTCCTCCCATCTGCATAGTGTAGGATTTATGCTATAGTGCTTCAAGTGTGGATATACCCTATAAACACTACAGCTGTGCTTCAGTATAGATGTCCTATTGAAGTGATAGGAAGGGTTCCCCTGTTGCTGTAGTTAGCTATTACTCCTTGTGGAGATGAATTATGTCAAAAGAACACAATTAGTGGCGCCTAGAGTCATGGTTAAAGTCAGCATAGCTATGCCTTTCAGGGATGTGGATTTTACCTATCTCAGACACATAGCTATGCCGATATAAGTTTTCAGTGTAGACCAGCCCTCGGTGAAGTAGGGGTTGCTATGAATATGAGTTGTGTAATCATCAGAATGTGCTGTGGTGTTGGTCTGTAGCCACTCCATGTTGTGCAACCACTGTTAGGTCTCATAAACTCTTCAGCATGGGATTAGCTCTGTAAGGTCTCCAAGCAACACCTAGGTGCAGCAAGAAGTCATGCTAGTGCTCGAAGAGGAACTCTTCCCTTTGATCTGGTACTGAATCTAGGGTTTACGCTGCTAGCACTGTGCTCCTCTATATATCCCCTTTCAACTGAAACACAGAATAGGAGGCATACCATCTATGGAGCCCTTCCAATAACAAACAACTTGAAATGTAAGGATTAAAACTAGCTCTGGGTACTAAATACATCTCCTGCCTATTTTTGTTTATAATCTTATTTTAAGTATCTTCTGTGTCTCTCCCATATCTCTGTGTAAGACCACAGACTATATGTCAAAGACATAAGATAAAACCTGAGAAAATATTGAAGTAATTTTGTCTTTAGCTTTGTTTTATTTGAACAGGTACAAAAAAAACCCCAGACACCTGTGAGATTTTTAAGTTGACTGAATCCTTTTAAATATCTCATAGCACTTATGAAATATGTTAACCCCCAATACTTGGCAAAATTCCAACTATACTAGTTATTTTGACTATTTAAGTTTTACCTGTTCCAACAATCTACACTGTCCATCACCATATTTGACTCCTGTGTACAGCTGCTATGTGTTAACACCTACCACACTACACCTCAGAGGTTGTACTTCCAGAGTGGGCAAAAGTGTTCCCTCTACCTAAAGCGAAAGGGTTTGGTGAGGCTCGGAATAATTAGCCAGTGTTTGTAACACACCTTAAAATCATGGGATGGAAAGTATTGTGTGTGTCCTAAAAGTGTCATCAAATGTAGAAAAGGAAATTCTTTCCTATTTGCTAGAGCTATCACTCTATTACTATCTTGTATCATGGAGCTTAATGGCACCTAGATGTCGCATACACAATTCCTTGGATCTTTTTTATAAAAAAATCTAGGGTAGGTTTACTTAAAGGAATACAATTCACAGAGAAACACTACACCATACAATTCTTAATTCAAAGTTAACAATAAAATCTTGTGACAAACACTTATTCTACTATTCTGGCAGTCTTATTATGGGCTGAAAGATTTATCATGAGAAACATATTGCAGATTTATAAAAATTGAGTTTAAAAAATAAAGGCCTGATATACATCTCTGGATATTTTGCTTAAGATTGCAAGATTGGTTCCTAGACCCATCTAACATTGTAAGCCTATGACTAAATCTTGCTGTTCACATATTTTAAAAGTTACATTTATTTGAAAATATTGGAAAGGCACTAGTCACCAAATCACACAAGAATTTTGTTAAATGTCATTTCTGATTAACAGAGGGTGTAATGGAAAAACATTTAATCACTAGGATCCCAACTTTGATTTTTTCCACTATATATTCTGTCCCACTAGGAGTGCTTTACATGAATAATTTTCCATTTCCACTTTGAAAGATTCTTCAGACAGTGAAAGAATGTTGATGCTTTATTTTTAAAACCATATTCTGTTCTTGCTAGTGAAACTGATAACTAATTGCTTAGAAAATAATGTATGCTCTTTAAAAAAAAAAAAAAAGCATATTCATGTATATTTTCAGATATAGACAGGCTCACTGGTCTGCACAGCCCCTTGTATGCAATACTTTTTCCAGATGTAAATCTGAAAAATAAAGTGGAAATTTTTTGCAGACACCTGTTTTTGTTTTTATTTAAAGAGCTTGATTTTGCTAGACACAAGTGACACATGGCAAGGAAATCATTTTTGTTTAAGAGCAGTTATGTATCCAGCTTTCTAATGTAGCTATTAACATGAGAATCTGGACTTTGAGAATACTAATCTTTCCTATTTAAATCCAGACTGCGGAGAAGTTTGTAGTATTTAAAAAGGAAGTTAATTCTGGTAAAATACCAGAAAAATATCCAATCGTGATTTAAAAATTGCTCAGTCATGGGCCTCCCTTGTGACTTATTTTTTCTGTGCTTTCCTTCTGTAATGTGGGGGGGATACTTCATAGGTGTATTGTGATAACTAACTAAATGATCACTAAGTATGTTTGAGATCCATTGATGAAAAGCACTATAAGAAACATGCATTATTTAGTTATTAAATCTTAGCCACTTAGTAGGTGCGACATAAAGACAATGACACTACAGACTTCTTCCACCCAGCCTACTGGCAACATATCTAAATGAATCCTCTCTAGCCATTCAATTGCTGATTGAGGGTGGCGCTTTGGAGGGGGCCTGGTGTCCACAAAGAATCAGGCTGACCACCACATCACTTATAGTCACTTAAAAAGTCTGCCAGTGATGATTCAGTACACAGCATGAACATCCCTGTGTTGACTGCAGGAGCACACCCACCTACCTGACAGAGAAAACTAAGGGAAAGTATTCTACTCCAAAGATGAAGAGAAGGAAAAGGAATTACCTGTTGCCTCATGCTAACTGATTTGGGGCTACTTCTGTAGGCAAATGACTAATGGGAACTTCAGAAATACAGCTAGAAATGACATACTCTAGCTCTTAAGTCCAGATAGCCTTCAAGAGGATCTTGGACTTGAACTATTTGCGCAATCCTGAGCTAATGCAAATACATATCTGTCAATTATGCAAAGTTTATTTTGGTATGTATATCTGCTTATGTTTAACAAAGGGCTCTAAACAGGGGTTAAAGTATAATTCAGGGGGCCCCGGAACGCTCCCATGCTGGTGCCCCCCCCCCCCGACCCTATCTCCTGCCAACCCCTGCCCCCACTATCCCCCCCAGCCCGAGCCAGCTGTCCCCATGCTCGCCGATGGCGGCGCAGCTGGGGAGGTGGGGGTGGTAGGCCCCAGGGCACTGTCACAGCTGGGGCTTGGGCAGCAGGCCCCATGTTGGGGGTGGGGCCTGGAATGGGAGGTGTTTGGGGTGGGGCTTGAGCCCCTAGTAATGCCCCTAACCCCTGCCCCTGTTCCCCGCCCACCAGAAAGCAGCAGAACGCCGCTCCGGGGCCTTGTATTTTTAGGGGCCCAGCGTTTGAGCCCTAAAAATAGAATGTGGACCCAGAACGCAGTGTTCCGGGGCCTGCTATTTTTCAATGGTGGGCCCCGGAACGCAGCATTCCAGCTCCATGTTCTATTTTAGGGACCCCAGCGTGCTGAGCCCCTAAAAATAGTGGGCGTTCCGGCATACTTTAACCCCTGGCTCTAAATTCGCTAAATAGATAACATATAATCCCAGGAATGTCACAAACCCAAAGGTCAATACTTAAATTCAGCTTCTGCTGCCTCTCCTCAACCAGCATTAACACCATTTTACTATTAATGTACAGTTTGGCCCTGCCTACAAATGCCCACTAAAGAAAGAAAGGTCTGAATCCTAATGTGTGACTACAATACTCTAACTCAGTGGTTCCCAACCTGGGGTCTGCGGCACTGCTCCTTGCCTGGCCCAGAACCGAGCTGCAGCCCCAATGCTCCCTGCTGGGGCTAGATCCCGGTGGGAGAGGGACAAGGGGCAGTGCTGCCGGTCGCCGATGCTGGCAGCAGCCTGATTCAGCTCCGCTCCCCTCCAGGGGCTGGCGGTGGGCCATTGCAACGGTGCTTTCACTCACTGACCCGGAAGCTCAGCTTTGCTCTCCAGCAGGGGCTGGATGGAGGCCATGGCTGTGGCAGTCCTGCTCTCCGGCAGGGGAAGGGGCCATAACCATGGCTCCGCTCTTCACCCAGTCCTGGCAGCACTGCCAGTATAGCGTGGGCCAGATTCTTCCCATGGTGGTGCTGCCACGGTGGGAGGTGGGGGGGGGGGAGAGAAGGACAAAATTTTTTCCAACCAAAAAAGGGGTCCCCAACCTTCTGAACGTTGGGAACCACTGCTCTAACCCATTTTAGAATGCAAAAAGGCCTTGACTACACTAGCAAATGGAAATCTGTTAGTACCTTGCCAGTGAAATATATTTAAACTTGACTGTTGCAAAAAAAGAGGTGCTAACAGTGGCAAATCTTGCTGTGGATGAGCCAAGTAAGTAATGTCTCTGATAAATTTAGCTCATTCTTAGGGTTAAGATGAGCAGAATTTACTGAATTCTTGTGTAAGCGTCACAGTATGGCAATTTTCACAGAAGCAAGTTTTGCTACCAAAACGTTTGGGTTTTTGGCCTTCTTCTTTCTATAACAAACCCGAATGATTGCAGTTCCATAAAGCCGAAGTACACAGATAGCCTAGATGTGTGTGGTAGTTTAGGAACAGGTTCTAATCATCAACCTATGATTGTGAAACACTGTGGTATTTTACTATTATATATCTATACATGGAAAGCTATTTATATTTTTAGCAAATTTAATTTTAGCACCACTTATTTCATAGCTCATCTTACAATAGCCTTCTCTGCAGAAAATTCTCTGTGCTGAAGACTGTGTATTTTTAAGTATGTTTAAATGCAGTTCACTGGAAAGGTACTAATTGAGTGTCAAATCTAGCTGTGGACAAGCAAAATGTTTTACTTAAATAGGGGGCTTGTACCTTCAGGGAAACGGCTAATCTCAACTGTTGTGGTTTCACACTGTGAGAGAGGTGATCCTCAACGTCTTAAATTGTACCTGGAAACAAACTAGAAGCTTGTGCTCCATGATATTGTTCAGAAAGCACTGACACAGAATCAGATGGAACTGAAAGATACAAGGTCATCTTCATTACATCACTTCACCAGTGACTTTGATGATGGCATAGAGAGTACACTTATGATTGCTGATGATGCCAAGCTGGGTTGCAAGTGCTTTGGAGGACTGGATCACAGTTCTAAATGATTTGGACAAATTGATCAAATGGTCTGGGGTAAACACAATGAAATTCAATAAAGACAAGTGCAAAGTACTCCACTCAGGAAAGAACAATCCATTGCACACATACAAAATGGGCAATGACTGCCTAGGGAGGAGTACTGTGGAAAGAGATCTGGGTGTCAGAGCGGACCACAAGCTAAATATGAGTCATCAGTGTAACAATGTTGCAAAAAAAGCAAACACCCTTTTCAGATGTATTAACAGGCGTACTGTAAATAAGACATAAGAAGTCGTCATTCTGCTCTACTAGGTCCTGCTTAGGCCTCAACTGGAGTACTGTGTCCAGTTCTGGGTGCCTCATTTCAGGAAAGATATGGACAAATTGGAAAAAGAGCAACACAAATGATTAGAGGTCTGTAACACCTGACTTATGAGGGAAGACTGAAAGAGCTGGGTTTGTTTAGTCTGGAAAAGAGGAGACAGAGGGGGACATGATAACAGTTCTCAAATACCTTAAAGACTGTTACAAGGAAAAGGAGAGAGAAAAATTCTTCTACTTAGCTGCCAATGATATTAAATTAGGAAAAAATCCCTAACTGTCAGGGAATAGAACACTAGAATAAGGTGCCTAGGCAGGTTGTAGAATCTCCATCATTGGAAGTTTTTAAGAGCAGGTTAGACAAACACCTGTCAGGGATGGCTTAAGATGGTACTTGGTCCTGCCATGAGTGCAGGAGACTGGCCTCAATGATTATCATAGTCCTTTCCAGATTATATGATTAATAGACCATAAAACATAGCATAGAAAGCAGCAACTGACCCTTAATTCTCCTATTATGTAGGTTTTAGGTTAGAGTAAATCACAGTCCTGAAAATTAAGATAGTCACCATGTTCACTTCAACACTAAAACCCAAATTTGCTGCACAGCAGGGCATGTGCTGTCCTTTTACTGCTAATCATACATTAACATTAAACCACTTACAGTGTTTGTGTAGATCTTTCTCATAGTTAAAATGAAGACATAAATTTGCTTTTCATAGAAACTCAGTCCACTAATAAAATGAAAGGTTGAGTAATAAGAGAGCCCAAAGCAAGCTATACAGGTAATGACTACATGAACAGCTCATTAATATGGTAAACATGTGGCACCACTGAAGTAAAAAACATTGAGAACATAAAAGGTCATTCTGGAAATAATACTGCATATGGTGTAGTCAAAGGCACACTGCATTAACCTGCACTTCCACATTTCAGTAAATAAAAGCAGAAATACCGTAGGCTTACTTCGAGTGTTGATGTTACTTTTGGCTCCAAACAACAAGTACATGACAAATAAGATTTCCACCTGATGCATCATAAGCTGAACTTTACCACACTGAATATCTATTTCTGAAGTGCAGTTCTGACGGAAGTCTCAGGTTGCCTTCTCATTTCATTCTGGAAGGGTCCAATTCTCACTATTCCAGGAAGACTCACGCTTTAAACAGCTGAAGAGCTACTTTACCCACTTCTATTATGAAGACACAGTGGACTGTCCCTGCAGTGTGTAGTGATAATACAGCTGGATTGTGTCCTATGTGATGACACAGCATCTGGGTCATTTAACACTGATGTTCTGATAGAACATCACAATCCTATGCCAGTACCTCGACTTCCCTCTCCTGTTCCCACGGGTGCAGACAAAGATTGAAGGGTCCCTCCTCTTTCATAGCTGTAGGGAAAGGAGATCTCACCATAGATTTCTCTAGCTTCTCACGTGACAGTGGCAGCACATGTAATACTCCTGTAACAAAAGCTCTTTCTGATGGTGCCCAGAAATGTCTATCAGATCTGAAGACTCCATGAGGGCCTTGAAGAAACATATAGCTCAACAACTGAGTGGTAGATACCCATGATCTATTGCAGGGGCCTCAAACTCAAATCACCATGAGGGTCGCATGAGGACTAGTACGTTAGCCCGAGGGCTGCACCACTGAAACCTTTTCATACAACAATATTGCATATATCAGTAATGACAGTGTCATTGCAGGCCACAGGAAATAGCTTTAGGGGCCGCATGTGGTACATAGGCTGCGTGCTTGAGACCCCTGATCTATTACGTCGGAGGAAGGAAAAATGAATGCTGCTGATTCTTGAATCAGCTATTGAGGAATGCTAAAAGAGCCTGGCTCCAGTATATCACTTCCATTGCACATGTCAGCTTGACTGGATTGGGGCGTAATGTTTCCATTACATACCACCACAAAAGTCTGGTCAGGATTCCTTTTTCATTTCTTATGATTTAGGTGATCAAGTCTTTTTTAAGTCCCTGTTTACAGAAGTACATAAGCTCTTAACTGATATTTATCAAGTTCTGCAAATCAAGCCTGGATATAAGCCTTGTTTTGTTAATAAAAACTAACACATAAAGACTAGTTTCTAGTCTACTGACTAATCAATTTTGTCACTTGACTGCAGTGGTATACTAAGATAAATGCAAATGTACAAGCTGTTTTGCATTAAAAAGGCCTCTTTCACTTTCCTCTATAAAGTGGAACATGAGCATTTAAAAATGTTGTCCCCAAGCAGTCTCCTATCTATGGCTACAGAGTTAAGCTGCATGCTCTATGGTTACTCCGTGAGCTCCCCAGAAAGAAATGATTTAATGGGATACTCAAGTATTTTAAATTTCAGGTGAGATTTTTCACCCTGTTTAGGCTTCCACAAGCTGGATAAAGGGCGCAGGGAGGCAAAGGAGCTCTGAAAACCCTAGATACAGCCATGAAAGAATT
Organism: Podocnemis expansa; assembly: GCA_007922195.1. Taxonomy (NCBI): domain Eukaryota; kingdom Metazoa; phylum Chordata; order Testudines; family Podocnemididae; genus Podocnemis; species Podocnemis expansa. Next base: position 22,707,123 of record ML682004.1, on the reverse strand, counting down.
CTCCTGGCACAGGAACTGAGGAAGGTACCTTCAGGCTGAATTCTGTGGACCACCTAGCAAGGCCCTGCAGAAGGAGCATGCCAGAGGGGGGCTGAAAGTGGGAGGTGAGTGTGCAGCATCCTGCAGAGGTTCTGGACAGTGCTGGAGTCCAAAGACATTCAGGGACAAGTCACTAATTTACATAACGAGAGCTATTCAGTGCCATCGTTTCAGGGAATTGCAGCTGTATACTCTCCCACTTCCTGTGGTCCATTCCAAGAGTACTGAGTCAGATCTCAGGTCTCCGGCCATCACTTGTCTCTAGGCAGGGTCCCTTGTCCCCCTCCTTATGACAGAGATGGAGGAGAAAGGGGAAAGACTGTAGAGCTCTCTGACTTAGGCTGTGGTATCCTGAGCAAGCCAGTCTACCTAAAGGCCAGCATCTGTGCTTGACTTTCTCTCTCCAAGGGCTACGACCTTGCAGTCAAAGCTCTTCCCAAGTAAGAGCATGTATTCTTAAGGTAAAAGCATTACAGAGAAAGCCTGTGAAAACAAATAACTAAACACAAGAAGACATTCACGAATCTTAAGGCCCCAACAGTAGTTCAAAGTCTTTTCAACATTTCCAAAAGGGTTGGAGCCCCTTTGGACCTATCTGTTTGCTGGATCAAAAAGAAGGCTCTCAGATTAAGTGCCGCCTTTTTCCCTCTTTGTCAGTCTCTCGAAAACCAGTTTGAACAAGTACATGTAAGACTCCCAAGAGATGGTACCTCTCCGGAAGTGTTTACAATCTAAGTGATTCATTTTAATCACTCTTTACTATTTTTAGTTCCTAGAGGAGCTAAAAACATCTTTCCCTCCCCCAGCGGCATACAATCCCTGACCAAGAATGATACACAGATCATTCATGACCTTAATACAATATGTTCTCCCAGAGATACTGCCTGTCATTATCTGTCACACTCGGCACCTCTGAATAGCTGGCAACATCTATTGATACAGATTCAGGAGCCCAGTTTTAATCACTCATGTTTGAAAACTCTGGCCCAAGTCTGTAACAGATGTCCTCCCCTTCCCCCTCCCCCCTGGTTACTGCCAAACTTAGGGCTCCTATATTTCAACATTTGGAGCTGTACAATCAAGAACTACATTCATTTACAATATCTGTCTAAGCTAATTATTAGGTGTGTCTTGTTCATGAAAATCTATTCTTCTTTTATATCTGAGCTCATACTACAAAGACAGACATATTGTACAACTTTACGGAAAGTTGCATATACGATTTATTACTGAAGTCATCAAGATGTACATTATCTAATGTAAGCTCTCTATTCTGACTTAGATCTTGTACAGTACTGTATTAATAAAGTATTTTTCAAGTATACAACAACTTTCATCCCACCAGAGCCCTAAGCACATTGTTTGAGTCTCTGTTGTATTACACTTGCAAACTTAGTGACACCAGTGGAAAATGGATGTAGAGTGTTACCATATTGATTTGGTTACAATTTACTCTCTTTGCATAGGTATAAGCAACCTAAAGACCAGAGAAATACACAATCTGCCGCAGGTGTGCGTGCGCGCGCGCACACACACGCACACAGAGTGAAATGCAGTTTTTTCTGGTGGTAGAGAGCTATATCCACACAAATTGGTGCACCCTATCACAGATATCACAATTTCCTGCAATATCTTTGGGACAGCTAACAGAATTAAGTTTAGGATTAAGTTTAGGGTAGTTTTGGATTTGATAGTATTATAAGTGCAAAGCTTTTGTACTTTTGTGGGATTGAATATAGCTTTGGTAGAAGGAAAACATGGCCAATATAAATCCTGGAAAGTGTTATGAATTTCAAAGGACTATTTTAAAAAATGTGCTAGAAATTAAGATAACATTTAAGGCCCAAGCTGTATAAAGGACAATATGAATGATTCACAGGGGTGCTTCTTCTGAGCTAACAGCCGCTATGAATTTGTAACCACAGAAGAACACCTGGGTGGAATCTGAAAGATTGCTCACCTGCCAGAACACTTGCTTGGAGTGGGGGGAAAGGGGGGAGGTTATCTCTGGTAAATTGATCAGTCTGCATGGAAGCTCTTTTATTGTTTTCAGCATATTTTGTCTTTAATGCTTTCACCTTAAGAATAAATGTGCTTGCTTAGAAGTTGTGGGCAATTACAATGTTCATAGCCTCTGAGGAAAAACCAGAGTAGGCCTGCTTAGGCAGTCTGTCTTGTTGGGAAACTCATAGTATAAACAGGGAATCATTTAGCCCAGTCAGGAGGGTGACACATGTATCTCTAGGCTAGAGTGCAATCTAACCCAGGATACTGCAACATGACTTCTAGAAAATGACAGAAAATGGTGTTAATTAGCATCAAGCAGGGAAGACAAAATCTCAACACTCACTCCTACAGGATGCCAAGCATTCTCAGCCTCCACTCATGACACCAGGAGAGGAGGGTGCCCAACACATGGCACACTTCATAGGATAGAGCCATTGACTTTAATGTCTTGCCAAAGAAACCCTCTAAGCAACCCACTATATGGCCTATCAAGGAGGAGGGAAGAATGAAATGATAGGCGGAGGGAACGATGATCAGGAGGAGGAAAGGATGAGATATGCTGCAAGATTTATAATGTGTGTCTGCAAGGAGTCATGTCAAACTTTATTCTTAAACTACTAAACTGGAGTTTCTCAACCTCTGGTGGGTTGTGACACACTTGGCAGCATATTGCGACTCTTCAGAACACACTAGCCTACTCCCTCCAGGCCAAATCCAGCCATCTCCTTGGCTCTTCGTGACACACTTACAAATGTGTGGTGACACAGTGGTTAAGAACCACTGCACTAAGCCACTCAATTGTTATGTTGACTTCGTAGGATATTTAAGACCTTTTAATAAAGATATAATGATACTGATATAAAAACAGTTTCTGACCAAAAGATAATCTGCTCAACTGCTGCTGGGGAAAAAACCCCAGTATGCATATAAATCTCCAGGCTTCAGATGGATGAGCAAGACCTCAGTGCTGGTTGCTTACTAGTTTCTGGAAGAAGAGACTCCAAAGGCCATCTGATCAATAGCATTTGAAGGTGGATTTTCTCCTATGAAAACTCATGCAATAAATAAATTTATTAGTCTTTGGGTGCCACTGGACTCATTTGTTCTACAGCATTAAAAGGTTGGCAAACACTGGGTTTAATGGAAACCAGTAGCACCTCACTAAGATGGAATGCAGCAGGGTTTTCTTTCTAACTACACCAACAGCAATCACTAAGAATCATCTCAGAATATTTACATATTTAGCTAACTGCTGGAGAAATCGTCTCCCCATCTCAATTCAAGTCAAATGGAATAGTGCAAACTGCTTAATTTACAGATTCTTCTGCAGTGCCAGCTCCCCCCCCCCATTTTTTAATTGTTCAACAAAGTAGCTGCTACTTGCCAGTGTTTCCTTTGAAATCATAAGGTAAGTTTTCAACAGAGGTATCTGGGCATGCAAACTCCACAAATCAATATTAAGCCAATAACAATTTTAAATGCATTTCGTTAAGTGCTTTAATGGACGGTGCAGGGAAGCTAAAACACTTGGAAAGCCATCTCTCCTCAACTCCCCATAAACATAAGAGCAGTGCTTTCTATCCACAAACTGAATGTGGATACACTCCCTGCCATATATGTCGCAGTACTCTTTTCTTCCTGAGCGTGTAACTCTTTGAATATTAGCTTTCCATGTTATTGTCTGCCAAAATCTACTCATACGATCTGCACATGAACAAAAAGACATACACACAAACACTTCAAACCCTGTTAAAAAAGGTAAAAACAGTGTATGCTACATTTTGTATACTGGAAAAGAGGTATAAAGAGATATTTATAACAACATTAAATGGGATTTGGCTCTATAATAAATAGCTTCATGCTAGAACTTCTAATGTGCTTTAGTTGTCTTACCACTTTTTGATCAGTTCTCACATTGCAACAAACGTGTCTACCATAAGAAAATGGATGGAGACTAACCTGCCAAGGCCGATCCCAATCCAGAGGAATAGGAAATGCTCCAAGCCATGCTCCCACTATGCTACATATCGTGGTAATCTGTAGACTATTATCCCAGATGGACATAGCCCTGTAAAATCAGCACACATTACAAGATTTCAACAGCAGAAAAGTCATCCTTTCATAGCTTTTAACCCAATTTTAAGTGATCTCTGCAAGTCAAACAGAGATATAAAATGTCAATGACATTATTTTTACATATATAGTGTAGAGATTTCTTGGATGGTGGTGGTAATAGGTAATCCACCATACCCAACACACCGGACTGTACTTACCTTTCCCCTGCCTCGCATTCTCCCTTTTTTTCAGTGAGATTGTTGGTAATGGACACAAATTGCTTTTCCCTTTCCCCACATTAATCATGTCCCTTACACAGGGGTCAGAATGTATTAGCTCAGGGGTCAGCAACCTTTGCCAGCCCCCGTGCTAGCCCTGCTCATTACCTCCTCAGCCAGTGCTGGGGAAGAGCCAGGCCTCCAGTTTAGGGCTGGGGCCGGCACCCACCTCGCTGGCAGCGATCCTCTAGGGGCCAGGGTTGGGAACAGCTCCCACTGGCAGTGGAGGGAGGCCTCCAGGGGTCGGAGCTGGGGGCAGCTCCCACCAGCAGCATCAGCTCTGGGCTGGCCAACCTGCCCCGTTCCCCTCTAGCCCTGCCCAGCAGTGGGAGATGCCAGCAGGGGCCAGGAGCCACACACCACAGTTTCTTTGTCCCTGCTGGCCATGCTCCCCAGCAAGGAAGTGTGGCCAGTGGGGGCCTGGAACCACATCATGTGGCTCTTGCTGCCCCAGACCGCACAGTGCTGGGAGAGTGGGGCCAGCAGGGAAGCCTGAGTGGTGCCACATGCTGCTCAGGCTCGGCCCCTGTTCCATTTTTGGCACACATCCCTGGAGTTACCAACCCCTGTACTAACCCTACACCACTCCCATGACAAGTTACACATATCAGACTCCAAATCTGGGGCTCTAGCATGCACAGCTCACTTAAGGTTTGTAGACTATATCTACAATATATAAATTGCTATAGTGTTATGACTAATAATTCTACTGCCTATATTCAACTCGAATCCCTATGGAAATGTGACAGACAAAAACATTCCAACTACTAGCAGATGTTACTAAACACTGCACTGTTTTGTTTTCTGATGGAGGCACAACACAATGAAATACAGAAGTTATTTAATAAAACTTTATGGATCTAAAGCAAATTTGTTTGCTGTCCTTCCTCCCTCTCCAAAAAAGATGCCTAATTATTCCTTGTGATAACAACAAAAGAGGTTACTTTGATTTTTGCATTCATTATAGGTACGCTGAAGATGTTGAACACACATCTGTATACGGTTTTGGCTAGGATTCAGATTTTGGTTTTGAAGCTAACAGAGCTAAAAATCCTGTGAGCTGTTACTAAGTTATTTCCACTATCTTCAGCCAAATCCAAACCAGATCTGTGGTTTACCCTAGACAAGCAGATGCTATGGTACGTATGATATTCTCTTTTTACGCTGAGTCCCCAGTTGTATTTAAACTGGGTTAGATACAACTTCACAGTGTCCAGACACACTGTACTTTCCTAATACAGATAATCCCTACGAGTCTCCTTAGTAGCCTCACATACTTCACCCTTTTGTTAACATATCAAAGGTAGATACCTACTTTGCAGTCACTGTCACTAAAATTATGAAATACCTCTTGCATTTGAAAGCTATGATAAAAAAGCCTCCATTTGTCAAAAATTAATGTTTTAACTTTTTGAGGTTGTGCACTTAGGGTGAGCCAAAAAAGATAGTATTTGGTCACAGAGGTCATGGAAGTCACAGATTCTGTGATTTTCCAGGATCATCATGACTTTAGGGCAGGGCTTGAGTAGCTGTCAGCCCAGGGACTGCTGCCAAATAGCTGATCAGTGGGGCTGCCACCAAACAAACAACTGATTGGCCAGCTCCCCAGCAGTTTTTCTCCCTCCCCTAGGGCAGTGGTTTTCAAACCAGGGGTCAGGATGCAGTACTGGGTCATGGTGCCCCCTGTTATTGCCACTGAAAGACCAGAATGCATTGCTCAAAGATGTAATTACTGGATCGTGGGAATAAATGATTTTTGCCAAGTGGGTCCTAAGAAAAAGTTTGACAACCACTGCCCTAAGGTAACAGTCAGACATAGGTCATGGCTTCTGAGAATTTTTGTTTACTGCCTGCAACCTGTCCCTGAATTTTACTAAAAATTACTAAAGATCAGACAAGGGTATATGGTGTTTGGGGAAGGGTCCCAATCCCCATAGCACAGGAGTTCCCGCTGTAGTATCGGGAGCTGTGGGTGCTCGCTTGACAACTGTCTCTTGAGTAGCCAGAAGGGGCACACCTGCTGCCTAGAATCGATACACGCAGGAAGCTGGTGGGTGCTGACTCAGGAGTGAGTGGACACCCTGGCACAGTGGTGTAAGTCAGGGTTCAAGAGAGGAGATTGGGGGGTCACAGAGGCATACCAGCCCAGATTCTGGGAGGGGGACATCACATACCCATAACAAAAATCTCACTCTTAGCTATGACTGGCTGACACAATGTTAAGCACAACAGTCCCTGCGTGCACAGAGCGTTTCATACTCTGTTAGCCATTGTGATTCCTAAGGCTTGTAGTCTAATATGATGTAATATGCCTGGCTAGAAATGCCCTTCAGAAGTTATTTTTAACCCAAGCTGAAACAGGAAGAGACAGAAGTTGAGCAGATTTTGTACAGAGTCTGTACGAGAATACACAAGGGACTTTTCATACCAGTCAGTAAACTTTTCCCTTTGTAAGTTTAAGTCTTTCCAGCACGCAACCATCAATCACGCAGGAGGACTCAAACTAATTCCACCACATCACATGCTAAGGGGCATGCTAATGCAGAGGGTGAGTGGGGAATCCAGTTAACCAGTTCTGGCTTTAGCTATATTAAACTCAACAACTTGTCTATCATAGGTTTATGGGGAGAAGTAGCTGGAAGTATAGGCAAAAGATATTTTCTATCACAGAATCACAGAAATGGAGGACTGGAAGTGACTTCTGTAGGTCGCCTAGTCCAGTCCTCGACTCACAAGGCAGAATTATGTAATAATTAGACCACTCCTGACAAGTGTTTGTCCAACCTGCTCTTAAAAGCCTCCAGTGACAGAGATTCCATAATCTCCTTGGGTAATTTGTTCCAATGCTTGCCTGACAGTTAAGAAGTTTTTCCTAACACCCAACTTAAACTTCCCGTGCTGTAATGTAAATACAGTGCTTCTTGTCCTATTCTCAGAGATCAAGGAAAACAATTTTTGCCTTCCTTCTTGTAACAACTTTCTATGTTCTTGAAAACTGTTATGTCCCACCCAGTCTTTTCTCTAGGCTAAACAAATCCAATTTTTTCAGTCTTTCCTCATGGATAATATTTTCTAGACCTTTAATAATTTTTGTTGCTCTGTTCTGGATTTCTTCCAATTTGTCCACACCCACCCTGAAATGTGCCACTCTGAACTGAATAATACTCCGGCTGAGCTCTTCTCAGTGTGGAGTAAAGTGGAAGTATTACTTCTCATTTCTTGTTTACAGCATGACTTGTTAGTTCATCCTAGAATGATGTTTGCTTTTTTGCAACAGTGTTACACTTTTGATTAATATTTAGCTTGTGGTCTCCTATGATCCCCAGATCCCTTTCTACAGTACTCCTTCCTAGCCAGTCATTTCCCATTTTGTATGTATGCAACTGATTGCTCCTTCCTAAGTGGATTACTTTGCATTTTTCCTTGTTGAATTTCATTCCGGTTATCTGAGATCATTTCTCCAGACTGCCCAGATCATTCTGAATTTTAATCCTGTTCTCCATTGCACTTGCAACCCCTCCCAACTTGGTATCAGTTGCAAACTTTAGTGTACTCTCTAAATCATTTCCAAAGTTATTTAACAGAACTGGCTCCAGGAGTGACCCCTGAAGAACCTCACTCAATATGCCCTTTCAGCAGGACTGTGAACGACTGATAACTACTCTCTGAGAACTGTTTTCTAATCAGTTATGCACCCATGCTACTACAGCAGCTCCATCTAGGCCAGGGGTCAGCAACCCAAAAGATAAAAAGGGCCATTTTTTAAAATTCCCTCAACATCCAAGTGTTTTGAGAGCTGCAATGGGTGTAACCTCCTTGTAGAGGGTGGGGGAGCTGGGCCAAGGCACCCGTCACAGGGTCCCCGGATGGGGAGGGAGGGGGGAGCCCAGAACCTGGAGAAGGCCCTCTACAGGTCCCTCCGTGGCAGTGGGGGGAGGCCTGGACCCAGAAGCAGGATGCCTGTAGGGTCCCCCAGTGGCAGGGGTGGGCCTGGAGTCTGGAGCTGCAAGGAGGCAGCCAAAGAGCTACAGGTTGCAGACTCCTAATCTAGGCCATATTTTCTTAGTTTGTTTACAAGGAGGTTATGTGTGATGGTTTCAAAAGGCTTACTAAAGTCAAGATATACCAAGTTTACTGCTTCCCCACAACTGCAAGGCTAGTTACCATATCAAGGAAAGCTATTAGATTGATTTTTGATATGATTTATTCTTGACTCATCCACATTACTGCTACTTATCTCACTTTATATTCCAGGTGCTTCCAAACTGATTGCTTGATTACTTGCTCCATTATCCTTTTGGGTACTGAAGTTAAGATGACTGGTCTGTAATTCCCCAGGTTGTCACTATTCTCGTTTTCATAAACTGGCACTATATTTGCCCTCTGGAATCTCTCCTGCCTTCCATGATTTATCAAATATAATTACTAAAGGCTCAGATATCTCCTCAGTTAGCTTCTGGAGTATTCTTGGATGTGGTGACCCAAAGACATCTAACTTGCTAAGGAAATTTTTAACTTTTTCCCCCCTATTTTTGCCTCAGATCCTACCTCATTTTCACTGGCACTCACTGTGTCAGATTTCCAATTGCCACTAACCTTTTTCATGAAAATTGAAACAAAAAAGTCATTTAGCACTTCCACCATTTCCACATTTTCTGTTACTGTCTTTCCCCGCTCATTGAATAAATGAGTCTATCCTCTCCTGGTTTTTTTTTTCCTTGCTTCTAATGTATTTATGGAACATTTGCTTGTTACGTTTTATGTCTCTAATTCATTTAATTTCATTTTTTGGCTTGACCTTTCTAATATCCTCCCTACATGCTGACAGTTGGGGGGGGCGGTGTTTTGTTTTCTTTTAAATTTTCATCCTTTGTAATTTAACCTAGTGTCCACATTTTGTAGACGTCTTTTGTGAGTTTTAGATCATTGAAAATCTCCTGGTAAAACAACCATAATTCCTAGCTTTCCTGTGTATGCAGACACTTTGCTTTTGTGCCCTTGACTCTTTAAAAAACTGCCAACTCTCTCAAACTGTTTTTCCCCTTTGGCTTGCTTTCCATGGGATCTTATCTGCCAACTCTGAGTTTGATAAAGTCTGCATTCTTGAAGCCCACTCTTTAATCTGCTCTTTTCTCCTCCCTCCATTCCTTAGAATCATAAATTCTATCATTTAATGATCTTTTACCCAAGTTGCATTGCACTTTGAAATTCTCATGGAGTTCTTTCCTACTTGTTAACATCTAACCTAGAACAGCCTCTCCTTAGTAGCTTTCTCCACCTTCTGAAATAAAAAATGCCATCCATGCATTTCTGAAAACTTGTTGGATAATCTGTGCCCTGCTTTATTATTCTCCCAACAGAAGTCTGTGTAGAGGAAGTCCCCCATCACCATCAAGCCCTGTGCTTTCAATGATTTTGTTACTTGTTTAAAAATTCTATCCACCACCTTAGAGACAGCTGGGCCTGTATAAACCCCTGTCTTTCACTGATTGTTCCATAAGGGACTACTGCCATACCTGGGGAAGTATCTGTTTCAGGTACCTTCAGTTTTCCTTGACAGTGTCCAAATCAAAAAGAGAAACCTTAGCATCATCTTCATAAAATAGGAAAAGACTAAATAATCCTGGGGACAATCACCCTTCTCCATCTGCTCAATGGAAACATATTTTGCTTCAGGGAAATCACATTGTTCATATCTAAGTAATGGTCTTGTTTCTTTCCCTCAGCAACATCTTCACCACCTGAGGCAAGTTTTCGTCATGTGCTAAATCAGTCTGGGGGAGATGGGGTGGAAGTGTCAATACTACTAACAGATACAGATCAATGCTGTTGTGCTGGGGGGATCAGTACCCAAGCCGTCTAAAGCTGCATAAGGGATTCCAGAGCCCGGATCTAATACTGACTCTCTCAAAGTCTCCATACTGCTCAGGACCCCACTAAATGTCCTTATTAGTACATTGCTTTGTTGCACTAAGATCAGTGAAAAGAGCACTGCACCCATGCTATCTGAACTGGTAGCTTTATGCCTATTAATGATGAATGTCTTGCTGTGTCTGAGGATCTGTTATATATGCAGTATTTGTGGGAGCTGACCACCAAATCAGCTGCAAATGGGGAGTTGTCTGGTTCCCCTGTGGCACAGGCAGAAGATGATGCTTTCATGAGAATGACAAGGCTTAGGAAAATAGGCAATGTTTGCAAATATGCTACCCAACAAATTTCTAAACATGACTTTGCATGTAACACAGACAGAGTTTAACACCTTGACAAATATACCTTCTTTTTCTATACATACCCTTTGAAAAGTCATGTTGAACATCACTCACTGGGTTACTTGAGGGAGAAAACCTCACCAGTGTCTGGTAACAAGTAGGTCCAACGGGACACATTATGCCAGACTGGATATAAAGTTATACAGACTCCTTCTGAGACTTGCATGATTGTAAATAGCACTAGGGCAGGGTTCTGAAACTCAGTATGGGGATCTTATTTTAATTCCTCTGAAATCAATGCTTTGAGGCTTTCTAGGCTGCCTTCATGGCTATCTTAACAGACCAAGTGGAGAAGGCCAAAAAGACTGAAATATTCACTCTAAGACACAGTAGTTGTGAACATACATTGCATGCTGGCCAGCAATGGTCCTTTCTGAAGCATAAAGCACAGCAGTCATGTGTGTAGATGGGTACCAATGCCAATAATCAAAACTGCAAAAGCAGAATGAAGAGAGACGCTGAATTGATCACAACTTCTCCAGTAATGCTCTAGTGCCCAAGGACTCTGTCCAGAGATGTATGTCATTCTGAAGAATGCCAGGCAGGTGGGGCAAGATACTGATGACTCAAATGATACTCCATAAGGTGCTCCAAAACAAGTGGATGAAGAAGGCAAGAATCCCCAAGATGTTTTGACTAAGCAACTGGAAGTTCATAAATTGTTAGAGAGGAGAAGGTGAAGGGTGCAGGTAGCCCCCTGAGGATAAATACTGGGAACATCCTCAATTCTGTCAGCTGATCAATCAAAGGAATGGTGGGGTTTGGTTGTTGATTTTTGTTTTAAACTGAACACACCAGTGAGACAAAAGGGTGGATTTAACAAGCCAATGTGGTTCCACATGAGCTCTTTCACTGACGAGAAGATGGAACTGATCAAAAGTGTACCTTGGTAGGCAGCATGCCCCTCAGGGTCCGTACAGCTAAGACTTTTTAGTTTAGGCAGTTCCCACCATGGCTGGATTCTGGGACACCCTTCCTTGGGCTTCTATGTATTGAGAGGTTCTTCAAAGATACCTGTCTTATGCTCCATTGCAGTTTTCTTGAGCATTCTGCCATCCTCATCTGCCATATACATTTCCTAATGAACCTTAACAGGACACAGAATGGATCACACTTAACTAATTCTAAGAAAGAAAAAAACCCAAGATTTTTAATATCCTATAATATGAGTCTAATCAAGATTCTTGTCTAACAGCTATAATAATGATGCCTGGACAGTCTGCTAATTGAAGAAACATCAGGGCCCTCAGTCTCTGGAATGGGAACCAGATGTGTCTGAAGTAAGCCCTGCAGGAATTAATTTTTATTTACTTTTTCCTTGCTGCATTATTACTTAAAAGTTGCTTGATTTCTTCCTGCCCTGTTGAGAAAACAGTTATTTAGGATAACATGGCAAACACGAAACTACCAAAGTGACAAACTGTAACAATTCTTTTAACCTACACCATTACTTCATGTTCTTCACCCTATGGAACATGCGAATGATCCCATTTTTCACATGCTACATAGTAACAAAAATAAACAGCTGGATACTTTACAAAACATTTTCACAATTCTGAGACATATCTGAGGATAAGAAGGTTTTGCTGTACAAAGCCTCCTTGAGGACTCTGATCTCCTATTACTGTTACTAATTAGTTCACGTGCAGGAGCACAATTCCCCAAACAGTAACGCCTCATGACAAAATACATAAACTATCAATCCACACAAAAACATTAACAAATTCCGCAAGGGCTTCTAGGATGGCAGTATCATTGAACTGGGTATTTTCCTTGGACTACCTATATAAAATGAAGTATGGACCATGCTGGTGGATACACACCAAACAGACAATGTGTATTTTGGCTATATTCTGGTTCTTTTTGTATTGTATATCCTTAAGATTTTTCCCTTGGGAAGCCTACTGATAAAGCTTGTTTACTTTATCCAGCAACATGCTTGTTTGGTTTGGCAAAATTAAAGTAGGCAAACTATGGCAGTGATTGTGGTTTGGTATTTTTCTTTTAATTTGTGTAAAAGAGCACAAGTAAAGCTGAAACAAAGCACTCTACCCTGTTGATTAATTTTATGACTGAAATGGAATTTGAAATTTAAAAAAGACAGCCATGTGAATATCCCAAAACAAATTTTCACTAACTAAAGAATACTGAGATGGGTGAACGGATCCTGCATGTTGCCAGTCAAACTAATGACTGAAACCAGTCTGAGGAACCCAGAAATCACACAGCTGTCTCTTATTAGAATTGCCAACATCTTCTTAAGAAACACCTGCTGGTTTATTAGGGCTAACTGCTAGAAGACACCTGAATTCCTTGAAGTGTGGGAATATAAACCTAGACAGAAGCAGGTAGGGAAAGATGGTGTGTAAGCCATGCTGGATCACTAGCTTCATCCCTTAATGAAGGCTCACAAAAGCCTCTGATTTGTAGGCAACTTAGTTCTTTTCTTATTTTTATTCTTCACAACCAGCTGCTACAATGACTGGAGCAGCACAAGTATAATAACCTGCGGTCCTGCATTCACTTAATTAGGATTCAAATGATTTGGTTCCAAAATCTCCAAGTTAGTCTTCTAACACAACTGCCTGAGACACCAAGCCTACTCACCAGCGCCAAGACTGTTAACACTTTAGAAGAAACTATCAAAAGACAGCAAACATTTCCTTAACATATACAGCTTACACACATCTCAGCACATGTAGCAACTATCAAGGATTCATGATCTGTGGTTTCCTACCATGCAGGTTTCTCCAAAGTGGCAAACAGACTGCATCTACAAAAATATGCTGTGGATGCATCTGGTCTCAGACCTGTTAAGATTTCCATACTTCTGATACCTGTTACGTAAGGATATCTTCAAGAAGAAATGCCTGTAAGTATTTCCCCCCCCCCCCACCTACATATGACAGTAACTTCTTGGATCTGAAGGCAGACTAGAGTCTGGATAGCTGAAACAACAAGAAAATCTAGCACACATTTCTAGGATTATAATTCTACTTTGTCAGACCACTTGCTAAAGCAACAGTACAGTACTAAGAGTTCTGAGCTACAAATCTGTTTTCCTTATAATGATCTGCCCTCACATACAATTCTTTGACCCATTCACCTTTCAGTTTGAATGTACCTCGCTGAGTCTCTAAGCAAAGAGGGTTTTATTGTTTTTTCCTTCTGGGAGAACAAACAGTATTTTTGCAAATGTATGGGCAGTGTTGTTTGGAGGGATTGGACCCTTGTAAAAAAACCAGTTACATATCTTTGAACCAGGACGAAATACCAAAGTCTGAAACTCGTGTGCATATGCATTGTGAAACACACTTTCATTACATGACTATGATACACTCTTTGACTACATGATGATTTAGTTAAATTTTTCCACAAGACTCCAGCTTGTTCAGTACAGGATGGAAGATACTCATGGAATAAATTAGGGTTATGTAGTGAATGAGACAGACTATTTCTAGGATCCCTGCCTCATTTGCTGAAGAAGCTGGGGGATAAATAGAGAACAGTGGTCAGACAAAAGGTCGTCTTCTTAAGGCAGGTGAACACATGAAAGGGAACTAAGTTTCATTTGCCTTTGCCACAGAGTTACTATGTGATGTTCAGCAAGTCACAAACTTAAATTGACAGGCAGATACTAAATGCATGCTCTGCAATTTCTGGTTATCCAGCTTGAGATACCAGGCCCATAACCTGCTGAGCACTTGCAACTGTGGCTGAAGTCAGCAAAAGCTGTGTATTCTCAGCATTTCTGGCTATAAGATGTTGTGGTCTGAAGGAACACGTACAAGAATGAAAATCAAGAGATCTTTCAGTCCAGTTCTGGTTCTGGCTTCAGGAAAACCATTATCCTCAAGTGGAAATGAATGTATTAGGTCTGTAAGACACTCAGACAGTAGTGTGATAACTATCCTAGAAAAGGCCATGAGGAATTAATAATTCTATATTCACTTCAGGCTTTGGAAAGCATACAGTAAGGCAGGCAGGAGCCAATAAGTATACACACTTTTATTAACCGTCTCATTCTCTGAGCATCATATGCTATGCACTGAATGAGGAGGCAGGGCCCTGGAGAGGACATGCTATACAATCACATATCAATGCCTATGGACAAGGGCAAAGTTAAGGTTGTACAGGCGCTCTGCATTCTGGCATTCCCTATCATTTTTGAATGTTTGACTCTACAACCTAAATAACATTCTAACAAAATTTGTGTATGTAATTTCCTCATTTTTAGAAGGAAAAATATAAAAATGAATTCCATTATGTGCAACAGTAACAACCTCACATCATTAGCATTGTTGAGCTAGAGACCAAATAAACTACATGATAACAGCTATGGGTTGGAGTCTGGGATACTCTGACACAGTTCCCTCATGCAAAAGGTGGAGTGAGCTCTTTCCCCATCTAGTACCACCAGAGAGGGATGAGCCACTATGGCCATGTGCTGGGTTGGGTCAGGAGTACGAGCTAACAGGGTGAGTGTGGCCCAGAAGCTGCACCATTCATAGCAGCGGGGGCTACCGTTTAATGTAGAATGATCATGTGCAACTGCAGTTTTGGTACGCTCTAATGTAGCACGTCTGTATGAAAGACATTTCCGAATCTCAAGGACATACCTCATCGTACACCTGAATGATTAAGTTACTTCTTACAGGAAACTAAAGACTTCTGTTTTCAGAATCAGCACCGAATAAAACCTCCCTCTCTCCACTCACTTCCTATAATACCTCAGATGTCAACAATGCAACTAATACCAGGTAAGGAGTTTCAACAGAATCATTCAGACTAGTGGCTAGACACAAACAAGATTCAAACAGATGCAGCAAGAGTCAGCAATTGACAGATGATTTCTAAAGTCTTTTACTCAGGCTTCTATTTTAGTGAACAATTACTGAAAAGCCTTTAAATAGCAGTTTCCTATCTCCATTAAGGCTGACAAGCTTTTTACAGTTTTTCTTTCCCACTATCAGCTTGTGACAGCACATGACAGCATGTGATTAGCTTAGTGACACTAGACTCAGTACTAGATGTACACACAGAGTCCAGAAGCAAACAGCATAGGCAATCTGCAGAATTAGAGAAAACTGGAGCCTGGATTATAATACAGTAACTTATTCACATATCTCACAGACCCCATATTTATACTACAAATACTATGCTAACACTGAAGTTTTCCGACTCCTAAAATATCAATTTATATTCAATTTTAAATAAAATACTAGAAGGCTAACCCAACAAAAGTAGTTTTTCTATAATTCTAAACTGTAGATTTGAAAATTAAAATCCAACGTCACATTTTTTCTTTGAGAACATTGTGTAAAGAGCACAGGGAAAAACTGTGGAAACAATGAATTTATGCATAATGGAAAATTCTGAAGCATTCTGATTATTTTGTAATACATAGATCTGACCTATATGGCTTCAAAAATTATGAGTCACTATTAAAGGGCAAATGTTCTTCTAAAAGGAGAGACATTAAATTAAAAATTGATACCATCATAAATTAAAAACTGACACTGTAATCACAAGTGATCTTATAAAGTGATGAATGCAGATGCAAGCACTACCAAAAGCAACTGAGGGTGCTAAGCACCCAAAGAAACTTTAAAAAGCTTGCAAGATCAAGCTCAGATATGCAAGTAGGAAGTTACTGTCTCAACGGTAATTATACAAATACAATATGAAGTGTTACATGTGATAAGAAGTCACTTGAAAGGCCCTTTTAGCCTTATTGTCGGTCATTCTGAACATGATGTTACAATAGTTACGTGAAAAGATATTCACAACACAATCTTTATTTTAAGAGATCATTAAAAGTAGTGGAAAGATTTCACAGAGATCCAAAGTGAATAATTTGACAATATGAATGCATAACACAACTCTAACCCTTTTCAGGCTAGATATTTGTAGCTATTAAACTAGACTTCAGTAGCTTTCTAATTTCAAGTAGACTTCTTATTCTATCACTGCTACAATTAATATTCTTTTGCATTCCCATTAAAAACACAGGCCCTTCTACAGAGTTCAATGTCACAGAGGCATTTGAGGGTTACAAAAGTAAGGTCATATGGTTATTTAGGGCTGATCCACTGATCTCAATGACCAGATTACGTCTCCTGTTCTAAAACACATTCCTAATGTGTATAAAATTCTCTCCCTTTCCCTCCTCCCACAACTCAACATACTAAACATTTTACAGGAAAAGTGTCCCTGTCCTCCCTTATTATTCAACCTTCCATTTTCCCTCACCGTCCAATCACTCACTCTTCACAACACATGATAAACCCAGTAAATCAATTTGGAAATACACAACGCCTACAATCAGCCCCTCTTTCTGTACAAGTCTCCCACCCTTCCAACTCTCTCCTAACATCAGAAGCTCCCAAGATGTGAGCCTGTATAGTCCCAGTTAATAAATTAAACACTAAGAAATGTATTATTGGAAAGGAGAACTACTGAGAAACTAGATGAATACAAAATTAGCACAGTAGTTCTTTAGAATGGCTTTGCATGCAGTGGGTAATGAGTAAATCAGCTGCATTACATTAAACTGAACATGTATTTTACTTTAAAATATTATGAGATTGAACTGAAAACGTGAAGGGATGTGGTCTGTACAAGTGAAACTGTCAAGACAAGGCAAGCCTGCCTCCTACAGCATAATACAGTCACACAAACACCTATATTCAAAGCATTATTGTTGTTCAGTCATAGACTGAATCCTAGAAAAGAATGGAATTGACTTAAAGCTGAAATATAACCTAGCAGAACACAGAAAATTACTGTACGATATGACTCTCATAAACTCACCAAATATTTGGAGAGCTAAAACCTCCCAGCATACCGGGGTGGATTGACAATGTTTTTAGTACATAGTCTTATCTTATTTTGACTCCATATTTTGACTCCATATTTTCTTTTATTTTGACTCCATATTTTTTTATTAAGTCTTTTAGAGATGTAAGTTCTGTCCCTGTCTCCTCTTTAAAGTGAAAGGAGAAAAAACTCTACAAAGTTGATGTGAATAGGGTGGTTAATGACTGCTAAAACCCATGCACAGTTTATGCACTAATATTAATATGAAGGTCACTATACGTAACACAATCTTACACACAAGGCCTAATTCTGATCTCCTCTACACTAGCTTGAATCAGAAGTAACTTCACTTAAGTTTACAGTGATTCACTTAATTTAAAAACAAGTGTTATCAGACTTCAGCCTTATGAACTTATATGATATACACAATAAAAATGTATGTGTAAAGAATTACTACTATGGTCACAATTTTGAAACTTCAATGTCTCCATTTTCTAAGTAAAGTTACTGGTTATGGAGGGAGAGGGGGTGATTGGTGCATTCTGTGTTTTTAAATGGAATAAAAATAACCCCTATGTCCTCAATACAGGTGAATGTAATGGCCTATAGTATTTTATTACGATTTTAAGCTGATTTTATTTTTGTTATTTAAACTAATTAAGAATGACACCAGAACATTTCAGTTCTCCTACAATGAAACATTTTTCTTCAAAAAATTGAAAAAAATTATTTACTGACAAAGATCATGTGCGTCAAATTTCTGCCTCGGGTCAATGACATTTTTCTGCAGTTACGTTATAAATACTTTGGAAGCAGATGGTGAGGAGTGTTGCTTTAAACTTGTGTAATTTCAACACTTACCAAATGAAATGTCAGGTGATGTGCATAATTATCCCACCGAATTCAGTCATGGGCCTGTTCTATAAAGGATGACCATGGAAATAGTGCAATGGTTTTGCACTGTGGACAAATGTCCCTTTAGAACCAATCTATTTTAAACATGTGTGAAACTAGGGTTTGAACTCTGGAGGCCAGAAATGAAAATCTAGCTTGCTAATCAACAACTATGCAGATACTTTATCAGGGAAACAACGACAACCCTAAAGCATGGATGTGGTAAGTTTGACTCAGAATAATGATCTTGTACATTCATTCCGGAAGCCTTATATTCTTCATACAGGACATGTTGTTTATTGTGATCACATCTGTTTATATCACTGTAAAGAAAGAAGGAAAATGAAAACATAACTTACCCATTTTTACTGAATACTCTTATCCATGCTTGGACGTTTGGCCCCAGCATACACAAGCACTGTAAAGTAGTGAATGTAGACAGCAGAACTGCAAATAAAAATGTCTCAAGCACTGACCTATAAAAGAGGGACATAATGTAATATTAACTAAAATAGACTCATTGCTCTTACTAGTCTTTAAGCTTTAAAAAAGTGCCAGCTCTATCAAAAAATGTGCACACTCTCTTAAAATTAGTGTAACAAAAGAAGTTTCACCTCTTCAGACTCTGGGAATAAAGGGAAAGGACTACAATATCCCTAGAAAGCTGCATCCATACCCCATACCCTAAACAAAATAGAAACTATAGTAATTCATCTTTGGTTCCTGTTCAGTTTTAACAGACCCACTGGCAATTTGTATGGACAATACTTTTTGACATAAAGTACCTCCTGATTTTTAACAAAACAAAGAAGGAATCTGGTGGCAATTTTAAAGATTAACAAATTTATTTATTGCTTGAGCTTTTGTGGGAGAAAATCCAACTGTTAGACACTTGAAGAAGTAGGATTTTCTTCCACGAAAGCTCATGTGACAAATACATTTGTTAGTCTTTACAAGTGCTGAACTAGACTAACACAGCTATCCCTTTAGAACCATTGATTTTTAATTTCCCATGCCTTTCACCATTAAGTTTGACCTTGTGGAAGCAGAGGAGATTGACCTGTCTGATGTCATCATTACTCAGCATCTCAATGCTGCTTCCAAACAGTAGCCATGACAGATACAAAGTAATTTCCCGCTATGACATACATCCCAAATGCTAATACGACAGGAAGAGACATGACAACATGGGACATTTATATAACTACTGAAACTTTCCCATGCATTTTCTTCCTGGATGACTTTTCACTGGTGATTACAAAAATAGAATGAGCATATACGAAAAGGCAGATGTCTGTTTATAAATCCTACTAGTGCCTGCCTTAAAATATATACAGACAATGATACTGAAATCAATGGGAGTTTTGCTGTTGACTTTATTTGGAGCAGGATTTAATCGACAGCCCTTTTACCAATATTCTAATTTATATTATCCAAACGCCTTTTTCCCAATATTTGTATTTAAAGCTTTTAGTCACATGAAGATGGGATTTTTCAGACTTACTCTATTAGTGGTGCTCCATAAAGAACAATAATTCCATGAAACACTATACATGATATGAAGAAGTACATGCAGCATTTTAGAAATCGGGTTACCTAAAAAAAAATAAAATAAAATATCAGGATACTGTTCTATAAATAGTACATTAAGCAATATACATCCTTTATTTTATCAACTGTGTCTACCTTGGAAACATGAAATAAAGTTATTACATTAGGCTATGCTTGAAACTAATAATTTAATAGGCAAGTTTTCCTGTGTTTAGCATTTTAAAGGAACATCAGCTTAAAACAGAAAATTACACTTGAGTTTGAAAATGTGTTGTATTTATAACAGTAGTATAATAGGTAACACCTTGGAAAACTATAACTGAGAAAGATAACATGAAAAAATATTTGTTTTTCACTTTGCTTCTTGTGCACCTTTGACAAAACTTCATGCATCTTTCAAAAAGTACCAGGGGAGATTAAAACAAACAAAGCAAACATTATAATAACAACAACTAGCAGAGACCCAGAGATATCATAGTACATAAAACCACATTTGACTCTGCCAACTACATTTTAAAACCAACCAGATTTCAAGGTGACAGTGCCACTCTAAGAAATGGGTTCTAATTTTCTACTACCTTGTTGATATATTTTATGTATTAAAATAATTAGTTTTCTATTACTTTAGATGGTACTCATTTGTTGACTGGTTTTGTACAGTAATATAGGAGTTTGGTTAGCAGGTTTGATTACAGAAGCACCAACCAAAGCTGAATAGTTCTATTCAAAACAAGTCAGGAAGGAAAACTTTTTATATTAGTTAGGTTTCAAGCTCTGTGTAAGGCTTTTAGTTTTGTTTTGTTTAAGTCACAAACTCTAAAAAGGGTTTTTAAAATAATTTTTATGCAATTTTTTTGCCCTTATCAGACAACAGAATGGAAAAATCCATCAAATAGATAAATGTCATGCCACTCATATATGTGGAAAATATTGCTTTCAAGATGTTTGGATTGTCAAGCTACTTGAACATTACCAAGTGGTCTAACACCCCTTGGTTCAGCAATGCAAGTGCAGAATAATGATGCTGTCAAGCTGCCTTTGTGCATCCTCAGTCCTGGGTTCCCTAGGTATTGATCCAGACTGCCAAAGTTAATTTCTTGGGGCTCAAATTTCCAGCACTCCATAAGAGAAATGTAATGTTACAGTATCTTCCATGACATTGCAGTGCTTGTGGAAGCTGGCATAGTTGTTCAAATGACTTTATCAATCCATTTCAATACTTTCCCAATTAATTATGTTACACCCTATCCTTATTTAAATTTCCATGGGTTTTTGTTTTTTTTTTTTTTTAAAAAAGCACTATGAATTTCTTTTACTGTTTTTCTTTCTCAAATTATGTATTAACAACTATTAACTGCAGAGAACACACCTCTCCATAATGCTGATGTAGGCTCTAATTCTGCAGAGCCCTCTGTGTGTTCCACTGACTTCTGCCAGCATGAAGTTTACTGGAGAATTAAGGTCTTAAGCTATAAACCAGGGGTACTCAAACTTTTTGCGAGCTGGTCCACGTTCAGCCTTCCACCATTGACCAGGGTCCACAAACAACTAGGGTGGGGGGGGTGAGTGGCAGCGGGGGGGTGATGTCAGGAGTGGGGGGCGGCAATGCCGGGAGCGGGTGGGGGTGAGTGGGAGTGGGGGGCAGCAATGCCGGGAGCGGGGGGGGAGTGGGAGTGGGGGGCGGCGATGCCGGGAGCGTGGGGGGGCAAGTGGGAGCGGCAGCAGCGATGCCGGAAGCGGGGGGGCGGCGATGCCGGGAGGGGGAGGTGCCGCCGGGAGCGGGGCAGCGCCTGCGCAGCAGGGTCTGTGAGGGGGAGGGAGAGCACAGCAAGCAACAGAAGTTGCTCAGCTGCCCTTAGAGCAGGGGTACTCAAACGGCCTTCATGCAAATAGGCCACTGTCACGGTCCACCAGAAACCTCTTTGCGGTCCGGATTGTGGACCGCGGGCCGCCATTTGAGTACCCCTGCTATAAACCACTGAAACATGCTAAGACACACCTCAGCCATCAATCCTGGGTTTGCTAACAGTGTCAGAAGTAGAAAGAGCCCATCTGAGGTAAAGCTACAGCATCAGGACTCCTGGCTCTTTTCCTGACACTGGGAGGGGAATGGAGTATAGTAGTTATGGTAATGTTCCTACCTGAAAACTTTAGTTGAAGAGAAAATTTAAAATTCATGATAATACAGGAAAACTCATTTAGAAAGGTAATATGCACTTACTCAGCTCATCTACAAAGGCCAAGATTTGGCAATCAAGCACATGAATGTGTTTAGTCCTTTCACTTTCCTAGCAGATTCCTTCAATAGAAAAGTAGTCAACCCTTCCTCAGTGCTACCAGCATTAACTTAATTATATGAAGTCTTACCTTGTGAGCAAATGAAATTCTCTTAGAAGATGGATTTGGCTTAAGTATTATATACAAGACTGTATTTACAACAGTTACACAGATAGAACATATACACAACCAGGTAAGATGTGTTTCCAAAACTGAAAAGTTCTCCAAGAACAGAGATGGAACAACTGTTGTTAGGATAATGGAAAATACACAGAAAATATGGGCAGACAGCAGTCTCTTTATTTCTGTATCTTTCATGGTGTTCTGTTTTGAATATCCACCTACAATAAAGCAAAGTACATTCATTTAGTTAGATTACTGAAAGGCTAAAGGAGGAGGAAAAAAAAATATTATTTTCTCCTGTCTAGAATACATAGCAAGACAAATAATGTGTCATTCTAAAAAAGAAAACTCAGTTCATGAGCAATTATGCTGTTTAATTCCAAAAAAAGCTTCATAATCAAAAACCCAGCAATAAAATACTTTAATTGAGTACCCAATGCTTCATAAGCTAGTTGAACTTAACACTTGCACAGACTAGATGATGCTGATCCACTGCTGAGTAATTTGATCTCAGGACAAGTCGCAGGAACAGTTTGATGACTTTTTAATATATAACATCCCTCTGCAGTGTTTGCATCTGTAATGTTATACTGTTTTCCATGGTAGAGCAGACAGAAAAAATCCATATTAACAGAAATGAAATTGAACATTTTCATTCTACATGTGAACAAAAGTGTGTGGACACAGTAAACAAATAGCATAAGTAGTGAAAGCAGGTTTGAAAAAAATGTTTGTTTTCATAGTTTAAAGTGTTGTAACATGGGGACATTGGAAAAGATATACAACTCATAAGTTGATGGAAACCCTTTAAAGAGCCAGTGCACTTTTCGATTTTTACTATACTCTTCTGTAGAACAGCATATTTAGCGTAAATTTATAACTGGTAGATAGGGCATTCAGATACTTTTTATTACAGCAAGGCAAGAAGAAATTCAAGAAGATAACACTTTACGCCACCCTCTAATGATTTCCTCAGAAACCTGGGGAATCCTGATTTCACTCACCAAGACAAGACAATTACAGACTCTCTCAAGTTCTGAAGGGATAGCCGTATCAGGACTGTAACACGGCAATCTGGCACACGTTCCGATTAGAAAGTGTCCCTTGCCATTAGCGGTGCTTGGGGCCGGCAACACTCAATGTGCCCTTTAAAGGAGCAGCTCTATTAAGTCGCTTCAGCGCACCTGGAGCAAAGCCCCATCGGTTCCATTATAGTTATGGCCTTGGCCATATTAATCTAAACAATTAAGGATTCCTGTGGCTATCCCTTTGGAACTTGTTAGTCTAGTTCAGCAAAACAAACAAGGAGTCTGGTGGCACTTTTAAAGACTAACAAATTTATTTACCCCAGGAGCTTCCATGGGACAAAATCCTACTTCCTCAGACACAGATTCCTCTGCTGCAGTGAGCATGTAGCAAAAAAGATTAACAATGTTGTTATGCATGTCACTGATGTCATCCCTTGTAGCACAGACAAGTCTCTTAAGACACAAGGAGGGGACAGGCTCCTGCTTAACATTATTCTTTGTATCATGTTTTGCAGCTTGCCATTAGCAACAGATCAGGATGACAAAACAAACAAGGAGTCCCATGGCACTTTTAAAGACTAACAGATTTATTTATCACATGAGCTTCCGTGGGAGAAAAATCCCACTTCGTCAGATGCTTCTGTAATTTCCCTCATCTTCAAAGCATCTGATGAAGTGGGATTTTTCTCCCATGGAAGCTCATCCAATAAATAAATCTGTTACTCTTTAAAAGTACCACAGGTCTCCTTGTTTGTTTTGCTGAACCAAACTAACACAGCTACCCCTTTAGATCAGGATAATGTAATGATGATGACACATGGGCCATGCTTAGGATTACCAGACGCCCGGCAAAAGGAGGACATGTCCTCCTTTTTCCCTTCATGTCCTCCATCCTCCAGACATTCTAAAAATAGGTGATTTTGTCTGGCTTTTCCCTTGTGAGGAGCTGAATGGTAAAAAAAGCCCTATAACAGCCAAGTTCCGGAGCCCAGCAGAGGGCCTTTCCCCCCTCAGCTGGGTATTGGAACGGTGAACTTGGAGGTGTTCACATGTGCACACAGCCCAATTGCAGCTCTGCACAAACCACTCCTTACTAAGAAGTTCCAAAGGGGCAGCAGTATGACCTGATCCCATGTCTTACACTCCCCTGCATTTATTTTCATCCAATTCCGTAAGTTCTCCCTCTTCAAAGCATCTGATGAAGTGGGATGTTCTCCCACAAAAGCTCATGTGATAAATAAATCTGTTTGTCTTTAAGTGCCACAAGACTCCTTACTTTTCCTTACTAAGAAGGTGGGAATCTGCTGCCTGTGGCCTTAGCTGACTTAGGTTTTTGCACAGCATCTTAATTAGCTCAGCGGGTAGTGCTGGTGCCTCTTAACTGCAGGGTCATGGGTTTAAAACCCACGTTAGGCACTTCACATTTTTGGCTTCTTGTCCCTATGAAAGGGCTAAATTGGAAAAAAAAAATATAGGGACACCAATAAAATGAAGGAAAATAAAGTATACCATAAATAAAATTACTAACAGAGTTCAATTAAGTAAAACAAATAAAGGGGCACATCTGAACTGGATAGAAACAATTTAGGACAATTTTGTTTTAAATTGTTAAATGGGCTGGTGTAGAAAATGAAAAATGAGAGGTGAATTAACTGCTTTTTTAAACTTTTTAATGTGCTTTTCAAGTTTATATTTGCTCATTAGTTTTCTAATTTTCCTTTAGTCTCATGAACATTAATAAAAGGGTCATTAAAAACTTTCATTCCGTGGAAAATCGAGTTTTTGGTCAAAGAACACATTTTGGTCATTTTTTTCCCTTGAAAATAATTTTTAAAAACAGATGACATTGTGCAGTTTGAATACTGCATTCACTAATCATTACCCATTTTCCATGATATAATATGGCAGTGACAGTTTCATTTTCTACCTGTTCTCCAAGGATCTCCTTTTGGTACTTCCCTGTCTTCCTTTCCATGCTTTGGTATCTGGTAACCTGAGCCATGCTGAGCCTTACAGCCCAGACAGTGGGGGTCTGCATCACATGCTTTGTACCTTTGGGCAGTTTGGAGGGGGACAAAAGTGAGGTATGTGCAGCAGAGCAGGCAGCTGGGGTAAAATGGGCTGTCAGACGTTGCAGGGAAGAACATAAAAGCCTGAGTTCATATTTGTAGAGCCCTGCAAATCCGTGGATATCCGCATTATATCTGCATCTGCCAATACAAGATGGATATCTGTGGACCATTTCTTGTGGATGCAGATTGGATACGGATCCACATATTTTTATCTGCACAGAGCTAGAGCCCTGCAAATATGCAGCTATCCGCATTATATCCACACCTGTGGATACTATATGGATATTCACGGACCACTTCCTGTGGATGCAGATTGGATGTGAATCCACGTATTTTTATCTGCACAGTGCTCGAGCCCTGAAAATATGCGGCTATCTGCATTATATCCGCATCGGTGGATACAACATGGATATCCGTGGACCATTTCTTGAGGATGCAGATCAGATACATACGG